>BSBM01000482.1:3502500-4702500 GCA_027924585.1 Larix kaempferi
TTGGATGTGGATTCTCCGCCTGCCTCAGAACTTGATGAAGAAGCTCCAGATACAGTAGATGATCAGGTCAACATTCAACACCCGCCTATTGACACCCCATCTCAGGACGACCCACCCGAGATCTCTCTCCATGATGTAACCAGCGTCACCACCCCACAGACAATGCGAGTCAGGGGATACTTCAAGAAGCTCCCTCTTACCACACTCATTGATTCTGGTAGCACTCATAACTTCATTGACCCTCGGATTGCCAAACAGGCTGATTGTTTTGTCCATCCTTGATCCAACTTTGAAGTCATGGTTTCCAATGGGGGCACCTTACCTTGCAAGGGGAAGTGTCACAATGTGCGTATCTCTATGGAAGATTATAACCTGCGCTCTGACATGTTTGCCTTGTCCTTAGGCGGATGTGATGTGGTTTTGGGCGTTCAATGGTTACGCACACTTGGCCCCATCTTATGGGATTTTGCGGAACTTTGGATGCAGTTTTTAGTCAATGGGGCACAACACAAATTAATGGGCTTACAACCAAGGTCTCTCCACATCATCAGTTCACATCGCCTGGAAAAAATCCTTAAGAAGAATTCACATGGTGTCATCGCTCAGCTCCATTCCATTCAAATGCACCCATCAACAGTCTCCACTACTTCCTTGGATAGATATGCAGGTGTCCTTACTGAACCAATGAGCTTGCCGCCTTCAAGAGACCTTTCCGGTAAGCATTTAGTCGCATCTACCTCTCAGCAGGAACTGATGGCTATTTTGCATGCAGTACAGAAGTGGCAGCCATACCTATTAGGGAATTATTTCTGCATCAAGACTGATCTCCAGAGTCTGGAAATTTTTCTGGAACAATGGGTCTCCTACCCAACACACCTGAAATGGGTTATCCAACTCATGGGTTATCCCTATGCAATCACTTACAAGAAGGGTAAGGACAATATGGTGGTAGATGCTCCTTCTCACACCATTGATGCCCCAGTTTCTCTTACAGCTCTTTCTCTGCTTGTTATAAATTGGTTGCAATATGTTCAACAGGGCTATCTCTTCTATGAACTCCATGCTTCTTCATCAACAAGGCACTCTGGGTTCTTCAAAATGTATGACCGGGAACAATTTAACTTCTTTTGGCAGGGACTGAAAATGACAATTCAACAGATGGTGGCTGACTGTGATACTTTCCAGGTCAACAAGGGTGAAACGACACTCCTTTCGGGATTGCTCAAACCCTTTCCCACCCCTACACAGCTTTGGCCAACTATTTCTATGGATTTCCTGGCAGCGCTCTGGTGGTACAATACCACATCTCAAAGGACACCATATGAACTAGTCTATGGACAGACACCACCAGTTCTTCTTCCATACACCCTTAGCAGCTCCCCAGTTTAGGAACTTAACTCAGTTCTTCGAAACCGCGATCAGATTCTTCTCATTCTGCAGGACAATCTTCACATGGCCAAAATTCGTTGAAAACAACAAGCCGATCAGCACCGTTCTGGGCGCATTTTCCACGCAGCTGATAGGGTTCTTCTTCATCTAAATCCTTCCAAGCAATCCTCTTTGACACTCCAAAGGCGTCAATGGCCTGAAATGCAAACCGAGGATGCCACCGGGGAACCACTCCTTCAGTTTCTGCAGCAATTTCTCCAACCAAAGCTTTGAGGACAAAGCTTTTTCTAAGGGAGAAGGGATGTTAGGAACCCGTGTCAACCCTTCTCTTTACTATGTTAGTATATTGTTGTTGGACACATATGCTTTGTAAGTCGTCCCGTAGTATTTGTTGATCCATAGTTTATATTAGCCCATAGTATTGGATGCATATGCTTTGTAAGTCGTCCCGTAGTATTATATGTCCCATGGTTTTGACTCATAGTATTGGGCATAGACTTAGTATATAAGTGTGTTTTGAGGTCATTAAAGGACCGTGAAGTTATTTGTATTGAGCTTGCTCAAAGGAGGTTGCCCCCTCGAAGTGGCTTGCGATCAATATAAAAGTGATTCTGAGTTCTGTCATTTCTGCTATTTCGCATATTCTTATTAATTAATTGTTGCAGGTGCTTCACAGAATACCGCTTGATCGCTCCAACCCTATGCCTACAAACTAATAGGTATTGAAGCGTGAATATATGCCCCATCTCTTAACCACCTGCTCTTGGCATCACTATGTCGTAGAAAATCATTTTCTGCTCCCTCGACCCCCTGAGAGGCAACACCATAGGAGGGAGAAGGGATGGGATCCACTCACATAAATAGGAGCATAATATGCTCCAATAAGTGAAAACTTCATGTCCCTCCATGATGACCTCGGTCATTAGGGAACACATGTTGGTCAACAACAAGTTTTCCCAGGAAACTCGGGCCCCTCCCAAAACTCGATCCACTAGAAGGTATTGTCCACCAGATACCTTGTGGGTCCCTGGAACCCCCAACACTCTTAGTACGATGGTCGCAACCACCCTAACAATAAGATCCTCCATAAAAGTAACAAGGATGCCTCCACCAATCTTGTCACCCTACCATCCACCATAGTATTGGTTAATCAACTGGTCAATAGTCCTCTAACTTCCTAGGGACGAGTGTGTCTCCTCCCAGATCCCTTGTACTAGTAGCCCCATCAAAAAATATACATACCGGCGCTAAAACATTAATCTCTCATCACCCACCAAAAATTAACCACACTAGTGATCCCACATCCCTAGCAACTCACTCATGAGGTTCTCACTGGACCTCATCATCGAACATAAGAAGAACTTCAGCAATACATTATCTCATAGGAACTGTTGAGCTATAGGGTCATTTATGACCTTCCCCAACATTGCATTGTAGTGTCTCTCACGCCACTCAATGTCCATCTCTAATGACAAGCACCTTGCAACCATAAACCAAATCAAGAAATCATGTCAATACTCAAACCAAAACCCAAAAAATCACAAAACCCACAATACTTTTCCTTAAATAGTCATGCAAAACCATGCGGGTCCATCAATTTTGTTAACACCCAAAAAGTGCTGACTCATTTGTCCATATTTCCTACCATATTTACCTCCAGAACCTTAAAATCCCACTAAAAAGCCTCCAAAAGGCCAAAAAACCATTAAAAAAGCCTCCAAAATGCCAAAAAACCCATTTTTCCCCCAAAATAATCCAAAATTCCTCCAAAATAGCAAAAACCCTCTAAAAAGGGAATAAAAATATATATAAAAATAGGAAAAAATGAGGAAAAAACCCTATACAGCTGACCTAAACCATATGGTTCCCAAAACCATGGGCCATCACTCCACCACTAAAAACCTATAAATAGGTGATGGAGGCCCCTCATTTCATATCCACAATCAAATACACCCTTACTCTGCCAAAATCACTCTTGAAACCCTAGCTCACCCTTAAGCTACTTTCACCCTTGAGTGCCCCTTGGCCCATTTCCAACCCTTTGGAGAAAGAGAATGAGCAAAGCTGGAGTTTGGAGCAACCCTCTTAGACCATTGCAAGAACTTCACCAACCTCTACACTTGAGGTAAAATTTTAATACAAAAAGAAAGATCTTCACCATATTTCTATGTTTTGTTATGTTTGTTAATGCTCATGCTAGTTTAGAATTCATATTGTTTTAGCAATTTAAATTACTATTTATTGAACTGCTACTAAGGAGTCCTTTCTCCTTAGTAGGTGCTCATTTGCACAAGCTAGGGTGAAAACCCTAGCTATAGTTTTGGCGACTCCCCTTGTGTTTCTTTGAATTTCTGGTTATCGTTTTTCAAGTTTTAAATACTTTTTTCTGCAATATTTTTCTGTTCGGTTGTCCCTTTCGGCTACCATAAACCGCATCTTTTACCCCCTGCAGTTGCGTTTCGACCACGTCTTTCAGGCATTTACCTGCGATCCAACTGCGGCTCTCAGATTGTTTCTGGCGACCTGCCGACCGTTTTCAGTCTGTTACCTGCGATCCGACCGTGACTATTAGCTTGTTTGGGATGGTCCGACTGCGGCTATGAACCCATTTTCCCGCGACCTGCCTGCGGCGTTCAGCCATCTTTCTGCAACCCGCCGGCATCTTTCAGCCATTTTCCCATGACCCTCCTGCGGCTTTCAGCCATCTTTCTGCAACCCGCCGGCGTCTTTTGGCCATTTTCCCGCATCCCACCTACGGCTTTCAACCATTTTTCTGCAACCCATCGGCGTCTTTCGGCCATTTTCCCACGTCCCGCCTGTGGCTTTCAACCATTTTCCTACAACCCACCGGCGTCTTACGACCTTTTTCCCGCGTCCTGCCTGCAGCTTTCAACCATTTTCCTACAACCCGCCGGCGTCTTTTGGCCTTTTTCCTGCGTCCTGCCTACGGATTTCAGCCATTTTCTTGCAACCCGCCGGCGTCTTTCGACCTTTTTCCTGCATCCCGACTGCATTTTTCGGCCAAAATCCCACAACCTGTCCGCGACTGTTGAGCTATTTCCCACGGTCCGACCGCCCAGATTTGCCACAGACCCACGGTCTGTTTTCTGCACTTTTTTCACTGTTTTGAGCCCAGCACTTTGCTGCACTATTTTATGCACCTGCACAGCCATCTGTCCTACCTGTATCCATACTTCTCTACAGCCTTTTCTGCAGTCTTATTTCTATTCCATTTATAGAATATTTTTAAAATTTCAGCATTTTAATTGAAAAAAGAAAATTTTGCATTTCAAAGTTTAATTTCATTTCTGTATTGTTATTTAGAAAGTTTCCCACCCTCGTGGCACTTTTACTTGGGTTCATCATCATCTCACATGCACACACTCTGTCACCTAATTCAAGTGAGCCCTAAAAAACTACTTAACACAACCAACATTCTAACCCCACTTGGGGAACACATAAGAATTTTTGTAGTTAGGTAGGATCGGGGGGATAGGCATCCAAATAACACCCCTCAGTTGCTTACATTTGAGACATAGTTGTTGTCCATTAGGGAACCAAAATTCCCTAGTATTTTTTGGCACGGTCACAACCAGTTTATCAAAGGGCCTCTCCCCTAGGAGGGTTGAAGTCGCCAGACTGGTTCCGGAGGCCTGAGTGGAATACCGCAATCCATTCAGTAACCGAAGGCTACCTTTCGCAATTCTCGGGGTATCCCTGTATGGGGATACCGCGGCGATAGAACCAAACGATAGATTCACCTTTTCTGGACGTGTCATGAATGGGGTATCTTAGTTTCCTTTCTTCTAGGATTGACTACCCGGTGTCCCTCCCGGTAGGGGGATATCTTTAGCCACTTGGCTCTACTATCCATATTGTCTGACTTGGATTTCATCACCTTGCAGAGGATATGTCTAGTTGAGTCAGAATACTATTTAGCTAGGTGTTTGCATGCTCCGTTACCTCCTTTTGGTCTAGCGAGTCCACTATTTTTATTTTTTAGGAAACCTGCTGCTTGTTGGTATTCTGACCATTTCTGTTGATACTCCACTTATTGTAGCACAGCTATTACAGTAAGTGTTTTGAGTTGGTTGTTGGCCTGAGTGCCCTATTTTTTGAGCTCTCCTTCTGCACACTCAATTGCATTAGGGTTTTTGAGCTGTTTTTCACTCAACATAACCCCCATATATTTGACACCATCTGTCACCATTGAGTCCCCAAGACATTCTCGGCGCCTCCGGGGAGAGCCCCCACAGCACGGTTCACTTGACATCACCCGTCATAGACATAGATCTTCATCACTTGATACCACTCATCATAGATCTCGAACCTTGTCACTTGACTCCACTCGTCAACGGCATAGAACTCCGTCACCCGATCTAGACACCCCTTATTTTACCTCTGATTCTGAGGCAAAGTCTGAGAACCCCATTTACACTGCACCAACCAGCCCCATGGCTGGCGTGACTTCCACCCCTTTCTTTGTAGGGACCATTGGTGGAGCATCCACCACCACACCAGCTACCACACCTTCTTTGGGTATGCCCTCGATGCGGCCCACATCTACCATTCCGATCACTATACCCATTCCAGTAGCTGGCATACCTGTCGCCACTCCATCCGTGACTCACACTACCCTTAGCGGTGCAGGACCGTCCCATACCACGTTTGTCCCTCCACTTGGGGGAAACATCCCGAACCCAGCCCCTCCACTTGGGGGCATTGGCCCCAACATGGTCACACCCACTAGTATGTCACATCCTTCTACTAGTTTGCCATTCATGGCTAGCCTCAACCTTCCTGACCTAGCTAGACTGACTAATGATCCCATTAACCACGACCCTGCGTGGCCTCACATGCCCACCAAGCTCCCCTCCGACATCCCTAAGTTTGAGGGCAAGGCAGGTGAGGACCCCCAGAACCATATTATGTCCTTCCATCTATGGTGTTCCTCCAACTCCATAGTGGATGACTCTGTCTACCTCCATCTGTTACAGCGCACCCTCACTGGCTCTGCAGCTAAGTGGTACATCGAGCAGCCCCATGGGACCCATGCCACCTTTACCTCCCTTGCCTCCACTTTCCTGCAGTTCTTTCAGTTACATGTCCGCTATGACGCGGGAGTTGAGATCCTACTGTCTTGCAGACAGAACATGGCTACCCACATCACTGACCACATTCATGAGTGGCGTCGACGCCGCAGCCTCTGCAAAATCAAGTTAGACGACCGTATCTTCTTAGATTGGTTCCTAAAATCCCTCCTTCCTGTCATTGCCAAGGATGTGGCATCCGAACGACCCCAGTCTGAAGAAGAGGCCATCCTCAAAGCCCGACAATTTGACCTCATTTACACCCAGTCGGGTTATCTATATACCATCATACCTGACGCCCCTCGCGGCGATTCCTCCCAACACGATGCGTCGGGGCCATCCCGTGCCGCAGACGGCATCATTGGCCGTGTTGCATCGCATCCCCAACCGTTTTCCATAGCACGTCCTAGCCATGGCCCCGACCTTTCGCGGGCTACATCTCAATCCGGAGCAACCAATTTGTATGCTCCTATGGCACACCACCACCATTCCCATGAACCCTCCTGTCCACCTCAGTGCTTTGGTCATGCGTCCCCCTCTTATGCCCCCCCGGTCACACCTCAGCCCTATTACCACCCACAGGCTGCACCAGCTCCTGTGTCCTCTCAATCCCAACCCGCTTATTACCCACCACAGGCAGCCCCTGCGGAAAACCCCCAACCCGTTCCGTAGACGTATCAGCAACCCCCACAAGGTTCAGCACTTGCACAGCCTCCCCCTACTTATTATCCACCGCAGCCTGCTCCCGCACCTGCACAACCCCAGAACCCACCTGCTGCCCAAGGGCAAGTATACACCCAACATAATCCACCGTAGAACCAAAACAACCAGCACCAACAGGGCCAGTAGAACCGTGGAAAAGGTCGTAACCGTGGGAACAACCCCCCTCCAGACCAAGGTGGTCAACCTCCCAATCCCCCAAACAACAATAACGCGGCACCTGCCAACCAAAACCCTAATCGACCGCCCAAGCAGGCCAAAAATCCTAATCTGTGAACAAACCATCCTTGTTCTATTTGTGGGGTCTATGGCCACTACACACACACTTGCCCACATTTGGAGCGAGCTCGGAAACTCTAGACTGATGATGCCCATCGCCAAGGGCACGCGACTCCTCAGGCGCCACCCAACCCCCCACCACTTCAACATCAACCTTTAGTGCTGCAAAACCCTTACCAACCCAAGGCGTAGTGAACACTCAACCATTGGCTCCCCCTCAAGGCAACATGCCACCACAACAACAGATCACTTATGCCGCTCCTGATCAACCCGTGTTAGATTCAGGTACCCACCACTTGTTGATGATGTCATCTACTGATGTCAACCTCCAAACCCGTCAAAACCAATATGGCTCCACCCCTGAAGCCTCTCCCGCTGACAAAAGCACTAATGCTCATCCCACCGATCAGACGTTACATATACCCCCGGCTCCACTCGATGGCGCCCCCAAAGCACCTCGCTTCCCACTTCATCGTATTAACAATAACCCCAATGCTCGCGCTACGTCAAATTACAACATTGTAGATGACTTAGCCCAATCTCCCGTAGCCATGTCTGCGTTAGAAGTCTTAAAAACTATCCTTCACAGCGCAAGACTTTGCTCTCCGCCATTGGTGTTATTAACCCAAATGATTCACAGCTGATGGCATTCGATTTGGACCAGTCCGAACCACGCCTACCTTCCACTTTAGCATTCCAATTTTCTGTTTCCGTTCGGAATCTTGTCATCCATCGGTGCATTATCAATGAAGGTGCCTCTACATGCGTTATGTCCACATTCGTTTGGCAGAAGTTGGGATCCCCTACTCTCCAGCAGTCCACCACTGCGTTGCGAGCCTACGACGGCCGTTCGGCTCAAACCCAAGGTCTCTTAGCTAATGTCCTCGTCCAATTGGCTGGTAAAACTGTACTCATTGACATAGAGGTCATCAATGCCCAACTTGATTATAACCTCTTACTTGGCCGCAGCTACATGTATGCCATGTGGGTGGTTGCCTCATCCGTTTTTCGTACCATGATGTTCCCCCATGACGGAGGCGTGGTCAAGGTCGACCAACTCACCTATTACAATCCAAATGCCCCCGCTGCACCCTAAAATGTTCTCCCCATGGTTGAACAACATGTTTGTGGTGCAACTACCTCATTCGTTTCCTCTGTGGGACCAGGAGTTTACTCAGATACGTTGATGACCTCAGCATTCCAATCCATTCCTCCCCCTTCACCTGCACCTGAAGTATCTAACCTATGTACCATTTCCCACAATACACAAACACCCAACAATCAACCACCCTTGTTACCCAAACCACCATTGGTACCTAGTCACATTGGTGTTACACCCATCCACACAATCCCTTTCATAATCCCTCCCTCGGGAGTAGTAAGCACCCTAGTTATGGCTACTCTTAGCCTCCCCGGGTTAACCTTGGGATTACCCGTGTGGTACATTTCACCTCCCGTGCCCCCGCCGACACCTAATGTCGTCCTACAACTGGTGCAACCCATTGCCACTACTAGTCAACCACCTCCCGGCGTCACTACCCCTTCATCATCTACGACTCCCCCCCTCTTATCAAGCCCACTAGGGGCAGAGGTCCACAACCATACACTGTTGTACCCCCTCCCAAGGCAGTAAAACCTCCCCCCGTGTTTCGTGCTCCCCCCAAATGCTCGTTGTGTGATGAGTTAGGCCATCTGAGTCATCAATGTCCACAATTACCTGCATTACAGGAACACATGCAAATGCTTGACGATGACCCCAACATCCCGGTTGTCGAACTCGATCCAACCCCTAAGCCTCGCTATAAGTCACTGCGTACCAACCACCCTTGTGCAATATGCGGTGTTTACGGCCATTACTCACATCACTGTCCCAATCTCCCATATTACAGAGCAGCTCTCTATGAGATGAATAATTTGGACCTTGAGACGGCACCCCCCACAATTGAGGAGATCCATCCCCCAGTCTCATCCCCATCCGGAGACATGAACACCATTTATATGATCTCTTCGACTACCACTCCCTCGTCAACTGATTTGACAACTCAATGTTTCCGCAATGATGAGGAGATTCTCGAGGCTCTCACTACCTCGGATTATCCCTGGGATGACATGCACCATCGTTCCTATTTCCTCCCAGAAGACTCCTCCTCTACCACAGCTACCCAATTTGCAGTTGAGTCCAAAGATTTCCTTCCCACAAAAGTCGACTGGTTTAAGGATCCTATTCCCGCTTCTGAGGCCTTTGAGGAAGGTAACATGGCCAACATCTCACCCGTCATCCACATAGATATCTCTGACCCACCTGGTGCTCTTGAAATCATTACCTTATGAGCATCTTGCAGTGAACATGAGATTGGAGAGTACAAAAAAATTTTCCAAGAGTTTCTTGATGTCTTTGCCTGGTCCTATACCGAAATGCCTGGTCTTGACCCCGCTTTTATAGAGCACCACATTGACACCTGGCCAGATGTACCCCCCGTTTTCCAGAAACAGCGCCCCATTCATCCTTCAAAGCTCCCCGCTATTAAAGCAGAGGTTGAGAAACTTCGTAAGGCATGATTCATTTATCCTATTGCATATACCACCTGGGTTTCAAACCCCATTCCTGTTAACAAAAAACAAGGCACCAATAGAGTATGTACTGATTTCCACGATTTAAATCGAGCCTGTCCCAAAGACAACTTCCCCATGCCATTTATTGACCAACTCATCGATGCGTGTGTGGGCCATGAACTCCTATCTTTCATGGACAGTTTTTTCGGATACAACCAGATTCATATCCGTAAGGAGGATCAGTACAAGACTTCCTTTACCACCCCATGGGGCACCTTTGCCTATGGCATCATGCCTTTCGGCCTCAAAAATGCTGGTGCCACCTTCCAGCGGGCCATGACCTATTGTTTTCACGATTTGGTCCATATCCTGCTAGTCTATCTTGACGACCTTACAGCTCGTTCCCGGAAACGATCAGACCACCTTAACGACCTCCGGCATGTTTTTCTGCGTTGTTGCAAATATCAAATCCGCTTGAACCCACACAAGTGTGTCTTTTGCATTCCGACAGGCCGGTTGTTGGGTTTCATTGTTTCCCAGAAAGGAATTGTTGTTGACCCCCTAAATGTCCAAGCCATCTTAGACCTTCCCTCTCCTCGCACTCTCCGGCAGCTCCAGAGTCTGCAGGGGCGATCCAATTTCCTTCGTCGCTTCGTTCCTGATTACGCCACTACCGTTCATGGTTTCTTATGCCTGCTTCGTACCCACATACCATTTGTTTGGGATGAGCAAGCCGAAGCTGCATTCGCAGCCCTCAAGAAAGCTCTCACACAAGCCCCTTTGATCTCCCCTTCGGATTTCTCTCAGGACTTCATCCTTTACGTCTCGGCATCCAAACATGCCGTGTCCGGAGTCCTGGTTCAAGAAGACGCCACTCACCAAGAGCATGTCATTTATTACGTCAGCCAAACCTTGTCTGGACCACCCCTACGTTACCCATATGAGGAAATACTTGCCCTTGCTGTGGTATTTTCCGTCCAAAAATTGCGACACTACATTTTGCTCAGTCATACCACAGTTGTCGCTGATTCCAACCCCATGGTCTATCTCTTAAACTGGCAGCTCCTGCAAGGTCGCGTTGTGAAATGGGTCATTATCCTCCAGGAATATGATCTCACTTTCCGAACCCCTAAGAGCACTAAAGCCCTCACGCTTGCCCAGCTCATCACCGATCTCCCCTCCCTTCTTCCGTCCCCACAAATATCGGATGATTTACCCGACAATCACTTGTTCACCATCTCGTCGGATGACCCATGGTACGGTGATATTTTGTTATACCTTCGCATGCAGAAGTTCAGACCCAACATCATTCATGATGGACGCCATCGTATCCGTCACCAGGCCTCTCGATATCTCCTCTTAAGCAATGTCCTTTACTAGCGAGGGATTGACACGATTCTCCGTCGTTGCCTTACACACGAAAGCCAAACACGTCCTCAATGACTGTCATAGCGATGCCTGCAGCGGACATTTCTCTGGAATGGCCACCGCCCAAAAGGTCGTCCACGACGGATACTTCTGGCCCACACTCTTTACCGACTGCATCACCGTGGTCAAACATTGCCATAATTGCCAACTTTTTGCCCCCAAGGCCCGAACACCACCCGCTCCGTTACACCCAGTCGTCACCGTTAGTCCCTTTTGTAAATGGGCCATTGACTTTATGGAATGTAAACCCCCATCCGCCAACGGCCATAAGTATATCATTGTCGCCGTTGATTACTTCACCAAATGGGCGGAAGCCATGCCCACCTTCAATTGTACAGCTGACACCGCTGCCCGTTTCTTTTTTAACCATGTTATCACTCGATTCGGGGTACCCAAACAGTTGGTCTCAGACCATGGTTCACACTTCGAAGAATCTCTTTGGCACGAGTTATCCACCCTACTAAAGTTCGAACATCAGTATTCCTCTGCTTACTACCCCCAAGAGAACGGCCAAGTAGAGGCCATTAACAAAATTCTCAAAACCATCCTCCAACGCACTATTGACCGGCATAAGTCCAATTGGCACCACATGTTGTTCCCTGCCTTATGGGCTTACCGTACATCCACCAAAACTGCCACCGGTTTTACCCCGTTTCATTTAGTTCACGGTGTAGAGTCTGTCCTCCCCATAAAGTGTCAAATACCTGCCTTACACATCGCCGTAGAGCTTCTCCCAGACACCTCCCCACTCGAGCACCTTCTGCTAACACTAGAACAAGCTGATGAAGACCGCCGTGCCACTCTCCATACCATTGAAGCCGCCAAGAACCGCTCCAAGGCTGGTTATGACCAACATGTACACCCTCGAACTTTCCATGAAGGGGACCTTGTCCTCTCCTATGACCAAGCCCACGACAAAACTGGTAAAGGAAAGTTTGAATCCATGTGGCAAGGCCCTTACATCGTGCAGATCTGTCTCGGCAAGGGGGCATACATCTTAACTGACTCAGAAGGTCACCCTTTGCGCAACCCTCGTAATGGGTTGTATCTTAAGCGCTATTATCCCTAAATAAACCCGCGGCTCCATTGGTCCGTATTGTACAGTTTGCTTTCTTTTTGTTTTTCACCTTTTTTTACCGCAATCTTACATTCCTCATTTTTTGCATGACCACAGATGGACCATCATCCACCTCATTACATTGGCTTCACTGATGGAGGAAGTCGCTGGTCTCCAAACCTGGCTTCTGCAGCATGGGTCTTATATTCCCCTTCACATGAATTGCTTCACCTTGACTGAATATGTATAGGCGCTGCTACCAATAACCAGGTGGAGTATGATGCTATGACCGATCTCCTGACTGTTTCCCTCCAGAGGGGCATATGTCACCTTCATGTGTTCCTTGACTCCCAGCTACTTGTCTCCCAGCTCAACAACCGCTACCAAGTGCGTGATCCCTGCCTCTTTAGAAAATTCTTGTGCACAAAACAACTCAGCCGACAGTTTGAATCCATAACATTCACCCATGTCCCACGAGCTCACAATAGTGTCGCAGATCAAATGGCTAATAATATCCTAGATTGGAACATCAATCACACCATGTAAAACGTCCATCATGCATCATCATCCCATGACATCTCATCAAAAATATATAAAAACCCAAAAAGACTGCAAAGGGCATCCACGTGCCTATCATCACATAAACATTTGCATCCATGTGCAATACAAAATAAAACCACATTATTATATAGGGGCATCCACGTGCCTAATCCTACATACATCATGTTGCATCACATAAAATACACAAGGGGCATCCACGTGCCCATCATTCTATACTACTTGCATCCACGTGCAGTACAAACCTATACCAACCATAAGCGCATCCACGTGCGTACACTACATCATCATAGCAAAAAGGTGCATCCATGTGCATATATATATCAAAAAATACATGTCCATATGCTATACATGTTCTGAGTACCCCCGTACTCAGCTATACAAAAAAATATCTATACATCCCTATGCCTCATAGAATACATGCCGTAGCTACAAAATCGGGGGGGAGTCCCCTGCACTCCCTAATGAGAGTCATACCCTGCGTCACTGCCTACATCAGCTGCCTCTGAGTCCTCACCTCGCTCCTCCTCTGACAGCTCCTCATCCCCTGCGGGCTCCTGTGCCCGACCCCTATCCGCCAAGATAGCCACCCAGATTGCGATCGACCGGAACTCCCGTGGCGCCCTCAGACAATCCTGGATCACCTCGGGATCCATGTCCCGCCACCCGTCATTGGTCACTGCAACCAGAAACCGATCCAGAAGCGTCCGTACGGCCTCCAGAGTCCCCTCTGCGTCCCGTCAACGCACCTCGCCTCGACCTGGTAGGGCTGGTACCGCCACATGCCCCCTGCGCGCTACATGTCCTGGTGGTGGTCTCGGACCAACATCTGTATATCACACATCAGTCAATAACAGTATATCAAAACACCTATCATACACAAATATTGACATCCATAACATGCAAGTAAATCAATACGTACCATCTAGTCCCCATGCCTGCCCTGGCGGACGTGGTGCCTCTGGATCCCCGGTGTAGTCCATATCTCTGTATGGAAAGTCATCCAGTGTCAGTGGCATCTGTAGTCACTACAGGTAAAGATCCTGGGTAAAGTATCTCCCAACCTCCCCGCCACCCCCGGCGACGCATCATCTCTCCCCACCGCACCATGCGCGGCTCCCTCAGTCCTCCTGCCCTGACCAGCACCCACGGCTGCAGTGTAGGTACCCGCTCCATGAAGAAAGCACATAGAAAGGATCCATAATAGAATCCCTTGCCAGATTCCTTCACCGATGTCAGCTGCCGCTGAACACAAGTGAGGAACATCTGGCCCCACGCATAGTAGACACCATCCATCACGCGCTCCACTAGCTGCATCTGGCCCCCGGACACCTTCTTAGGTGACTGGGACCCCAACACTTGAACTACGCACGCCGCAATAGCCTGTACTGCTGGCTCCTGCAGGTCCACCACCCGAAGTGCATTCCTCTACACCCTAGCCTCTGGAACACAGTACCGCTCCAGCATATCCTCCATATCCACATCTGCGGATACTCATGGCTACGTATCTACCACTCTACCCAGACATGGCAACCCCGTCAGAAAGTATACATCTGCAAGGGTGAGATCCACCCTCTCCCCCTGCACTCTAAACGCCTGAATATCCAGCTCCCAAAAGCTCACTAGCCGTTTCAGCAGCAGTGCTGCTGAACGCATCATAGGTACCTATGCGAACTTCAGCAGTCCGCACAATCCCAACGTCGACCGCACATACCGATCCCCCTGGATGACGGCCACTATCTCATCCGGGACCTCCCGCTCTCGCCAAAGCACCAGCGGCATCCTGTCAATCACGCAAGGCAAACTCATCAGACTCATGTCAAAGAAGTAAACCCCCCCCCCGAGGAACCCTAACAGCTCGATCCCAATCGCACCTTTAGGACCCCTTGCCGTGGTTTCCGACCGCGGCTATCAGGGCTACAGTCGCAGTCCAAAACCGCGCCTGTAGGAGCTGAACTCGCGGTACCGAACCGCGTGTTCAGCCTCGGAACGCGCGGTACTAGACCATGTATTCCGACTTAAACCTCGCGGTCCCCAGCCGCGTACTCCACCCTGGAACCCGCGGTCTCCAACCGCGGATCCATCCTACAAACCCGCGGTCCACCCCACGTGGACCGTACAAAAAATCCCCTGGGACCCACCACCCCCCCCCCCCCCCCGAACACAATAAAAATGCAGGTATGAGTTTGACGGAATACCTGTATCTCCCAGATCTGAAAACGGCCGGTCGGATCGTCCAGAAACACCAACTCAGCTCTGGTTAACTCTGATCACTAGTCAAAGTCAACAAGTACAAATGACACTTGTCATGTTGGACCCACTCACTATTTATAGTCCGTTGACTTTTTCTTGTTTTGGCCATTCTGAACCCATACGGAGTCCATTTTTTGAACCGTTTCCACCACTGGAACTAGCACAACGAGACCGTCATGATGGTCAACTTGTTTTCTTATTTTTTCCACATCATTTTTTGAGCATTGTTTAGACACCACTAGTCACCTCGGTTTGCGTGCCACTTCGGCCACTCTCCATTTTTTATATATTTTATACCATCGGATTCATTTTTCTGAGCCCATGATGATGCTTGAGATCATTTCTCGCTCTCACCCCCAGATTTTTTGGGTATTTTTTCCAAAACGCCCCCCGTCACCTCGATTTGCGTACCACATCGATCGTTCTCCGTTTTTGACACTTTTTATATCGCCGGATTCATTTTTTCAAGCTCGTGATGATGCTTGAGATCATTTCTCGCTCTCACCTGGTACAGTTTCAACATTGTGCCCCAACACCTTGCTGTCTCGGTTTGCATGCCACATCGGCCGCCATCGGATTGTTCCCC
Organism: Larix kaempferi; assembly: GCA_027924585.1. Classification (NCBI taxonomy): domain Eukaryota; kingdom Viridiplantae; phylum Streptophyta; class Pinopsida; order Pinales; family Pinaceae; genus Larix; species Larix kaempferi. The sequence continues at coordinate 3,518,414 of BSBM01000482.1, forward strand.
ATTTTTACATGAGCCATTCACTCCTGTCATACTGCAATTATTTCATTATTTTGCCACCATTCATTATCCCGCAAGGAGGCCCATCAGTGTTCCCCCCCACCCTCGTTCTTGGTCATCATCAATGTTCCTTGATTGAGCACTTCCTCCTTTCCTAGTGATTCCTTTTGTTCGGTATAATTTTATCCATTTTTCGAGCCGGACAAGTCCTTTACGAAAAAGGCACTTAGGGAGTTTCTGTTAAGCTCTTTTCTGACTCCTAAAACAATGAAAAGATCACCGAGCAATCTTGCTTCCTTTCATGCTCGTTAAAGTACCTGAAAGGGCATCTATCTGGTATAAGTTTACCCCTTTTCCGGACCTGGTAGACTAATTATGAAAAAGGAATACTCTAGTCACACCGGCTAGAAGAGTTCTTCATTGCATCCTTTTATGCTTCTTTGGGCCTTGGAAACTAACACACGAAAAAGCAACCCCCTGGAGTTTTCTTATCGCTTTCAGACTCTCTAAAATTGAAAGAAACCATGAGCATGAACTGTCATGGGCTCGTACAAATCCACCTGACAGTACCATTCTATTATTTCAGAGTCTTCTTATCGCTTTCAGACTCCTTAAAATTGAAAGCAATCACGAGCATGAACTGTCCTGGGCTCGTATAAATCCACACGACAGTACCATTTTAAAACACACTTCTTCTAGTTCCTTAACCCATGAAGAAGTCCCCCCGTGTCTCTTGGCACTATGATCGATCATCTCGGCAGCACCCCCAATCAGGTCGCCTTTGTTCAGAGTATTCTGCAGTCTCCTGCCATTTTACACCAGCTTGAATATCACTCATCCCAGTCACTATCCTCGATCCATTACAGCTATGATCCCTTTCCCACCAATCAGTTTCATTTGCTTCCTGATCGTCCCCGCCATCATACTCTGAACAAAGGAAGTTTGAGTCCCCCCCACTCTACTTGCCCAGTGATCCCCCACAGTATGTCAGTCCTACCATCAGTACTCTCACACTTCGGTTCTCCACCTCGCGCTCCTATCAAGGAAACATCATTTCCTTGCTAGTTGCAGGTCTCCCTCTGTCGATGACAGCCCCTCTATTCCAGAGGATAGACCCAGAGGTCCCTGCGCCTTGGACCCATCACCATCTGTGGTGAGTGCCTACGGACCATTTTGGGAGGAGTCATCATTACCTCTCCGAGTGGTTGTTTCTCACATGCTCGACTTCAACACCTTGATTGCATCGTTGAGAATCGCGCAGGGTTTATATCCCTTCAGTTATTGGTCGAAGACCCCGGATTTCCCCCGACTCTAGCACATTGGTGATTCATTTCGGAACACCCAGTTATATGTTCCCGTGGATATGCGGGTTGCATTGGCGATTGTATTCGGAAGCCATCCAGTTATATGCTTCCTTGAGTACCCAGTTCAGTTCCAGTTCAGTGTACCATTAAGAGTACGACTCCTTGTCACTATGATCTAGCAGCTCATCAATTCCTCTGGTACCACACTCAGTAGCACTATTGTCATTCCAGTGTATCAGTTCTTCAGCTCAGCCATGGTCAGCCTAGCAGTATGTCCCAGATTTGTGTCCCCTCTGGACCCTTATGATGTACATAGTGGTTCTCTATGTATCCTACAGGTCCCCCTTTTCGGGTCTCACTGTTATTTTTTATGTATCTTGATACGAGCATGGGTATGCCCGTCTCGTCCATATATTGAGATTCTTCCTCATTCATTATTTGAGGCCATGTATATTTTTGGTCCCCATATTTTGGACCCCATTATTATTATTGTTCTATATCTTGATACGAGCATGGGAATGCTCGCCTCGTCCATATATTCAGATTATTCCTCATTCATTATTGAGGTCATGTACTTTCAGTTTTTGCAGTTTGTTCGGGACCGTTGTTCCAGGCTCTAGTTCGTTTCTTCTCTTCTCCACACCCCAGGAAAACCATAAAAGACTTATGATGTCTATCGGTCATACGATGAGCTCCTGCCCTCACACATCAGGGGGCGATCTGTTAACACCCAAAAAGTGCTCACTACCTCATCTACCCCATTACATGACTCATTTGTCCATATTTCCTACCATATTTACCTCCATAACCTTAAAATCCCACTAAAAAGCCTCCAAAAGGCCAAAAAATCCTCCAAAAGGCCAAAAAACCCCTTTTTCCCCCAAAATAATCCAAAATTCCTCCAAAATAGAAAAAACCCTCTAAAAATGGAATAAAAATATTTAAAAAAAAAGAAGAAAAAGAGGAAAAAAGGAGAAAAAAATTCTATACAGTTGACCTAAACCATATGGTTCCCAAAACCATGGGCCAGCACTCCACCACTAAAAACCTATAAATAGGTGATGGAGGCCCCTCATTTCATATCCACAATCAAATACACCCTTACTCTGCCAAAATCACTCTTGAAACCCTAGCTCACCCTTAAGCTACTTTCACCCTTGAGTGCCCCTTTGGCCCATTTCCAACCCTTTGGAGAAAGAGAAGGAGCAAAGCCGGAGTTTGGAGCAACCCTCTTGGACCATTGCAAGAACTTCACCAACCTCTACACTTGAAGTAAAATTTTAATACAAAAAGAAAGATCTTCACCATATTTCTATGTTTTGTTATGTTTGTTAATGCTCATGCTAGTTTAGAATTCATATTGTTTTAGCAATTTAAATTACTGTTTATTGAACTGCTACTAAGGAGTCCTTTCTCCTTAGTAGGTGCTCATTTGCACAAGCTAGGGTGAAAACCCTAGCTACAAATTTAAATCGTGCACTTTATCTATATGGGACACCAATTACTTTGATTGCACAACCACGCTGGTACATGACCCACAGTCACATGGAAGGTGCATTGCTCGGTTGCGCGACTACATGATTTGTCCCATGAATATTCACGCGTCCGAGCCATATAGCTCCCAGATGACAGGGAAATTTCAAAGGAATAACTGTGCAATGTCACGTGGTTCTTCCTTTGAAATCCACGTGACCGACCAAAAAACCCTTTGGTCGGCTTTATGGCTCATTTTGGAACCTAAAGAAAAAATTAAACCGAAAAAAAATGAATATCTAGGGACGATGGTTTACCTGCAACTCGCATAATCAAAATCCACCAATCCAGTCTTCCAGAAATGAAAAAATATCTCCTAGGGCATCGTAAGCTTGAACAATGAAAATGATTTCAAAATGCAGGCCCCACCCCTATTTATACGCCAAATCACCCAATTTTCAATAGCCTCATTCGGGAGATTTATAGCTATGTTTGACGAATTGTCAGCACCATTGTGATCAAGATCGTGAGATCTTCAGCTTGTTTCCCCAAAACTTCATTTGGGACCCATTTTCAACCATTTCTCCAGGTACAGTAAAGTTTCCTAACATTTTTTTGCACAGTCAAATTTCTTATCATGAACATTATTATCCTTTGGTATTTGCGTCATGTGTAAATGATTTTTGCTAGGAAGCATATTCCCCCTCATCAAAAGGTGCACAGGCCCCACTCATAAGTATATCATCTTGACCCTACAAATATGCAATGTATCCCCTCTATCTACATTTCACTTATCTACTTATCCTGTTAATATCCATAAGGCCTCCATTCCCCGGTAAATACAATCATCAATGTTGTTATCGAGCAATAACATGATCCCCCCATGGGTGTGCTCACCATTACAACCCCTTCACATTTTTCCACCTGTGATTTCAAACCATTAAGTTTATGGAATCTAATGATTCACCAAGTTTTCCAAGTAAAACCACAATTCATCCCCTTACATATTGATAATTCCCCTCTCTGATTCCCCAACGAAAAGTTACAGTTATGATCCACAGAACCTCTCATCCCCATCATGATCAATAGCCCATCTGAGTTTCTCTATGTATCATCAACCTCCAAGAAGACCATAAAGGGGGACCACCCTCTGAACACACCAATATCATTCAATAAACTCAGAAGGGACACTCTACATGGTATTTATTCATTGGGCGCATGTCTTCTCATCTGTCAAAACATCCACACAATTCTTCTTGAATAAATTGGTTCCCCGACACACTCAAAACGTGGGAACCCCATCACATTATATTCTTTTTGGAAACACCCCCTCATCACCCTTGATCAATGTACTTGTGTCCACACCCAATCAACACCTTCAGTTTTGTCGTTTAGATTCACTACCCCGTCGTTAGCCATCATATGACAAGACCCACATAAAAGAAACCAATTTGTAGTTTGTCCACCCTCATCACTCCTTGCATTGTTGCTTGAAGAATGTTTTCATACACTAGTCACCCAATTTACTCTATTCAAGGGAATTCATGATCCCCACGCTTGCATGCTTGTCTTGTTTAAGTTCTTCCAGTATCCCAATTGGTTACAAAATCATCTTGGTTCTTGTGGTAAGACCTTTGTCTTACCACCTGATTCAACTCTCATAAATGTAAAATCCCTTTATTCTAAGAGTTAAAATAGTTATGATTGCAACTTGGGTTCCCTTCTCATCAAAATAAGGGTTCACCTCAGACTGAGCAGAAAGAGTCGTCATTGCTCTCTGCCTCAGTAGTATCCCCTATGTTCAACATCAACAAGTTCATCACATCTAGGAGAGTCATATGTTTTAGCGGTAGCATTGTTCACATTTACGATTAAGATCACAATTATCCATCTAACATAAGCAGGTTTCCCCCTGACAGCTTTGTTATTATTCAGATCCCCCATCCTAGTGTGTTGTTCATAATCATTAACAGTTCGTCTCCTCTAGAATCATCAACATCATCTATATTTCAAAACATATTTACTCATAACGACATCGAAGCCACCTTCATACATGTGTATAGTAGTTCATAAAGCTGACCACGTTGTCTCCTCTTATTGTAACTCGGCTTGACAATATTTCGTGAGCATAGGGATGACTGTCTCATTTGTATAAACAATCATTTTTATGTGTCACCTATTAGTTACCTACTTCAACGATCATCACCAACATTCTCTACGAGTAGTCCTTTACTCTCAACAATCGCTAGCTTACTATCACAATTTAGAATATTAACATGAGGGAAAGAAACAATGATGTATTTTGGCTATACAGGTCCTTCCTAACCTCACACATAAGGGGGAATCTGTTACTGCTCAAATTTCATACACATGCAACATTTCAGTCATTATTGCAAAAATACATCATCAACATACAACATGCAACTCATTAGCATCATCCTCATCAAAATTTAGAATGAGAATTGAACCTTAGAGTGACAAAGTCCATCATTTTGTACAATCACGTGATTTTTTCCAGATACCCGCACGGATCCACGTGAAAAAATATTGAAACCCATATAGTTGTACAAGTGGACATACCATTAACTCTCCACAATGCATTCAAGGCTCACAACAACATTTTTGGCTCCAAGAATTCAGATTGGCCTCTTCACATGCTTGGGAGCATTCAATATCCCCATGCCTATACCCTTGGGACCACTTCATGAGATGGAGCATTAACATTCAGAACTATAAATGACCTCTATTTGGCCTATAAAAGGAAGCCATGAGCATGCATTCAACACAAGAAATATAAAGCAAGGTTATGTTGAAAGAATTTTTATGAGGGATCATCTTTCACACACATTCTCATCACCCTTTGGCATTCAAATCTCCCTTGAATTATTCCTCAAGAATCAAGTGTTTCTCCTCATCATTCCAAGTTAGTTACCAATTAATTTGAGAGAGTTCAAAAGGACCTATCCTTAAGGGAGATTGTTGGATACCATTGGAGTTGCATTCTTCTAGTTGATACACCATTTGTATTCAAGATTTCCCATTGGAAAATACTATATGGTTGAATCTAACTCATTCCCATTGTTTCCATGGTATTAGCACTTGTCAATATTTTATTTCATTCTCGTTTATTGATTTTTTCTTTACCTTGTTAGTGTGTGGTCTATTAATCATCACTTATACTGTTTCCTTGGTTACAACCTACAAGGACAAGCAAGGATTGCTCAGTCTTGTGGCATTTTTCCCAAAACAAAATATAACTAATCAATCAACTGTCAATGAAATCCACAAACATATGCCACAAGTCTCTAGAAGAAAAAATTTTGATTTCATTATTTATATTTCCTAATGGAGACTCACATCCATCTATTGAGAGGAGGCAAGGAAATCAAGGTGATTTAGAGAAATCCAGAATAAGAGTATCTCAAGAAATCATGGAACCCCCTCCTCCCTCTCATAAATGTGCTTTGATATATCCTACAGTAGTAGCTCCTCATGAAGAGATAAATGTATGGCATATATTTGGTTTTGTTAGATACAACTTTACCACTGAGATGCAAGAAGGCACTAGATATATTGTCCTCCTATAAATCCAAATCAAAATGGAAAGAGCTACGCTTTAACAAGGGCATAATACAAAGATTGATGATAGTTATCATATGACCTTAATGCAAATCCAATCGGAGGGTTTTAGTGTTTTTAGATTCAATGACAGTAATGGCGGCCATGCTCATCATCTCATGGTGACCAAAGCATTGTTTTGGTTGTTGTTTGAACTTTACAACAAAGCAAACTAATAGGCGAACACAATAGATATTGAAATGAAGGGACTGGAAGGAAAGCATGATAGATTGAAATGATCTAATGGCACAAATGCTAGAGGACGATCAGACGATGGACAATGCATGGAGGGTCATCTAACACATTTGGCAACTCTCAACGCATTGCAGCGATGATAGAGACATATACTCCATAAGAGGAGACACTTTACGACGTAATTAATTATTATGTGATTTTAATTAAAAAGAATAAATAAATATGGTTGGTTAGAGTATTTTATTCATATGAACTAATACATAATTTACAATAAGCATGGAATAAAGGTTCATGGTCAGGCACGAGGGTAATAGTGTTTAGGTTTATTGCGGGTTGGAATGTGATAACTTAAAGGTGTTGTTTTATGTCTTGTTTAGTGTTGTGGATCCAAATTTAGATTTGATAAATTATGGTGAAGAGGAGGAAAGGGCATTATAGTTTGTCTTCGAGGCACATGAGGAGCTCCTAAAAAATTCAAATTTCTCCAAGGCTAATTAAGCATGTTGTTGGTCTTGCGAAGGTGGCAAAGGCATCCAAACTAGTCAACAACTCATTAGGACACAATTCGTACCTATGGCAATTGCTAGGACATATATGATGGGGGTATCATAAATAGAATCTGAATAGAGCATGGTTGGATATGATAGGATGACTCAATACGTTTTTGCTCTCACAAGTTCATGCCTTAGACCTTAAATCTCACCAAATTATTTCTACACATCTTGAATTATTCCCAACTGTGGTCGCATGTAATGAAAAGGGTTCTATATGATTTTATCCTGGGATAGAATCAAAGTATCTTGATAGGACATTGGAGGAAATAGGTCATGGAAAAGAAGGATTAGGATTTCAGAAACCCATTATTTCAGGAGGGTAAGGTGGAAAGTGAGGAATGCTCGTAAAAGAAAGTGCATAAAAGCTCATAAATACATAGTTAAAATGGTTGTATGACATGATTTAAAGATTGGGGGATGGAGAGAACGATGTCATTGGCCCTAGTCAAAAGATTCATGGGAAAATTTGTAAAAGGAAAAACCCTAAAAAATAGTTATTGGAAATTTGACTCACAATTATAGGTTATATCCCCAAGTTTCACATATTAATGTGAGGTTGGATTTGCTTCATTATGAGAGAAAATGAGGATGTGTTGAAAATGATGAGATAGGACTGGCAATGGGGGTTATCGAGTCTCTGACTAAAACCTTGGTCGTCTAATTTTGATCCATGACATAAGCCTAACTATTTTCAAAACGTACAGGTTCTCATGCTAGGCATTCCACTTGTACAATGGAATGATTTCATTATGATAAGGTTTGGTGACTCCATTGGGATTTTTGTAGCCTTCGAGGAGGGTTGGATAGATTCTAAGGATAGAAAAAATACCAAAATCTTGGTTGAAATCATCTTCATCAGAGCTTGTTGGAAAAACTAGAGATCAAACATGATATGTAGTTTTCTAAGAAATGGTTGGATAATTGGAAACTATGAATCCATTGTGCTCTTTTCCATGACGTTGGACACCTACAAGTACATTTTTCAAGTGATGCAAATGGTCTGGTCCATCATAAAAGAGTTTGGACAATGCTCTGGAGGACTCCAAGGAAGCGGAAGGGATAAGAGAAAAACAAGCTCAGGATGTTTTGAGAGTTTCCGATGATGATGATGATCGAAGGGAAATATTCACTCCAATTATCCCTACATTAGTAAAGTCAAGGCCACAACTTGGTATTGAAGGTAATATTTCCTTTCCCACTACTACATGTATTCAAAATGCATATATGGATTCAATAAACTTGGGGGAAAACTTAAATCTCTCTATCCTTAAAGAAACCTTATCACTAGAATCCTCACATACCCTAGACCCACTTACGATAGAGGATGTCATGGAGGAGATGATGTTTTGAAGGGATGTCAACAAGTCTCCTTAGAAGCCTAATATTTCAAATTGGTTCAATGAGTTGGCTATTGATATTGTAGTCAGTCCTATGTTTATTCCATCTAACATGGCCTTCTTATCAGGTGGGGAAGGCTAATATACTATACAAACTAGGGGTCATAAAAAAAATCCCCATTTACAACCTCTTAAGTCAAATGATAGACAATGCTCTAAAAAAAAGATACAGATAAATATTATGAAGAGATGGTGGGAGGGTTGGATTTGGAAAAAAACATCCTTAGATTGGTTGGCAAGAATTCTCACATGTCTTTAGCAAAATAAAAAGCTAAGAAGGGAAGGTAAAAAAAATGACTATTTACAAGGACCTTAGAGAAATGAAGGCCCATCCCTTGTTTTCCCAATGATCTTACTCTCCCTTGATGTTAGAGGGGTTGGGAGTGCCCACAAACAATTATCCCTTAAAAGACTCTTTGAATCCCACAAACCTAATATTGTCTTTTTTTCAAGAAACCATGTGCTCTGGTTTGAAAGTTATTGCTTTTTTATATTTGTCTTAAAATATTGGAATTTCGATTCATTAGATGTTGTAGGATTGTCGTGTGGTCTAGCTATGGGGTGGAACACTAAGTTTAACTCCATTTCCACCTTAGTTATGCCTTCAAGTATTTTGGTAAATGTTAAAGTAAAAGAATCGGGGAAGAAGCTAAAGTTTATAGATATATAGATAGATAGATAGATAGATATGAAACCCTTTTGGGATGATTTCATGGATTTAGCGTGCTCGGAAGGAAAACATATGATTTGGGGGGGGACCTAAACCTAACACTTAACAAAGGGAGGTCTGGGGGCATAATGCTAGAAGAGATCGTTAAGGTGACTATAATACCCCAAATTTTGACTTGGAATGTATTTAATCAAATTATGTAAATGATGTAAATATGCTAGTATGGATTCCTAGTGTGGAGCTCAAGGCCAAGGCTCGACTAGTGAATGGCTAGGCATGTATGATGTATATATTTTTATTTGGATCGTATTGTTGGTTTATCATGCCAATTTGAAATATATATAAATATTATGTAGGGAAATAATAAAATGGTCCAAGATGGTTGTGTAAAGAGAACTAGAGGGGTTATGATTCAACCATAGGGGAAGAGAAAAGGGGGCCTATGGGAAACTAAATCCTATGTTTCCAAGTGTCAACCTTAGAAATCATCCAAAATTCTTCCATGTGCTTTAAATGAGTCAATTACCTTCTCTTTATTATCAAACCCAATCATTGAATGCATGTGTGAGGTTGGTGGGAAAAGTCACTTCATGCAGCTATTAAGGCATGGGGGTTGTGACAGTTATGCCAGCTGCCAGAGTACTTCCTTCTATGGTCAGAAGCTATGTCAATTGGATTTCCACCATTATTTCATAACCCTTGGAGTCAACACTCTTTTGATCATTCTCTCATGTATGTTTCTACACTACATAGAGTTTCCTACTGTTGTTCATGACCATTACCATATGTAATACACCTAGGAACCCTAATAATTATTGTTTTATAAGACCTTATGTTATTATTTTGATTTGACATTATTGACCAAGTGAGGTCAAAACATTTGTAAAAGAATTATTATTTTTAAATATTTAAATAACTAAGGGAATCAAAAATTAAGGCAGTCGTTGAAGAGTGTTTGTTGACCCACAAGGATAAATGACAAGTGTCAAGAGGAAACCTAGCATGGAAAGACAGCTTAGTAAATGCGCAAATGATGTAGGAGGCATCCTCCCTAAAATTCAGGTCATGACTCCTGTTGGAGCATTACGAGCAGGAGGCTCAGAATGACCTAAGTCCTGGGCAAATGCTATAAAGCATTGATTTCATCCACTGAACAGGAGGTTCATGATGAAGGGGAGAATACGCTAAGTATTGATTCATCCAATGAGAAGGAGGCTTATGATGAAGTGATATTGTGACCTAGCTTGCAAGAGGGACTCTATGACCAAGTCTTTGTCCTTGTGGTTCAGCAAACAGGCTCGAGGGTTTCAAAACAAGTAGTTTGGTTGTTCTAGAAGTTGGTTGGGAGGGACGGCAACCTTCAACTTCGATTTTCCCTACGGGTTCAGGTTCTATTGATTTATTTTCTGACATGTCTGCTTACTGTAGCTGATATCTAATGATTGCATGTCTTAGATCAGGTTTCATTTATTTATTTTCTGACATGTCTGCTTACTGTAGATGATATCTAATGATTGCATGTCTTAGATCAAGTTTTATTTATTTATATCTGAACTATCTATTTACTGTGAATAATATCTAATGATTGCATGACTTAGTTCAAGTTCTATTTATTTAATTTATGAACTATCTGTTACTGTGAATGATATCTAACAATTTCATAGCTTAGTTCCGGTTCTATTTATTTAATTTATGGACTATCTGGTTACTGTAAATGATAGCTAGATTGTTAAGCAGAACGATTTCCTTGTTTAGTTCAAGTTCCATTTATCTTATTTCTAAAAATTCCTGTTACTGTAAAAGATATCTAAATCGTTAAGCAGAATGAATATATTTCTCAGTACAGGTCCCATTTATTTGATTCTGCAATTATCAATCATTGTAATGATTCCTAAGTTGTTATTCAGAATGATTTTGTTGTTATCAGCTATCTTTTTATCATTCTGCATTTACCCATTATTGTAAATGATCCCTAAACTAATGTTTAGAATGATTACTTGCTATGTATGTCACATTAACTGTCTTTTATCATTCTATAAACATTGATTTCTGTAAATGAATCTTAAGTCTTTATCCAAGATGATTACAAGGTTTAGGCCAGTTTTATAAGATTTTATTGTACATTATTGTTTTATTCTTGCTTATGCATGTTATCAAAAATGATTACCTTGCTCATGCATGTTAGCATATAAGGTTTTACTGTACATTATTGTTTTCTTGTAAGTATTCTGATTTGGAATTATATTTCCAAACTTGCATGCAAGATATTCAAACATTGTTTAAGTTTATTTTAGTAGTTTTAGCAGGCACAAAATTAACCTAGTATCAACCACAGCTTCAGAAACTTAGTTATTAAGATGGAAAACCTATTTAGGCATCAAACTATGTATCAATGTTTGTTCATCCCCTTATTGTTATAAACAAAATATTATATAGGGTTTATTGCAAATGGGTTTGTAGGTTAGGCATTTTGATCTATAACTATGTTATATATATGAATTTGGGGTTTATATAGATTTAAAAGTGGTTATATACAGAACATAATGCTTGTATATTTTACAGAGTCGAATGGCTTAAAGAAATAAGAGTCCATAACAGAAGCACATGTTTTAGGCAACTGGTTTAGGCATTTTTGTTGTTATAAAATGGGCGTTTGTTTATTTTTGTTTATAAATGTAATTAGAAGTAATTCATAACAGTTTGGAAAGGGAATTTCACACATGAAAACCATACATCTTGTTTATTAATCGTAATTATTTACAGGTTCAATCATTTTTCTAAGTTATGGCTTACATGTTAAGTGTTTTCCGCAAGCCGTCGAACCCACTGAATCCTCAATCGGAATCGTGGTTTTTAACCCTTGAAAAATCGGGGTTCCACAACTCGCATCCGCAATTGCGGAAGTCGGATTGTGGAACCGTAATTTTAAACGGTCGGAATCGGGGTTCCACAACCCGCATCTACAATTGCAGAAGTCGGATTGCGGAACCGTAATTTTAAACGGTCAAAATTGGGGTTCCACAACCCGCATCCGCAATGCGGAAGCCGAATTGCAGAACCGTAAATATACACAGTCGGATTTTGGATATCCGCAAGGGTTTGGGTAAGGGTTTAAACCCTCTTTTTTCTAATTATGTTGGGTTAAAAAATTATTAATGATGCTTATAATCCTAAGCTAAATGTTCATGTAATGATGCTCATAAAAGAAGTAAGGCTTAGAGATTTTACCCTAGCATACAAATGTAATAGGTGGATTGAGTGGGAAAAGTCACTTCATGCAGTTATTAAGGCATGGGGGTTGTGACAGTTATGCCAGTTTCCAGGAGTACTTCCTTATATGGTCATAAGCTATGTCAATTGGCTTTACACCATTATCTCATAACCCTTGGAGTCAACACTCTTTTGATCATTCTCTCATCCATGTTTCTACACTACGTAGAGTTTCCTACTTTTGTTCATGACCATTACCAGATTATGTTTAACCCATGAATTCGGATTTAGAGACATAGATGCAAATTTGAAGAAAAAATAGATGGTTCCAGGTGAGCATAGAGGTTGGGTAAGCTAGGAACCTTTACCCATTGAGTTATGTTATTTTTGGATGCTTGAGAATCCATGAACTAATGTTGCAGGAGGTTCTCCAATAGCATACAACATGTTGGCCTCTTACTACACACATTGGTAAGGTGACTGTAAAGGTTAGATTTCATGAGGGAACTGTGGATTAGTGAAGGGAAATGTCTTCCTTGTGTTTTGTGGGGTAGTTGGAAGGAGTGTCTTGGCTGTGATGGCTTATTGATATCCCTTTAGAGATTTGGATGAGATTTTGGCTAAGCATTGAGAGCAGAAAGGGTTGTGGGCTGATAGAGAGAATCCTGTAGGTGTTTCCTTCACCTTAGTGGCCTCATAGCCCATCTTGGGAGTGGCCTCTCAACATAAATAGTATATTTTGGGAAGAGTACCTATGGTTGTGTGGAAAATCATTGATACACAACCAGTTGCTTGGATCTTCTTTGTTTAAAGATAAGTATTCTTTTGTATTTGAATCTACAATGTTTATTTGATGCATGTAATGATAAAGCTTATATGTGCATGCATGTGTGTGTGGATATATTTTTAATTATGATGTGTATTTTTATCATGCATCTACACAAGTATTGTAAATGTTATGAATTCGTAATATGTCCATTGGGCGAAATTTAGAAACCTGAATTTAGTCAATGTCCACCTCTGCTAGTCGGATTAAGGGATGGGGATGCCATAGAGTGGTATCAAAGCTTATGGTTGTAACGTCGGAGTTGTATGGGCCATAATACACACTTATAGGCATAAATATGAGTTGCAAATGAAGTGCCCCTGTGAACATCCGTGGTTTTAATTGTCAGAAGGTATTCTAACCAAGCCATGGGCTAGATCTATGGTCTATCAGTGGGAGAGGTAGACTGGTTGAGGTTATTTTTCAAAATTTGCAGATTCAGTAGAGAAAAGGTTCTATTCTTTTGCGCGATAGGTAAAACTCAGAGTTGGGAAAGAATTGCCAAAGTTAATTTGGTAATAATCCCCTTATTGCCAAATTAAATTTGGAACAATTTTGAAATATAAAAAGAATGGAAATTTTAAGTGGGCCTGTTACCTCCTAATTTGTACATTAGGTGGATTTCCTATGAGCCTCCAAACTTGTAAACAAACCAGTTGTTCATCATTGGTGCTCAGAAGTTCAGAAGTCATTTCAAGGCCATTTTTGGCCCCTTTTTTAATAATTGCATGTTCATACCCCTTGGGGGTATTGTAAAAATGTATTAGCATGACGGTGTTTTGTAAATATATTGGCTGCCTAGGACTTAGACATCAATCCGATCATTCCATGGTGTTTTTTTCATTCCCAATTACGCAATGATGAATAAGCGATGTATAATCAACGATTTTTCACCTACACCTCCAAAGATGGAATGGTCGTCTTGGTGGTTAGGCCTTAGAATGATATTAAAGTCCATGTGTCAATGTTTATGAGCTTGATAGACATCAAATTGAGTCATTATGAACATGCACTAGGTCCCCTAGGATTTTATTTCAGTTCTGAGAAAATAAACTTTTCCCGTAAAATGGGTCAATTTTTAATGATCTAATTAAAAAATCCAAAAATATCATAAAAGTGTGGTCTAGAGGGGGAATTTTCCATGGGGGTGCTCATTTTCTAACCCGAAGCACCCATAAACCCCCAAAACCCACTTTTCCTAAGTTTTAAGTGATTATTTTTCACTTAAATAAAACTTCTCTCAAAAATATTAACAGAGAATTAAAAATAAAATAAAAATAAAAGATATGGAGAAAATAAAATTTCCTAAAATTGAGGAAATTTGTCCAAATAAGGGTCATTTGTGATTGCAATCACTATCGGAGGCAATATCAATCAAATCCAGGAGCTCTCAGTTAAAGTTCGAAGCACTAGAAGTGATTCTCATCAAGAGGATGTGCCCTCTCCTTAAGGTGGGTGACTTCTCCTTTTGCCATGCTATTGTTGGTTGGAGAATATCACAATGTGAGATTGGCGCCCCTCTTGTGAGGTGGCATCCACCTCATACCACCAAGGCTTTGTTCAAGGTTTAGTTCAAGCTCAAATCTCTCCATTGTTTGAGAGTTGCGCCCTCCATGCCCTAGATTATTCTAGAACTCTCCTCCTCTTCTATTTGTTCTATAAAAGCAAGGCTCTTGATCCATATTTGGGATGGAATGCAAGGAACCTCTGCTCAATTGTAAATGTTCTACTATTTTGTTATCATTGTTGAATAAATTTGAGACTTTGGAGGGCCCGTGCAAGAGCTCTTATGGTGTGAATGCTTGGTGTAAAATCGAGGTGATATTAGCTTAGTTGTATCTCTTCTTATGCAAGTTTATAGATCTATTATATAGCTTAAAATATTATATTCTAATCCATAGAGTAGTCATTTGAAGGCTTCAATTTGCTTGCTTGTGTTATATTTTCCAAGATTTGAAAGTAACAAGTTGTAGTTAGTTATACGAATGTTCTTTCAATCTTAGTTTATTTACCACACTAGATTTGATCTCTCTTGTTTGAAGTTTTGTAGCTTTGCAGAATCACCAAGTTTGAAGGTGATCTTGAGCTCAGTTGCATCTTGTTCACCTTCAACACAATATTTTGGATCTAACGCTTCTTGTCCTACAGGAATTTATACATCTCAATAATATTCAAGCTTGAGCTTGAGCCCTTTCTTCCTTCTTTAAAAAACTCTCACTCAATTATTTATGTTACTTTTTGCATACAAGCTTAGATTTCTTTCAAAAAGACTTTCATACAAATATTTGCTTGATTACATGCTAGATCTAAAGTGCTTCAATTTTCAATTTCATGCTTAGCTCTAACCATAGTGCTTTAGTACTTGAAGTAGTAAAATATTTCCTATGATTTGCAAGTACTAAGTAGTGTATTTTTATGTGATTTTAGCTAACAAACTAACCTTTAATCAAGTTTTATGTTTGCTGGGTTTTTTTACTTGTGTAACAGGAAAGCGAAAGAATTTAAGCAACTTTGGGAGATTCGGGTATTCGAAGAGGACTTTCTTCAAGTCCATATTATTTTTAGTTTTTCCAAATCTTGCTAAAGTCTCTTGAATCCCATTTTAAGGGGTCAAGAGTGATCTCTATCGGATATTTAACTTGTAATAAATTAATAAAAGAGCAAGTGGGATTTAAAGCTCCCACACCCTTCTTCCCCCATTTGGGGGAAGCATGTATCTGCCTCCATTACTTTCTCGCTTTAGTTAGTATTTTTTTTAGATTAGTTTTCAATTTTTGTAATTATATCTAAGCTTAAGTTTCATGCTTTTTTTGCTTTACATTTTTGTGGAAAAAAAATACTAACCCCTACGCTTTCCTGAATGACGGTCCTTGGATAAGGGATTTCTCGAGTACGAAACCGGGAAAGAGATTCGTAGGTAGTAATTAGATAACATTTGTTTTTCTTGTTTTGTCTTTATTTTCCATATAAAAAAGCATTGATAAAACTCTTAAAATCGAGACTCCATTCTGTATGCTCTGCACCTTTGCAGTGCATCCGACCAGTTGGGTGCATCAAAAGGAATTGGAGTCACTAGTAATTAGCTTTAACAATCTTTCAATTAACCTCCCTAATAGAAATCCAGCATTACCATTTCAAATCACTCTTATTGTGGGGAAATTTTGCAAAGGAAGTGGGAACCACTAGAACGTGACCACGGGGCCCATTCAGGCTACACCCTCATTTGGTGTAGTGTTGCACATCTCTCCACGACTCCATCGAGCCCACATGTCCTTGTGCGGAGCCACTTAGAGTGAAATCCGGACACATTCCCACGTACCGTAAGGTATATCGAGAATCCCCTTTTCCCATTTTTTAATCAACTCATCATCTCATTAATTTAAAATCAACCAAGTACAATTGCAAAACTCTTACAACTATTAGCAGCTTTGTTATATTTTATGACTCCATTGGCACTAGCTAATCATTCTATCGTTATTTGCTTTAGTCATTTATATTGTGAATGTCATACATTTTTTTATGTTGTTGATATTTAATCAATATTACTTTGCAATTCCTTGTTTCGATCAATTTTTATTCTAAACTCCTAAAAAACAATCTCGTCCATTTGTGACAACTAAACACAACTAAGAGCCTTAAAAAATATTTACTAGGGTCTACCCCCCTTGGCTTCGATTAGGAACTTTCCTAAATGGATGAATCAGGATCAGGTGACAACACCTGAATCGAGACTTGCCCCCAAGGACACACCTAGCAACTTCGAAATATTTATGTTGTGTTCCCCTTGGGGTGTGCTTTCCGATGGAAACATTTTGGCGTCGTTGCCGGGGACAAATATTTTGTTCTTGGTTTGACTTACCCTCGTTTTTTCTTGTTTTTTACGTTTAAAATTTTGATTGATTTTAGTCCAATAAAATGAATTGGACTTGATCCATCTAGAAACTCCACTAAGGAATAAATTACCAAGGTATTTAACCAGAAGCAACTCAATAGGCTTATTTGATTTCATTCCTGAACAATAAAAATTTATCAAAGGAGATTAAATAAGTTAACTTCTCGTAGGATCCTTGAGAATCTAGGATCCAAGTCTCTTTCAGAAATTCATTTTCTGTTTGTAGAAAACAATAATAATATATTGTCTGACGAAATGGGTGAATTGTTTAGTCCCCTTAACATTACTCATGTAGTAGGTCAACCACACAATTTACCCGATAAAGCTATCAATAATCGCCTACTTTCACCGGAACTGATTCCATTACCGTAATCGTTCATCTGGAAAGCTTCTCGAAGTGTATCAGTAGTTGGTGTCGAGTATATGAACATAGAAACCAGGATGTCTAAATGAAACTGTTCGCATTGTCCTTAGAAGGTGACGCTAGTGATTAGTTTATGAACTTTTCTGATTACTCCTACGCAAATCTAGAATATTTCAAAACTGGTTTCTTAACCAAGTGGGGAGAAAATAAAGAACCACGTCATCAACTAACGGCCCTCCATACAATTACGAGAAGCGAAATGAAACAATGGAGGAATTCAACAAGAAGTTCCAAGACTTGGTAAACATTATGGATGTTGAATTTAAGCCATCAAATAAGTCCATCTTGGTCTATTACATCGAAGCACTAAGTGGTGAGATGCATTATTAGCTAAGGGATAAGGATCCCACCACACTTTTAATTTCCCAAGATATGGCTATTAAAATTGATAGAAACATGCAATCTTCGTGCAAATCTAACATTCCTGGATACACAAGAGCACTCATTTCCAACAAACAAATTGAGCTTAAGGAGAAAGCATCCACTTCTCATCAAGACACTCGTGATATAAAAATCAAAGAAATGAACAATAAAATGGAGGCCATGGAACTAAAGTATGTTGCTCAACTTAAGGAAATGCAAAACACACTCATAGCAATCGAAAGATCTCAGTCTCAACCGGTTTAAAGAAATTTTCCACCGAAGGGAAATTGGAAAAAGGAGGGACCACCCCATGAAAAGAGGCCTCTTAATCAGCTATAGGTTGCTAACATGATCGAATAATTCACACTATTTTGCAGAGCGTGCAAATATTTTCATGAAGAATCAACTGTGAGATTTTAAATGGCTTAGATCTAGATTCATAAGAAAACTTCACATGGAATATTTCAGAACATGAGAGAAGAAAAATAAAGAAGATAAATTGTGGAAATCACTCTGTATTTTATTCATCAATATGATAACAATATATAATACATATTCCATGGA
The DNA here is from genome assembly GCA_027924585.1 of Larix kaempferi. Taxonomy (NCBI): domain Eukaryota; kingdom Viridiplantae; phylum Streptophyta; class Pinopsida; order Pinales; family Pinaceae; genus Larix; species Larix kaempferi. Next base: position 3,536,901 of record BSBM01000482.1, read on the forward strand.
GAAAATCGAATGCCTTGGAGGCAATTTGGAAAGGACAAAAAGAAAAGGCTTACTAAAGGCAAAAAAAAACCTAGGTGGAAAAGGCAGTTTCCAAAATTGTCCTAGAGGCTCACGAATTTGCTAAGTATGGTATGGAAGCTCATGAGTGAGGTAAATGGAATGTATTGATGGATTTATAAGAGAATATATGATGTGGAGGTCGAATTGGTCAAGTGGCAAAAGTTTCTAAGTCAACTAGCTTCACCTTTTCCACTAGAAAGCAGGAAAAAAAATAGGATAAAGCTATCTAAATCAGGAAAGCACCTTCTAAACCAGAAATGGAAAGAAATCAGACATAATCCATTGAAATATTATCCAGAATCTCCTCAAGTGTTCCCTAGTGACTTAGGATGGAAAGTGGTCCACTAAAAGACAAAACTGGCCCTATTTACCTAGTCAAAACTCAGGAAATTAATCATAAATGATTAATTAATTATATCCTAAGTCTAGAATGGTATAGGTGGGTTTTTTAATACTCCAACACCCCCCCTTAATCCTAAATTTATGTGGTGGAAATCAGAAAAAATATCATAAATATAGGGCCCAAGCAACAAGGCTTATGGTCACCCCAATACAAAAATAACTAGTCCATGTAAAATGAGGAAACAAGGAAAACAGTATGGGAACGAAACCCTCCCTCAAAAATGGACATGCTTGGATGTCTTCATATTGTCTTGTTTCTCATTTGGAGGAGATGAATGAGCTGAATGAGCTGAATGGGATGCTTCTGAGTAACAGAATTGATGAAGAGATTGTGGATGTCATGATCATACATCAGTGCATCAATGTGGTGTAGGCAAGAATCATGTGTAGAGGCTCCATGAAGCTCATCATCTGATGATGGAGGAGTATCATATGAATTGTTGTAACATATATAATCAGATCTGAAAACATAATCAATTATGGAAAGAAGATTTATGCAAACTCCTTCCCAAGGAAAATCAATGAACTAAACAGGATCAAATTCTTTTGTAGCTGCAATGTGGTGTACTAGTTCTTGTACCTTCTTCTCAAACTAATGTATAAATTTATGATATTGAAAAGGAGATCATGCAGCTATGAAATATCATAATTTGTGTCATATGGAGAAGAAACCAATAAATATGTGGAGTCTCCATGATCGAACAGAGTTTCAATAGGAAAAGTGTGAGAAACTAGGTCACCCTGACAGCTGAGCGAGCCTAGAGAGTGTGGGGACTTGAATTTTGAAACATGAGTGATGGGGTAGGTACAGATGTGTGATATATCAGTCCAATGATGGCCAATGAAATGGATTTACAACCAATTAAATATATGAAAGACAAAAGAGAAACAGAGGCAAGTGACACAGTGTAGGAAAACATCGAATTGTGTGGTTTCTTAACTAGAGAACTTGGGGTTGTAGGGTCTCTTGTGCATCCAATGGTTGGAAAAATGGTCTAGAAGGTGTCATGACCTGCATATCAAACTGTATATCATCTTCAAAATCAGAATCTAAAATATTTGAATGGGGGTGGAAAGACCTTTCAGAAGACAAGTCAGAAGCTAGTAAAAAATGACTAGTTTTGAGAGTAGACTTGTGTGAACTGACTGGAGATTGTACCAAGGAAGAGGTGGTGCTTCTGATTCTGATATATCAGAATGTGAATCAAAATAAGAGACATAAGAAGGATTTTTCACTCTAACACTCAAATCATAAGCATGATTGCCTTGGAGCAAATCATAAGCATGATTGCCTTGGAGCAAATCATAAGCATGATTACCTTGGAGAGATGCTTGGAGACAGTGTTCTTGCTCTACAACAAGCTTGCCTTGTTCTTTTCTTGCAAAGCCAAGAACATCTATGTTATGATCTTCAAGCATCTTGGCCATGATGTGCAATTTATTTTTGAAATAAGATTTCTCAGGATGAGTTCCTTTGCAGCAATAAGAACACTTGGGCTTCTCCTTCTTCATCTTCTTGGATTTGGAATCTTCATCAGAGTCCTCTTCATCTAACAACATCTTTTGCTTGGATTTTTCATTCTTGAAACTCTTTGATCCATGAGCAGCAAGTGCAAAGTCCTTGGAGGGTGTTAGATCTCTCATTTGGACCAGCTTGTCCTTCTCCTTAGTGAGCGAATCAATGAATGCATCCAAGGTTGGCATCTTCCAATTGGGAACTACAAGTCTGGTAGTATGAAAAGTAGACACAAATATTGAGTATTCAAAGCTTAGTTTCCACAGAATGGTAAGGATTAGTTTCTCATCCTTCTTATCTATGCCACATTGCTTGATTAGAAGCACCAGGTTCTTGAATTTTGAGATGAAATCTTCCATTGAATCAAAATTACCTGGACTAAGTGAGATCATCTCAATCTCCAATAAATGGCCTATGAGCTCATCCTGTTTTCCAAAGAGAGACTCTAGCTTTGTCCACACTTGATTTGGAGTGGATAGAAAGTCAATATGGAAGAGAATATCTGGAGATACAGAGAGACAAAGTAACCCATAAGATTCATCAATCCTATTGAACCATTTGGATTTTAATGCAACAACTCCTGGCTCAGTTATAGTGATTCTATACAATCCTTTGCTTCGAAGCTGGATGATCATATGTACCTTCCATTCAAAGTAGTTGAAAGGAGTGAGAGTCACAGCTTTAGCTTGATTTTGATCCATGCTAATGCACTCCTGGTGATGGAAATACCCTGCAAAAAACACACTGGAAATTGTTTTGAATCAATCTAGCTCTGATACCATGTGATATTTTAAATGGCTTAGATCTATATTCATAAGACAACTTCACATGGAATATTTCAGACAATGAGAGAAGAAGAATAGAGAAGATAAATTGTGGAAATAACTCTGTGTTTTATTCATCAATATGATAACAATATATAATATATCTTCCATGGATAAAATTGAATGCCTTGGAGGCAATTTGGAAAGGACAAAAAGAAAAGGCTTACTAAAGGCAAAAAACCCCCTAGGTGGCAAAAGCAGTTTCCAAAATTGTCCTAGAGGCTCACGAATTTGCTTAGTATGGTATGGAAGCTCATGAGTGAGGTAAATGGATTGTATTGATGGATTTAGAAGAGAATATATGATGTGGAGGTCGAATTGGTCAAGTGGAAAAAGTTTCTAAGTCAACTAGCTTTACCTTTTCCACTAGAAAGCAGAAAAAAACAGGATAAAGCTATCTAAATAGGGAAAGCACCTTCTAAACCAGAAATGCAAAGAAATCAGACATAATCCAATGAAATCTTATCCAGAATCTCCTCAAGTGCGCCCTAGTGACTTAGGATGGCAAGTGGTCCACTAAAAGACAAAACTAGCCCTATTTACCTAGTCAAAACTCAGGAAATTAATCATAAGTGATTAATTAATTATATCCTAGGTCTAGAATGGTATAGGTGGGTTTTTTAATAATCCACATCAACTTGTTACTTTGCATGTTATGTTATAGAAAATGGTTTCCCTGAAGCGAGCAGTAGTGAACAATATTCAAGCGAGCCTGATTTCGTCAATGTTGTAGGTGATGTTCATATTATTCCTAAAGAGAGTTGGAGACAAGCTAGATAGTATAGCCAGGAAAAAGACAACCTCACTAAAACATATGGAGAGATGCCCTCACCAGATCAAATCCGGGAAATGCCCAAGTTCAAAGGCTTTACTTATCATAGGAGAGAAAATGATGGAACTTCCAAGAACATTCAATATCCCCCTAAGGTAACAAATCTCTATGAACCTAATGATGTCAATATTGATTTCAGTAGTTGGTTTGAAAAATTTAAAATACCAATGCTTGCTACTGAAATCCTTAATATTCCTGAGCAAAGAGAAAAATTAATGAGAGTCATAAATCCTCCCCTTCCTAAGAAAGATACCTTTGCAGAAAACATAGAAAAACCTTCCCCAAGCAATAACAATGTCATGGAGGATCCCCCAATAATTCTACATACCATGGACCCAAGAAAAGAAGATCATCCAGCTTTTTATGTAGCATTGATGATAGGTGATCTTCTTCTACATAATTGTATGTTAGATTATGGGTCTTCATCCAACATAATGACAAAGAAGATTATGCATCAACTGAATCTGAGAAAAACCAGACCCTATCAAAATGTTTGTGCCGTGGATTCTAGACAAGTTGATGTAGTGGGCATCATTGTAAACCAACCGGTTAGATTGGCCAAGTATCCTGACATTCAAGTGACTATGGGTATCCTTGTAATAGATGTGTCAGATAAGTGGGGTATACTACTTTCAAGAAAGTGGGTTGCTACTTTAGGAGGTTGGATCCAAATGGATTGGACTTATGCCATTGTACCTGCATCGGAAGACTCGTTAGTAAAATTGCATAGTGAGAAAGAAAAGAAAAATCATGTAGAGAATCCCAAGAGACCTTCAAATGAATATGTTTATAACACGGATGATTTTGGGAACTATGCGATCAATTCTACCTTTTTGTCCCCTATTCAAGAACAAATCAAAGATGAAAAGGTAGATAAATTTGGAAAATGAATTTTGATTGTGCTCATTCAAGAGTAGGAAAAGGGGCGGGGGTTGTCATAACTTCTCCGAGAGGTTAGGTTTTCAACTTTGCATTTAAACGAGAATTCGAAGCGACAAATAATGTAGCGGAGTATGAGGCACTTTTACTTGGGATAGAACTAGCAAAAGATATGGGGATTAAGATGTGAAGCATTAAAGGTGAATCTGATTTGATTATTGTCCAAGTAAAAAAACAATTTGCATGTAAATGTCAGAGATTAAAAAAGTATAGAAACGCAATTTGGGACATGATGGAATTCTTTGATGCCTTGAACATAGAATCCATTCCTAGAGATCGGAACAGTGCGGCGGATATGTTAGCAGTCTTAGCACCGATACTTAAACCTTCATAGGAACTCCTAAATGGTGATGGTACTTTAGAGATAAATTTTAGACCATCGATTCCAGACAACATGGAACATTGGCAAGTTTTTCGAGATGATGAACAAATCTTAAAGTTCATTCATAATGTTGAGGAATTCTCGAATTTCAATGTCAATTTTTAAGAGGAGGGTAAAGAATATCAGGGAGAAGGGGATCAGTTCAACAATCATGTTCCTCATGGTTTGGTATCACTTGAAAACATCTTTGATATGCAGGATCGGAAGAAGAGCAGTATTGATTCAATGAAGCCGGGGGCACTATGTAGAAATAAACATTGGAACATACAAAGAACCTAAAACAATAAAAATCATTAAAAAAAAAAAAAAAGTACTTTAGAAAAGGAGAGGAGTGACTTAATCAGTTTAGTTAAGGAGTATAGAGATGTGTTTGCATTTACTTATGATGAATTAAAAGCATATCGTGAAGATGTTTTCCAACACACTATACCCTTAAAACAAGAAATCAAAGAAGTCAAGCCTTTCAGACAAAACTTAAGGAAAATCTACCCTAAGTGAGCTCCCATTGTTGAAAAAGAGCTTGAGAAAATGTTGGTCGTAGGGATCATTACACCAACAAGTCACTCATCCTGGTTCTCTAACTTAGCGGTTGTGAGAAAGAAGAACGGAAGCATAAGGATATGCATAGACTTTCGAACTCTAAATGTGGCTTGTCAAAAGGACAACTATCTGCTTCTGAACATGGAAACCCTTCTCCAAAGGGTTACTGGTGATGGCATGATGTCCATGCTAGATGGTTTTTCATGTTACAATTAGGTAGTTATCCAGAAAGAAGACAGATGCAAAACTACCTTCACCACTCCTTGGGACACTTTCGAATACTTGAGAATTCCTTTTGGCTTGCTGAACGCTGGTTCTACTTTTCAACAAGCCATGGACTATGCGTTCAAAGAGTTAATTGGTAAAATCATATAAATCTACCAAGATGACTTGACAATATTTTCTAAAGAAAGATCCAGCCACATAAGTCATATGAAGCAAGTATTCGAAATATGTAGGAAGTATGGCATTTCCTTGAATACGGAAAATCCAGTCCTAGGTATCGATGAAGTAAAGTTGCTAGGACATATCATATCCAAAGACAATGTTAAGATTGACCCGGAAAGAATTCGGGATATTAAGAAGATTCATTTTCCTAAAAATGTCAAATCCCTCCAGTGTTTTAATGGTCACTTCAACTTCATCAGAAGATTCATTCCTAACTTGGCGGAATTAATGAAACCCGTGTGGAAATTGTTAAAGAAAGATGTCAAGTTTGAGTGGACAAGCGAGGGAAGAGAGGCTTTCACATGTATAAAAGATGATATCACTAGATCGCATGTCTTAGTCAACCTGGAGTATTCTAAGGATTTCATGATATTCTCCTTTGCCTCTGAAGATACCATTGTGGGGGGTTTTGCTCCAGAAAAATAATGAAGGATTTGAGCAACCCATCACTTTCATGAGTTGTGGCTTGCAGAACTCAGAATTAAAATACACAATCATGGAAAATCAGGCTTATGCCTTGGTGAAATCCTTAAAAAAATTCAGTACCTACATTGGGTATTCAAAAGTGATAGGATATGTTCCCCATTCTATAGTTAAAGATATCTTGTCTCAACAATATTGCTTGGATATAAGGGGTACATGGGTTTCAAATATTCAGGAATATGATTTGGAGATCAAGCCTACCAAGCTTATCAAAGGACAAGGCCTAGCCAAGATTTTGACCCAGGAAAACGAGTATGCCTTAGGAATGATTTGTAAAAATAGTGGATCGAAACCAATCATGACACCAGCATTGCAAAACCTTGATAACTATTGGTATTTAGACATCATTTATTTCCTTCTTCACCTTACTTGCCCAAATCACCTCCAAGGACATAAAAGAAGGTATTTAAGGTTAAAAACTACTAGGTATTTCTTCACTCAAGAAGGTTTTGGTTGGAGGAACCCAGACGTGGTAATACTTAGGTGTGTGAATGAGAAAGATTCCAAAAGAATATTGGTTGAGTTTCATTCAATATTTTGTGGAGGCCATTTCTCAGCAAATACAACTACCCAAAAAATCCTCCGAGCAGGTTTCTACTGGCCAACCATTTTCGCAGATGTTTATAGATTTGTCAAGCGTTGTCAAGAGCGTTATCTTTATTGCTCTTAAGCCAACAGTGGTCATTGCCCCTTTTTAGCAATGAGGGATTGACTTCATTGGTCAGTTCAAGGACAATTCAATTAATGAGTTTACTTGGATTCTAACAGCTACCAATTACTTCACCAAGTGGGTAGAGGCCATACCCACCAAAGTTTCCTCATACAAAGTTGTTATTGATTTCCTTGAAGATAAAATCATCACGAGATTTGGTATTCCTCACAAGATAACAACTGATAATGCCAAGGCCTTCAGTTCGATTGATCTCACTTCCATTTGTTGGAAATATGGCATTACCCTATCCCACTCATCCAATTATTACCCCCAAGGAAATGGACTTGTTGGATCCACCAATAAAAAATTGATGAATATCATAAAGAAGATGGTGAGGAGTAATAAGAAAGCATGGTATAGTAATATTAAGTATGCACTTTGGGCTGACCGAATAACTAAGAAAAATGAAATAGGAAGACACCCTTCGAGCTAGTATATGGTATAACAGTTGATTTTCCCATCTATCTCCAAGTGCCAGTGTTTCAAATGCTCATTGAGTATGGTTCAGAAGAAGATGGTATGGAGAACGGGGTGAATCAAATCATTGAGTTAGACGAGAGCAGAAGGGCATCATTGGATCATAATTTCAGACATCAGAAAAGCATGAAGAGCACATTTGATAAATCATCCAATCTTAGGCCTTTTCAAATTGACGACATGGTCCTCTTGTGGGACAAACGAAGAGATAAGTCAAACAAGCATGGTAAATTCGATAGCCTCTAGAAGGGGCCATTCATCATCCACAATTTTTCCAGCACCAACTCATTTTTTCTCAATAGCATGGAAGGAGAAAGGTTGATCCTACCAGTAAATGGGTAACATCTTTAGTTTTTCTATAGCAGTGACACATAAATTCCCATGGGGGCATCTCAAGGCTTCTCTAAACCCTTTCCTCTTGTCTTTTTCAGTCTTTCATTTTTTGTATATTATTTTTTGTACAATATTTCATGTATATTAGTTGTTGTATATTACTTTTTGTAACTAACCTTATATATTATTTCACAACTTATGTTTCATTGGCATTTTTTCATGTATATGTGGAACTAATGCTCTTAAGTTTTGTGTAGGTTCCATAGATTATGGAGTTATCTCCCTGTCTTTCGATTGAAAATCAAACGAGTGCACGTCCAATAGTTGGAGTTGAATGTTACCTCCTAATTTGTACATTAGGTGGATTTCCTGTGAGTCGCGAAAGTTGTGAACAAACCAGTTGTTCATCATCAGTGCTTGGAAGTTCAGAAGTCATTTCAGTGCCATTTTTTGCCCCTTTTTTAATAATTGCATGTTCATACCCCTTGGGGGTATTGTGAAAATGTACTGGCATTATGGTATTTTGTAAAGAGCTTGGATTCCTAGGACATAGATATCAATCTGATCATTCCATGGTGCTTTTCCCCTTGTTAATTATGCAATGCTGAATAAGCGATGTATAATCGACGAGTTTTTCACCCGCTCCTCCAAAGTTGGAATGGTTGTCTTGGTGGTTAGGCGTTATTAAAGTTCATGTGTCAATGTTTATGAGCTTTCTAGACATCAAATTGAGTCATTATGAACATGCACTGGGTCCCTTGGGATTTTCTTTCAATTCTGAGAAAATAAAATTTTCCCATAAAATGGGTCAATTTTTAATGATTTAATTAAAAAATCCAAAAAGATCATAAAAGTCTGGTCTAGAGAGGGAATTTGCTATGAGGGTGCTCGTTTCCTAACCCAGAGCACCCATAAAACTCCAAAACCCAATTTTCCTTAGTTTTAAGTGATTATTTTTCACTTAAATAAAAATTCTCTCGAAAATATTAAAAGAGAATTAAAAAATAAAAAGATATGGAGAAAATAAAATTTCCTAAAATTGAGGATTTTTTTCCAAATAAAGGGCCAGTTGCGATTGCAATCAGTATCAGAGGCAATAAATCAAATCCAAGAGCTTTCAGTTAAAGTTCGAAGCACTAGAATTGATTCTCATCAAGAGGATGCACCCTCTCCTTAAGGTGGGTGACTTCTCCTTTTTGGGATGCTATTGTTGGTTGGAGAAAATCCCAATGTGAGGTTGGCGCCCCTGTTGTGAGGTGGCATCCACCTCATACCACCAAGGCTTTGTTCAAGGTTTAGTTCAAACTCAAATCTCTCCATTTTTTTAGACTTGCGCCCTCCATGCCCTAGATTCTTCTAGAACTCACCCCCTCTTCTATTTATTCTATAAAAGCAAGGCTCTTGCTCCATATTTGGGATGGAATATAAAGAACCTTTGCTCAATTGTAAATGCTCTGCTATTTTGTTATCATTGTTGAATAAAGTTGAGACTTTGGAGGTCCCTATGGTGCAAGAGTTCTTATGGTGTGAATGCTTGGTGTAAAATAGAGGTGATATTAGCTTAGTTGTATCTCTTCTTAAGCAAGTTTGTAGATCTATTATCTAACTTCGAAGATTATATTCTAATCCAGAGAGTAGGCATTTGAAGGATTCAGATATCTTTCTTGTGTTATATTTTCCAAGATTTGAAATTAACAAGTTGTAGTTAGTTATACAAAAGTTCTTTCAATCTTAGTTTATTTACCACACTAGATTTGATCTCTCTTATTTGATGTTTTGTAGCTTTGCAGAATCACCAAGGTTGAAGGCGATCTTGAGCTCAGTTGCATCTTTTTCATCTTCAACACGATATTTTGGATCTAACGCTTCTTGTCCTACTGGAATTTCTATATCTCAACGATATTCAAGCTTGAGCTTGATCCCTTTCTTCCTTCTTTAAAAAACTCTCACTCAATTCTTTCTGTTACTTTTTGCATACAAGCTTAGATTTCTTTCAAAAAGTATTTCATACAAATATTTGCTTGTTTACATGATAGATCTAAAGTGCTTTCAATCTGCCATATCATGCTTAGATCTAATTATAGTGCTTGAGTACTTGAAGTAGTAAAATATTTCCTATCATTTGCAAGTACTAAGTAATGTATTTTTATGTGATTTTAGCTAACAAACTAACATTTAATCAAGTTTTCTGTTTGCTGGTTTTTTTTACTTGTGTAACAGGAAAGTGGAAAAATTTAAGCGACTTTGGGAGATTCGAGTATTCAAAGAGGACTTGCTTCAAGTCCATATTATTTTTAGCTTTTCCAAAGCTTGCTAAAGTCTCTTGAATCTCATTTTAAGGGGTCAAGAGCGATCTCTATCGGAGATTTAACTTGTAAGAAATTAATAAAAGAGCAATTGGGATTTAAGGCTCCCACACCCTTCTTCCCCCATTTGGGGGAATCCTGTATCTACCTCCTTTTATTTCTCTCTTTAGTTAGTATTTTTGCTAGATTAGTTTTCAATTTTTGTAATTAGATCTAATCTTAAGTTTCATGCTTTTTTTGCTTTACATTTTTTGTGGAAAACAGATACTAACCGCTATGCTTTCCCGAACGATGGTTCTTGGATAAGGGCTTGCCCGAGTACGGAACCAAGAAAGAGATTCGTAGGTAGTAATTAGATAACATTTGCTTTTCTTGTTTTGTCTTTATTTTCCATATAAAAAAGCATTGATAAAACTCTTAAAATCAAGACTCCATTCTGTATGCTCCCCACCTCTTCGGTTCATCCAACCAATTGGGTGCATCAAAAGGAATTGGAGTGACTAGTAATTAGATTTAACAATCTTTCAATTAACCTCCCTAATGGAAATCCAGCATTACCATTTCAAATCACTCTTGTTGTGGGGAAATTTTGGAAAGGAAGTGGGAACCACTAGAACGTGACCGTTGGGCCCCGTCAGGCTACACCCTCGTTTGGTGTAGTGTTGGACATCTCCCCGTGACTCCATCTAGCCCACATGTCCTTGGGCGGAGCCACTTAGAGTGAAATACAGACACATTCCCACGTACTGTAAGGTATATTGGGAATCCCCTTTTCTCCTTTTTTCATTTACTCATCATCTCATTAATTTAAAATCGACCAAGTACAATTGAAAAACTCTTACAACTATCAATAGCTTTGTTATAGTTTATGACTCCATTGGCACTGGTTAATCATTCTATTGTTATTTTCTTTCATCCATTTATATTGTGATTGTCGTACATTTTATTTATGATGTTGATATTTAATCAATATTACTTTGCAATTCCTTGTTTCGATCAATTGTTATTCTAAACTCCTAAAAACAATCTTGTCCATCTGTAACAACTAAACACAAATAAGAGACTTAGAAAATATTTACTTGGGTCTAATCCCCTTGGATTTGATTAGGAGTTTTCCTAAATGGAGGAGTCAGGATCGGGTGAGAGCACCTGACTCGAGACGTTCCCCCAAGGACACACCTAGCACCTTCGAAGGATTTATGGTGTGTTTCCCCCCAAGTGTTCTTTTTGGTGGCAACAGGGCCCACTTGTGCTTTATGGATGGGTGATGTGAAGGAGCCACGTGGGTCGAAGGTATGATGTGGACCAGCCACATCAGTGCCTAAGCATTGGAATTTGACCCATGGGCTTGAAGGAGCTTAGCACCCTGGTGCTAGACCCGACATACCACACAACCAGAGGCAAGGAACCAAAGGCTCGGAGAATGGATAGCTGACCGTTGGGCATCAAAGAACATCAATGGTTGCTTTGAATAATTCCTCGAAAGCTTGTGTGATGGTTAGAAATGGGAAAATGGAGATCTAACCGTTAGGTGATAGGGAAGATCGACGGGCAGGACTCATAACGCAGCGACAATGTGCACGTTGTTTAATGGAAGGCGAGTGAGTCGTTGAAATGATATTTTGCCACTTGGTTCCTATGATATTCTCATTGGAATGGACTAGTTGGAAGCTCATAGAGTTAAACTTAACTGCTATGGAAAGAATTTTGAATGTATTGATGAGGAAGGAAACCCAAGGGTATTTTCTGTTAGGTAGATTTCAGCCATGCAGCTGAAGAAGCTCAGTAGGAAAGGTTGTCAATTGTATCCAACGCATGTTTTAAATAAAACAGAAAATGAAATCCTCAAATTGGAGGATTATCATGTGTTGCAAGAGTTCAAGGATGTTTTTCCCAATGATATGCTAGGAACTCCTCCAAAGAGGGATTGGTTTCACAATTGATCTTGTGCCACGAGTTGCACTAGTGTCTAAGACACCTTACAGAATGAGTACACTAGAATTATTAAAGTTGAAAATGCAATTGCAAGAATTACATTAGGCAAAGTGTGTGTCACTGGGGATCACCCGTATCATTTGTCAAAAAAAAAGATGGAACACTCAGGTTATGTATTGATTACAGACATTTGAATAAGGTGACAATGAAAAACAATTACCCATTACTTCGAATTGACGATATTTTTTATCAAATGAGAGGGGGAAATGTATTTTCAAATATTGACTTGAGCTTTGGTTACCATCAAGAAAGAATCAAGGGAGAAGATATTCACAAGACAGCCTTTAGAACAAGGTATGGACACTATGAATTTGTAGTGGTGCCATTTGGTCTCACAAATGCACCAACTACATTCATGTGTCTCATGAATAGTTTTTTCAACAGGTATTTGGACAAGTTTGTGCTTGTTTTTCTAGATGACATTTTTATTTACTCTAAGAATGAAGAGGAACATGAAGAACATTTGAGAATGGATTTCCAATTTCTAAGGGATCATAAGTTGTATGCAAAGCTAAACAAATGTGACTTTATAAAAATAAAATTCATTATTAGGGTCACATTATTTCAGAGGAAGGAATATCAATGGATCCGGAAAATATTGAAGCCATTATGAATTGTCCAACTCCAAATAATGTGATAGATGTGGAATCTTTTATGGGTTTTACTGGTTATTATAGAAGGTTCATCGAAGGATTCTCCAAGGTTGCACACCCAATCACTTCTTTGTAAAAGAAGAGGACAAAATTTGAGTGGACACAAAAATGTGAAGAAAGGTTCCAACTGTTGAAGAAGCTTCTCACAAGTGCTCCAATTCTAAAAATTGCAAACCCATAAAAAGAATTTGTGGTGTGTATAGATGCATGTAAACAAGGACTTGGAGGAGTCCTTATGCAAGAAAATCATGTGGTGTGTTACGAGTCTAGAAAATTAAAAGAGCATGAGAAAAATTATGCCACCCATGATTTAGAGCTTGTAGCTATAGTGCATGCTTTAAATATGTGGAGACACTATCTAATGGGAAGAAAATTTGAGCTAAGGACAGACCACTATGGTCTGAAATATCTATTTAAGCAGCCAACAATAAATTTCAGACAAGCTAGATGGATGGGAATTTTATGTGAATTTGATTTGAAATCAAACACATAAAAGGGAAGGAAACTAAAGTGGTTGATGCACTCAGCAAAAAGATGCATGAAATACATGTGGAAGCCATGTCATCCTTCCATTTTTCCCTTTTTCCAGCATTATGATCCTACTTCTTAACCTTTTTTCCTTCTCCATATGCTTATATTCCTTGCTATATGATCATATTTGTCACCCTTTTGGTACTTATCCTCCATCATTCATTTAACAACCAAAAGAGGTCAAAGTTGATATATTTTGAATAGATTCTTTATGTTTTAGTGAATTAAATTTATTTTAGGATTAACCGTGACTTTTGAGCAGATGACTACTTCGTTACCTATTTCGGCACTGGTCAACCAAAGTCAAAGGTGTTCCAAGAAAAGTATAAAGCAAGCAGTTTTGGATCTCCAGATTTCATCTGATGCAATTATGCCGAGGAGTATTGATTCCAGTCATGTGATCCAATTATACTTAGAGTAAAATTCCCAGAAGTGTAACGGTTCAGTTTCATTCAATGGAACGGTTGTACACCTACAACGATCCTATGATTTATTCCTTGATGAAGCTACTGACTCATTAGTTGTGATTAGTAACATCTGTTAATATTTTTAAACCTGGAGACCTATATATATGTATGATTGATGACTCGAAAGCTAGCTAGACAATACATATTGTTATGATGTGGAATTATTAAGTTTTGGTCATATTCTTGATGCCTCTGTAATTCACAGTTATAGTAATGCAACTGGTTTATGGATGTTGGATGTCCATTGTTAGCTCACTATGATATAATTTTCCACAACTTCACCAACCGGGAGGGCCCACCGACTTGGGGAAGTGTTGCTTTGTGCTCTGTTTTATGTTTCGTTATGCATCACTTTGTTTTTATCCATTTGTATTTCCTGCGCAGGCTCATTGTATACATGTTTACTATCTTTTCTATATTTATGTAATTCATCAACACTTTAATTGTGGATTGTATAAACCTTGTGCATAATTTTAATGTTTGTGGGCATAAGAATCTAATTCTTCATTCTATCACTCTGACCACTTTCATATTGCATTTCCAAGATAAGTTGTATTAGTAAAATTTTGTATATTGATGCAAGGGTATGTAACTTTCTTTTCTGTGAATATGTGCGTGCAGTTCTTCTTATGGACATAGTCTTTGATTTTGAGGCCTCTCCTGTAGTTTAGGCATGTTAACGTTAGTCTTTGTCATTGGACCTATCTCACTCTAGTTTTGCACCTGTGTATTTTTCATAATTATTGAAATTGTAAAAGTTTAGAAGAGTAATAAGTATATAAAATATATTTTGTTTTCCCTTTCAGTACTTTGAATATAGTGGATGAATATTGCATAATTTCAGAGTTGTAGGAAAATCTCTAGAAAGACTGATAGATAATAAATAGGCAAACACAATAGATTATAGGACTTTGAGTTAGACATATATTTATGTATCTTTTTTATATTTTTTTTATAGAATCTGCAATCTATGTTAGACTTGTATATGTAGTGTGGTAGTTGTACGTTGGTACTCTGTTTTCTCCTATCAGTAGTTTGGGCTAAAATTACATTAGTACTTGTGTATCTTGATAGTTCTCTCCATTTCAAGGCCTATACATTTTTCATGGGAGCTAGTCGTCATTTTAAGATCAACCAGGATGTTTAAGCTAACAATATATACAAACGTTTGCATTCATCTCTTTGACTCTAGGGTTTGTTTTTGCTACGTAGAAGTAGTTGTTCTTCCATTCTCAGTTTTCCCCTTATTCATTGGGTTTTGCATTCTTAGTTCATTACTCATTTCGGTACTTGTTTATACCCACGGTGTTCACATAACCTATTTTTAAATTCTCACGCCTAAGCACTATGCCTGGGTCATAACAAAACTATTATAGTTTTATTCTGTACATAATTTCATCTCCAGGTCCTCACAGAGCTAGTTTTATATTTAAGGTCATTACAAAGCTATTATACTATTCCTTAGGTCATAACAAAGCTTTGATATTTAATTTATGTATAGAATTTTATTTTTAGGTCATCACAAAGCTTCTCTCTCTCTCTCTCTCTCTCTCTCTCTCTCTCTCTCTCTCTCTCTCTCTATATATATATATATATATATATATATATATATATATATATTGTACGAAGTCTCTTCCAGGATTAGGACTAGTCAGTAGGTTTCAGGTCTTAACTTTTATGTTGGATAGGATATACCTCCAGGGATTAGGAATTCGTAGGTTAGTTCTGTCATCAGTAGAAGAATTATGTTTACCTGCACAAATAGTGATTACATCTCATAAGTATACTAACCCTAGTTGATAACAAGATGTCTAAGGTAAATTGTTGAAACATATAATGAACCTGACAAGCCATCAGCACTAGCCAATCATATTTAAGGCAACAAATTGTAAATTATCTTGCTGAAGATGAACTCTGTGTGCAAATAAAAGGTAAATTACAACAACAAATTTTGGAAAAGAAGTATGAAGGTTATCATTTGGATGATGATGGACTTCTACTTATAAAAACATCATTTATATTCCAAATGTGGTAGACTTAAGGAGAATTGTTATGGATGAAATCCATAAAATGTCATATTCTGGTCACCCAAGATACCAGAAAACAATTGCTACATCCATGAAACAATATTTTTAGTCGTGGATGAAAAAGGATATTGCTGAGTATATCTCAAGATATGTGAAATGTCAACAAGTGAAAGTTAATCATCAACACCCACTAGGTTTGTTGCATCCTTTGTCAATTCCGGAATGGAAATGGGAAGTAATTTCCATGGATTTTATTACAAGTTTTCCAATGACTGTGAGACAACATGATTCCATCATGGTTGTGGTGGATAAATTGGCTAAGGCAACACATTTTATACCAGTTAAATCCACATATAAAACAAATTCCATTGCAAATATTTTTATGAAGGAAAATTTCAGATTGCATGGATTTCCTAAGGCAATAATTTTAGATAGGGATACCAAATTTACTTCAAATTTATGGAAAAGTCTTTTTTCATATTTGGGTACCCAACTGAACTTTAGCATTGTCTACCATCCATAAAACATGGGTAAACATAAAGAGTAAATCAGGTGCTTGAAGACATGCTTCGCATATATGTGATGGACAAACCAACCAAGTGGGAAGATTATCTACACTTGGTGGAGTTTGCATATAACAATGAGCAACAAGCTTTGTTGGGCATGAATCCATATGAAGCTTTGTATGGCAGAAAGTGCAGGACACCAGTGACTCGAGATAATCGAGTGAATAGAATTGTACTTGGGACAAAATTACTTAAATAAATGGAATAGGAGGTTGCAAAAATTAGGCAGAATTAAAGGCAGCCCAAGATAGATAGAAAAGCTATGCAAAGAAGAACGGAGTGCATAGGGAGTTTCATGTTGGGGATCATGATACCTTAGAGTGAGGCCAAGGAAGAGTTCCTTGAATCTTGGAAGTTGTGTCAAGTTGTCACCAACATATTGTGGGCCATTTGAAGTGCTTGAAAGGATAGGAGTAGTTGCATATAAAATTGCATTGCTTGCTAATACTAGAGCTCATAATGTTTTTCATGTTTCTTTGCTTAAGAAATATGTACATGATCCTAACCATGTGATTGATTGGGATGGGATTCAGGTGGAACCCGAGGGAGAGTTCCAAACCGACCCACTATGCATCCTAGACAGGAAGGTAACATTGCTCCAAAACCGATCCATCGAACAAGTAAAGGTGCAATGGAAACACTTCGGTCCCGATGAGGCTACATGGGAGTTGGAGGATGCAATGAAAGAGGCATACCCATTTTTGTTCTGATTTTGAGCAAACACCGAGGATGGTGTTATTCCAAGGGGGAGGGGATTGTAATACCCCTAGTTTTGACTTGGAATGTATTTAATCAAATTATGTAAATGATGTAAATATGCTAGTATGGATTCCTAGTGTGGAGCTCAAGGACAAGGCCTGACTAGTCAATGGCTAGGCATGTATGATGTATATATTTTTATTTGGACCTAATGGTTGGCTTATCATGCCAATTCGAAATATATGTAAATATTATGTAGGAAAATAATAAAATGGTCCAATATGGTTGTGTAAAGATCTCTAGAGGGGCTATGATTCCACCAAAGGGGAAGACGAAAGGGGGCCTATTTTAAACTAAATCCTATGTTTCCAAGTGTCAACCTTAGAACCCATCCAAAATTCTACCATGTGCTTTAAATGAGCCAATTACCTTATCTTGATTATCAAACCCAATTATTGAATGCATGTGTGAGGTTGGTGGGAAAAGTCACTTCATGTAGTTATTGAGGCATGGGGGTTATGACAGTTATGCCAGGTGTCAAGAGTCCTTCCTTCTATGGTAAGAAGCCACATCAGTTGTATTTTCACCATTATCTCATAACCCTTGGAGTCAACACTCTTTTATCATTCTCTCATGCAATTTTCTACACTACATAGAGTTTCCTACTGTTGTTCGTGACCATTACTAGACTGTTGTTAACCCATAAATTTGAATTTATAGGTAGAGGTAGAGTTGCAAATTGAAGGAAAAACAGATAGTTGTAGGTGAGAATAGAGGTTGGGAAATCTAGGAACCTTTACCCATTGAGTTCTACTACTTTTGGATGCTTGAGAATCCATGACATAATGTTGCAGGAGGTTCCTCAATAGCATACATCAGGTTGGACTCTTACTACACACACTGGTAAGCATTGTAAAGGATGGATTTCCTGGGGGAACTATGGATCAATGAAGGGAAATTATTTCCTCTTGTTATGTGGTGTAGTTGGAAGGAGTGGCATGGCTATGATGGCTTAGTGAGATCCGTGCAGAGCTCTAGATGATATTTTGGCTAAGCATAGAGATTAGAACGGGTTGAGGGATGAGAGAGAGAACCATGTAGGTGTTTCCTTTTCCCTGGTGACCTCATATCCCAGCTTGGGGCTGGCCTCTCAGCAGAAACAGTATATGTTGGATAGAGTGCCTACGATTGGGTGGAAAATCGCTCTTACACATCCAATTGCTTTGATCTTCTTGTTTTAAAGATACGTATTCTTTTGTAATTGAATATGTAATGTTTATTTGATGCATGTAATGATTAATCTTGTATATGCATGCATGGTGTGGATGTGGATATATTTTTAATTTCACTGTGTATTTTTTTTATGTATCTACACACGTATTTTAAATGTTATGAATTTGTAATATGTCCATTGGGCGAAATTTAGAAGCCCAAATTTAGTTAATGTCCCCCTTTGTTAGTCAAATTGAGGTATGGGGATGTCACGATGACTACTTCTCATAATTCTTTGAACTACACCATCTTATAGATGTAGAACCCATTAATCTCTCTCCTACCTAGAATAATGCTAGATGTGGTAGATAGGCGATCTCTAAGAAACTGATTCATTTATTGATGGAGAATTCCTCTTCAATAATTAGATGAAGATTGAACCAAGGGTTGACATAAGGGTTCTATTAGATCACCTCCCTATCCTCTTGAAGATGGAGATGAAGAATTGGAACCCACCCAATATGATTAAATTTAATCACACTTGACTTGTTGATCTAGAGTTTAGATAAATTATAACCATAAATTGGACCCCATATGATAGACAATAAAGAGCCTGAACAATGCAACAATTCACAAATAATATTAAAAAATTCAAGGTAATATTGAAAGAATGGGAAAATTTTGTTACACAAAAGTCATAAAAAAATCATGGAAGTAGAAGACAGCATGAAAGCTCTATTTGAGAATAATTCAACAAGGGTTTTTTCCCTATGAGGAATCTTAGTCCCTAGAGGTTTTAAAATAAAGGAAAAAGGAGATATTAGCAAAGGAAGAATCACTTTGGAGGCTCAAAAGTTAAGCCTTATGGCTGGAGGAGGGAGATAGCAATACCAAAAAAAACATTCATTAGCTAACCATGGAAAGCGCTTAAACACTAATTGGTAAATAAGACATCTAAATCGTTGCTCATTCAATGAGATTACAGATGTTTTTTTTAATAATCTAGAATTTCATATATTACTTGGCAAAATAAAATTACATCAGTGAGCCATTATAGTTCATAATTAGCATTCAGACTAGAACTACAAACATTGTCTTCCCAGAAACTGTTCCAAACATCCCAACAAAACCTCCTTACAATAAACATTAACTAGGCAAAATACTTCAGCCCCTGCTAGAGCACAGAGATACAAGACTTCATCATAGTGGAATCTTCCCAAAACTTATAACTAGGAACTAGGACCGACATAGTATAATAAAGACTATCTATGCTAATTACATCCAAAAAGATCATATGGAAATGCATTTCCCATTATGGAACTTGAAAGCTCATCGTCAAGCCTGCCCAGAGAGCCTCTTGAGAGTCGATCGGGACTCCTACACCAGTTTTGGACTAGTTACTAGCTCCCCAATCACCACTGCGCGTTCCAGGTGAGACACCAATGAAATGAACCCTGCCCTCCTTCAGGCGAGGTAGAAAGGGGATACCCAAAAGGTGAGCGATAACATCAATTTTCATGTGAATAAGCCGAGAATCCAACATATGATCCTTCCAGAAGTGAGCAGGGATATTATCCCCCGAGCTCTTCACCTCCTACTCCTAGAGCAAATGGCCAATTAGTCCTTTTTTAACCCAAAACATAGAAACGACCCATTCATACAATGACAGAGGATCCTGAGTGGACCCAGGGTCTATGATCTAGTGCTCAAGCACAGTGAACTCCTTGGATGGCTTCGACACCTACAGGTCTGCCCATAAATCCCTCTCCACGGAGTCAATTTCATCTCGAATTTCCTTCGGTGTTGTTTCCATGTAATCCCAAGTTGCTTGGGCCACCCTCGACTGCTCACGGTTCACTCTCTTCTCTTGGTCAAACATGGCTTCCATGCTGCGTTCCTAGCCACAATAACCAGTCTTTAATATGATAAATCTCACCACCTTCAACATATTACAGGAGTGTCAAGCATTAATATAGCTCGAGCCATCGGTTTGCTGACCTCGGAGCTGAGGTAGAACAAATCATTCCCGAGGATAATCCATTCCCTATCATAACTGTGAAAGTATCACGGCCCGTCCTTGAACTAGACAAAAAAATCATTTCGCACTTGCATCCAACTCTCGCCATTAACTACCATCATACCTTCCATCTCCTTGTCCTTATTTTTTGCAATACCTTCCCACGGACCAGGTATAATTTTCCTGAATGCACATTGATACCCTGTCCATCCTACATGCGTCATCCCCAAGTCCCCATGTGCCATATTCATCATCTCATGTTTATTGTATCATCACCCACATCCTGGGAATGAGATTACAGATGTTGGAAGACAACATTTGAGAATAATTTTCAAGATCCTAGAAATGCCAACATATGGAAGATTATGAAAGTCCTGAGGTTATGCCCAACTTTTATTAAGGAGGAATTGAACAAGGTACTAGAGGCATAAGTAACTTCATTTGAACTAAAGACAGTCTTATTCTCCTTCGAAAAAGGGAAAAGCTCAGGTCCTAACACGGTCCTAATGACCTTTTAGTTAAATTCTATTGTATCTTCTATGGTCTCATGGAAAATTATTTGTTAAATGTGGTGGAAGAATCAAGGTATGTGGAAATTTTTGGGGATCATTAAACAACACTTTCATAGCTTTAATCCCTCAAAAATAGAATTGTGATTCTTTTGAGGATTATCAACCTATATTGTCATGCAACCTCATCTACAAACTTATTTATAAGATCATTGATAATAGGTTGAAAGGTATTTTGTTAGGGTTTGTTTATGAAGAACAATTTGGGTTCCTTTATAATCATCAAATACATGATGTTGTTGGTATTTCCCTAGAATACATGCACACAATCAAAACAAAAATATATATCAGCAACTATTCTGAAGATTGACTTGTCCAAGGCATATGACCAAGTGAATTGGCTCTTTTTATGATTATTTCTCCTACATATGTAAATGAATCTACAAACAATCAACTGGATAATGGGATGCTTAACATCAATTTCTTTTGCAGTTTTGGTGAATGGGTATCCTTCTAGTTTTTTTCAATATTTTTAGATGACTCAGACACATATGCTCTTTATCTCCTTTTCTTTTCCTATTAGTGGTCGAGGGGCTCAATTTTCTCATCAAAGATGCTAAAAGGAGAGGAGATTTGAAAGGAATACGGGTAGGAAGCATTGTGGCATTAACAAATTTACTCTTGTGGATGATATCCTACTATTTGGGCATGGTTCAATGAAGGGGCTTGAGAAATTAAAGGATATATTAGCCTTATATTGTAAGGCTATAGATATGGAAATGAATAAGTCCATTTTATAGATTAATAGGCTGACAGGTGACCTTAAGGCTTGGGCCTTTTTTCTCTTTCCTCTGAACACTATGGACATAGATCAAGGGGTGAGATACTTGGGTTTCTACCTTAAACCTAATGACCACCATAATGATGATTGGATCTGGTTGCATAACAAAGTGGAAGAAATCATTTTAGTATTCTCCAATTGATGACTGTCTTAGGGAGGTATATTAGTTCTGTTCAAAGTAGTCCTGGAGAGCATCCCCGTTTATTGGCTAACCATAGAAAATATACCAAATGGCATGCTAAAAAAACCAAGAAGAAACATTTTAGATTTTTATGGATTGGGAAAAGGTTAAAGGAAGGCATATCCTTGGTTAAGTGGAACATAGTGGCTCTATCAAAAGAATTAGGGGGTTGGGGGATGATAAATATCCACACTTTCAACCTAGCTCTGAGGTGGATAATGATAGCAAAATATCTCAAAGGGAAAACTATGGAGGAATGGCTTAGATTGGCCATCAAGCATTACCTTGGAGCCTCAATGGTATAGTAATCCTTGAACAAAGCTTTCCCCGTGATTGGAAAGTGGATCGCATGGAAAGTTGGTAATGGAGGTAAGGTGAGAATTGGGGAGGATTCGTGGACTGGTGTAAGAGGTAATTATAAGTTGTTTTGGGGAATTATTGAATTTTACATGAGCAAGGGATACATTATTTAAGAGAGGCAAGAGTTGGGAGGGATAGGTCTAAACAAATTATAGGATGGAATAGAGTTGAGCTTCTTGATCTTTAAGGAGGACTGTTTGAGGAATGGAGGAATTATTTGAAACTTTTATCGCACTGTGTGATTATTTTAAATAATGATGAGAATGTGATTTAAGTGGGCTAAGAACAAGGGGAAAGGTGAATATATAGTCAAAATGGGGTACACCAAAAAATGAAGAGGATATGATTGGGGTCAGAGTTTGGTGGTGGAGGATTGTATGGAAGCTTTCTTATCCTCTAAAAACTATAATTGTGCTATGGCTAGCATTAGCAATTAAACAACTTACCTAGGACAATGGGAAAAAGTGGAACTAGGTGGGCTATGGAAAATCACTTGTTTGTCTCTTGCTCCTTCACTAGGCTTGTATGGAAAGAGGTTACAAGTGCTTTTGGTGTTAAAGGAAAATGGGAGAAGGGGACATTAGAAGCAATCTTATTAGAATGGATAACTGGGAAAGCTATGATAGCACATAGGGCCCTTTCTTGCATGTTTATTTATGGGATTGGGATGGATGGAAATCATATGATTTTTCAGGATAAATCTTTGGCATCATTACAAGTGGCTCATAAGATCACATTGGCCTATGATGGAAACAAAATACCCCTAAAGGAAAAAATACCAAGGATATTACAATGCCATGCATAGACAGAGGTAAGCCCTGGGGTTTCTTCAATAGTGCATGTCAAGGGATCCTAAACATTTGTGAAGATAGGGTAGTTCTTTACTTTGACACAACACATTATCTCTATTTAAAGTATGCAACTATGATTAGAACCAACAATAGGGAAAAATTATATGCATTATAGATATTTTTTAAGACAACCCATGACAAAGGTATAAATCAATTACAAGTTTTGGGAGACTCCAATTGGTGATAGAGTGGGCTAACTAACATTACCATGTTGGAAATATAGACATGAATCATATATAGAATCAAATCCAAGAGGTAAAACTTTATTTTATCGACATTCCTTTTACTCGTGTCTACCTAGAATTCAACACACTAGTTGACAATTTATTAAAGTAGGCATCACTTTTGTAGGAGGGTACCTTTATTAAACAAACAACTTCCAGATGAGGCACTCTCCTACCAGCTTCAACATCAATCCACTATTAACTATGGGAGTTTTTAGATGAGTTTCATTTGGCTCATTTAAAGTCCTCGTTTGATGAATGAGGAACATTTGTTGTTGTTTTTTGGTTGTCTAGATACTAAAAATATGAACATTTATAAATTTCGTGGAAGACTACAATGATTTAGAACCAATGTTTTGGAGTTGCTTGGCACTCAAGCATTGGGATTGATTTATATGATGGGTCCCTTCTTCGACAAAAAAAATTATATGTGATTTCAAACTTTGAAATATTAATTTGGAACATTTGTTTTTTAGATTTTTGTATTTTTATTTTTTTATAGAAAATTAAAGAAACAAAAATTGAGTTTAAGATTGAAGTAGTATTCAAATTTAAAATCTAAAGTATATGTTTTCCATGTTAATATAATTGACCAAGTTTTATGAATAAGAATAATATGATAAGCAACTTGTTGCGGAATAAGAATAATATGATGAGCAACTTGTTGCGGAACTTGTAAATTTATTAGTTAGATAATTTAAAATTTTAACATCAAATATGTCATAAATATATAAAAATTTACAATATTATATAACCATAAATAAAAGAATACAAGGATGGGAATGTTCAGGAATATTACCATCGTCCTTTTATAGATCGAGCTCCAAACAATATTTGACAGCTTTGGATACTACTCTTTTTTTCTTTCTGTTTTATTGGTTTACAGCATTTATGTTGGGGTGCAGATTATCTTTTGGAACTGTAATGTTACTCAAGAACTTGTGGGGCTTGGGGAGCCGTTTTTTGTCATAGCAGAATATGTAACTGAATATTTTTGTAATAGCTCTGTAAAAGAGCTATTGAAGAAGACTACAGTCTAGTAAGCGGCTATGGAACTTATTTGAAATGCACATTGAATGTGCATATACATAATGTAATTTTGTTCACCTCTGATGAAATGAAATTACACTTTTTTCCAAGGAAAATAAATCAAATATATGAACTTGTAAATATATAAATTAGATAATTTAAAATGTTAACATTAAATATATCATAAATATATAAAAACTTACAATATTATATAACCATAAATCAAATATACTACTAAATAATGATATTAAAATGATAAAAATTAACAATACTGTAATTACTATTAAAACACATATAAATAGCATTCATAATTTACAAAAACTCACTTAAAAACCACTCACAATATTACTATTAAAAAAACAAGAGGAATAGATGCATATCAGCTAAGTACTTGCCTATGTTATAAGCATAGATAGTGCATAGGAAGCATGATACCATGGATATCACTATGTGTACCAACTTCAATTAGTATAGGTGAATTAAAATCCTTAGATAGTGAAATATTGCAACATCCATATGCTTTCCAATATCAATCCTCCATTGGCCTTGAAAATTGGCACTTACCTATTTTGGTTGTTTCTTTGGCCCATGGAAAGTGAGGATCCTTTGACTAAGTAGAAGAAGCCAAAGACATAATCATCATGAACTCATTGCTTCTTCGGTCCATGGCATGTGAGGATCCTTTGACTAAGTACAAGAAGCCAAAGACGTCATCATGATGGATTCATGGTAGCTCAAGTATCCATCACAGTTGGAGTTGACACATGCTATCCTATTTTGATAATCTCATAAAGAACAAGGCTCCCAAACTAACCTGAGAAGATCATCATTGATATCAAAATTGAAGATAATGAAGACACTTTTTAAGGCAACATCTAAAGTATTTAGCTTGATGAATTCTGAGAAATCACTAAAACCATGTCATACCACAATTTCAATGAAAACTATACATATACATATGGGAATAAGAAGCATTCTTTTAAAAATGTCAACTCAAGGTAAACTTTAAAAATCCTTAATATTACATAAATAACTAAAAAAAAATATGATAGGTTTTTATTTTGTGAAATTTACATCATATTGCTGTTTTTTATATTTACATATTTGTAAAAAAAAAAAATGTAAGTTTTTTCAAAACTAAAAAGAATATGACAATTTTTTTAATGTACATGACCATTAAATTAGATTCTTAGTCTAAAAAAAGAGTTTAATTTTTTCAACAAGTTTTATGTTTTTTCATGAAATATGATTTAAAAATTCTAATATAATTTTAAATTAACATTTTCAATAAACAATATAATCATTCTATTATGTTAAAATTGTTAAAAAATTGCATTTTGATTAAGTTTTTTTAAAACATGTGATAATTTATATTTACCGATAACAAATATAAGCAACAACCTCCACATTTAAATATAAAAAATTATATGTTATTGTTATAAATTATAATTTAAATATATGATTGTTATATGTTATTTTTAAAAATAAAAAATACAAAACAACTTTGGGACAAACCACTAAATTTGTTAAGTAATAAGAAATCAAGGTTTCATAAATTTATTAGTATCTAACCTATTAAATTATAACACTATAGAGATTTAATCCACTATTCATAAAGGAAAAAAGGTTATTAAAATAAAACAAATGCGTTATGCGTGCAACTTCACCAAACTCTGCACGTTAACTGTTGGCTAAATTAGTTTCTACTTAATTGCATGAGTCTTTTAGATATGCATGTTCTCCAGTCCAACACTGCATAGATTGAAATAGGCATAGTATACTTCTGCTTAACTCACTGAAACCACTGCCTTTGCTTATGGGCCCCGTAGTGGTTATTTTCATCTAACTTAAGTTCCACTTAACCGAGTACTAGCCCGAACCCCATCACGAAGATATCGAGAAACAACGCAGACCTCCATAACACCTACCTCCATATATCGCAGGTTCAAATCCAACAAAGGTGCGCTGGCTCCTTTTCGAGGTTGGAAAAGAGATTAGCATGGGTCCACTGGGAAACCGCGGGTCCACTATGAAACCGCTTCGGAAATTGGAAATTGAATTTGATTTAACCACTCGTATCCTTTCTGCATTCTTTGATTTAACCACTCGTATCCTTTCTGCATGTCTTTTTGTTGGAAGGAAAAATCTATTGGATGCCTATTAGGATAAAACATATTTTATTTATGCTAGCAATGTGATCCAAGATCAGAGTAAAATTCTATGAATTAGCTGTAATAAATCGTTTGGGAAATTGTGTTAGATTTAAGTGTTTCAATGACGGAACTTAACAGTTAACAACTTGACTATAAAAGCAACTTGTTTAAATATCTGATTTAATATATGGATGGGAGACCAATAGAGTATTTACATTGTAGAGCTGTAGCTTATGATTTTAGATATCCCCTTAATAAATTAAGTGAGCTTTAAAATTATGATTCCAAGTAAGAAAACAATAATGATTTGGGGATGGAATTAAAATGATTTTGGGATCATCAACCCATACACATAAAGAATCGAATAAAATCTCGTATAATAGATGCATAAGTCATAAGCTTAGTCATCGAAGCCATTATTATGATTTTGCTCCATTTTGACCTTTAATATATGATCTACTTATTAAATAAATAATTAGGATTATGGAAAAGCTACCATTTATATGTGATGGTAATAATATGATGTATATTGTGAGTATTTGATTTAAAGGGTTAAGTGTTATATTCTTATAATATTAATATTAATAACATGCATCCTATATCATAGAATTAAATTATTTATGTGGCTTATAAAAGGTTTTCCTTTATAAAGATTGTTATTTATACAAATTGTTTCTAGGCTTGAAAAATAGGTAATAGGCAAATGTATAGGGAATTTATCATAGATATGTCTGTATATTGTAAATTATGGATATGTATTTATGAATTGTAAAATGGTCAGATTGTTGCAGGACCTTGTACTGTCTTTTAATTTCATTGGGAAGCTTCTTTAAATTTTCGCACGCTTGAGAGAGGTGACGACGACTTTTCACCCATAAACCCTCCTCTTACAACCTTACTTCGCCATTAAGTTATCACGATGAGACCTTAATGGATGGCTCAATAATAATAATAAAAGTAGAAGGACTTGTTATGATGCGGTGTATGCTTGACCTTTTAATTCTACATAATTCACATGTGAACAAAATGTTCACTACACTTTAATCTAGGTATGTGACTTTAATACATTTGTTTCACACTGGCCAACAAAATACGACGGGACGGGGTGGCAGGTGCGGGTGGTTTTAATATAATTTATAAAATATTATTAATTGGTGTAATTTAATTATTTTATGTTTTTTATATTGAATTTGTTTATGAATTAAAAATATAATTTAAACATTTTCAAGTTGAATTTTATCAAAATTTTTAATTAAATTCCAATCACAAATAACTTTGATCACTAAGTAAAACTTTGTCATATGTTTTGTCATGCATATGACAAAAACATGTGTATAATATGGAACTTTGAGTACTACGTGAAACTTTAAAATGCAAATGACATCTTTCTTTAATGATGAAACTTGCATAAATCTAAAACTTTTTATGCAAATCATTTTAAACTACTACAACCTTTTTATCTAGATGATAATTAAAAAATGGTTAAAAACAACAAAGGGATATTAAAATTTAAATATTGTGGAATATTTTTTGAAAATGAATAAAATTGTGATGATTAATGTTATTATCTAGGCAAGGTTTAAATCAAAAATTAGGTTTATTTTTTTTAATGTGTTTTTTAGATATTATTGGAATATTAAATTCTATTTTTTTTAAATTTAAGTTTTCTTTTATTTGAAAAAAGATGTTGTATTTGGTAAGAGAAAAAAATGCTATTCAATTTTAGTCTTTCATCTTTGAAAAGGAAATGTTACTTAATTTCAACTTTTGCTTTTTATAGTATTTTTATAGTTTTTTTAAATTGTTTCTATCTCTTTGTTTCACATCTTAACTTAGGTGGACTAACGTTTAATTGTTTTATTCAATTCAATCAGCTTCATTTCTTTGCTGATATGTTTCAACTCGTGAAGCATTTCATGTAAACCATCATTAAAATCATATTTTTCTTCAACAACTTCTTGATTGTCTTTAA
This sequence comes from Larix kaempferi, assembly GCA_027924585.1. Classification (NCBI taxonomy): domain Eukaryota; kingdom Viridiplantae; phylum Streptophyta; class Pinopsida; order Pinales; family Pinaceae; genus Larix; species Larix kaempferi. The sequence continues at coordinate 3,565,441 of BSBM01000482.1, forward strand.
TACCTGCACAGTCATAATCATGCAAATTGTTAAGAAATAAAATAATTTCTTCCTTGTACTCTTCTTCTTCCTCTTATGGGATGTCATCCTTCAAAAACTGCACCAACTTCTGCACTAGCAGGAATATCAATAGGTTCTTCATCAATTGCAATAGAAATTGGATTCTCATCAACTTGGTTCACATGTCCAAGCAGGTTAACACTACCAACTAGCAAATTATTTATCAACTTCATTTCCAACTCAACAGCAATCAACTCTTCTTCACTTAGGCAATCTTCATCATAACTTGGCTCATTTTTAATTAGAGTTTCACATTGTGCTGCAGTATCTATAGGGTAGCTCTATTTACAGATGCAATATTTTCACCACTACATTCCTTCTCATAGAATTCACATACAATATTAATATCCATATCTACCTTTTTAATTTCACAAAGCTGTAGAGCAATCTTCTTAAAATTTACACTCATCCTTCTAGCTTACAAACTATCTACCATAAAAAACTAAGAGACATCAAAGACACTCATAGATTCAATTTCAGATGGCTATATTCATGTTGAAATCATATATCAATGTTTAGAAAATTGGTTTTTCAATTCTTTATTTCCACCCATTACTAAGGATTTTGCATCTTAGCTTTTGATTATATTGTATATTGATTGTTTTTTTATTCATAGGTCAATAAAACAAAAAAAACATAGTCGCAATGCAGGGACTAGCTGCTTTGCAGCTAGTGTGCTTGTTATTAATTAATTTTTTAGTTAGTAATAAATAATTTAAATAATTATTTAGTTGGTTAGTATTGTTAAATTAAATTTATAAAGTTATTTATAAAAATTAATATTAATCAAATTCAAACAATTGATAAATAATAACTTTAATTAATAATCGATTAGGGTTACTAGGGTTTATTATATTTAAATTTAACAAGTAATTAAGTTTTTTAAAGTTATAATTTAAATTATAGAGTTTCTAAGCTTTAAGGAGTTTTTAGGTTTATTAAATTTTAATTAATTAGGTTAAAAACTATATTAATTTTATTTTATTATTAATACATAATAGTTATTAACTATAGAGCCTAACCTATAGTTATCGGGTTTATTATAGGGGTTTTGGTTTAATGGATTTAAAGCCTTAGGTTAAAGTTTCATTAATTAATAAGTAGACATTTATAGTTTTTATTTTAATTTTTAAAAAAAATTAAGACTTTGATTTAATTATTCTAATATAATATTAAATAAAATTATTAAATTCTTATTTTATTTCAAAGTTAAAATGTTTACTAGAGTTAGTTATGGACTTAGTTTATTTTGTGAGGTTAGGAAGCCAAGTTCTACTAATGGTCAAGCCGTCATCCCTATTCAAGCAGTTAGGGTTCTTAACTATCTCGATTACCTCCCTGATTCTTCTTTTGGACCAATTATCAACCTAATCTAACACCTTCATGTCCTCAATCCTAATTTGGTGCTTTGTGTCATGGGAGTGCTTAGTTAGGGCAGATTTGTGGGTTTGATCTAGACGAATATCTGCGCAGTGTTCCTTAACCCTTGTTTTAAGGGATCTGTCAGTTTCACCAATGTAAGCTTGCTCACAATCACAAGGAATCTCATAAACCCCTTTTTTTAGTTGTGGGTCTATGGGGTCATTTACTGACTTCAGGAGCTTTTTAATGCTATTAGGTGGTGAGAACATTGAGTCAATGTTTTTCTTTTTCAGGTGTTTAGCTATCTTATCTGTGACTCCTTGTATGTATGGAAGGAATGCCTTGTGATCCCTCACCCTACCTTCTTTGGATTAGTATATTTTTTTTGACAGTAACATAGGGGAAGATTGTATTAGTGCCGGTATTGAGCAACCGAATGCTTAGTACATAGAGTTCTCAGTAACAATACGCATCCATAGATGTGCAGCAAGCTTTCAGAGTTCGACCAAAACTAGGCAGGAAAGTAAAAACAGTGGCAAACCACTGAGTTCATTACAACAAAAGAGAGTTTCTTCAAATAACCTAGCAAACTTACTACAATATGAAAAGCTACTTGGAGATAGCTATTTCAGCGAGCCTGTTCTGCTGCGAGTCATTACATCTGTCCGGGACTGGGTAGATTTTTTTTTCCTTTTGGTAACGGTCTGCCATTCACTGCTTTGATCGTAGGTTTCCCGCTGATCTCGAGCTTCTTCAGCTTCGGCAATATCCGCCCAGCTTGAGGTTCGCTGGGTTGTTTTTGGCGATGTGGGCGATGGTCTTTCTGCTGGTTCTGTTTCTAGAATAAGTTCTTTGGAGTCAGAGACGGCTTCGGCTTCCGGGACTGATGCCGGGGTCTTCCCTTCAGCTTGCTTCTCCGTTGGTGCATCCTTCCACCAGGTGGGCCTTTGGCTTCGGTGCGATCTCCTTTTTTCGGCTGATTTCTCGCAATTCCGGGCAATGTGTCCTGTTTCATAGCATATCCTGCATCTGAAGCAGAGATTCTCATAGTCGATCCTCTGGGTCCAAGAGTAGCCTTTGCCGCAGAGAGAGATTTCTGCAGGGAACCCCTTTTTGAAGTCCATTTCTACACAGATCCTCGCAAACGTGGTTCGGTCTAAGCTCTGATCTATGCAGAGATATTTCCCGAGACCATTACCTATAGCTTCCAGAGATTTTGTCCCCCAGAAATGCAGAGGGAGAGACGGGAGCCTTACCCAGACCGGAGCGGAGGAGATGGAAGCCGTGGATGGGTCGAAGTCAGGGGTCCATGGTTTCATGGACAGCCCTGCTCTGCCCCAGAACCACGGATTTGAGCTAGAGACCTTGATTCTGTCTTCAGAGGAATCAAATATAGCCACGAAGAAACCCTTGGCACAAGGGCAAGCTACAACCTCACCAGCAAGCAAAGGGGACCAAGACGAGGAGATCCAGGAGCGAAGATCTGTCAGGGTAGGCCAGAGGCCATTGAATCTGCACACCAAGGCGGTATTGCTTAACACACCAGCAAACTCCAGGACGTCCTCCGGCATCTGGATGGAGATCGCATGGCTTTCCGGGATCGCAGCAGGCAGGGCAGAGGGCTCCCCCCGTCGAGAGGCCACATCTTTGAAAGAAGGGCTGTCCCTCCGGAGAGAGGCCGCGACCTTGGAGACGGAAGGAGGAGGGTCGGCGCTGGAAGAAACCTCAGGAGGAGTTCGAGCAGGGGAAGCCATCGCAGGGTTGCTGCAACCAATCTCGGCCGCCAAGGCACCTCCATTCGCACGGACGCCGGCTGAAGGGGAAACCGAAGGGGAAATCGAAGCCGAGGATGCAGGGACGTCAGAGTTTGGAGGATCGAGCCTTGCAGCACAAGGGCCGCCACTCAAAACCGACCACGCAGGGACCGCCATCAGGTGGCGCAGGATCTTGGACGCCGGGAGGGGGCCAGGAGGCCGAGCAGCCAGCGGGAGGCCGTGAGGAAGCCTCTTTGGATTAGTATATTACCTGCCTTGACAGGTACTAATAATAATACATCTCAACAAAATATACCATCATATTCATAAAAACTATAAATTCAAACTTGTTTGACTTTCTAACAATTAGTATATTACCTGACTTGGCAGGTACTAATAATAATACATCTCAACAAACTATACCATCATATTCATAAAGACTTTAGAATTTCTTATTCTTCATATTTTTAAAACAATATTATTTCTTTGTATTTTTTTTAAAATTTATTTATTTTTATGTTTTTTTAAATAAATATTTTTGTTTTATTAAAATAAATAACTTAATTTTTTGTTTTCTCCAAAAAACTTACTAAGCTCACATGTCATAAACAAATGAGTTATAATTAAAATAAAAAGAAATGTAAGAATAAGTATTTAAAAAAAATAAGTTTACACATTTAATATATCAAAAAAATTTAAAAAATAATTAAATAATTTTATAAATAACATTAAAAAATAATTACTTAAAGAAGAGATACAGGTGACATAGTCCATGTGACAGCAGCAAGGAAGGATTGCATAAAAAAAAACATCAAGAACTCAGCTAGAACTTGCCTAGAGCATGAACAAATAGAAACAATATGTTCGTGCTATGAAAAATGAATTAGCATGAAAGTGTGTGTTCCCTTGAATCTCCTCATGCATCCCACATACAAACAATTAGTACACTCATCATTCACTGGTGATAAATCAAATTGACATGTATACGTTCCTTAACCGCCATCTTATTAATATCAATCTCAGATCATCATTCTGTCGATGTTTCTTCTAGAAGCGAACGCCTATGGCACGAGGCGTTGAGATGACAATTTATTGGTGTATATCGATTACGAACTATGCACGGTTGAAAAGAGATTGCAAGGGGTAAGGAAAATAGTAATCTCCCCATGCTGGCACAACCCAAGCCACTCAACGATATGAAAGGAGGGGACACTAGTATATAGAACTACCCGCACTCAATGTCAAGGAGAACTGGTACCAATTGAAAGAGAACGCTAAAAAATGATATGAACATGAGTGTTGTAGGTTTGTTGCTCAAGGTGTGGGGTTGTTTGATAATCCCACTAGTATTAAGTAGTTGGTCATTCTTTTCCTTTACCAGGCCATTCTTCTTTCTTCTATAAGGCAATCAATCAAGCATAATTTTTTATTTTCTCCCAATCAAGTGAAACTAGCACTTTTATAACGTATATAATGGTCGAGGTAAATGGAAAGGGAAGGCTAGAAGGGAAGCAAGAAGGCTTTTCGAAGGATTTATGGCTTTCTCTCTAACGGTTCTATCAAAGGTGGTGCCCTACACATAAGATAGTTGGTAATGCTTCCAGATGGATATTCATGGATAGTGCATTGGGCTTGTTATCCAATGTTATCAGGTTCAAATGTGACAAGTTAGGATATTGACCTAGTTTTATACTTCTTTGTATAAGGTAGCAGGAATGCCTTCGAAGGATCATGGGATTTCATATGGAGAGCTTTATAATTGTTGGGATATTCATATACTCCATCCTAGTCCTAACAACATTCTCCATTTTTGCATTTTCAGTCATGCATGCATTTTGCATGCAGTCATGATTTTGCATGCATGCATGCAATTGCATGCATCCCAATCATCAGTCCCAGCATGTAGCCCTCAGTTAGCTAGCCCCGGGAGCTTCTCTCTGATTAGTTTTAGCCCTCCTAGTGCTTAGTGCACCCTGCATGCAATTGCATGCATCCCAGGCACCCTCTCTCACCTACCACTCAGTTGCACTTCAGTTAGTTGAGTTATGTTTAGATCTTTCCTTGATTTAAGGCTAGATTAACTCTCAACTGATTGTATCACTCCAATGGACCTCCAGTGAGACTAGACTGCCTATTCTGACTCCAGTTAGCTCCTCATGCACCCTCCACTGAGCCTCCTTCATTTAGTTAGTGCTTCCATGTGCCAGTTACACCTACTACACTTAGTTAGACTCAGTTTGACACCTAGTTGACAGTTACTTATGCATTGATGACTCCACTGATGATGATCAAGACTCCTAGTTGTGCTTTGATGACACTACATTGATCTGATGATCACTCCATGAAGGCTAATTCAAATTGCCACCTTGGCATTCGAATCCTCACCATTGTATTATTTATTTGTCCATATTGTGATTAATGAATTAGTGTGTGATGTTATTTTGCTTCTATCTGAGTTCTATTGTATCATAATTTTGTTGCTCTTTTACACTGCATGACCACTCTTCTTCTATTTTCCTACTTAATCTTAATCTTTCTTGTGAGGTATACATCAACTCTTAGATCTGCTGTGAGGATTTTCACAATAATTCCCTCCCACCCTTTTCAACTATTCGAGCTGCCCCTTGAAACCTAAAAGCAGGCGTGACACCCACCCTATATAACTGTAAGTAAATTACTTAAATAATAATAGGATGCATCCTTGACATGGACATGCGTCAATCCAAACTCTGGCTCCAACTTTCGAGATGCCAAGAGAACCCAAAGCAGCTATAACTTAGACCTTCAGCCATCACACAAACTCCAAACGAACATGCATCAATCCAAACCTCCTCTCCAACTTTCGAGGTGCTTTTGTAAAAGTTAAACCATGAAAAAATTTGCAAATTCGCAAAATCTTGCCAGGATGACGGATTAATAAGTGCAATATGGTTACAATATGTCACACAAACATAATAATTTTATGAACAATACATTTTTAAGGAATATATATATATTTTTTATTTTTATTTTTTTCATGCGGAAAATACCACCTTCTTGATATTCTGAAGGACTCAAGGAAAGCTAACACACGCACGGGAAATCCCAACAAACTTCCCCACATATCGTGGAAGGTAGTTCGAGCAAACCGTCAGCCGATCATCCAAGCTAGAAGATGTCTCAACGAAATGGAACCCGGGTGGATGGAATGAAATCCACCTATCCCCACCAACGAACCACTGTATCATTGACCAAAAAATAAAATAAATAAATAAAATTATATATATATATATATATATAATCAATTACATAACATTACATCACAAAATTGATCAAACCCACTAAATTTTTAAATAAAAATATGCTAAAAAGCTTAAGTACAAAAATAACCTTCGATCATTCGAGAAAGAAAATGAAACCAGCTTTTCTTTTAAGGAATCTACATCACAAAATCTATCAAACCCAATAAATTTTTAAATGAAAATATGCTAAAAAGATTAAGTACAAAAACAACCTTCGATATTAGAGAAAGAAAATAAAAACCAACTTTTCTTTTAAGGAATCTTTATCATTGTTATTTAATCCTATCACGATTAATTAAATTTGGATAATTTGAATGGACTTATTATACCTGCCGAAGGCAGTTATATAACAATCGGTTAGGATTCAAACTTTTTTTACTTTCTGTTTTTTTTTTCACAAAATTTGATTCTATAGTTTTTCCATAGTTCCCATAAATATGTATATTAAATTAAATATTTGAAAATCAAAAAATATTTTTTATAATTTTAAAATACCATATTACTAATTTCTGATTCAACAAAACCTATATTACTAATTTCTGATTGGACAAAACCTATGACAAGACTAATTTGCTCTGGTGTGAGGTTTATTTGTCAGAATTTAAAAATATATTAAAATTTTAAAAATAAATATTATTCTAGTAAATAATAAAAAATCAAAATTTTGACACGCGTACTATTTTGGTTTAAGTTTTCTTATATCATTATTAATAGTAATCCCTATCGTACATGGGCTTGCAGAAGAAGATTACTAATCAGTCATGCCTATGTCAATCTAGTACACCGGCAACTATATGGGCCGACGTTGATCAGTACTCTAACATTCAGGCTCATCAAGTTCTGTATAATTGCGACGATCTTTCAGGAAATTTTAGATATGATGAAGTATATTTGGGCGTACCAACTTATCTCGATATTCATGGGCAGAATAGCTACCAGTTTCCTCCGGTCGAAGGAGTGCAGGATGTTGTCAAATGGTATTGCTTAATGACAAAGGTAAGGCAACACCAAGTCCTAGAATATTCGAAGCAAATAGAATGTTGGATTTTGAATGTGAAGGTGAATCAGGCTAGGTTACCGTTTGGGCACAAGACGGTCACATGTACGGTATCCATTCTGTTACTGCAGTTTCTCTGGTCTCGTTCAAATAGTCGATGCCTTCCTTTGAAATGGACGTTTTAAATCTAATTTTCTTGGACGGAAAGTTGTGCGCGTAGCAAATGTACCTCATCTATTTACTGTTTTAATGTAGGTCATATGTTCCGAGTGCACCATAGGTCATCTGTTTGATATTGTAGGCACTTTCTTGGATGGAAAGTAACGAGTCGTCCATGAACTCTCATTTGCTTACGTCGTTTTCTATGTCGATTAGGTTATTTGCTTAATATTCTACGTTGCACGGAGTTTTTTCTTTTTAATCGAGTTTTCTCCTAGCGACTTAATAATCAAATGAGAAAAAAATTATCGTCACCTTTCATATGACAAAGACCGCACTCCACTCTAATTACATAATCAACCTGGTTTTTTTTGTTGGCAAAGTGGTGGAACCTCCTTGACTAGCAAGTTTTCCTTTGGCTAAGTTACCACGAACCAGGGGCATCTAAGCCGTCAAAATCACCCAAGGATCGCACCCGGCCTGGACCGCACCAACCCTTAACATGGTTGGATTTTATGGTATCCGTGGGATTAGAACCGGCGACCTTTCCGCTTAGGGGGCGTCTTAACCATGCCCCGCCACCAACTGTTCTACATCTCACGGATTCTAATTACATAATCAACTTGTTACGGACTCTTCCATAGCTATTATATTTCAATTTTCTTCATTTATTGAATTAAAATTACTACGTATTTAGCGTTTTACTTGTGGTATAACATTACAATTTTTTCCATTTAAAATGAATATAAAATGAATATAGGATGAGTTTTAGGTTTGGAATTTTAATTTTTAAAATTAAAATGGATTTATAGTGATTTTAATTTTTTATGGAGAGTTAATATATTGAAACATTTTTAAACAATAATATAAAAACATTTTTTAAATTATTATTTCTAAACTATTTTCATTTTAACTTTTACTTTTGGATTATATACAATTATTAATTAAATTATTTATAAACTATTTTCAAAAGGCAGGTATAAGTAGCTTTGCTGCTATTTTTACTTGTTTCTTTTTGGAAATATAATTTTTTATTATTATGTATTTTTAAATTTGAAGAATTACGAATTTCAAATTTACATTTAAAAAATAAATAATTATTTAAATAATTTTATGAATAATAATTTGTTTTAAAGAATATTTATCATCGTTATTTAAATCATTACGATTAATTAACTGTTGATAATTTGGATTAACTCATTTCTTTTAAGAAATTGAATTTTTTATTTTTAAATTTAGATAATAATGAATGTCAAATTTACATGATTGTTATTTCATTTTTATGTGAGTAGTCGATAAATTTAATTAAAACATATTATTGTTATTTTATTTTTATGTGAGTAGTTGATAAATTTAATTAAAACATATTATTGTTATTTCATTTTTATATAAGTAGTTGATAAATTTAATTAAAACATATATTGTTATACAGTTTAATGACCAAAGTTTTATATGGTGAATCTTATCTAAATTATAAGGTCACAACTTATGAATCTAAAAAGGTAAGTGGACTTAGAAAATATGGGATGGATTTGGATTTATAATATGTACATTAGTTATGACCTCTTAGTACTATGAGTTCAACTTATATTTTAAGGTGTTTAGGTGTTTAAATGACTATAAATGCTTGAAAAACTATTGGGAATGGAACTTGGTTAATAATATATGCCTTTAAGAAAACTTGGGATTATGTTAAGGTCATTGATATGTACATGGAGATTTGCTTGTGCCATAAGTTCATCCCCTACCTCCAAACATCTTATGATTATTCTAAAATATTAGGTAAAATCTATAAATCTAGTACTCGGAGTAAAGATGTAAAAATCCTAACTACTTTGTAGTATTATAAGTTAATTAAGTTAAATTTTTGTTTAACTTAATAAATCCTTTGCATATTATGTATTTAATAATCCCTAAAATAGTGGTTTGACTTGCCTTGAAGATATAATGACAAAGGAGGCCACGAGTCAAATCCATCTAGGTCAATCAAGGTAAGGCATACATGTTCTCTACCACAACATTAATCCCATAAACCATTCATAGAATATGAAGAAGTGCCTAGATAGTTTCCCTAATGAATATTTCCATGGAAAAAAGTATGTATTTAAATACGAAATTACAATCTTGTCTTTGGTCCACACCTTTGGAATTAAATCCCCATCCATCCAATGTAAGTTTGGTTGGCATTTATTTAGCAGGAGTCATGGGCAAATATGCAATGCGGCAACATTTTTACATGTAGGGGGAGCTTATCCTATTGTCTCAAATATAGGCGTGAGTTAATATGCTTTTAGAGTCCTGAGGCATTCTAGCATGTGTTTGTACTATACCACTCTTGTCTTTGGTCCACACCTTTGGAATTAAATCCCCATCCATCCAATGTAAGTTTGGTTGGCATTTATTTAGCAAGAGTCATGGGCAAATATGCAATGCTGCAACATTTTTACATGTAGGGGGAGCTTATCCTATTGTCTCAAATATAGGCGTGAGTTAATATGCTTTTAGAGTCATGAGGCATTCTAGCGTGTGTTTGTACTATACCACACTTCTTCCATTTAGTGCATACCTTTTGGTTAATAAATAGTTGTTTATAGCTTATGTGATCTTTTTATCAGTCCCTGCGTAGCAGCGATATAGTAATCGGTCAAGCCGATTATTTCATCCATACATGACTTTAAGTTTTTTATTGCTAATGTTTCACATTAGAATCGAATTTTTATATTAAATTTTTTTTTTTAAATAACGGATTTATCTTGTGTTCTATTTGTTCCATGTCACTGACATCCTTCTCGGATTCTGTTTCCCGGGAAATGGACGTTCTATGTTTGCATTGATATGGCAGTCTACAATCTTTACTTGTAACATGTCAAATCGCCCATCTAAATTTTCAAACACCCCATTCTGGAAGGTGCAAATGCGCCTTACTGGTACCACCACATTACATTAACCACATAGCTTGTACATAGTGAAGGTTTTAATGAGACATCAATGGTAACCGAGTTTTATAATGGGCATTGTGAAGATACAAATGCATATGAAGGTCCCTCTCACTCAACTGCTCAGAGCTGATCTCTGTCAAAAGTAATGACAACATTGTGACATAAGACCTTGGAGTAAAAGTTGAGGCCCAGCTCACCACGTTTCGTGCATGGGTCTGGTGAGACATTTAATGCCATGCATTCGGACTGTGTATGGTAGATGCTTATATTTATTGGGAACCCCTAATAACTTGTTGCTCACTTGAGCATTTGAAAGACAACTTGGTGGTAAGATATGTATCTAGTAATTTTTGTTGGTCCTTTTGAGTGAGTTGAGGTGTGAGAAATGGTTGGGAATGGGATGATGAAGGTGGTTTTGTGTGTTGGGTGCTGCGAGAATTGAAGGTGCTATAACATGTAGCCAAGTGGTGATTTCCATGACTTTGTACGCTAGATACCTCATAGAAAATGTAGCAACGCTTGCTCTGGAACCTTGGGATTGCAATAGAACCCTCCCTCCTCCCCTCCACTAATTTGGTTCTCATGTGTTAAATCGGTGCTAGATTCATGTAATGCAACAAATGGTTCCATGCTGACCCTTTTTTCTTTTCTTGTTTGTTGCAAGTGATTCTGTGCAGGAGTTGTATGTGTATGAGATGAATGAGTTGGACAGAGGGAGCCCTGCTTACCTTCATCTCAGCTAGAAGCCCGTCAATCACTTGGGAGATCTAGTGATTGCATGTGGGTGCTTTGATTTGATAGCATCAGTTTAAATCTGTTGACATTTTTGGTTCCTCTGTCGAGTGAGAGACTGTCATTTCACACCTCTGCCATCTTTAGTTTTTAAAGCTAAAAACCAACAAGTTTTTGCCTATTGGGTGTTTAGAATCTATCAATCCTCGTGAATGAACAACTCAAAAACCTTGTTTGTTTAGTATTACCTTGTGTAGTCACTATTGTTTTTCAGTTGAAAAGTTAGTAGTAATTGTTGTCACGGCCCATTCACACTAAACATTTATTAATAGTACATATTTTTTACTAGCATGTGTCAAAAGAACATGTTTGGTTAATGGGCTCATTCTTTGTCCTCTCGACCAATATCAAACTTGAATCCTAGATATTACATCAGCATAGAAAGGAGTGTCTGAGTTTATCCAGACCATTTATTTACAGTTTGGGTTGTGTCTGGATTTTTGTTCTACCATTCTTATAAAATGTCTTCTAGGAAAATCACACAACAGTGATCCACTCACCATTCTCTTTTTTCATTTATTCATTGGAAAAGGATCATTCTTCAGGGTGGATGGATGCTCACACCATCCGAGAAAATTGTTTGCACTACCATAAGATTGGCATGCCTCTCTTGTCATGGAAATGGCATTGTCATCCATATTTATGTGGATACTACTCTCTTTCATTTGGAAGATATCACACTGTTGAGATGAGTGTTGGCAGCCCAATTCTCAACTAGAATTGGCATTTTTAGAAACTCCCTTGAAATTGGGGCCAAGGTGCATATGCCGACCCTTGTTGCCTTTATAGGAAAGGGTGGTTTGTGTAATCATAGCTTAGTTCAATGATGTATGATTCTTGATGTATTCCTCATTGTTTAGTGATGAAATATAAGATGCATTTTCCAAAAAAGAAAATTGTACCTAATGCTTGTTTGATGTGAAATCCCAAATGCATGTGTAATGTTCTTGTATCTTTGTTGCGGAAAATGCTTGAATGGAGGGATGCCAGAAACACACTAGAAGTATCCTTGTTCCTTCCACAAAATGACATTCATGTTAACTATAATAATTTTATATACCTAATGTGAAATTTCAATTGCACGTACAACATGTACTTTCTTGTATCTTTGTTGCAAGAAATGCCTCAATGGAAGGATGCCAAAAACACACTGGAAGCATCTTTGTGCTCAAAAAAATGACATCCATGTTAACTATATGAATGTTATATACCTAATATGTATTAACTATACTAATATCTATTAAGAAGGATCATATCTATTGGCATAGTTGTGTCTCATGGGTACAATATCTATGAGCCCCGAGGGTTAGTTCAAGTGGTTTGACTTGCCATGTCAAATCCAAATTGGCCAAGGAGGTCACGAGGTCGAATCCATCTGGATCCCTTAGGGTTAGGCATACATGTTTTCCACTGGCTACGTTTACCCTGGGCACCATTCACAGAATGTGAGAAGTGCCTAGAAGTTTTCTAGGTATGTCACAATGAAGGAACTAAAAGAAAGTGTAACACTATGCAGACAACGGTTGATAAATTTTTTTATTCAAATCATTTCCTTGTCAATACAATAGATTAATCAATATACAAAGATCTCATTAAGAAGACCGGCATAATTGTCTCCATTCTATCACTTGAAAAAATTGTATTCATTCTATGCTGAACTTAGTCGGGTAAATTTAGATTAGTATTTTGTCAAATGCAGTTCTCCTTTTGTAGGAAATTCAATGATCATTGTAGACTAGATGCCTGTATTATCTTATGCATTGTGATATTATTTCCTCAGCCATCTACCACATGGGTAGTGATGTACTTTTGAGAGCCATTGACCTAATCTGGTCATTTGTGGACATCAATATAATTTCTTCCTCTCTTTAATGTGACAGGTACATGTGAAACTTTGGTTCCATAAGATGACATTTTTGGAATTGGTGGATGGCATACAATCCAATTTGCAAGTGAAATGGATGGGCCAACATACTTATTTCTTACCTTATTCTGGCACCAAAACTCCACAAACCCATTGTCCAGGATGAGTGCACATCAAAACAGAGAAAGTGACCTTCTAATAAAGTTGAGAACAGACATGAAGACCATTAAACCTAAAGTGGCCCATGTATTGGAAAAACTCCCAAACTGGTGTGTTTTTTTTGGTAAATCGACATCAACCTATATGCTCTCCTATGTTAGTAGCCTTAGTATCAATTTTTGAGCCAGCTATTGGTTGTCTGCAATTACGACCAAGCCAAAGACAGTTTTGCATAATGAAGCATTTCAAGGACCTTCTACAGGATTGATAGTACATACATACAACAATCCAAGTTCATGTTTGGAATAAATTGCTCTTCTCTGCAGTCTCGAATGTTAAATTACTTGTGTATGATTTTTTAGGTAAACATGTATATTTTGAGTTACCTATCTTTCCTTTTAAACCATGTGCTATAGTTTGTTTAAAGATTGTACAAGAAATGGAAGCTTGTTTGATGAAGCTTAAATTATTTTTGTTTTTGAGTTTCCGAATACGTTGTTGGTGTTTCTTTTATATTATGGACTCGGTTCTTCAAGAAATGCATCACTTATGGTTTGCCAAATAATGAAATAAACTACTTCACCATGTAAACACCTTAAAAGCAATTCTTTTACCTTGCCAGTATTTAATAATTTTATTTAAAAAAATTATACCTTTATCATGAGGTCAGTCAGGTAGCGCAGACTCCATAGCACCCCACAAGTGGATGGCAGGAAAAATTATCACCAACTTCTTACCATCCTTGGGTGTTAGGAGAGTTGTAGGTTGACATATTTCTTCATTTAAGGCTCCTCTCTGGTCATCATCCATCTTGTACATGGGATTCTTAGTGCTTGGTCTTATCCCTTCGTAGAATTTTCTCCTCATATTGCTCCTCCTGCTTATTCTTAGAGTTGCTTTGGCACTCACCTTCTGTTTTGTTTACTCTATTGCTTTAGGAGATGCTTCGGCATTCCCAATGCTCACTTTATATTATATTTGTACTTTTTACAGCCCCATTGGCCAAGTTTGGCCACTATTAGTCATTAATATTTAAATTGAACTTATGTTTGACTACGTTTTGTCTCTCTTCTTTGTTGTCTCAATCCAATATGACCACCATTTTATTTTGAGCCTAACTTTGTACCACGGAAACTTAAAAATGCTTGTGTCATCACTGTTAAATGAATGGAAACTAATGGGACCATCACTAACATGGCTTAACAAATCGAGCCAACCTAATTGAGGAAAGAAACTACAAGATTCGTACAATTAAAATGCATACTTGTTGAGAGTTTGATTGCATTGCATGTAATAGCTTGCAAAGTCCATTTGTTGGTAAATTTTGTTTCAAACTTTTCATTTGGAACATGTTATTAATCAATGTTAAAATTACCAAGTATATTTGATTCTTTCTCATTCTTCCTACTATTCAAAAAGTTTCTGATGTGTTTTAGAAGACTAAGATGTTAACAACTTAACCTTGTTCTTGACATAGGTTTGTGGTCTAATGGAAAAAGTGGAGAAATCACCAAGTTTAGGTCTCAATTTACATCCTCGTTAGCGATGACACTTTTGCAGTAACCACTAGGTATTGTTGTAATTTCACCTATTGGTGCCTAGCAATAAGTAAATATTATCTTTGCAGAAAAAGTAAAGATGCCAACTTTGTTCAAAGGCATTTTGTACAAGTGAAAAACAACTTTCTAGGTTTGATCTACATGTTTTTTTATTCTTTTAAATTCATTTTAAAAATGCACATAAATATATAATAAACTTGTCTCGTAGAGACACATAAGAGCATGTATTTTTTCCCTTAAACACTTAAAGTTGTTTTATGTTTAGAAAAACATGGAAATTGTTTACAGTGGAAAATAAAGTGTTAATGCTAACACCAGGGTTCAAGTCTCTCCATTGAACACTCATGCTTGTGCTCATCATATTTTTACACTAGTGCTTGCAATAGGGGTCAACTTTGGATGAATATATACATCCCACTCGCCATTGAAGATCTCAAGTCAAACAATGCTTGCCATTGAAGATCTCAAGTTGATCGAAAGCATCTAGTAAAAAAGCATGGAAGCTCATTGAAGATTTTATATATTAAAGGACATGTAAGCCCTATAAAGTTCAAAGAAGGTTCCCATTTTCATAACCTTGTAATCTTCATTATGGTTTAAGACTTAATGAGTGATTGTCACTTTCCCTTAGTCGAGATAGTATTGTGTATATGTGGCAGGTATCAAGCTGTTCAAAGAAGGTTCCCATTTTCATAACCTTGTAATCTTCATTATGGTTTAAGACTTAATGAGTGATTGTCACTTTCCCTTAGTCGAGATAGTATTGTGTATATGTGGCAGGTATCAAGCTATCCAAGGTATGTTTTGTTGTGGAACCCTTTTAGAAATATGCAATCATGTTAACTACATTGGATTGATTCTATCAACTTTGCAGCTCTATACTTTATTACTTTGATGCCCGATTATAAATAACTCTGTATTTTCAACCAAAGTAGGAAATTAAGTTGAAATATATCTCTTTAATAACATTCTAATATGTTTTTCATTGATAGTTAATATGCCTTTTATTTACCATTTTTTAATTATAATAGGATCATTTTAATTATAACTATCGCATATCATAAATAAAGTAAATTGTAAGCAATGTGTTGGCTTGTGTTATGCACTTAAGATATCATTTGTTGGAGTAAATACTACAATTTAATTTTATTATTTTGATTGATGCGTAATGGGATCAAATTGGAGGGAAAAATGTGTAATAACTTAGTGACATGATGAAGATTGTTGACCATCTGAGAAATGTAGGAAAGGTTTTATAGTCATCTTGTGATGCATTACTTTCATACAAAATAAATTATATGTATGGTATTTTTAGCTACATTGATAAGCATGTTTATAGAGAGTTCATTTAATAATCAAGATTGTTTAGTTATTTCAATCTATTATTACAAAAGGTTTGTCATCTATAGTCATCTTGTAATGCATTACGCTCATATTAATGAGATGAGAACAATGACAACGATACCATATACAAAATAAATTATATTCATGGCATTTTAAGCTACATTGATAAGGATGTTTATAGAGAGTTCATTTAATAATCAAGATTGCTTAGTTCATCTCAATCCATTATTGCAAAAGGTTTGCCATCCATAGTCATCTTGTGATGCATTACTCTCATACTAATGAGAACAATGACAACGATACTATATACAAAATAAATTATATTCATAATATTTTAAGCTACATTGATAAGGATGTTTATAGAGAGTTCATTTAATAATCAAGATTGCTTAGTTCATCTCAATCCATTATTGCAAAAGGTTTGTCATCCATAGTCATCTTGTGATGCATTACTCTCATACTAATGAGAACAATGACAATGATACCATATACAAAATAAATTATATTGATGGCATTTTAAGCTACATTGATAAAGATGTTTATAGAGAGTTCACTTAATAATCAAGATTGCTTAGTTCATCTCAATCTATTATTGCAAAATTGACTAGGTCTTTGATGGAGGATTTGTTGGTTCGGGAGATAGCATTCTTTTATTTGGAGATTTTGATCATTGAAAAGATGACATTGGAGATAAAGGAAAATAATAATAATAATAATAATAAGTTATTAAGCTTATAATTTTATTAATCAATGATATATCGATTGATATTTGTATTTAGTGATTAATTTAAACTTCTAATAATACAACATTTGTTGAAAGGCAAATATATGTATTGAAGGTAGATGAAGGGGCTTGAAGAGCATGTTTTTGCCCATTTCCAATTTTTGGATTTGATTTGTTTTGAACTTATAATAAATGGTTGCAAGTTCAATATAGCTCTAGTTTGATTGTAATCTTACATTTGGTTCAAGGTGATCGTTGGTTACAAAGCATGTATATTCGGAAGGGTTTTATGTTGTATGTTTTATTTTTTTGTTTTGTTATTTATTTATTTTTATTTTGTATATTATGCTTATTATTTTTATTGTCACTCATGGGAAAATATTATAAAATGAGATTTACATTTTTTTAAATACACATATTCAATAAATCTCTATTTTTATTTTTGTTTTGCTACACATACTATCATTATTATTATTATTGATCTAGCCACTTACAAAAGGAAAAAAAATCAAAATCATTTACTTTATCTATGAGTAAATGCTTAAACAAGATAATAATAAGATTTTTATGAAACATTTATAGAACAAATTCTTTATAGGTTTGTATCATTCCAAAGCGTATTGATGAAATGTTACAGTGAGGAGGGAAACACTCCATCCCACAACCACTCGGGTTAGACCCAATTAACATGATATTTATTATCAATTATTATATATACACAATAATTTAAATTTAGAATTGTTATTTTAACTATTATCTCATAATTCTATATTAACCTAGCTTACATGGTAGTGTGATGGGGCATACATTTTCGTGTGGCAATTTCAATAGAAGGCCAATTTTGACCAAATTTCCTCTAATAAGTTGTGTTGATAATGGACAACCTTCCTAAGTGCTTCTAGGATTGCACTTGGTTTCAAGATTTTGAATATCTTTAAGTGTAGTTTTGAGAGATAAAACATGAAAATGAAACCTCGGAGAATGGCTCAATACTCTATAACCCTAGCCTACCTTGTAAACCAAATTGTTGGTAAATAATTTATAATTTATTATTTTAACTCTTTAAAATGTTTCTCTATACATCATGCATCCCATTTTAAATCTTAAACTATCATTATATTTTTCTATTCACATGATTATTGATGCTCAAATGCAGTATATGTTATATCTTTATTTTGTATATTATGTATACTAATCCATAATGTGTTTTTGTGAAAGTTTTATTATTTTGTCACATTTTGGTCTAAGTACAATAGATATAGTATGGCATCGGTTGGCGCAATTATGCTAGTAAAGTAGTATGCTCAAATATAAGATTTGAGTAGTAGTCGGATGGGTCATCTCTGTTTCCCTTAAGTGTGGAGCATATAGAGTTGGAACTCATGGCATCCATCTAGAGCTTCAGACCATTTTGTCATTAAACCACATTTTCACATTGTATATGAATCTTGTAATGTGGTATCATTAATTTTTAATAAACGTATTCAATGGAAAGTTGTATACTTGTGTTTTAATCATTCTTGGGTATTAACTCATAAGTGCAATAAGTAAGATTATGCTAATTGATATGTTTGAATTGAGTAGTAAATAATAAATCTACATATATGATAAAAGTAATAAATCATAGCTATCAATATTGTATTTATTATATGTGTGCGTGTGTGTGAGAATTACATTTGTTTAGTATCACGAATCATAATTATATCAAAATCATAAGGGTATTCTCTCATGGTATTAGTTTTTATTTAGCATTACAATTTTTTAATAAGTAAACATTTTTTTTTATGTGTGGAGACTTATAAGTCTCAACTTTGCATTATTACAATAAATTCAGCTCATTTCATCTAATATACCCAATCACCAAAGGGTTACTATCTAAGCACTGCATTGCCAATTAAAATTCAATACCTTGATTGGAATAACCACCTAAATCCCTATCAATTGTCAAAATTGTTATTTCTCATTAATAGGGATCCAACATTATACATTCCAAAATTTATCCATCTCCCAATTAGACTAATTCCCCTACCTGTCATTATTTCATCAAGACCATGCAATATGAGCAATTCCATCTCCTACTTATTGGATTGCACAAAGTAACTTGGGGTATTGGACTTTATGAAAGTTAACTTTGCACCTCTGCTATGAAAGTTTTTACCAACCAATCATGGGTTGGTATTATAGTTAAGGCTTAATAATCTTGACCAAATTCTAATCAAATTTTAGTAAAATTAAGTTAACCTAAATTATCTTATTTTTTGTTACAGAGAATCTCAAACTCCTAAAATGTGTGTTGCTTTGGGGATTCTCTTTTAAAATGAGGATATGACTCTAATGAAAAATTAATCTACATTAGTTGTTGTAGACTCCCACCAAACAATAGTTGAACCACGTCAAATCATAAAATCTAGATTGTCCTTTAAATACATTTAGACTTCAAATATTAGTTATTTAATTAAAAAAATTGAAAACATAATTTGTACTTGTAACATATCAAATCACCCATCTAAATTTTCAAACACCCCATTCCGGAAGGTGCAAATGTGCCTTCCTAGTACCACCAAGTTACATCCACCACATAGCTTGTACATAGTGAATGTTTCAATGCGACATCAATGGTAATTGAGTTTTATAATGGGCATTGTGAAGATTGAAATGCATATGAAGGTCTCTATCTCTCACTCAACTGCTCAGAGTTGATATTTGTCAGAAGTAATGACAACATTGTGAGATAAGACCTTGGAGTAAAAGTTGAGGCCCAGCTCACCACAATTCGTGCATGGGTCTGGTGAGAAATTTAATGCCATGCATTCTGGCTGCGTATGGTAGATGTTTATATTTATTGGGAATCCCTGATAACTTGTTGCTCACTTGAGCATTTGAATGACAACTTGGTGGTAAGAGATGTATCTAGTAATTTTGTTGGTCCTTTTGAGTGATCTGAGGTGTGAGAAATGGTTGGGAATGGGATGGTGAAAGTGGTTATGTGTGTTGGGTGCTGCGAGAATTGAAGGTGCTATAACATGTAGCCAAGTGGTTATTGCCATGAGTCTGTGCGATGGATACTTCGTAGGAAATGCAACGACGCCTGCTCCAGAACCTTGGGATTGCAATAGAACCCTCCCTCCCCCCCTCCACTGATTTGGTTCTCATGTGTTAAATCATTGCTAGATTCATGTAATGCAACATATGATTCCATGTTGGCTCCTTTTTCTTTTCTTGTTTGTTGCTGGCGACTCATTGCAGGAGTTGTATGTGTATGAGATGAATGAGTTGGATAGAGGGAGCCATGCTTACCTTTGTCTCAGTCAGAAGCCCGTCAATCACCTGGGAGATCTAGTGATTTCCTGTGGGTGCTTTGATTTGATAGTATCAGTTTAAATTTATTGACGTTTTGGTTCCTCTACTGAGTGAGAGACTGTCATTTTACACCTCTGCCATCTTTAGTTTTTAAAGCTGAAAACCAACAAGTTTCTAGCTATTGGGTGTTTGGAATCTGTCGATCCCCATGAATGAACAACTCAAAAACCTTGTTTGTTTAGTATTACCTTGTGTATTCACTGTTGTTTTTCAATTGAAAAGTGAGTTCTTCCCAAGCTTTCTGTAAGGCCGAATTTGAGCATTTGGGTTTTGCGGGATGGAGCTTTCTAATAAAATGTTAACTAACTAGTTTTCTCTCTCTATGAGGAGGCAACTATATAGGGGCAATTTGAAGAAACATATAGGTATAATAGCAGGGATTTGTATTCTCGTCTAGGATTTTCTAGAGAAGAAAGGAAACCATTATGAAAGCAATCTACAACTTTTACTTTGGATATTATGGCCACATTGTTGTGCAGGTAAATCATCCTCTTTTCTGATTCCATTCAAAGTTTATATTTATATTTGTGTTTGATGCTCAGAGTCAAGATAGGCTCAAGATGTGATATACTTCATTGCTTCCTTGTGTTCATGTATATTACAATACATTACAAGGGCCTTATTTGACATATGAGGAATCATACCTTCCAATCACTAGGGGTTCTGTCATATTCAATGGAGTTCATGGACAAGTGAAGTTAAAGTAGATTGTTTTTCCTTTCAAGTTATTCTACACTTTTTACTTGGAGGGCATTACAAGCCTACCCAAAGATCTATTAGATGAGCTTGTGCCTCCAACACCCAATGTGAAGCTATCTCCATCTGCAAAGAATGAAGACCCTCATGCCTACTTACCCAACTATACATAGTAATTAGCTTAGCTTACTTTACCTACAATGAAATGAATAACAACCCTGCAACCCTAAATAATATACTCTACTTGTATCAAGTGTTGCTTCTTCTCCTTCGTCATTGTTGGTGGTGGTCATGATATAGTATAAGCCAAGGTATAAGAGAATAAAGAATAGAGGGCAAGTTCATGATGCTTGACCCCCCTCTCTCTTTTCAGAATGTACAAGACAAAACTATATTTTTGAATACCATGGCCTTCTGAATCTATTCTTGGTAAATTAGGTATGGATGACATATCAAATGTTAATGCTAAGGCCTTAGGATTGCCAATAGAATCCTTGTAGCAACGATGTTTTCTGGGGCTCCTTATCGAAATTCGAACCAGGGATGGCCTGATTTGCATTAGAGTGGAAGTATAAAGAAGCCTCACCACGTGTTTGAGACATCAAAGGATAGATTTGGCACAGTCGAAGACAATGGGCATTACATGAGATGGAATAAAGGAATAAAGATCAGAGCGATGAATAAAAATCTTCTACATCATACTAGAGTTATTGGTGCCAAAATAAATTATTAACCACTGTGGGGAAGAATGATTGACATTCTAAATCTATTTTCACTGCTTCCGTATCCATGAAGGCAATAAAATTAACAATAGTGTTGCATCAGTATTAAGGTTCGAAAACTATTTGCACTATTTTTGGACACAAAATTGAATGCAACAAATGAACATATGAAATCAAACCTTGGACATGGGTGTTATGAGTATTTTAATTAACTTTAGCTTATATTTTGCAATTAATTTAAGTTTAGTTTATATTTTGCAATTAAATTCTATGTATATGATAATAGCTATTCATATTTAAAGTTGGATTTACTAGTGGAGGAAAGTACAAGGGTAATCAAACCATCACATGAAAAGTTCAGAACTAATAGGTGATCATTAAGAAAAGTGAAAACCTCAAACTCCATCAAGCTAATAGTAAAGGAGATGGATGGTCTGACTATATCCCATTTACTTCCTTTGCACAGAGGAGAGATGATAATGCCAAGAGAACAAAGCGCAACTTGCCAATAAGGTCCAACTTTTGTCAATTCTACGTGTCATTTTGAAGAAAAATTTATAGCAGCTATTGATATTCAAAATTACGAAGTTTGTTTAGCAATAGGCATTGTATTTTACAATTTCAAAATTGTAAAGTTTGTTTAGCAATACACATTGTATTTTGCAATATATATATATATTTCCAATAGGAAAATATCCATCCAAATAAAAAGTGATCGTGGACTGTCCTCTTGGGACTTCATTATATATCAAAAAAGATTACAATACTGATCATAAGTTCATAAGTCTGTTTGCCTTTTAGGCTACATAGGTAGATTCAAAGAAAACTATTCAAAAAACTGACTGTCTTTCCCATTGTTTTTTACTGCATATATTCACTATCTCATTCTAAATATCCATCAACTGGTTGAAATCTGGCTAGTTGTTTGTAAAACCTACTACCTCTAGTCTCCCAGGAGGCAAGGCAAGCGCCAATTTTGAAAGGTAATTAGCTTCAGAGTTTAATTCCCGATATACATGTGAGAACTGGATCTGTTCAAAATTTGAAATAAGAACTCTGATTGCATGAAGGAGGTGCTGAAGATGCGATGCATTTATTTGGATTTTTTCATTTGCCTAGTTAATAGTCATTTTAGAGTCTTCGAATAGTTGTATCTACTTCACCTGGATATATATATATATATATAGAGAGAGAGAGAGAGAGAGAGAGAGATCACAACAAGATATTCAAAATTGCAAAGTCTGTTTAGCAAAACGCAGAGACTTTGCCACTTTGTAGCTCTTGTTAGTTGGTGAGATGAAATGTTGTTATTCCGCGCACGATTAAAATCTCCAAAATATAACTTTGCCCTTTTTATAGATTAGTGAATTTTAATTGATTAATATGTTTTTAAAAAAGGCTTTTCTATACCACACTTCTTCCCACTAGTGTAAATTTTTATTTATTTATTTATTTTTCCTAAATACTTTGTAAACTCACATGTCGTAAACAAATAACTTATAATTAAAATCCTTCGTAAGCTCACATCACACGTTATAAATAAATAAATAACTTATAATTAAAATGAAGTGTAAGCTCCCATGTCACAAACAAATAACTTATAATTAAAATGCTTCCTAAGCTTACATGTTATAAATAAATAAATAACTTATAATTAAAATGAAGTGTAAATATTTTGCAAACTTAATAAAACAAATATTTAAAAAAAAACACTTTTCACTTAAAAAAATAAAATAATGATTTAAATAATTTTATGAATAATATTTTTTTTCAACATAAAAAGCTATATTTTTATATAAAATATAAATAACTTATCAATACATTATATCTTTTAAAAACATAAATTTGTCCTTCACAATCAATTATATATTTGAAACATTTTTATGAGAAAGCCTTACCTTGTCGGCATTAATTTAGTACCTAATTTTAAAGGGCCCAAAGAATTGAACCCTCAACCTAAACTATGTGTCATCTTAATCCCAGAAAATCCAACCAATTGAACTACCCCTCAAGACTATTAAACTCAATAACTTATTATGTTATTCACCCAAAAACCACTTTTTAAAGTTTTTAAAAGAAAATATATTAAATAGCTTTAGTACATAAAAACCTTCCATTAATAGAGAGATAATGAAAACAACCTTCCTTTTAAGAAATCTTTAGCGTTGATATTTAATCCCATCACGATTAATTAAATTTGGAAAATTTCGCTGGACTTGTTTCTTTAATTAAATTTGGATAGACTTATTTCTTTTTGGAAATAGATTTTTATTTTTTTATTTTGAAGAATTATGAATGGCAAATTTACATTAAAAAAAATAATTACCTAAATAATTTTATGAATAATATCTTTGCTTTTTTAAGGAGTACTCGTTATGTCCCAGTCTTATTTTGCCACTTTATTTATACCTTTCCCGATGCTTCAACGTCTCAGTACACTAAAATCCCTGGCTCCATTACACAACAATTTGTTTACATAAATCCAACATATCCTCTCAAAATCCTCTTTGGACGAATCACATCATTAAAAGAAGAAATTGTTTTTAGGATGTATTAGTTGTATTCTTTTTTTTTTCACACATAAATTTAGGAATAGTTGTATTCATAGTGTAATGATTTTTTTGAGTGAATTTCAGAAATTTTGGATTAGGTCGTTCAATCATCTTTTTAAAATAGAAATAGAAGTGATATCTTTCGTGTAATGTAATGGTGTGACGTATGCTTTAATCGAAGAGAAATAAAGTGACGTATGCTTTAAATGAAAAGAAATAAAGTGTGTTGGTTTTTTTTTTTCACACATAAATATATCTTACTATTAATAAAACGAAATAGTAAATAGGAACATTACATCAGAATCACAAAGCATATACCATACTGTCATCATGAGTGCCATAAGAAACAACTCATGGCCCCCATAAAATACTGTCATCTGACCACGTCATATCAACGAGGGATCCATACCATCCCATACAAACATATAAAAACATCTCCCAGTTGTGTAAGACACAGCAACTGAAAGTCCACACAGCAAATGAAACAGACCATATGTCTCAAAGTATCATGGTATCAATACATAAATACATCAAATATCTATCCAAAAAAAAGTCCAAAACAGCCAGAGGCCTGGACAAAAAGTCTATAAGTCCCATAGAGCCGCATATAACCGGATCAAAAGTCCAACAAGAAGTTGGAGAAAAGATACTAAGTACCTGCACAAAAAAGTATCCACATAAATACAAGTGTGAATGAGTGCCAAAAAAGCCCAAACAGATCCAAACATAAGAGTCAGCTCCAAAGCAGGTCAATCGAGCCCCGAGAGTAAAGAAGGTCCTCACGCCATTCCTCCCACAATATACAGCCCAACGGTGAAAGCAAAGCCCTCTTTGAAAGGCGGTCCGCCTCCGAATTAATCTCGCGGAAGACATGAACAAAGTGAATATGTTGAAATTCACAAATATATTTTCTAACAGCAGCCATCCATTTTGTGAGTATCAATACATTCAGTGAGGAAGTACCCTGAGCCCAAGAAATAATAGATGAAGAGTCGCCCATTACAACAATAGAGGAAACCTGTAAGCGACGGGAGAAGTATAGAAGGAGCCAGAGAGCACATAATTCGCTACGTGTGTTAGTACCAGGGCCCAAATTTAAATGTAACAAGTATGAGACGGAGGAGTTTAGATGAAGCACCACGCCCGCCCCACAACCCCCGCCCACCCGGTCCGCAGCCCCATCAAAGAAACCGCAAGGGTACATTAGAACAGGGGGAGCCAAGCGATATCCGGGCACCTTACCAGAAGTGACAATCTTGCCCCCAGAAAGAACAGAACCAGCATTATACTCCATAAAAGAAGCTATAGTACGTCCACTCAGCCAATGCATATTTATAGCAGTCCCCTCGAAAACGAGGCGGTTACGCATCTTCCATAGCTCCCACATCATGTAACAGGGTAGTTCGAGCCATTGAGCATATAGAGGATCATTTATCCATTTACCAAAACTGTCCAGTAAGGTAACCGAGTACCAATCTGCATTAATCCCAATAGAATTGACAGTGAGCTTCCAGAGCTCCCTCCAGCAAGGACACGAAGAGAAAAGATGATCCACCGTTTCCTCGTGAGAACAACAAAGAGGACACCAGCCAGGTCCGTTGAAGCCGCGCCGACAGAGGTTGTCCCAGGTAAGAATACAGTTTCCCATAGCCAACCAGACAAAGCATCTAATCCTCGGAGGAATGGCAAGCTTCCAGATCTGAGAGTGCCACCAAACCTCCGTCGGTTTACAATCAGCAAAAAAAGAGTCATAAGCAAGTTTCGACGTAACCTTACCATGGGCAACATCCCACAACCAAACCAACCTGTCCGGAGAATCGCAGAGAGAGACGTTTGCCAAACGAAGAAGCAAGGTAAAATACGTCCATTCTTTCCCCATATCCCCGTGGATACCAAGCTGACGGGCCGTGATCCACCCCTGATTATTGAACGCAGCAGCATGTGACAGGTAGAAAAGCCCCCGAGAACGAAGATGCGCAAGGAGTGCCGGAGAGAAGTGAAACAAGGGCGCAGTCCCCATGACAGGGTCCAAACCAAGTCTGATCTCCCGTCCATTGCCAGGGATCCAAGAGAGCCACTTTGCCACAACTGAGAACGCACCCATGAGCCCACGCCAAATATTGGAGGAGCCGTTTAATAAGTGCCTGTCAAGACGGAACCAGGATGAGACTGATAACTTTTTAAGATATTTGGCCCGAGTGATGCAGCCCCACTTAGAGTCGTTGAATAATACACGCCACAGGCTTTTCACATGAAGAGCAGTAATAAACAATTCCAAATTCTTGATATTCCAACCACTGAGGCAGTATGGTTTTGCCAAACACTTCCAGTTTATAAGATGGAATCTATTCCTTTCACCCCCACCAGACCATATAAAACGGAATAATTTTCTCCGCAGGATGTGCATAATAGATGACGGGATTTTGCAAAGGGAGAACCAATATACTCCCATGTTCTGGAGAACAGACTTAGCCAAAATAATCCGGCCACCCAGAGAAAGATATCTCAAGCTCCAATGGCTAATGTGAGAATCGAAACGTTTGACCAGCCATAGCCAATCGTTAGTTCTATAATTGGCAGGTTTGAGGAAGAAGCCGAGATATTTGGTACCTTTAGATAACTCTTTAAATTGCAGAGGAAAAATGTCCCTGACATTTAGTTCCACGTTTTCCCCCATAGCATGTTTCGGGAAAACTGATTTCACCATGCTAATGAGCATACCAGTAACACAACAGAAGAGATCAAGAATTCTCTTATACTGTAACCATTCAGCCAGAATGCCCAGCCCAAATAACATCGCATCATCCATGAACAAAGAATGTGTTACAGTAATACCAGCCGAGATTTTGATACCAACAAGAGAACCCACAGATTTTGCTTTATTAATTGAAAGACTCAGCCCCTCAATGATCAATAGGAATAAAAGGGGAGAAAGAGGGCACCCCTGATGGAGACCCCTAGAAGCTTTGAAGAAATCCGTCAGCTGGCCATTTATAAGTACAGCATAGTTGACAAACGTAACACAGGCCATATTTCTGAGCAAGCCATATTTCCTCAAGTTCCAACGTTCCAACGCGGTCGTAGGCTTTTACCAGATCAAGTTGAAGAATGAGAGCCTCCATCTTTTTCTGAGCAATAGTATGGAATACCTCCTGGGCCACACCAACCGCGTCATGTATCTGCCGCCCCTCCAGGAAGCCATATTGTTCCATAGAGATGAAAGTGGATAAGATCGGCTTGATGCGCTGCACAATTACCTTAGAAATAATCTTATAAACAATATTGCACAAAGCAATCGGTCGGTAGTCATCAAAACTCTCAGGATGAGTGGACTTAGGTATCAGCGCCAGATAAGTGGTATTGAGTGCCCCAGAGACCAATCCCAAGGAACGTGATTCATCAACCGCATCCCTCAGGTCATTTCCCATAACATCAAAAAAATGTATAAAAAGCTCCACCGTCCATCCATCGGGCCCAGGAGATTTATCCTTTGCTAATACCCGAAGAGTGTTTTGTATATCAGAGCAAGAGATTTCCTCAAAAATTTTGTCTCCCTCCGCATCAATGAACATCCGAGGATATTCCTTGATAAGCTTAAACTGTTCAGGTAGGGAAGTAGTTTTAGGATCAGTATAATAATCAAGAAAATGGCGCGACGCCTCAGCCTTAAGATCATCATCCCCACGGATCCGTCGCCCATCATGATCGTTCAAGTCCCAAATGTTGTTTTGAATTCTGCGACCATCGGCAAAACGATGAAAAAATTTTGTATTATGATCACCAGCCTTGAGCCAGATAGCCCTGCTCTTTAGTCGCCAAGACTCCTCTTGATTAAGTAGAATTTTAAGTTTCCTTTCCTCCAGCAGAGCAAGGCGTGAACGATCAGCAGGCGAAATTCTCGCTCTCAGGGATTGATCCCAAAGAACTCCAATTTCAATTTCCAGTGCTTGTAGTTCAGAATTCAGATCAGCTTTTTTGGCGCGTTCCCACTGCATAGTATAATTTTTAAGAGACCATAATTTGGCAGCCAACCAGTCCATAGCCAACTGCTCACCCGAAACATCCGTATCTTCCCACAGGGACCGGACACCAACATCAAAATCGGAATCATTCAGCCAAACAGAATTGAATTTGAAAGGATATATCCGGTGCATAGCATCGATTTCAAATTGCAGAATGATAGGAGTATGATCACTTATGTGGGTACTCATGCACCATGATCTGTAAGTGTGGAATGATCTCAGAAGGGGCTCAGATAACAGATATCGATCCAGCCGTTTTGAAATCAAATGCTCACCAATCCGACCGTTTGACCACGTTGGGGATAATGGCCTAGGTTCCACATCAATCAGAGAGTATGTAGAGAAAAGATTTTTGAAGTAATTCCCCAGAGGATCCCGTCTGGCCGAAGTGCCCCATATTTCCTCAGCTTCCCAAGAGAAGTTCAAATCCCCAGCGAGAATCAAATTGTCCAAGGCCAAGAGATGTCCCGAACAGGCCAAATCCCAGAAAGTTTCCCTGTTGTTGTATGGCCCATAGCAATTAATGATATTTACAACCTTATCAGAACCTCTGAAGCAACCAGTCAGAAGTATACCCAACGAGGTAGAGAAAGAATCTAGTTTTAAGACCCCCGGATTCCAAGCTGCAAGGAGACCACCAGACAGGCCAGCCGCGTCCACCGTGGATAAACACCACCCCGGTTTCAGTTTATTGAAGAAAATACGTGCTTTCTCCCCACAAACCATAGTTTCTTGTAGGAGAACCAAGTCGGGATTAACAATATGTAGGATTCTTTTGAGGGCCAGTTGTTTGGGCATGCCCCCCACACCCCTAATGTTTAAGGAGAGCATAATCATTAACGACCTCTGGCAAGGGCTTTAATTCCTCTAAGAGCCCTGGTGTCGGGTGAGATGGGGGATTTTAGAACTTCATTATCAGCGCCCCCCCGAGCGATGACCTTTGCATTTTTCCTGGCACTTCGAGTTTTAATGGGAGAAAAGTCGGCATCCAAGCCACCGAGCCGAGCCCCCTTCGCAATACATTGCTCGCCCAATGTGGGTAAATTGGCGGAAGATGTGATGTCATTCGGGGCCCCCACAGGGAGAGTCGAAGTCGAAGGGACCGGCGGAGCAATCACAGAATTATAATTTGGAACCCCCCCACCAACAACCCGGTTATTTAAGTACACCGGTAGATGAGTTTTTTGTACCATTTCGGAATAAGAGGGGATGTGAAGGATACGGTTCTGAGAGTCATTCAAGGAAGCCGAAGTCAAAAGCCCATCCACATTTGGCTCACGGACAGAAAGACTGTGTAGATTATCAGTCGGGGGACCAAGGGTGAGTTTATGACCTCTACGGGCTCCAAAGCAGGCAGGGACTCCTCACATTCCGAGGAGAGGATTACAGTGGGGCTATGTGTATGAGCCGACGCCACAGGCGAGAGAGGATTAATGGATGAGGTCTCCAGGGGAGAAGTGCTTATGGGAATAGGGGGATCTGTGATGCAAGGCATTTCATCAGACAAAGCAGTAGGATCCGTTCCAGACTCGGATGCAGATGACAACTTTGGATACATACGACTCAGATAATTACCATTATTTCCATTGTTAAGTTCCAAAGCATTGATAAATTTAACATCCAAATCATTCAATGACTGATATAATGAAGGGTCATTGGATTGCAGCTTACCCATAAGACCGACAGCCAACGGCGCCACCCTGTTTGAATAACCATCAAGCCCACCATTGGAGTCCAAGTCCCTGTCGCTAGCATCATCCGAAGACCAAAATGGGTCCGCCCCCACCGGGCGACCGGAAGAAAACCGCTGGGTACATTGTCACCAAAGGTGACCCACCTGCTTGCAATTAGAACACCGAAAGGGGATGCCCCAATAATCAATGACCAGATCCAGCCTACGTCCCCTCCAATTGATATGGAGGACATCAATAAGTCCCAACGAAATGTCAACTTCCACCAAAAGCCGACCCATCCGTCTATCAAAACCTGTAAGATGGTCCTCCTCAACATGCAGAAACCGTCCCAATCGATTCCCAAGGCTTCGAACGCACCCCGGTTCCAAAGAGCAAGCGACATACCTGGAATGAGGACCCATAGATGACGGAAACGCACAGTGGCTGTATCAGGGTCGAAGTCAGTATACCATTTTTGTAGCATGAGGCTACCAGCCCCATGAAGCCACAAGCGAGGTAAAATATCCGAGCAATGAACCTCCTCCTGAAACTTGAAGCCGAACCAACCACGAGCTAAAGCAAAAACCCTCGGAGTGTAGCCCACAATGGGCTTCCATTTTTCAGTCACCCAAGCCAAAATATCCTTACGGTCCATAGCAAAGTAAGAGAACTTCCCCACCAAAGCAGTCAGATTGTACTCAACAAGCTCCTCCAAACCCAAATCTCTTCCCATAGTGAGCCAGGCCTCACCGGGGCGACAACTGAATTTTTCACTGAGCCGATGAGCAGCACGCGAGACCGATCGAGTAATGCGTTC
This sequence comes from Larix kaempferi, assembly GCA_027924585.1. Classification (NCBI taxonomy): domain Eukaryota; kingdom Viridiplantae; phylum Streptophyta; class Pinopsida; order Pinales; family Pinaceae; genus Larix; species Larix kaempferi. The sequence continues at coordinate 3,596,277 of BSBM01000482.1, forward strand.
CTGAGCATGAGAAGTGCCTCCCCGAATGCTCTCGACGGAGGGGTCGGAACCAGATGACCTCCCAGGAGCTCCTGTAAACGGCAGCTGGCCCTTTTTAGCACCAAGCCTGGCACGTGGAGCACGTTGCCGGCTTCCCGAGGCAAGGTGTCGCTTGCCATAAAGCTTGTCTCTGAAAAACGAAGCGGGTTTGAAAGACCCAGCTTCCTCCATCCTATACTCCGAAGCAGTCATGGAAAATTCCACCGGACCTTGTGGATCCGCCACATGTTCCCCCATCGCCAGGTGTAAACCCTATAACCGTTCCGCTCCCACCGGCAGACACCGAACCCCAGGGCTGCAGAAAACCCCAAAAGAAAAATGGCGCAAACGGAACCCAGTTACAGTGACAGGCGTGCATAAGAAGGGAATCTCGGGAAAGTGATATACGGGAGTCCACCCACGAAACCCACAAACGGCCACCGGTTTAACACAATATTTTTATCAAATAGCTCTCACTGTCGGCCAACCGAAAAAACCCCCTGCAAACCGACAAAAATCCCAACCGCAGCAAGAAACGGGCCCGAAATAAGCAGATGAAACGGTCCCTAAGAACGGCGAAAGGTGACCAGGAATACCCAGAATAAACGGATCACACCACAACGGCCGGAAGAATATACGCCTAAATCGCCAAAACCTCACAAAAAAACGAACACCATCCACAGTGAGAAACAAGGCCAGTTGAAAATCAGTAATTTCAATGGCAAACCTGTAAAACAAGCACCAAGATTTGAGAAGGGAGCTCGTATGAATCGTCAAAAACCCCGCCCAAACACCGCCACCGCCCAAGCACCGCCCAAAGTGTGTTGGGTTTATATGTTCATTGCTATTTAATTCCGTTACTATTAATTAAATTTTGATAATTTGGATGGACTTAGTTCATTTTGGAAATTTATTTTATTATTATTTTTAAATTTGGAAAATTATGATGGTCAAATTTACATTATTGTTATTTCATTTTTATGTGAGTAGTTGTTAAATTTAACTAAAACATATATTGTTATATAGTTTAATGGTTTGAAGTTTTATATGGTGAATCTTATCTAAATTATGAGGTCACAACTTATGAATCTAAAAAGGAAGGTGGACTAAGAAAATATGGGGTGGGTTTGGATTTATAATATGTGCATGAGTTATGACCTTTATTTTTCACGATGGTAGATGAATTGGTGCGTGCTTTGTGGGTGAGGGCGCCTCGATGCCACTGGTCTGGGGTTGATCCTGGGTGGGGACGGTCACAGCCGACTGCCCCAACCACTCGACCATAACGGTGACCCAAATGAGTTATGACCTCTTAGTACTGTGAGTTCAACTTATATTTTAAGGTGTTTCAATGACTATAAATGCTTGAAAAACTCTTGGGAATGGACCTTGGTTGACAATATATGCCTTTAAAAAAACTTGGGATTGGGTTAAGGTAAGTTAGTATTATGTACACGCAGATCATCACTTTCTTGTGCCGTAAGTTCATCCTCTACCTTTAAAGATCCTATGATTATTTTAAAATGTTAGGTAAAATCTATAAATTTAGTACTTAGAGTAATGACGTAAAACTCCTAACTACTTTGTAGTATTCTAAGTTAGTTAGGAAGCAGTTAGGAGCCTTCAAAAGGGTAAGAGCCCCAGCCCTAATGGCTGGACAGTAGAGTTTTTCTTAGCTTTTCTGGTTATTTGAATTTGATATGCTTGAGGTTATTGAGAAATCCAGGTTGAATTTGGTAGAATTATTGCATCCTTTAATGCTACTTTTATGACCCTAATTCCAAAATCTAATTTAGTCTAGAGGATTTCATACCCATTTCTTTATGTAATTAGATCTATAAGCTTATTGCAAAAATTATTGCTAGCTGAATCAAAGGGATTTTATCATCATCCATTTCACAAGAACAATTTGCATTCCTTTCAAGAAGGAAAATACATGATGTTATTGGTATAGCACAAGGGGTATTACACATTGCTAAGATAAAACATGCTCCAACATTGATAGTAAATGTAGACCTATCAAAGGCATATGACAGAGTTAATACGCTTTATTTGAGATTGCTGCTGCTTCAGGTGGGTTTTCAGCTACATATGGTAAATTGGATCATATTTTGTGTTACTTCAGTTTCTTTTGTAGTGCTAATTAACAGTTAAACTAGTCCTTTTTTTGACCAAGAAGGGGCCTCAGACAAGGCTACCCCTTGGCTCCTCTTCTATTTATTTTGGTAGTTGAAGGATTGAGCATAATCATTTTGAACACAAAACAAAGAGGTACTCTCAAAGGTGTAGCCGTGGGAGGTTATTTATGTTACTCATTCGTTTTTTGTTGATGATATTCTCCTTTTCTCTAATGGTTCAAGGAGAGAGGTGTTATTGTTACATGGATTACTGAATCTTTTTGTTGAAGCAACATGTATGCAATATAATGTAAGGAAATCCTCAATATCCTTTATGAATATTGATAAAGAAGACATTGAATGGATTTGTTCCTAGCTAGTATTTCCTTTGGTGAACAATGAAAATGGGCTTAGGTATCTTGGGTTTGTGTTGAAGCCCAATGATTATCAGAGAAGGGATTGGGCATGGCCCGTAGGGAAGATTGAGAAAAGACTTCATTTATGGTGTAATAAATGGTTGAGTAGAGGGGGAAGATTGATCTTCGTAAAATCTATGCTAGAAGTACATGTTTATTGGACTTATTTGGCCTTTGTTCCTTTGGATACTTTGGATCAATTCAGGAAAATTAGTTTCAATTTTTTATGGAAAGATAGTAAGGATGCTTTCTCTCCTCACTGGACAACTTGGAAAAATCTTGCCAAGACAAAATATTTTGGAGCTTGAGGGTTGAAAAGCCCAGTTTTCTTTTTAAAGGCATTAGTTGCCAAAAGTGTTTGGAGAATCTTGAGGGGAGAATTCATGTGGGTAAAGGTTGTTTACAACAAGTATATTGCCCATCTATTAGTTGAGGAATGGTTTAGGACAAGAGAGAAATATTTGAAGAATGTTTCAATCATGTGGATAGTTGTTTTAATTGCCTTTGAGGTTATAGGTGACTGGCTAGTATGGCAAGTTGGAAATGGAAGGAAGATAAGGTCGAGGCAAGATCCTTGCATTGGAAGTGGTGGAGATCATAGAATTTCTTTGGATCTGGTGAATCTGTTGAGGGACCAAGGTTTTACTTTCATTGCACAGATTAGTGATCCATTAAACATTACTGTATTCTCCTAGGAGTGGTTAAGTGCAGAAGCAGTGGGGATTATGATAGAGGATGACAGATCTGCATGGGGTAGATACACCAAAGCTCTCACATACGACCATATTAGGATAAAGGAATATGCAGACTTGTTAGTATGGTTAAGAAATCCAGTTGGAGGAGTTTACCTTCCCAAACTTGGATACAAGGTAATAACAAAAGAGGAGGATCATTCAGGGCTGCTTGGTGGCATGAAGCTACCTGGAAGTACAAGTTCCATCTCAAGTGCAATTTTTTTATGGTTGGATTTATCTAACAAAATTCCTATCTGGGATCTCCTTCTTCATAAAATATGGAGTGGACCACGCAGATGTCCTTTATGCAAAGAAGGTAATGAATCCAGTGACCATCTTTTCATTTCTTGTTCCTATATTTCTAAGATGTGGGAATATGCCTCTTAGGTATGTGGTCTTCCATTTATTTGAACGGGTTAACTGTATAACAAGTTTTAGCTTCTTGGTCTAACAATTTGGATTTTAATCATCACTTAGATCTGGCAGTTATCTTCACTTTAGGGGTGTGGCTAGCTAGGAATAAGACTGTTTTTAGGACCTTTTTATTCACCCATTTGTTTTTGCTTCAAAAGGATTGGCAATTCTTAATCATTTTCCTCAAGTGGTTAAGAAGCCCAACACCAAAAGGATAGCGGTAGAATGCATAGATAGAGCAGTCCGTTGGCTCTATTTTGATGGGGATTCACAAGGTAACCCTCCGATAGGGGGGAGATGGGGGAATTATGCACCTATCTGATGTACACATGACTAAATTTGCTACAGGTGTGGGTAGTAGCTCAAATAACATAGCAAAATTAGTGGCCTTAAAGTTGGCATTGATTCTGGCACCCGAGGAGGGTGTTTAGTCCCTACAGGTTTTTGGTGATTCAAAACTTGCAATTGATTGGATGAAGGAACGAAGACCTCCTAAAAATATCCACCTGCTTCATATTTATGAGGAGATCATTAGATTGAAGGATCTTTATTACTAAGTTATCTTAACTCATATTTATAAAGAGAGAAACATTCAAGATGACTGTTTGTCAAAGACTGGCCTTGAGGTTGAGGAAGGTCAATGGTTAAAATGGGATCAGGATAATGATATTGATAATTTTAATGGCCCAGGTCCTTACCCGAGATAAACCCTATGGTATTTTTCTTCATATCAGTTACTGCTTGGCCTTTTTTGTAAGTTTTTGTTTGATGCCAATTTTTAACTGGTCACATATGTGTTATAATCTACTATACATAGTGTTTCTTTGTAGAGGGTTTCAACCCTGGGAAAGTTATTTGACTTATATTGTCTGTAAGATCCATGGATCTATGTAAAAAGTGTCATATTTATAATATACATATTCTGCGGTGTTTTTTCCAAGGAAAAAATATTATAAGCTAGTTAAGTTAAATTTTTATTTAACTTAATAAATATTTTGCATAATATGTATTTAATAAGCCCTAAGGATTAATTCAAGTGGTTTGACTTGCCATGAAGTCATAATGGCAAAGGAGGCTGCAGTGAACGTATCCGTTCACTAAGTTAACCATGTCCGGTTAAGGGTTAAGAAGCGAGACCATCTTCCATATTTGAGATAAATGATAATAATATATTGATTGATTGTGATAAAGTTACAATAAGCTCACCTTTATAGGGCTTGAGCAAGAATAGCGAAGGGTTACACCCTCTCGCTTATTAACCTAATAATCTATTTAATATATAAATAACAATATTAGTTAAATATTCATAGCATTGCCTTCCCCTTTTGGAAAGCTTTGTCCTCAAAGCTTGAGTATTTTCCTAATGTCGTCCTTCATTCAGATTCAGTGTCGGTATTAGAATCGGACGTGATTTCTTGCGTAGAGACTTGCACTTCCTTTCCATTGATGATTTTGCACTGTATTATTTGATTGTTCCTACATTTATGGCCTGGGATCCAATCATCACCGCATCGACGACATATGTTTTTCTTCTTTTTTCTATTATCAGAGTAATTGTTAGATGACTTTGATCTATTTTCCATTTCATAGGCATATGATTGAGGTTTGTGGCATTGATGGCCAGGTGACCAAGTATCTGCACAGTACCTACATTGTGTCTCTTTTTCTTGTCGATAATGGTTATCACCTCTTGTTTTTATTCCTTCCAATTTGCGTTCTGCGGCTTTTGCTTTATGTCTTGCTACCTCTACGTTAGGTATGTCATGTAACTTTAACTCTTTTTGGAGGTACGGTTTAAGACCTCCTAAATAGGTTTCGAGTCTTTGTTTGTCAGACAACCCAAATACTCGTGTCGATAAGGATTCCCACTGATGTGTGAATTCCTCAACACTTCCAACCTGTTGTAATCTGGTAAGTTTACTGAAAAATTCATCTTCTTTGATACCTTGAAACCTATTAAAAAAATCATTTTTGAACAAGTTCCAGGTGTAGGCAAAATTGTCTCTCTTCCACCATAAGTACCAATTATAGGCGTACCCTTCCATATGCATTGACGCATATTTCACCTTCTCCTCGTCAGATTGAATATTGTAAATGTTGAAGTATTCTTCTGCTTTGTTTAGCCAAGCAATGCATTGGTCTTCACTTCCATTGTATTTTGACAACTCTATTTTTGCCTTAGGTGGGTACACTATGTAAGGGTGATATTGATTCCCTTTTGCTTTATGGTTTGATGGTGGATCGGAACTACTGGATTACGTAAGTGACATATTTGAACTGCTTCGTTGTTGGCGGTGATGTTTAGCTTTTTTATTCTCTAATATCTTACTGATAGCTTCTATTTGGCTGTTTAATTGTGCCTTCATATCTGGCAGTACTTTTGTTTCTATCTCTTGCTTAAGCGTCGCATTGTTAATCTTTATTTCTTCTTGCAATTCTTCTTGATTCTTGGCAAGTGCTTCCTGTGTGAAAATATGAAATGAGGCATCTAGCATGTCTGGACTGCCGACTTGGTCTTTTTTTTGCATTAGTCTTTGTAACACCTCCATTAATGTATTATGGTTCTGCGTCATTTTTTGGTCTAACATTTTTTGTTCCTTGCTCATAATGTCGAACTTGTCGTCCATTTTCTGCTCCACTACTTGAATGACTTCCTCTTTAATTTCTTTCTTAAGTGCTTCTTGGCTCTTGGTGGTCATTTCCTTGAAAGTTTGGAAATCCTTCTCTATTTTCGCAATTTGAGCTTTTAACTCCATCATCATGCTTCTTAGTAAACTTGATTTAATTAATAATAATTATTGAATATGATTAAATAAAATAATAAATATAATAACAACTATATTTAAATATTTTATTTTTAATTTTAAAATTTCAATAAACAAATATTGATATAATAATGATAGTTATATAGTATTTATTTTTTTATGAAATTTAGGGTTTGTGTGGAAGGTCTTGGGAAGGAGCGTGGCTGGCAGGGCGAGTAGGTGGAAGAGAGAAGGCAGGAGGGCCGATTGGCGGGGTGAGCAACCGCTGAATGGAAGCTGTGGGGGAGGCGAGCAGGTCAGAGATGGAGTGCAGCGGACGAAGGGAGCTGCGGAGCATGGGTGCAGAAGAGCACGTAGAAGGAGGGCGTTCGGTGGAAGCAGGTGGTAGAAGTTGGCGTGACAATGATGGAATTTGATGGGTGAAGGGAGGAAGAGCGGAAGCGTGGAGTTGGACGGAGGAGGGTGGCGCGAAGGGATGGCCTGGCGTGGAGTGGTGGTGACGGGGGACAAGGGGAATGTAGAGCGCAAGGTGGAGTTGGGGGTATAGGGGAACGCAAAGCGCGGGGGGGGGGGGGGGGGGGGCTGTGTGGGAAGGTCGTGAGGGAAGGCAGAGTGGAGGAGGGAGGGATAAGAGTACGCGGAGTGGAGGAGGGAGGGAAGAGATGGGCAGCAGGTCGCGTGGAGGAGGAGGGAAGGCGGAGGAGTGTTGTAGTGCACAGGAGTGGAGTGGAGATGGAAATGGTTGGTGGAGATCGCTGGTGTGGAATGGAGAATCCTGGAACAGATTTTCGCCGAGAGAACTTCACGCGGTGAGTACTGGAGCGAAAACGTGCTGAGAGCCGAAACCGAGCTCAGAGGAGCGAGACTGCCGCAATCGTATCCGGTTGGATTTGAAGGGAGAGCCGAAACCGAGCTCTGATACCAAATGCAGTGAACGTATCCGTTCACTAAGTTAACCGTGTCCGATTAAGGGTTAAGAAGCGACACCGTCTTCCATATTTGAGATAAATGATAATAATATATTGATTGATTGTGATAAAGTTACAATAAGCTCACCTTTATAGGGCTTGAGCAAGAATAGCGAAGGGTTACACCCTTTCGCTTATTAACCTAATAATCTATTTAATATATAAATAACAATATTAATTAAATATTCATAGCAGAGGCCACGAGGTCAAATCCATATAGGTCAATCAAGGTAAGGCATACATGTTGGTTACCACAGCATTCATCTCATAAACCATTCATAGAATGCGAAGAAGTATCTAGACAGTTTCCTTGATGAATATTTTCATGGAAAAAAATATGTATTTAAATATGAAATCACATTCTTGTCTTTGGTCCACACCTTTGGAATTAAATCCCCATCCATCCAACGTAAGTTTGGTTGGTACTTATTTAGCAAGAGTCTTAGGCAAATATGTAATACAACGACATTTTTGCATGTAGGGGGAGCTTATCCTATTGTCTCAAATATAGGAGTGAGTTAATATGATTTTAGAGGAGGCATTCTAATGTGTGCTCATACTATATCACACTTCTTCCATTTAGTGCATACATCTTGATTGATAAATAGTTGATTATAGCTTAGGTGATCTTTTTGTTCGTTGGTGGGGTGAAGTTTTGTTATTCCCCGTAAGATTAAAATCTCCGAAATATAACTTTGCCTTTTATAGGTTAGTGAGATTTTATGAGTTAATATGCTTTTAGAGGAGGCTTTTCTATACCACACTTCTTCCATCTAGTGTAAACCTTTTAATTAGAAAATAATTGTTTCTAGCTCAAGTGATATTTTTGTTAGGTGGTAGGGTGAAGTGTTGTTATTCCCCACCAAAATTAAAATTTCCAAAACATAAGTTTGTTTTTTATAGGTTGGTGACTTTATATAAATGGGTTGTTTAATGCAACTAAGGACACGTGTAAGTGAGTAAAGAAATCTTATGACAAAATGATTATTTTTTGGGCCAAAATTTGACAAAAATTTGTCAGATTTTGTTCACGCATGAGTAGAGTTCCACCATGGTCCAAGTTCCATGCATGGTGGAATGATGCTCCTAGAGGTTTTACCTAATTATGAATAGACCTCGATAACTAAAAACGCAATTAGAGTTTTGATTTGATATGAACTTTAACTTCCTACATTGTTGAATTCTATAACAAGAAAGAAATTTTGCTACAAGATTAAGTCCAAAACAACTTTGATGGGATAAATGCTTCAACCACAACAATTTAAGTGAATAATACTTTTATAACATAGATACAATATCCATATTGAAAGGCATCGGTTGTTTTTATGAACTACAAATATTAAAAAACATAAAATCTTTCTATATTTCCACTAAATATAAAAACTTCTTTAAGTATTGAATAATACTTTTATAATATAGATACAATATCCATATTGAAAGACATCGCTTGTTTTTATGAACTAAAAATATTAAAAAACATAAAATCTTTCTATATTTCCACCAAATATAAAAACTTCTTTAAGTAGTGTTTGAAATGAAAAAAGATGAAAAATAAAGGTGTGTCACAATATTTTTTTGGGACCAATCCTAGAGAAAACAAAGCGGCTAAAAGTGTATTTGGAAGCTATATCATTTAATCATGTCTACATGGAAAGGAATTACGACGTCGATAGTTTGTCAAAGCTTGGCTTGAATCCAACACAAGGGTAATGACATATTATACATGATGGAAATAGACAAAAAATATTATATCCATGATCCATTTTGATCAAATGTAGGAAAGAGGCTGTTTCTAGCAGTTTTGAGCTGAATAGGTGAACCAATTATAGATGCTGATTGGATTTGATGATCATAGTGACTGTACTGTGGACTCCAGATCAGGGTTATCTTTGTTTCCGAGTTTCAAAAGTGCATAGTATTGATGATGTAGGTATGCGTTTTCTATGTCTTTGTCATTGAGACTTGTACAGTCTCTGTTCAATTAAGAGACTAATGTGTTTTTTGAAGAGATTCAATTTTGTTAAAAGATAACTATTTAATAGGGCATAGATGCCTAATTTGATCTATGATATGATTCCATCTATAGGGTTTCTAACGATAAAAGCTTTTGAATTTTCTTGATGATGCCAAAAGGACATTTAAAAAATGTAAACCTTGTTTCGTAATAAAAATTTTGTGAACTAGACCCAAAAGAGTAACAACTATACAAACAATATATTTGGTTTTCAAAAATTTTATAATATCATTATTATTTAAAACATATTATCCATAATTTAATAATAATCTTACTCACAAATCATCAAAATTTAAAAATAATTTAATTAAATAAAAATTAATTATTAATTTTCAATATAAAAAATAATTCATTATTATTTTTATAAATATAATAAATAAAAATAACATCATCGTCCTCATCCCAATCCCAAGTCTAAACATAACCAATCAAATGAGGGTTGAAATTTGACGTTCTCAAGAAATTTTTATATGACATTTTAATTTTAACATTGCCTTTCATTTGATATTTAAATCTTAATTTTATCGGTCATAATAATAGTTGATTTTTTTAAATAACATTTATAATAATTATATGAAAAATTGAATTCTCATATCTTGCCTCATATAATACAAAAATAAAAAGTTTTCAAAAATATAATTAAAAAAAAAAACATAATAAACATAATGATTAAACCAAGCACACATAATGACAACTAATGTTTATCCTCAAAACATTTAAATATGTTTTTGCACAAACAATACAATGGGACATTATTATGGGCCACCAAATACTATGAACCCAAAACACTATAACAAGTCAAATTTACCTAACAAAAAGAGACAACAAATCTATGACAAAATAAAAATTTTCATATTAGAAATAAAACTGTAAAGAGAATACACATTTAATTCGTAATCCAACCATTAAAAAGCTATTAAAATAAATTTAAAGTTCTCTAATTACTTCGAATGGTTTCCAAGTCAAACCCATTGGAGATCAAGGGAAGCCGGAATTCGAAGAATGAATAAATATATGAATATGAATAATGAAAGTTCCGTGTCCCTTTCCTTCTTTGCTTTTTGTGTACTGTTGGGTTGTTGATGTATAGAGCTGCAGTGAATCATAATGTTTTCTGCGGTAGTCTGATGTCTAAACTAAACTGAGGAACTGAGGAAATTCACGCAATAATCATCATGATGATGACGACAAACAAATCGAATATCTTGTTATAGTATTGAGATCAGGGAAGGAAGGGATTGGAGTGATTATGATCAGGGAAGAAGCATGGAGAAATTTTCCAAGGGACCTGATGGCAGGTGCCCTAATGGGAGGAGTAGCCCACACAATTGTTGCTCCAATAGAGAGGGCCAAATTGCTGTTACAAACCCAGGAGAGCAATCTGGCCATCACCGGGGGCAAACACAGAAGGTTCACAGGAATGCTGGATTGTATATTTAGGACTGTTAGAGACGAGGGTATGCGTTCTCTTTGGAGGGGAAATGGCAGCAGTGTCCTCCGCTATTACCCTTCCGTGGCACTCAATTTTTCTCTCAAGGTATGCCTCGAATTATAAGGTTTTCTTCGCGGGGTGTCTGTTTTGCCAGTCGTTTGATTAGTTCCTTTGTTTTGGGTGTTTCAGTATTTTGAATTTCTAGAGACTCACATGCACTTCTGCCTGTTTCTTGAAAGTGGGTTTGCATTCTCTTTTTAGGCGTTATATATGTAATAAGTCATGTTACTACAGTGACATATCCCTATTTTGGGATTTCATTTCACCTTAATATTCCTCTTCTCGAAGCCTATATAGATTTCTAAACGATTCCACATAACATTTATAAGTGCTGGGAGCAAAGGCCTGTTCCCATTGAATTGTAAATTATTTTAAGAGTATGCATGGCACATTGATCACTCGGGAGATTTCATCCAGTTGGCGCATGTTAATCTTCATGGACACCATTGCTGCCGACGATCAGATATACTGCAGCAACTACTAGTTGCGGATAATGTCAATTGAATTAACGAATCTAATAACAGAGATCCTAGGTCACAGAGCAACTTGTCAACATCATTATAATATAGTTATATGGATTAGTATTGTGTGAATGAATGATAAAAGGTTTACGATCAACATTCACTCAAGTCGACAGTCTGTTTGGATCGAATCCTAATGCATTAGACTCCCACACTAAGTTGGTCGCGATTCCAGTGATCATCTTGTGTACACATTTAGGGTTATATATATATATATATATATATATATATATAACCATCCTTTCATGCCCAATGAATTTTTCTGGGAAATGCACTCAAAGGATATATATATATATATATTAAATTTCCATGGAATGCATTTCTCAGAGAAATTCATTGGGCATCAAAGGATGGTCCTCAGAGTAAACTGGATTTTTCAGGGCTAGGTCAACATCTCAACAACAATCAGCTCACAATCAGCTAATGAAGAGCAAACATGTCACATGGTGAAATTTGAACCTGGGCGGGGTAGGAAACAATCTTTCCTCTTAGCTGCTTAAGCTGCATCCAGTTGACAAGTACTGATTGAAATAATTACGTTGTTGGATTTCTTCCCCTAAAGTGACAATCACTTATGACTTCTGCGGTCTCTGGATGACAAGTTCCCGACTCTCGCCCTTGCTATCATGGGAAATGAAAAGCTGACTGAGAATGACAGATGTGGGACCACTGCCCTGGATGCTGAGGTCGCTTATGATTGATGGGGCCCACCCTGAATGACAAAGATGATCCTCTTCCGGTATTTGGTTCTAATCTGAAGGGCAGCTTAATTGATCTCATGGCTTTGTGTGATCATTGCTGTTCGTGCCATAATGGCAAGTCTTTATGTTTGTTATTCTTTTATCATTTATGCCAAGTTGCTTTTAAGGTCAATAACTTTGATGTTGTATCCTTCAGTGGCATTTTTGACAGGCAATTTTAACTGTATCAGCTTGTACTTTGTTTGTCAAAATGCCTACTATGTACATTTTTGATTACATTAATAGTTAAATGAAGCATTTCTTATAATTAAATTTATATATCATGTGGTGCCGTTGTTGCAATTACACTCACCTGTGAGAGAAGAATAAATATTTAGTAGTCTAGACTCTAGATCCTATCAGCATTGGTCCAGTTTCATCTACCATTTACCACAAACTTGGGGCCAGCATATATGGACCTTCAGACATGCTTTCCATTATCTTGATTCTAACTGCTTGCTGTTGCTATCTGACCAAATGCACATGTCTGACCAAATTTATAGAATTTTCTTGTATATGTGATAAAGTATTTTAAGCAACAATGGAAGACCTCAGAACTGTGTTGAAAGTGGTCACACTTTTATTTTACCCTTGGCATTATGCAGCCAAAGCTGCAAACCATTCTTTTAAAAACTTCCAAACTTACTATATTTGATCCTTAGTCAGGGTATAATCTACCACATGCAACAAAATGGGCTTGGTTTAGCATTTTTGGTGTGTCATTTTTTAACTTCGGAAGAAAATTGCATTCTACTCATGCGAAAAGAAAGCATTCTGTACATGCAAACTGCATTCTCAACCATCCAGCATATGGACTTCAAGCAGCCTTGAAGGGCCTTACAAAAGAGTCCCGAAGGACCTGTGAGAATTTAGATTGCCTAGATCTAGATTCAATAAGACAATTTCACTTGGAATATTTAAGAGAATATGAGAAGAAGAATAGAGAAGATATCTTGAGAAAAACTCACTGTATTTTATTCATCAATATGTTTACAATATATAATACATCTCAGGAGAGAAAATAGAATGCCTTGAAGGCAAGTTGTAAAGCACAAAAATGGCAGGCTTACTAAAAGCTAAAAAATCCCCTAGGTGGCAAAAACACTTTCCAAATCAGTCAAGAGGCTCACGAATTAGCTAAAAATGGTATGGCAGCTAGTGAGTGATGAAAATGGAATGTGATGATGACTTTTGGAGAGAAGAAAGAGGTGGAGGTCGAATTGGCCAAGTAGAGACAATTTCCAAATCAAACTAGCTTTACTTTATCCACTAGAAAGCAAAAAAACAAGATAAAGCTGTCTAAAGCAGGAAGGCACCTTTCTAATCCAAGAATGGAAAGAAATCAGACAGAATGAGGAAATATCTTATCTATAATCTTTCCAAATTCACCCTAGTGACTTAGGATAGCATGTGGTCTCATAAAAGACAAAATTTAGGCCAACTACATAGTCTAAACCTAAGAAATCAATCATGGAAGATTAATAAAATATATCCTAAGTCTAAAGTGGGTTTTTGAATGTTCCAACACTCCCCCTTAAGCCTGACTGTATATGAGTAAAATATTATAAATATAGGGCCCAAGCAACAAGGCTTATGGTCACCCAATACAAAAATTTATTAGTCCATGTAAAATGAGGAAACAGGGAAAACCTCATGGGAACAAAAGCCTCACTAAAAAATGGACATGGCACATAAATAAGCAGAATGTCTTCATACTGTCTTGTTCCTCACTTGGATGAGCTGAATGAACTGCTTCTGAGTAACATACTTGGTGAAGAGGTTGTGGATGCCATGATCATGCATCAATGGATCAATGTAGTGTAGGCAAAAACCATGTGTAGAGGCTCCATGAAACTCATCATCTGATGATGGAGGAGTATCATATGAATGCTTCTTGCTGTTAAAACATACATGATCTGATCTGGATACATAATCAATTATGGAAAAGAGATCTGTGCAAATTCGTTCCCAAAGAGCATCAATGGACTCAACAGAATCAACTTTCTTGTGCAATTGCAATATGGTGAATCAAACCTTGTACCTCTTTCTCAAACTGATGTAGCACTTTGCTGATACTATAAAGGAGGTCATGAAACTCTAAAATATTAGAATATCAGTCATATGGAACAACAAACAACAAAGGTATAGTGTCTCCATGATCGGATAGGGTTGTAGTAGGAAAGTGAGTAACTAGATCACATTGACAGTTGAGCGAGTCTGGAGGACTTGAGGACTTGATATTTGAACCATGAGCGATGGGATTAGGTCCAGACATGTGGAACAATAGTTCAATAATGGCCAAAGACATGGCTGTCCAACCAATGAAAGATATGACAGACATAAGAACAACAGAGACACGTGACACAATGTAGGAAACCATGGAATTGTGTGGTTTCTTAACTGGAGAACTTGGGGGTTGTAGGGTCTTTTGTGCATCCAATGGTTGGGAAAATGGTGTGGAAGGTGTTATGACCTGCATATTAGACTGTATATCATCTTCAAAATCAGAATATGAAAGATTTGAATGAAGGTGGAAAGACCTTTCAGAAGACAAGTCAGAAACTAGTGAAAAATGACTAGGTTTGGGAGAAGACTTTGGTGAATTGATTGGAGATTGTTCCAAGGAATTGGTGAAGGTTTCTGATTTTGATATATGAAAATGTGAATCAAAATTAGAGACATGAGAAAGAGTTTTGGCTCTAGCACTCAAAGCATACATATGATTACCTTTGTGAGTAGCTTGGAGACACTGTTCTTGTTCAATAGAAAGCTTGCCTTGTTCTTTTCTTGCAAAATCAGGAACATCAATATTATGTTCTTCAAGCATCTTGGTTATGATGTCCAATTTCTTCCTGAAACAAGATTGTTCAGAATGGGTACCTTTGCAGCAACAAGAACACTTGGATCTCTCTTTCTTGTTCTTAATCTTCCTTCCTTTGGAATCTTCATTAGAGTCCTCTTCATCTGACAACATCTTTTGTTTTCCTTTGGATTTGACATTCTTGGAACACTTTGCTCCATGAGCAACAAGTGCATGGTCCTTGGAGGGTGTTAGAGACCCCATTTGAACTAACTTGTCCTTCTCTTTAGTGAGCGAGGCTATGAATGCATCCAAGGTTGGCATCTTCCAGTTGGGAACTGCAAGTTTTGTAGCATGAAAAGTAGACACAAACACTGAGTATTCAGGACTCAGTTTTGATAGAATGGTAAGACTTAGTTGCTCATCCTTCTTATCAACGCCACACTGCTTGAGTTGAAGCACTAGGTTCTCGAATCTTGAGATGAATTCTTCCATTGAATTAATATTGTTTGGACTAGGTGAGATCAACTCAGTTTCCAATAGATGAGCTCTGAGCTCATCTTGCTTTCCAAAGAGAGACTCTAGCTTTGTCCATACTTGATTTGGAGTGGTAAGAGTATCAATATGGAATAGAAGATTTGGAGAGACAGAGAGGCAGAGCAAACCATAAGCTTCATCAAGCTTATTTAACCATTCGGATTTTAATGCAACAACTGCTGGCTCAGTTTCAAGCCCCATAGTGACTCTATAAAGATCCTTTACTTCGAAGTTGGATGATCATGTGCGCCTTCCAGTCAAAGTAGTTGAAGGGAGTGAGAATCACAGTTTGAGCTTGGTTTTGGTCCATGCTGGTGTGCTCCTGGTGATGGCAATAACTTGCAAAAAACACCCTGGAAATTGCTTTGAATCAGGCTATCTTTGATACCATGTGAGAATTTAGATTGCCTAGATCTAGATTCAATACGACAATTTCACTTGGGAATATTTCAGAGAATATGAGAAGAAGAATAGAGAAGATATCTTGAGAAAAATTCAATGTATTTTATTCATCAATATGTTCACAATATATAATACATCTCAGGAGAGTAAATACACTGCCTTGAAGGCAATTTGTAAAGCACAAAAAATGCAGGCTTACTAAAAGCTAAAAAACTGCGTAGGTGGCAAAAACATTTTCCAAATCAGTCAAGAGGCTCACGAATTAGCTAAATATGGTATGGCAGTTATTCAGTGATGAAAATGGAATGTGATGATGATTTTTGGAGAGAAGAAAGAGGTGGAGGTCGAATTGGCCAAGTAGAGACAGTTTCCAAATCAAACTAGCTTTACCTTATACACTAGAAAGCAGAAAAAGCAGGATAAAGCTGTCTAAAGTAGGAAGGCACCTTTCTAATCCAGGAATGGAAAGAAATTAGATAGAAGTAGGAAATATCTTATCCAGAATCTATCCAAATTCTCCCTAGTGACTCAGGATAGCATGTGGTCTCATAATAGACAAAATTTAGGCCAACTACATAGTCTAAACTTATGAAATTAATCATAGAAGATTAATAAAATATATCCCAAGTCTAAAGTGGGTTTTTGAATGTTCCAACGGGACCTCTCCTCAAAAAGTAGCAACAACAACAAAAAAGGCTCCAATTACAAGTCATAACATACCTATAATACCAACATGATGGTGTTGTTCATAGGTTCATATACAAAAAAGTATGTCACACAAAGTTCATGTACCAGTCACATAAACTCCAGTAGATAGTGCCCAAACTGATGACTCATATACTATCTTTAGAAAATTTACAGTGAGATTCAACCCACTCTTTGAAAGACCACATAAACAACAACAAACCAACAAATAAAGCCTGAAATAACATGATGAATGAAACTGCCTGACAGGTTCTTGAAGTTGTCCCTCTCTTGATTCCAGCACTGTCCCAAGTACCATCATCTAGCAGAAGACCAACTTTTCAAAGGGAAGCTTCCTTTTGATTGTTTTCTCTGAACATGAGAAAAAGAGATACAGTTAAGTACAAATTTGCACAAAATAATCTCTTCATAGACAGGCCTTAGAAAAAGATATAACATCTTGTTCTCCCTCCTTAGCCATTTGTTATTCACCATTGAATAACCATAGACATAAATATGAGGGACTCCCTTTTCAACAACAAGCTTTAATAGCAGTTATAAAATAGAAAACTTAGCAAACTTATTTGACCTCCCTCCCAGACTTGCCTTGAATCTATCGAAAAGAGAATCATTCAAACATAAAATCCCTCCTGCACCACATCTTGAAAGAGAGCCCTGGCTTGCTCCATCAAAAAAACCCCAAGTACCCGACTTATCATTAGGTACTGAGTTAATTTGTCAAAGACTTGAATTCCCAATTATAACCTTACTCTGAGTGGCACTTTGAAATGGAGGGATTATTTTCCCTTCAAAAATACCTTCATTCCTAGCAATCCAAATAGCCCAAGCTGTGATTAAGGGGAGAGCCTTGAAGTTTTTAATTCTAGCTTGGAGAGCCAATTCTTGAAACATTCTGCATCGTGTCTTCTTTCCAGCTTTCTCTGACTCTTGCAAATATTTTCATTTAAGCCCAAACCTGCTTTGCATATTCACAGTGGATAAGTAAATGGCTTATCGTTTCCTAATCCCCTTTGCCACAACACACACCAACTAGGACCATGCTTGTTCCTCTTTTGGAGCATTTCCCAGGTTAGGCATAATGGCAACCACTTAAAGATTCTTGATTTCATGGGAGACCTGATTTTCCATAGTGGTTTCCACCACCATTGAATATTCTCAGGTCTCTCCTATCCAAACATAGCTTTATATCTTGTCGCTGTTGGAAACACACCTGGGGTTAACATGGCAAAAATCTTCAAGCCACTAAGTGTGTCCTTGGGGACAAGCCTCAAGTCAATTACTGTCACTTGATTCTTGACTCCTCTGTTTAGGCAAACTCCTAACGAAGCCAAGGGGGGTGGACCCTAAAAGTTGCTAAGGCTGATTAAGCTAAGCTAGTTATGGTGGATGAGTTAGTTTATGACAAAACCGACACAAGAGAATTGCAATATAACTTGAAAGCATAACATCATAAAGATTTAAACAACATAGAAATTAAACATGATTACCAATTCATTCAACACATGATAGCAATTAAATATAATTTGCAATGATAAATAAGAGAGACTAGTGCTGAAAAATGGAATCAAAATGAAATGTTGTTTGTAATGCTGGAAATAAAATGTTGTGCAAATGTTCTTGGTCAATTTTAATTTAATGTGGTAATGAGTTTTTATTATGGATGGGGGGATTTCCAATATACCACAAGGTACTGGAAATATGTCCGGATGATGGCAAGGTGGCTTCTCACTCAGAAATGTGGGTTGGATCGGAGTCTCTGGGAGGTGTTCAACACTACACCAAACGAGGGTGTAGTCTAATAGTATCCCGCGGTCGCTAGCTAGTAGTTCCTGCTTCCTTTGAGAAATTTGCCCCACACTATGCCAAACAATCGATACGTCGGATTTTCGTATATGAGTGATTTATTGGGAAGTGTTAGACTAATTACTAGTAGCTAAGCCCCTTTCTGGTTTGATCAGCATGTTCAAACATATCTGTAGTGATCCAGAGCATACTTGGGACAGAGCCTTGTTTATTTTAAAAGTGTTTTGAACAAAATTTTTACTTTTTTATGCCCCAAGAGTCTCTTTTCGGGCCAGTACACGGGCAAGCCCTTATCCTGAAACCTTACTTCGGAAAGCAAGAGGGTGTTTTGATTGTAGATAACTGAAAAAAGAAATGTTTTCTAATTAATACACTATCGAGGTAGTGGGTTAGTATCCGAAATTACTTTTTTGCAAAAAAGATGAACAAGATTGTAGTGAAAAAGTATATTGTCCACAAAACTGAAGACAACAATGTTCCTACGTCCTGAGAGGGTCAATGGCCCAATATTTGGATTGGACCACGACGTTAAATTTTATTTTGCTTGGTTGATTTTAAGTTAATCTAATCTAATGTGAAAATTTGTTAAAGTTTGAAAAAATGACAACAATCACAAAAAAATGAACCGACACCAATCCCCTCTGGGGGGATGAGAAGCAAGCTCTGTGAGCTTACTTCCAAAATACACTTCCAAAATACTTTTTTATTACAAATTACAATGCCCAATACTGAAAATAAAGAATTCCTCTTTCTCCTTATAGATCTGGAAAAAAGAGGTTACAAATTGTAGAGGCAGAGTAAGGAAGGGAAAGGTAAGGTTCAGGGAAGGTTCTGGATCATCCAAAATGGTCAAAATGTGTGCGTAAAAACCTTCTATCTGCTATCACAGTACAAAAACCAGCAAACTATATTAGTTTAAAAGTGCCCAAAATCACTTTAAAAGTGTCTTGGGCAAAATAATAAAACTAGAAAAAGTTCCAAGTTAAAACTAGTTAACTGAAATAAGGAACTAAGATGGATTGGCTAAAAAGCCAACCTCTTAGGGTCTTGGACAGCCTTGAAAGGCAGCCAATAAAGCACTTGATTGCTTGATATAAACCTTAAAACTTTTTAAAGAAGAAATCTTTAAACAATCCTAAAAAATAACTTGAACAAAATGTTTAATGATTAATTTCCAAGCAAGATCCAAATAACGAAATAAAGATTTGAAGTGTCTTGGATCTATGCATAAAAATTTCAGATATGAATAAGCATGTAAAGAATATTAGATCTGAAAGTATCCAAACCAAAGTAACCAAGAATAAGTTATTTTTTAAAGGAGAAAGAGAAAGTATGAGAGAACTTGTGCCAGAAAATATCAAGCTAAGAGTGCTTCACTGTGGAGTGCTGAGGGACAATGTTTCTGAATTTTGTTGAAGATGGAATGGAGTCAAACTTGATCCAATCCTCCTTCAAGCTATGCCACTTGAAAACTAAATCACAAACACTTGCATACCCATGAGATCTTGTAAAACATATATAAATCAAAAATTAGAATAGCATGCAAATAAATTTATTTAACATGCAAATTTTGTGTTTCCAATCATACATGAAAACAGGAAATGAAAGTAAACTTACTAACAATTTCCTATTCCTATTAATTCAACTGAGTTATCAAGGCAAGATCTACAATAAGCATAAGAAATAAATTTGCAAGTAGGAAACAATTACCATATAAAAAACATCACAATGTTGATCCACACATATATATGCACTACCCCATTTAGCCTCCAAAGCTTTTTATTCTCAATGCCAAATTGATATCAAAATTACAAGAGTAAGCCCTCTCTCATCCAACTCTAACTAGTTTGGAATGAGAGAGGTGCTCCATATATAGAAAAAAGAAGAGAGGGGAGGGTGCACATGTGAAGGAGAGAGTGTGCCATGAGTTAAGGAGAAGATGGGGTTGCCTCCCACTTATTTGGTTGCCAAAAATCAGCCCCAAATCAACCCATACATCAGCCCAAAGAGGGCCTAAAAATCAGCTGCAACAATCCCCAAATCGTGGGCACTCTTTTTGGGAAATGCACCCAAGTCATGGGGAAGTGATCCCTTAAAGTTAGCTGCCCAAAAAGTGTCATAAAATCTCTTACATGCCCCCAAACATAGCTGATCCAAAATCTCTTACACATCCCCAAAATTTAGGATTTTGATTTTTGGGATTTTTCACTTTTTTTGCATTTTTTCATTCATTTTTGACTTTTTTGACTTTTTGCAAAATAGATGAAAAATAAAGTGTCTAAACACTTAGGAAAGTGGGTTTAGGGATAATGTGGGTGCTCTAGGTTAGAAAATGAGCACCCCCATGGCCAAAACAATCCCTAGACCATAGTTTTATCACTTTTTCAATTTTTTTACCCAAACCATTAAAAAATGGCTTATTTTTATGGAAAATACTTTTTTTTTCTCGGAACATAAAAAAACCTAAGGGGACCTACCTAATCAGTGTTACAAATATCGTGTTGACGAATATATTGCCGAGGGTCCAAAAAGAAATTATCGGATTTATCGACGAAAATGTCGGCAAACATCGACAATATATCGACAAACTTAAAAAAATACAAAAATATTCATTTTTTTTCAATTTTCTAAACATCTAAAGCAACAAGAACATCAAATAAACACATTGCCACATGCATATGGAAAGAAAATTGATATATAAGATGTATAAGACGTATTGCTAGACATCACACATAAAAAATGAATCGTGTCCTTTAGTTTTTTTCAATTTTCTAAACATCTAAAGCAACAAGAACATCAAATAAAGTTTAAATAGATTGCCACATGCATATGGAAAGAAAACTGATATATAAGATATATAAATAATAAGACGTATCGCTAGACATCACACATCAAAAATGAATCGTGTCTTGGATCTTGATTCCTCGACTCATGAATCACCACAAAAATACAATCAATGTATCTCATAGAGTCAACTGTCATATGCAATGAAATCAACTAAATAAAGTAAACTATGGATTCCCACTACCCCTTTTACGGGTAAAGGTAATCACTCTAGTAATGGCTCTGCCTCTAGAGCTAGAAAGCCCAGGTGCTCGTGGGGGTCGTCGTGGAGTATGGCGTCCTCTGCCTCTAGAAGTGCTTGGAAATTGATGTACTCTAGAAGAACTAGAAGAATGATAAGGTATTAGGTCACTCTCATCAAGTCCTCTACCACTGCTACTGCTACCACTGCCCCTATATCTAGGTCCCTCTGGCTGAGACTGTGGCCATGAAACTGGTGGCTGTGCAACTGGTGGATGTGCTACTGGTGGCTGTGGTACTGGTGGCTCCGGTGGTGGCACACTCTCAAAGCCAAACCCCTCATCCTCCCATATCTCACTTTGGGGATCCTATGTATCATGATCATCCTCTAACCAATCAGGGGCTACTTCCATAACAGGTTCCTCAATCTCCACTCTCCATGCAGTAGTGGTGTCACCTCAGCTTTTTTCTCAAGCTGTTTCACCCACAACTTGATATTGTAGGAGACGTACACTAGATCATTCAGGCATTGGGTATCCAACCTGTACGAGGACAGTAAATTTATTAAATTAGAATTTAGAATACATAAATTAGAATTACCTATGGGACATAAATTACAATAGATAATGAATTTCGAATTTAATTTCAAATTCTCTAACTTGTTGTGCTTCTTGATGTGTATTTTTTCAAACACACTTTAGTTGCGCTCACAACCAGAAGAGATGCATGTCTGGCTAAGGATCCGAACAACAAGCTTTTGGAGATGGGGTACTCGTCTGCCATAGGTTTCCCACCAAGTATCTACAATGAATTAGAGAAAGTTAGAAACATAAGAGAAGACATTGAAAATTTAAAATTTAAAACAAAGAAATAAATAAATTGAATTTTCATTCTTGAAAGTTGAACTTGAAACAAGGTGAAGCTTACTTGGCATTATGTTCTTCTTGTCAATGATAGCCATATCAAACCCAAATGTTCCCATGACCCTCCTATAGACTTCCAACTCTTTGGAAATCTCTGAACGATCAGCTTCACTTGGCACCATCCTCTGGACACATTCCAAGAACCCATCCATTACCTCTGCATCAAACCCGAAGCCACAGGAGTAAGAGAATGCGGGGTTGAGGAATAGCCCTGCAGCATGAATGGGGCGATGAAGTGTGTTGTTCCATCGCTGATCAATCACCGCCCATATCAATTGTTGTTTCACTTGCCCCTCATCCCCCTTGTCCTCATAGTAGGCACGAATGGCCTCTTTGGCCCTATCCATGGCCTCATATAGGTAGCCCATTGCGAGCTTGTCTCCATCAACCAAGTGAAGAACCTTTACCAAAGGTTCATAGATGGCACACACCTCCTTCACCCCATCCCAGAAGCTCTCCTGGTATGACATTGAATATGGCAAGTCCCTCCGGTTTGTGCTAATCGATAAAGCACGCCACTCAGGTGAAAGGAACATAGTCTGCAAGTCCCACATAGAAGTAAGGAGAGACTGAAGAGAGATGAAACAAGTGGCAAAGCGAGTGATGGCGGGACGAACCAACTCCCTATCACGAGTAAACTGCCTCATCAAGCTAAGCACAAAAGCATGATTGTATATAAATTTGGTGATGCTTCTTGCTGAATCAATGACATCCCTGATAAACTCAATCTTTCCCATATCCTCTAAGATCAAGTTGATACAGTGTGCAGCACAAGGGGTCCAAAACAAAGTAGGATACCTGTCCATAAGCATCTTGCCAGCTGCCACATAATTTGCAGCATTGTCCGATATTACTTGGACAACATGTTGCGGACCTATCTCTTGGATGAACCCATCCAACAACTGACATAATAATGCTGCATCTTTGATATGTGCAGATGCATCCATGGATTTTATAAACATTATGCCCCTAGGACAATGAACCAAGAAATTGAGAAGGGTCCTACCCTTCGTATCAGTCCAACCATCTAACATCACTGTGCATCCCGTGACCTCCCATGAACCTCGAAGCTCCTCCAACCTAGAAGTGCAATCAACCTTTTCATTATCAAGGATGGGCCCTCTCAACTCCTCATAAGTGGGGGGCTTATACCCCGGCCCAACAATAGCAACAACCTCAAACATAGGAATGTAGAATGGGTTCCTCGCAAAGTGGAATGGTATATCATTCCATAAAAGGCACCGACCCACAAGTTTGTCTGCTTCCTTTTTCTCATTTATCTTGTACATTGACCTTATACATGGTTGTCCACTAGGCACGAATCTCGGAACAAAGAAAGGAGATGTAGATGTAGGCATTGCAGAAGATGAGGATAAGGTCTCACTCCCCCCTCCCCCTAAAGTGTGTCCGGCTATCCCGGATCCTAATGACTCTCATTCCAAGTTCCTGCCTGAAAGCTTCCCTTTCATCTTTCTTCTTGCCAATACTTTCAATTGCTAGTTTGGCCCTATGAATAATTTCAGGCGTGGAGTTTTTACAAATATCCACCTCATGCCCTGAAAGTTGTGCGAGGTGGTATTTGAGCCTACTTATCCCCTCGTCATCTCCTTCCCACACAAATTGCATTTTAGCTTTTGTCGATTATGTGGATCAACAGGCTCTCCATACTCCCAAAATGGATCCAAAGTCTTCGGCATGTTTGTTGAAACTTGAAACTTTAAAGTTTGAATCTGCAACATAAAAAATAACGTTTTTTAACATACTTTTATTGCAAAAAAATTAAAAATAGCAAATCAAACAAACAAGGAAAAATAAAAATTAATTTATGTTTTAATTTTTGACTTTGTTAAGTTGATAACAGGGAATTAAACTCTGATTTTTCATTTTATGATGTAATTAATTAATTCTAAAGCAATTTGGTAATTAGTAATTGCTAATTTTGAGTTAGTAATTTAGTAATTAGTAAATAGTAGTTAGTATCAGTGTTAGTAATTAATTTTATGATGTAAACTGTGTTAAGTTTTTTCTTTTTTTCTTCAATTTTTAGGTCCTAAACCACATACAAAGAATCGGTTCAGAGCAGACTGCGGAGTCACAGATGGAGAGTCGGGCACATTAAGGAAGAAGGGCAGCCGACAGAGTCTAGGGCAAAATAAAAAAATAAAAAAAACAGTGTGAAAAGAGAGGGCTGCGAGCAACATACCTTAACTGTTGGAAGCTTGAAATCCCGACCGACGTTCTCTTCCACAGTGTGGCCTTCACAACCCTCGTCCCACTGCCAACTCTCCTCCCCGCCGACGTTCTCTTCCATAGCGTGGCCTTCACAACCCGCGTCCCACTACCAACTCTCCTCCAACCAACTGTCAACACCCTATCTCCTCAACGGGGCTCAAACAACAAGTAATGGGAGGGGATTGTGCTTCTCCACGAGCCCACAATCCGGCGGCAGCGTTTAACTGTCATTCCCACACCCACAGACCCTAGAATCAGCTCGTTCAAATTTCAAAAAACCGAAATTTTTTTTTGTTTTTGTGCTTTAACAACCCCGTGGGCACCCCCATCGACTCGCGATTTTTCCTGTCACATCGCAATTTTATCGCGCAAAACATCGCCGAAAAAATCATGATATTTACCGATATTATCGCCAGGCAACTCACATCGTGATGTCGGCAATATTTGTAACATTGGACCTAATACATGTTCATATGACTCAAAAACTATGCCTAACATGGTTTAATACATTATTGACACATAGGCTCTAATAACCTCTTAAGGCTTAAAAATTACGCCGACCACCCCAACTTTGGAGGATTGAGTGAAAAACTAGAAAATTATTTGTCGTTTGTTCAACAACAAATAATTTCCAAGGAAAAAAAGTAAAACACTCTAGGCTAGTCAGTTTAACGTTTAAATCCTAGGAAGCCAAGTCTTTTACATAAAGACACCATGCTAGTACATTTTATTACAAATTCCCCGAGGGGGTATGAACATGTGGTTATTAAAAAATGGGCCAAAACTTGGCCTGATGGATCTCGGAACACTGATGATGGATCTCGGAACACTGATGATGAACACTTTGACATGTTCAAGTCTTTGATGGTTCACTCGGAATCCACTAAGTGCAATTTAGTGGATAACATATCCTAGTTTGAGGGAATAGAACCCTAGAGTAGGATTCTTTGTTCCGACTAATTCATCTTCAGCCTCTGTAATTTTAACATGGCTGTTCTTTAGCCTAGATATATAGTCTTCCCATTGATCTCCTTCCTCACCATCCAGCTCAAGAAGAGCTGCACTTTTCCACTCGATGCAATATTGAAGTCAAATTTGGGTAAGCTGCTTGAGCAAGATTATAAATGCCTTTCTCATGCAATGATTCAGTCAAGTTTCTAGACAACCTGAAAGTTCCCTGCCATCCAACCCATGGATCTGCTTCTGTCCCCATTTCCAACTTTCCATGCAAGCCAGCTTCCTATTAGAGGAAAGGACAGAACCATTGCCTTCCATACGATGGAGGGATTGTGAGCAGATTTATTAGGCTTCTTGATCCAATCTACCAGAGAATCAGGTTCTATATATTTTTTAATTATAACGACTCCACATCCCCTTATTGGAAATCAGCCTCTATATACATTTACCTGCAAGGGCCTTCCCAAAGTGATGAATGTTTTTGAGGCCCCATCCCCCAGCTTTCTTGGGTTTTGCCATATCCTGCCATCTAACTAGAGGGATGCCTTCCCTTTCCTTCCCTCCTGCCCACATGAACCTAAAACTAGTCCTCCTTATTTTCTCCAACACCCCCTTTGGAATGAAATACAGTGAGTGCCAGAAGTCTGGAATCGCCTACAGTACTGATTTCACCAGTACTAGTTTCCCACCTCTAGACAGCCACCTATTACACCACAGTTTTATTCTTTTTTCGACCTTGGCTATTAACCACCTCCAATCATTAATTCCGTAGTCATTAGGTATAATGAAGAACCCAAATACTTAACCCCAAATATGGGTAAATTTTCTAATTGAATTATTGGACACCCCATAAAAAGATATAGAATATTTTTGCAAATTAACCATCAACTAGTCTCTGAACAATACAAATTAAAAATTTCTTTAATCTTTTGGCGTCTCTCCTGGATCCATCACAAAATAATAGAACATCTACAAAGGACATCTTTTATTGCTCCAGGTCTTGTTGCCTCCAGAATAGCTCTGCTTAGACCCTCTACTATAATAAAAAACAAGACTGGGGATAAAGGACATCCCTGTGAAGCCCTCGAGATGGCCTAAAAAATTCAGAAGCTAAGCCATTAAAACAGCAAAGGACACTGATTTCAAGCAAGTCATTATCCAGTTTACAAAGTGCAGTTCAAACACAAGGTGAAACAACATAAGTCTGTATAACCAATTGGCTTGATTGTAACTTTGTAAGCTTTAGATAAATCTGGTGTGAGGACCATAGCTGAGAGATATTTTGTTTTTATGTTGTGCATTCCTTCCTGAGCCATTTAATGGCATCATGAATCTGGCTACCATTTAAAAACCCAAACTGTTCCTGAAAGATTTATTCGGATAGTAACCTTTTGACCTTGACTGCAGTTATCTTGGACATGAATCATGATCTTATCAATGCAGTTACACAAAGAGAGGCCTAAATTATCAAAAGATTCAGGCTTGCTTGTCCTTTTAGGGATTAGGGCAATACAAATGGATTTGAATTTTGAAAGCTCCCAATATCATTCCAGAAGTTCTTGACTTCTCCACCACTCTGGTTGGGTCATCTTCTATCAGCTCATAGAATCCCAGAACAAACTCAATAGTCTAACCATCTAGCCCAGGACTCTTGTTTTCTGAAAACTATGAAGGACTTTTTATAATTCATTTTTAGATATTCCCTCCATCATTCTCTCATTGCCTTGGACATCAACAAAACGGGGAAGAAGGATGTCATTTTTGCCACCTCTGCAATATTTACTCTGTCATCCTTTTTGTAATCTGTCGGAAATGATCCACACCCAGTTCTGCTATGTCTTTCAAAGTACAACCTTTTGTCCCATCATCCCTTTGAATTTCTCAAATTGTATTTTTATTTTTCCTATAGTTTGCAAAGTTATAAAAGAATTATGTTGCACAAGTTTCTGGAATGCGGGAACATAGGGAACGTGGGTACGATTATTGGATACGTCTAGAAGTTTCCCCCAAATTTGCAAGAAATGGCAGGTTGGGAACGACAATAATATATATTAAACAATATTAAAAAAATAAAAATAAAATAATTAAAAAAACATGAGATGAAAAGAAACATAGAGAAGAAAAGAAACATCAACACTAACCAGATGACTTAGCTTATCCCTTATATTACAATTGTAACTAGAACCTCTTAGTAGATGGAAATGGCAATAAAATCAAGATTACCATCCACATCATTGATTATATAAGGTAGACTCTTTCTAAAGTCGGGACTTTTAGAAGTTATTGTCCCTATATTTGTGGCTATATGTATAGAGTAAGTTTTCAGTTTTGTGTCAACTATGTTTAAAATGTATTAGAATATTATATGTTTACAAGACATTCTATCTACGGTATTTGCAAAGCTGAATAAATAATCAAATTTAAATTATTATAAAACAAAAATCAAGATAATTTTTACTTAAATGTAATATATGAATTTAGTTTTAAATTAAGATTTAAAACTATTTCCAATTAGTTAGAAGTTTATGTATTTATTCATAAAGTAAATAGTAAAATATATAAATTTACTTTCTTTTAGTTAATATATAAAAAGTCAAAATAGATTTAGATTTATTATTGATTAGCGCACCAACTCGACAAGGTAGCACGAAATAGACTTTTACTGCAACTTAGTTTTCTAGAGAATTTTTTTTGAGTGAACCATTTATATGTGTGGTCGTGAGGAAATAGGAATGCTGTTAACAACCCACGCAGCGATCATGAATGCGTGGAAGCTCCCGGTGAAGGAAAAGCACAAGAAAAAGTGCCCAAGTTCCCGATTTTAGAGGGTAAAAGTTCCCAACCATCCGGAATGGTTCTCGCTGGATTTGGAAAGTTCCCTACATGTTCCCAAGTTCCCTGGAATGTTGGAACTTCGAGAACGAGTTTCCTAAAAGCCAGAATTTCTCATCTCTTGGTGTGTGTCATTTGCAAACTGGTGGTCACAATGTAATATCTTGAGAGTCATTATGCTCATAAGCATATGGCTTGTTTGAAAAAATGGAAGTTTTTGGGAGCATAAGAAGCCCATTTTTGGCCACTGGTTGAGCCCTTAATCATATGGGTGTGGCCCAGCTTGTCTGCACCTTTTGTTGACATTCTGAAACTCTCAAGCACATATTTTGGTACTGCTAAAAAGCCCAGGCTACTTGGGAATGGCTGGATAGCTCGTTTATGTGATTCACTCGGTGTCAAGTTTCAACTAGCATGGACAGCTGCTCTTCTTGGAGACAAAGAAGTATGGTTAGTGGATTTTGTTGTGGCGCTTGGCAGGTTTTCCAAGGGAAAACGAAGTGCAGGTGATATGTGTATATTTAGAAAAAGGCAACAATATGCATGAATGAAGAGAGAAAACCCTATGAGAAAGCATCCACACTTGAACAAGAGAAGAGAGATTGCTGCATCTGTACACACTCGTGACTCTATACACTATAATCCATTTGATATGTATAAGAATACAGAGAGCGGAAATTGATATGTGGGGTAATTAGTGGAGTGATTGATGGAGTAATTACTGGTGTGATTGATTGAGTGATTAGTGCAATGATTGATTACAATGTGTCTCCTTAACATAGGAGTTGCAAATACAAGTATACTTATTACTAATATGGTACATTTTCCACTTTCACCTACTAATTCTGACCATTTCCTCCTTGTTTAGAGGAAATCCCCCCTGATTTTTGCTGTAGTTTGGGTTGCATGCCTTCCAATGAAGTACAGAATAATTCTCGGGCCTCATGTATTTGGGGGTACAGACCTATGTCCGTGCTAAATAGTAAAAATGGAATCCTTGAACAAATGGTAGAATCTTTGTAAAAGGGAAGAGGTTCATGGAAGAAAGTTATTGGATGTCCTTTCTGCTGAAATGATGATAGGGATTTTATTTTTAACTAATAAGATGGAAATAAATTAATAACTGAAAATCCATCTGATAAAGTAGGAATAAAAGTTTAGATGTGTAAAATCTACTTGGAAAATTTTAGCTCAACCCAGGAATTTTGAATTTCTTTTTCAACCTACCATGAGTACAAAATGTAGAGTTTAGGTTTATTGTAGAAGGAAATGTTTTTTGTCCACCATGAGATCTTTTTGCTGGTAAAATTGCAAGCCGAACAGATGAATTTAATTCCGGCATTGGGGTCATAGAAAAACTATGTACAAAGGTTGATTCAGGGATTGCGGCATAAGGACAGAATGATCTACTGCCTACACAATGAGATCTTCTATCCAGGGAAGTTTAAAGTGGAATGAATGACTTTAATTCTGGCTTGTTTCCCAACTTTGTACAAAAACACCATATGAAGGCTGATTCAGTTTCTTTTGTAGAAGGATAAAATGATCTATGGAATCAGATCTCTTGTCTTGGAAAATTTCAAGCTGAACAAAGGAGGTTGGGTTCGGCACTCTTTCCAAAGCTGGATATTGAGTGGGTCATAAAAGCCAAAATTTAAACTGAAATCAAGGTGGATATAAGGTTTGATCGTTAGGCTTTGATACCAATTGACATGTGCACAACCTTTTAGAACTCACATAACCTTTTACCTTTGGATATGGATCCTTAACCAAAACCGCACTTGCAAATATTGATGATATATCGCAAGGTTTTCAACTCCTTGATACCTTCAACTGAAAAATCAGCATAGTTCGAGGGGTATGAAAATATCGGGATATGATGGAAAATATTGATTATGTATGGAGATCTTTCAATTTTTTGGGATTTTTTGCTCATTTTAAAGAGGTAACGCAGGGGATTGAGAACAAAGGGGTTACTCACCATTACCTTTGCCCTAAAAGGGGTAGAGGGAGGGGATTGCTTTAGAATTTTTAAAAAATGAAAAAAATTGAATAAATTAGTATTTTTTAAAGTTTTGCCATTATTCCTTTATATTTTCCCTAATATTTCTGATAAGTTTCTTTTCAGACCCTCGATGATATATTCATTGACATAATATTTGCAACATTGGCCAAAGCAACACCAAACTAGGGCATGAAAGTTACCATAATACTTATTTCAATTTCTTGTAAATGGAGGTGTAATGGTGCAACAACACTGAGTGAGAATGAAACATAAAATTTACTTGTGGATATTGATCCTTAACCAAAACAACACCAAACTGGGGTGTTTGGCAATCTACCCACATCATCGGTATTTATTCTGATTTCTTGTAATTGGAGATTTAAAGATGCAACGACATTGGGAGGATGGAACTCATAACCTTAAACCTGTGGATATGGATTCTTAACCCAAACAACACAAAACTGGGGTGTCTGGCAAGCTACCCATGTGCATTTACTGATATGCATGAATGAATAGAGAAACCTTGAGAGAAAGCATCCACACATGAACAAGTGAAGAGAGATTGCTGCAATTGTACACACTGCATATAATCTGTTAGATATTTATAAGAATACATGGAACTGAAATTGGTACATGGAGCAATTAGTGGAGTGATTGGTGGAGTTATTAGTGGTGTGATTGATGGAGTGATTAGTGCAATGATTCATTACAAGAAGATCCTGTCACAGGAATAGCTTTGGGCACACCGATCACAATTTTCACTATCCAATAACCAAACCAAAATTTGTATGTGGAGCAATTAGTGGAGTGATTGATGGGGTGATTGATGGAGTGATTAGTGCAATGATTGATTCTAATTTGTCTTCTTAACATAGGATTTACAAATAGAAATATATAAATATGGTACATTATACACTTTTCACCTACTAATTTTGACCTATAAGATATTTCTTTTACTTGGTTTGACAATTTTTTGGTTATGGTCTGTTCGTCTTTGCAGATTCATGGCCAAATTGAGAAATGTTTTTTGGATGTCAAGCACTTATCAACACTTGGAGTACTAGGGCAGGGCCCCTTGCACTATGAGTTGTGTTTCGCTTCCTAGATCTTGGTCGTTGATGCTCTTTCAGGTGTCTTGTCAAGGGCTGGGCCAACTTAGGCCTCGCATTGTGCAACTAGTAGGTGCATGAGCATAGGAAGCAAAGGAAAATATGGCCATGTGGGAAACACATTGAGGCTTCTTGGTTGACATGGGATGATAAAGTGCCATGTGTCACATTGGACATTAGAGGTAGCAAAATTGCATGAGGAGGAGAATGGAAGATGGGGACCATTGGTTGTTGCTGATCCTTTATAGATGATTGGATGGCCCAAGCCTAGGGATGATGACCTGGATTGTGTAGCTTCAATGGCTTTTGCTTATTTTTATGGCGATTATGCTTATTTCTGGTGCATCCCATGGGGCAGATAGTAATGATCTTTATGGTTTCCTATCACTTGGTTAGATCTTGTTGGGAATTTGTTTGTTTAATGCCCCCCTCATTGTGAGGACAAACTTCAAAATTCCCCTTTATAAGCCCTTGATGGTGGTTGTTTACTTTCGCTACATCTTTTTTTGTAAAATGCTAGTTGTAAATATTGTTATACTATTTGGAATATAAGAAGCATTTTTTCAAAAGATTCTGTTGGCAAGCATGTCATATGTTATTACGACCTTATGTTGGTGTGGATCTTGTACAAAGTGGGGAAAGTGTAGTGCAAACACCATAAGTGGCTTGAGATTATCAAATTTGCATTTTGTAATATTGATGATTTGTTGAAGCCTTTTGGAATTTTGACTCAATTGTGATACACGTGATTCATTTATGATTGATTTTGAATGAAAAGACATTTTTTCATGATTGCTATTGAGAGGCATTTTTAGTTTCTTTATTTATTTTCCCTAAGCGAGTGTTTTTGTGGGGTTGTGTGGCACCTTCTTTGAATTCCCTTATTTTACAGATTGTGTGAATATGTAAAAAGTTAGAAGATGGGGTAAATAGGGAACCTTGGTGCCAAGTCAATGTTACCATAGATGTAAAAAGTTAATGTGGCAAATATGTGTAATTTTTCCTTGGTGCCAAGTCAAGGATACCATAGATGTAAATATTGTGTATATGTGAAATGTGTGGGTCTAAGGCCAAGACCCAACTAGAAATTGTAAATAGCGTAGAAGCTGTGTTTTATGATTTTTGCCTAAGTTGAGGCATAGATAAGATAAGATTAAATGAGATAATTTTTTTAATGTCCAACAAGTTACCACAAGGAGGTCAATGGGATTGCTAAGTACAATAGTCTCATCACACTGTGGGAGTGCAAAGGTCACTCCTATAAAAACTAAAAGCAGATTTAATCTAAGATCTAAAATCTAATAGCATAAATTTAATGGTGTAGTTGTTGAGATTCATAAGAGATAGCAGAGAATTGAACAAAATCAACACAAACCCTAATTTACGATAAAGCTAAAAAATAACCAGCACTAGGGCAACACGACATTTGAAGAGATATCACACAAGAGAAGTGCAACCTGAAAGAGAGAAAACAACCCAAAAATGAGTGCGCTAGAGTTAAAGAAACCCAAGCACAAGAGAGAGCACACTACTTGATAGGTGCCCTTAAAATACTTTGTTAAGATTGAAATGAATCACTTGAATGATGAAATGCAAATTAGTGGTGTTAAGGAGGAAATCAAAGCCCAAGTGGAGAAGAACCATGCCACTACTTGGTTGGAGGCCACTCGGCTTGCTTGTCATGCACAAGTTGTATCCTATGCTTAGTTCAAATGCCCCAACTTTGCTTCATGCCCATGCCCAAATGCGGTGTCTCCTTAACGGCCTGCTCCATCCCTCAAGGTCCATAGGCCTAAATGTGGGAACACTAACTCAAGCATCTTTGCTGCAATTGTGATGAAAAATATTCTCCAAGGCATCAACGCAAGGAACAGAATTATTTATGGTAATTTCTGAGGACATTTTTGATGATGAAGTTGATGCATGGGGGGGACTTGAGAGGAAGTCACCCCTTCCATCAAGGAAGCTCCTCTTCTTGACCAATAGGGTGAAGAACCCCAAATCTTTCTTCATGCTTTGACCAGTATTTCCTCTCGTTGGACATTAATGTTGGTCAACTATATCAAGCATCTAAAGGTCATTATCATAATTGACAACAACAACACTCATAATTTCATTCATTTCCAGATTGCCCAAGAAACACATTGCTATATCCATGTCATTGTCAACTTTCAGGTTATGATTGCTAATGGGGGATCTATAAAATGTGGTGGCTGGTGTGAAAATGTGAAACTTCAAATGGATGATTATTCCCTGAAAACTCACATGTTTTCAATTGTAATGGGTGGTTGTGATATTGTTTTGGGTGTTGAATGGTTGAGAACATTAGGCCCCATTACCATGGATTTGCTGGAGTTATACTTGAGTTTCTAAAAGGATGGGCATTTCTACATCCTCAAAGGTCTCAAAGTAATCTCTCTAGAAAATGATTGACAACATTAGGCCCCATCACCATGGATTTGTTGGAGTTATACTTGAGTTTCTAGAAGGATGGGCATTTCTACATCCTCAAAGGTCTCAAAGTAGGCTCTCTATAAATAGTTAGCCCTCGTCGTATGGAAAAGCTCCTAACAAAGGGTCATTATGACATTATTGCACAATTCCATGCTATTAAGCTTTTGAGGATGCTTCTCACTTAGTGCATCTAGACTTGCAGTCAGTTCTGGAAAACACAAATAGATCTTTGAACTTCCCCAAGGACTACCACCCTCACGTGGTGAGCATGATCATAGTATCCCATCGCTCCTAGGTTGCATACCACCCAATCTGTGCCTGTGTAATCGTCCTTTTGCCAAAAGAATGAAATTGAAAAGTTTGTCCACGAGTTGTTGGTGCATGTGTCATTCGTCCTAGTACCAACCCTTACTCTTCTCCGATCGTCGTGGTTCTTAAAAATGAAGGCATTTGGCCCATGTGTCCCTAATTTTGAGCTCTCAACAACTTGACTGTCAAAGATAAATTTCCCATTCCGATGATAAATGATCTCTTAAATGAGCTACACGGTGCTTAGTTCTTCACCCAACTTGATATTTGCTCTAGTTATCACCAAATTCACATAAGGAAGCATATATTTGAAAGATTGCTTTATGTTGATGCCAAGGTCATTACGATTTTTTGGTGATGCCTTTTGGTCTTGTAATGCACTTTCCATTCTTCAGAGCCTCATGAACCACATCTTTCGACCCCTTGTATGCCATTTTGTCTTGGTCTTCCTTAGTGTCATGGATCATGTCTTGCAACTCCTTTGTAATCACCAATTGTTCCTCGAACATTCTAAATGTGCTTTTGGTGTTTCAAAAGTGGAATATTTGGGACATGTTGTTAGTGGGGAGGGTGTGTGTGTTGATCCCAATAAAATTGAGGCAATGATAGATTGGCCTTGCCCCAAAACCCTCAAAAGTTTGCATGGATTTCTTGGCCGCACAAGTTACTACAAGAAGTTTGTATAGAACTATGGTAAAATTGTAGCTCCCTTTATCACCTTGCTTAAAAGGATTGCCCTCAATTGGAATGAGGATGCCAAATAGACTTTTCAAGTTTTAAAAGATGTTATGTGTACTACCCCAATACTTGCTTGCTCGACTTCAATAAGACTTTTTTCTTGGAATGTGACGTCTCTGGCAAAGGGATTAGGGTAGTGTTAATGCAAGAGGGACACATGTTGGCCTTCACCAGTAATTAATTGGCATGCCTAATTTTTAGACTCCATGGCATGCCTAAATTAATTGCAACTAATTGCGACCCCACCTTCACTACTAAATTCTGGTAGGAGTTCTTTTGGCTTCAAGGTACCCAATTGATTCTCAACACAACATATCACCCCAAGTAGATGGGAAAATGGAAACAACCAACAAGTGTTTGGAAGCTTATTTACCTTTTTTGCTTTGTATTGACAAGCCGAATGGGTCTAGTGGTTACCCTTGGCAGAATGGTGGTACAATACCACCCATCATGTTGCTACTAAATTGACTCGCTTTGGTGTAGTATATGGATAACTGCTCTCGTCAAATCTTATACTTACCAAGCCTCTGTAAGGTTTAGGAGGTGGATAGAATCTTGATAGCCCATGTTGACATTCTTCATACACTCAAGGTCTAAGGATAACTTGTTGTTGGACTAGAATCACATGAATTAATAGGCCAATAAGCATCACTTTGAATGCCACCTTGAAGAAGGGGGTCAGGTGTTCTCGCGTCTCCAAGCCTATAAGAAAACACCACTCAAAGAGAAGAGTCACCAAAAGTTGGTCCCCAAGTTTTATGGACCTTATTACTATACTCAAATGTAGAGGTCAATGTGCTTACAGATTTTCTTTTCTCAACCGTTCCAAGCTCCACCAGTCTATCATGTGTCTTGCTTGAAGAAAGTGCTTAGGTTCAATTGCAGAGTTCAAACTAGCTTTTTTTATTTTGATGTAGATGATTCCATTTCGTTGCACTTTGAGGCCATTTTTGACAGATGTGACTGTTTTATTCGCTAGCACACTATCCATGAAGTTTTCATCCAATGGGATAATACATAATTTGAAGATGCTACATGGTATCCAATAGAGATTCTTCATCAGTTTTGTCATCTCCATCCTTGAGGAGAAAACTGCTTTGTAAGGGGGAGGGCATGTTTAGGGTCCCACCCTAACACCCCTAGTTAGGAGAATAGGTTATTACTTAATGTATTGGGGCCATGCTTATTAAAAGAGGCCCACAAGGTAGTAGAACGTGAAATCAATATATGTAAGTGGCCGCATTAAAGAAGGTCCACTAGTTTTAGTGGTTGAGACCTCATCAATGGAGGTCCATTAGGTGGTTAGGGTTTTGGTCAATTAGAAACTATTTATAGTAGTAAAAGCTATGTAATCGATTGCCAAGAGAATATTAATTATTATTGTATTTGGAGCTTTGCTCTGTTGGAGGTTGCCCCTCGAAAAGGCAAGTGAACATTGCTCTAATTTTAAAATATCATTAAAGGTTTGCTTACTGTTGTTATTTCCCAATTCTTGTTCTATTTATTTGCTTTTTGCATTTATATTTCTTTTTATTTTGCTTTGAATGTTATATTTCAATTAACAAGAAACACCACAAAAGGCTATGTTTGGTCAATTATGAGTAAGGTAAATGAGAGTACTACCAAAAGTTGTTAGAGTGTAGCATCAAACAAGGGAGAAGGACATTTGGCTTGAACTTTCATCCTAGAAGTTAGAGTGGCGTGGACATTTTTACCAATGTTATCGGAACCGGACCGGTCATCGAACCGGCGAAGCCCAAAATGTGAACCGGACCGGAAACCGAAAAAAAACCGGTCAACTAAAAAATACATAAAATATTCATATTTTGTAAAAAACATATATATTCATGTGCATACATATGAATCCAAACCATTAATACACAAATATGCAAAGTTTCTCATATATATAGCAAGTATGGGTGCAAATAACCAAAACAACACCCAGTGCAATACATCTCTGAGGTTCTGAACCAAAGTATATCAACAAAGAGGCTCAAAATGGCAACCATAGTACTAATGAATAACAACAAACTAATCATAGAAGCATAGAAAACTTTTTTTTTGTGTTTAAAAAAAATAAAAATCAATTTTATGGGTCCACTGTACAGACGGGCCGGTTCGGGCCGGTTTTGACTGGTTCGGGCCGGTTTTGACCAGTTCCGGCCGGTTCAGTACCCGGTTTAGACAAAAATCCGGTTCAACCAGTTTTTATCCTTGGCCGGACCAGTTACCTCTGTAAACCGGTCAGACTGGCCGGTTTTTCCGATTCCGGCCCGGTTCCGATAACACTGATTTTTACAATCTTCCACCTTGAAGTGACATAGAAGGTCCAATGCATATTGAGACTGAGAGAGTGATATATGATGGAGGACTAAGTGATATGAAGTCCTAGAAAATCGTGAAGTAGGCCTAAATCAGTGATTACAAAGTGAAAGGAGTCATTGAACTATAGTTTCAGTTCCTTTAACATGGATGTTGAATTACCAATAATGACGAGGTCGTTAATATAATGCACAATAATGAGGATTTCCTTGCCATGATATCGAATATAGAGATCATACTCAACCTTTTAGTGGTTGAAACCACAATTGAGAAAGCTGTGGATTTTCTCATACCAAGCTTGAGGTGCCTGCTTAAGCCCATACAAAGACTTCTTGAGTTTTTAAACCAATGGTGTAGGCCCATATTGACCAAATCCTAGTTTTCGTGACATATAGATTTCCTCGTGAAGGTCTCCATGAAAAAAGGCACTTTTGACATCCATTTGATGAACCTCCCAATCCAGTGAAGAAACAATAGGTAGTATCACCCAAATTGAGTCCGTCCTTGGAACCAAGGAAAAAGTTTCAGTGTAGTCAATGTCTTCCTTTTGTGAAAACCCCCTTAGCAAGGAGTTGAGATTTATGCTTTTTCAGTTTGTCCATCAACACGAAACTTGGTCTTTTAGATCCATTTACAACCAACAATATTCTTAGCTTTGGGTAAGGGGACCAATTCCTAGGTCCGGTTCTTGATTAGGGCATCATACTCAATAGACATAGTTGCCTCCTATATAGGCAATCTTTGGCTTGATTATAAGTAGTAGGATCTTGGTTAGCATCTTACCTTGGTGAGAAGGCTCATGGTGCCGAAGGCTTTTGATGATATTTTGGTTCACCCTATGCTGGAAGAAGATTGACAAAATAAAAAAGAGTGGATATAGCCCACTTGGGCATTGGCCTTGACCTATTTGGAGAAAGAGGAGTTGGAGCAAAGGAACCACTCGAGAGGTCTTATTCAACATTGTTGCATTGATCAATAATTGGAAGAGGAGTGTTGAAGGGAGCATTCCTTATAGAAGAAGAGACTTCGCAAGATGGGATCCAAATGAGTCATTAATAAGGTCCTTGTCAACATTATCTATTTGCCTAGTCACTATACGAGGAGTGCATGAGGAAACAATAGTAGGATTAAGAGGAGGATCGACATCATAATTGAAAGGAGAGGATCCATTGAAACATGCTAAGAATCATGTATAGACGAATTATCTTTAAGAAAATGTGGAAAAGATCTTGATAGATTGTGAATAGGGACTTCATCAAAGTTAACATCTCTATGTTCAATCACCTTGTGAGTGGAAGGATCATATATACAACATGCTTTAGAAACTTCATTATAACCCACCAAAATGCAGTGTTGACTTTTAGGCTCCAATTTGTTTTGCTTTCTCTATGAATACATGCCCATGTACTTGATCCAAAAATTCTAAATTTTGGAATTGAAGGTTTGTTCCATACCATTTCTCATTGAGGGTCATACCTTGAAGAACACGAGTAAGCATCTGATTGATGATGTGGCTGCATAGACAGTTGCATCTGCATAGAATTTAAGCTCTATTTGCTTGGAGTGAAGCATACATTGAGCCATCTCCATAATATTTCTATTCTCTTATTCACTTGCTCCATTTTGCTGTGGAGTATAGGGAATAGTCCTTTGCCAAGAGATGCCGTGAGATTTGAGAAATGTTTGGAAATCCTTGTCGGTATATTTTCCTTTGTAATCAATCCTCCTACACTTAATCCTCTTTTGGATTTGATTTTCACTAATGTTTTGAATTCTTCAAGTTTCCCAAAATTTTTATTCTTGAATTAAATGGTTTATATCCAAGGAAGCAAGAGAAGAAATCAATGAAGGCGAAGAATTACTTATCTTCCCCAAGAGAACTAGTGGTCATAGGGCCACGAATGCCACTGTTTATATCTTATTCTTGAATTAAATGGTTTATATCTAAGGAAGCAAGAGAATAAATCAATGAAGGCGGAGAATAACTTATCTTCCCCAAGAGAACTAGTGGTCATAGGCCAACGAATGCCACTGTGAACCAAGTAAAGTAGTTGAGAGGTTCCTTGGCTTTGTCCCTAGGAAATGATTGTTGATGGTATTCCCCCAATGTACACCCTTCATAGATGTGGAAGATCATCAACCATTTGCAAATGATTCATATGTCGCAATGAGCTGAGCTTGTATGTCTCAAATGTTGATGCCATAACATGGTGTTGTGTTGGCATTGGCTATCGGAGCAATAAATTCTTTTCATGTTGAGGAAGGAGTTGTCGTCTTGAACTTGAACATATGATCATATTCATCACAATAACTCGAGGTAGCCACTTTAAAACCATAATATGTTTTTTAACCCATGTTTTGGCCAAAATTCCACATTTCTATTGGTCTGAGCAATGCAGTAAATAGAAAGAAGATTGGATCCAATGCCTAGAACATGAAGGGCTTCTCCAAACTTGACGGTGTTAATTATGACATCGTGACATCTTGAAATTGGCAAGGTTGAGTTATCATTGATGTTCTCTCTTCATTGCATTGCTGTCAATAATCAAAGAGAAAGTATTATCGCTTGGAAGCTCCAGAGTTAACAATCCATTCCTATGTAGTGGAGGAGCACTAAAATGTAGAGTGCACAACTAGATGTGCAATGTAAGATGAGTCCATCAAGTTCAACAACATAAAAAATAAACCCTCTGTAGGAAAAAATGAAGTCTTCAGAAGTTCGCCTTGATAGACTCAAGAGAGAGAGGTACCAACTTCTTTTGAAAATGACTCTATAGTGTGCTACCTTTAGCTGTAGAATAAAGGACTGAGGAAGGAAAGAGCACTGGCCTCGAAGGAGGATTTAAACTCTAGGAAAAACCTTTGGAAACCCTAGAAAAGGGGCATTGGCCTCAAAGGAGGGTTTAAACCCTAAACCCTAAAAGAGATGATCCAAAAAAATCCTAGTTTCATAATCACAAAGAAGTTTTAAGTGATGCCACCAGCCAAAAATCTTTTAGATCAATTGGTGAATTGAGGAAGTGAGACTTAAACCTGCTATGATTTAATGCTAATATTCATAAGAGGTATTGACAGAATTGAATGGAACCAATACAAACCCTAATTCCGCAACAAAGAAAAAATAATCAGCATTGGGGCAGCACTAGAATTGAAGAGATATCACACAAGCAGAACACAACCGTAGAGAGAGAAAACAACCCAACAATAAGAGAGAGAGAAACCTGTTATCACATCCATGCTAATTGGAGTTGCCATGATGCAGATTGTATGGCCAGGGACCATTATCCAGATTTTTTTTGATCCAGAGCAGAGATGAGTTGAGACTACAGAGGGGGCATTATGTATTTTGATGGTCTAGATGCTACTACTGAGCAGTATTACAGAGCCCCTCTTCCTTTCTCACATTTGTACGACCTTATTGAGAGGGATAACTTAGCCATATTATGATGAGAGCAGCACAGATCACAACTGATTCACCACTTCTTGCCTGCACACATCAGAGATTGGTGTTCAGATCCACTTATAGCAACAGGTATATGGTATGGCAGGTATATCATTTTATGGTTATTGCTCATGGTTTTGCTTTGAGGGTTGTTTATTTATATTAGTACATAGAGTTGACATATGATGGCTTACTTGGTGATCTCATGTTTTATTCTGGTGATACTTGTGGCCTATGGTGAGGTCAGGCCACCCCTTTCAGTAGAGACTCCTGTATATGCACATTGGTTCCTGCCCCCTCTTTGGTATAGATTTGGCCATTCGACTTATAGGAAGCTAGCTTTGGTTCCACTTGTCGCTTCCATCCACTCATCCGACCCATCCATTATTGGCTCTCTCCTCGAATTAGACCAGGATAGGTGGCCTTGAGGACCCATTCCCCCAGTTACCCCTGAGTATACCATGATTCCATGTTGTTTTTGTGCCTCGGCTCTTTAGTGTGTGAGATGCATTCTCAAGCTTGGGATTCACTCCCTGTCAGTTGCCCTCGATGTTGTGATGCAGTATAAGATTGTGTAGACTCACCGGGTGCTCCCCATTAGTCCTCAAACCATGCACACTTGCCACCATTACTTTGCAGTATGTGTATCATTGTTCTATCTGATGTGAAACGTAAAATCCAAGAATGTGTTTTTTAACACACACGGATCATAAAGCCTATGAAATGCAAATCCAAGAATGTGTTTGTCAACACACACGGACAAAGGCTAGTTGTATTTATTTGAGCATGTAATGGTTATTTCCTCACCGAGTCCAAAAGGACTGGGAGGTG
This sequence comes from Larix kaempferi, assembly GCA_027924585.1. NCBI lineage: Eukaryota > Viridiplantae > Streptophyta > Pinopsida > Pinales > Pinaceae > Larix > Larix kaempferi. The sequence continues at coordinate 3,637,901 of BSBM01000482.1, forward strand.
AGATGGAGTAAGGGACAACTAATTCTAAGTGTCCCCTAGAGTCTCAAGTTACGGTTTGCCGAACACCCAGTCATGGCGGCTTTAGAAAAGATCCTCACAGAGTCTGTTGCAGGCACGGATGTGAGTTGCAAGGTGTGTGTTAGAGGCTAGTTGTGGTTTCCCTGCACTATACCCATTTGTGAGGCATCGCCCTTCCCTAGTGTTTCTCATGGTGTACTTATGTCATTGGGTCCTATTTTCCCCGCTTATTCGAAGGGTCACATAGTCTTGGTCTTTGTCATTCCCCTATCTTTTAGCTTTGTTGTCCACCTCACCCAAAGTTAGCTCAATGACCAAATCTATAAGTGTGCATAGCAGTAGAGCCTTTGTTGGAAGTGGTGGGCCCACCTCACCTTGGGCCTATTTTTGAGATATTGTTTATTTATGATCACCATATGTTTGTCATTTTATGCTCGTAGTTATTGTACTAACATAAATAAGGGAGCCTTGGCATCCCATGTTGCATGCGGAGACATTCATTTTAGCCATTGCCATTTTTGACCAGAGTTGACTTGGTCAGACTAGTTTGACCAGGCCAAAAATGGGTCCCGAAAAAGTTGGAACCAAAACTTTGATTTTGGTTATTTGGTATTCATTGGGGTCCCATACAAGTCCCCAAGTGTCAGATCATGAAAATATTGAGGCAGCTATGAGATTTTTAATTATTGATGGCTAGCAGGGCTATACTTTAATTAAAAATGCTTGGAATTGGGCAAATTGTGCTCAGATGATGGATCATGGTTGCTCTAGTGACCATTATTAGTGGATTTGGGGCCTACGATCGTGTTGGAACAGACGGCTTGTCAATCCGGGCAAAAGAAGTGGGTCAAAAGAGCAATTTTCATCTTTAGCTATGTGAACCAGCAAATAATTAATGGAAAAATCAAATTTGGCTAAGGTAAACTTTGACATGGTAAGTGCAATGTTGGGTAAAGGTAAAGGGGTCTCTAATTATCATTTTTGTATAGTTTGGACATGCTTATATTGGTGTGGGGCCCTCCATTTGGCCCAACCATTTGTATGGGGCGAATTTGACCCTAGTTGGGTGTTTTTGGCCAAGTGAAACTTCATATTTTGGCATTGTAATGTGATAAAACTTAAGGCATGGGGCCTAGGGGGCTAAAACAGCCTATAGCCACCGCCTAGGTGTCCCCACTTGGTGTATTCCACCCTTGTTGTTCCCCTTCACTCTACATGGGCACAGTTGGGTAATTCGCCCCCCTCTCTTGATGTATTTTGGATGGATCTCAGCCGTTGATCTTTCAATTGAGAGATCTAATCTCAGCCAACTCATTTCTTTGGCTAGGGATTGTGTATGGAGTTTCTCTACTTAAGAGAGAAACTCACTCATTTGTATCTCTTCTTGGCACTCTTGGCTCTTGAACTTGAATAGAGAGAAAATTCTTTGGAGAGATGCTTGGTAGTTTACGGTGTGAATGTTCTTGTGGTGACTGAAATCTATCTTTCTATTGCATTGCTAAACCTGTTAAGTGATTTCCATATCATCTACTTGCTGGTTCGATTTACAGAGTTGGAGACCATCTAGAGGAGGGTGCAACACTTGGGGAAAAACTCCATTCTTGCATCCTCTCTGGAGTTTTATCAATAGGGAGTGAATTTGCATTTTGTTATTTACTTCCTTCATCATTTGTCATATGCTACTTGTGTTTCATTTCTTCATTTGCTATAGATTTTGATTTCATCTTCTTTGTGGCAGGTGAAGGAGGGCGCAGTTGGGCATTCCAGCAACAGTGAAACAAAGGGAAACTCCTTGCAAGCTTGGCACTTGATCTTTGGGGAATAGTCTTCATTCAAGGTACAACAACACCATCACTATCAAGTAAGTCTCCTCTTGCTCTTCTCTTATTTTAATTTTCTGAGCATTAAGAGATAAAATTTACACAAACAAATCAAAACCCCAATTTTTCATATCTTTAAATTTAACTGCAGGATTTTATTTATGTTTTAAACCCGCTTTTATTTTGCTAAGAAAACCTCTAATCCAAAGCCCTACGAGATTTTGACTCCATCTACCCACATTTTCAGCATTGGTCCATTTTCTGATTTCGCCCTCCTTGGCCATTTTGCCCCTCTGGCTTGGCTGGGTTGTTTTGGGTTTGTGGGTACTTTTTCTTCTGCTTTGTATTGGTTTAACATCATCTAATATCAAGTTAAAACCACTAGAAGTGCTATTTAAATCGATAATTTTACTTCTGCTATGCATGCACAATTGGATTGAGTCATTTTCCCCCATAGGCAGAAATCCATTTTTCACTTCTAGCTTAATTTTGCTCTTTGAGACAATTTCCAGCCATCCATCTTTCAATTTTCATCACCCTTTGCACTCATATCAGATCTAGAATCACTTAGATAAGTACATTATTTCACCCAGAGTCTTGATCCATTGGCTGGAAGAGGTCTCAAACACTTTAGGCATTCACCTTGCGTCTTCATTTGCTCTTCTTTTTGGGGTTGGGTGTCTGATTTTGAGTCTCAACCTTGGCTGGTTGAATAGGGTCTCTCCCTTGACTTGGCTACGTGCCTTGTCTAAAGCGACAAACACCTTGTCTGGAGTGACAACTGTTCTTCTGAGCAGTGGACTTGGTGTTTGCAGGTGTCACCTACCTAGCTGCCCTCCTCTACTGTCCCAAATGGGATACATCTAGAGGCAACTAGAGTTTGTGTGATAACAAAACCCAAGCACAAGAGAGTGCAATACTTGATAGGTGCTCTTATGTAAATTGCTTTGTGAAGAATGAAATGAATCACTTGAATGATGAAATACAAATGAGAGTTGGGTATTTATATACAACTCAAGATTGGGCACCTTCACCAATAGGGTTTTGAGCTTACATGGACAAAGTCAGCCTTAGCCAAAATAGAAATGTAATAATGATACAGTTTTAGGTTGGCCATGGCTGAAAGTGAAGATTACACTATTTTCAACAATTTCATCTAATTAAATAAATACAAAGGAAACATGGAATTGCCAAGGGTGACATGAGCAAGGGCTATTACTTGCCAGGTGGTGAAGTGAAGGAGAAGAGAGATAGAGGGGGCACATGGCATACATTTAACTCTTTCCATATGATTTGATGTGTGGCATGAGAATATGCTGCCTTGAGAGAAGTCAACACCTAGCATTTGCATGCAAATTACCAAGTTGCTGTCAATATTACAGTTCTCCATTTTGTAAGGTTCCATCCACATTGTTCATCCTGTTCCTCCCGCAGTTAGTGTTTCTTCATGTTGTTTTGCTGTCGCTGTCACCCATGTAGATAGTGCTTCTAAGAGTGGGAGATTGGGCAGGTTTGTGGAGAAATGGCCAAAGAGGGTTGTTGCAAGTTACCCAGCTGAGAGGGTGGGATAAGACAGGATGCCGTCTTTCTTGCTGCAATTTTTCCTGCATCTGTGGAAGGATGGTAGTGAGGAGCAGACCCAGAGTAGGCTTAGAGGCATTACTGGTGTTCTGTCCAGTGCGTAGGTTGGAAAAAATTGGGGCTCTTGTCCTGCGAGAAGGTTGGCAAGGGATGCTTCCTTAGAAGGAAGGATGGTAGTGAGGAGCAGACCCAGAGCAGGCTTAGAGGCATTACTGGTGTTCTGTCCAGTGCATAGGTTGGAAAAATAGGGGCTCTTGTCCTGCGAGAAGGTTGGCAAGGGATGCTTCTTTAGAACGTTGTCTAGCAACTGCCCAGCTGATTGCCCCAACGCTATTTTTGTGGAATCTTGAGCTATTATGGTCTCTTGATCTGGTTTGTATGTTGTCTGGTTCTTTTAGTGAAGCCGTCGAGAGTTGAGTGTTGAGCTGAGATAGGGATTCCCTCGCCCTTGTAAGTTCATGGCCTTGACTCAGGGGTGAGATTTGCAGTGACCACCTATGGCACCTATGGTTGGGTGGTAAATTGTTCCTTAGTAGCCATTCCGTGTGTTATTTTATGTTTAATGCTCATTGTTGAGTTCTCTGTAGAGTTTATCAGTGTGCCTGAAATTATTTGTGTATTTATTTGCATAAATGTATGAATTTGGTTTATTTATGGTGAATTAACATTCAATTAACCTATGGTTAGGCTAGGCACTATTCGTTGTCTGGGTGAATTGCAAAATTTTTGTGGTGAGTGTTAGAGCATAATAACCCTCTCCATAGATTCATTCTCCTACCCAGGGACATAGGCTATGATCTCATGAGTCTACTGGGCCAAATCCTATTCAATTTGTCCCTCTGAGTTAACTTTGAGCTTCCTACAAAGCTCTAGGGTCCTGAAACATCCTTATCTGCCTTTTTTGAATTCCTGAAGTCTATTTGGCATATGAGGGCAAATTCCTTCAATTAGGGCTTATTTTCCTTAATTTTAGGGTCCGACATTGCATGTTAGAGTTGTGGAGTGAATCTGGGGAGTTTACTCCATTGTTGAAGGACTCCATGTACCTCTTTTTTAGCTATTATGAGATAATAGCGCCCTCCTTGAGTGTTTTTAGGGATGTCCACATCATGCATGTGCCTTCATTTAGTTGGATGTGCCTTCTGTCAGTTGCAGTCTGATGCTCCTAGCATCTGCTAAGTCCACTTAGGGAAGTCATCAGTTAGTTAAACTCATCTTGGAGAGTGTGCATGGCTAACTGAGGTTCTCTGGCTCTAGTTGACTATCTAGCATCTCATGCATTGCATGAGCAATTCAAATTACCTCCATGACCTATTTGAATTGCCTTACCTATTTATACTTTCTACTTCATTCATTGAATCTTAATGTATACAACATTCTCTCTTGTTATTGACTTCTCTCTTTTGTGTAATGATTAATGTTGAGCACATTTATTCCATGAATTTGTTATTTTGCTGATCTCTTTCACAATATTGCTATGTTGCTTAGTATCTAGATCTACATGCTCAAATTCCACATGGTATCAGAGTTGTAGGAGTGCTAAACAAGTTGGTATACTAGTTTTTATAGGGATCCAGTCTTATTGAAGTTTGAAGGAGGCCCCATAAGCTTCGCACCATATGGCCTACGAGGACACATTCAAATCCATTGATAGGTTGAAAGAGGCCCCAGAAGCTTCGCAACATATGGCCTACGGGGACATAATAAAATCCATTGAGCCTTACACAAATCCTACCACAATGGTAGGTGCACCAATTATGATCCACGACTCAGTTGAGGAAGACCCTTTTACAAGCCCAAAAGAAGAGGTGATCAACAAGTTTTTACTATCCATTGGAGAACTATTCGTAAATCAGGTTCTCATTGAAGAAGACCTCCATAATGTCCCTTCATAGTTCATACTCAGGATCTACGAGAGAACTTGTCCCAAATCAGGTTCTCATTGAAGAAGACCTCCAAAATGTCTCTTCATACTCATGATCTACAACTTTTGCTCCTACAATTCACCAATTTCTGCACAAAAGCTTCAAGGGGTTTTCTCCATTTGAAGCAAGGAGTGGTCAAGAACCATCATTCAAGCACTTCAAAGTGTTTGGATCTCATGAATAACCCTCTCCATAGATTCATTCTCCAACCTAGGGGCTTAGGCTATGATCTCATGAGTCTACTAGGCCAAATCTCATTCAATTTGGCCCTTTGAGTCAACTTGGAGCTTCCTACTAAACTCTAGGGTCCTAGAACATCCTTATCTGCCTTTTTTTGAACTCCTAAAGTCTATTTTGGCATATGAGGGCGAATTCCTTCAAGTAGGGCTTGTTTTCCTTGATTTTAGGGTCCCACATTGCAAGTTAGAGTTGTGGAGTGAACCTAGGGAGTTTACTCCACTGTTCAGGGAATCCATGCACCTCTTTTTTAGCTATTATGAGACAATAGCGCCTTCCTTTAGTGTTTTTAGGGATGTGCACCTCATGTATATACCTTCAGTCAGTTGCATGTGCCTTCTGTCATTTGCAGTTAGTTTCTCTTAGCATGTAGGGAGCTAAGTTCACTTAGGGAAGTCATGAGTCAATTAAACTCATCTTGGAGAGTGTGCCTAACTAGCATCTCATGCCGAAGTTAGCAAAGGGTCTTTGGCTCTAGTTAAGCCTAACTTGCATCTCATGCATTTCATGAGCAATTCGAATTGCTACCATGGCCTATTCAAATTGCCTCACCTATTTATACTTTCTACTTCATTCACCGAAGCTTAATGTATTGCAACATTCTCTCTTGTTATTGACTTCTCTCTTTTGTGTAATGATTAGTGTTTAGCACATTTATTGCATGAATTTGTTATATTGCTGATCTCTTTCACAATATTGCTATGTTGCTCAGTATCTAGATCTACATGCTCAAATTCTATAGTGAGATTGATACCCTGTATCCTCAACGGTGAGAGAAAGAGGGAGCCAGGTTTGCCATAGGCTGTTTAATGATCCTTGGAGTCGTGACTATGAGAGGTGTTAAGCAGTCCTAACATTCTAAGATCATGTTTGAAGTGTCATAGTTGCAAGCTATTCCCAAATTTCCAGAAAACTTTCTACTTTTCTGCATTTTAGGTTAGTCCTGCAGTAACACAGCATAGTAGTAACTAGTAAGCATTCCGAGTCAAGGCATGGACTCCAAGGAGGCAAGCCAACATTCACTGCCCAAAGATATGAATTTTATTTAAGGTTTCATGAAGATATAAATCTATATCTTCATATTTTCCTTTCCCTTTGTTGATTTCTTTTTGAGACATTTGAGAAGTTTACATGTTTTCTTTATATGTATGTTACTGTATTTTTGTGTAGTTAGCATACCTGTTTAAAACTTTGCATGTATAGGGTTGATGTATAAATTTTTTAACGTAGTTTGTAACTATAGTTGGGACTTCACCTGATTCTGAAGAAGTTATGCTCTGCTAGCATAAAAGTTGCCTGTAAAGATGGATTTGCATTACTAATATCATTTGCAATCTCATTTGTTTTACCTTTTACTCATCTTAATTGTTTGCAAACTTTTTTTCTTGAACATGATACAACATTCTATGGGTCAGCTCTGCAGGAGTGGAATGAATCATTGAAAAGGACGGCTTTAAATGATAGGCAGAAGACGGCGCCACTAAATGCTGGTTATGCTCTTATTTATACCTTGTAGCAATATGGAAGATAATTTTTGCTATCTGATGAGCTTTATACCTCGTTTACAAGATGATCTACAGCCTTTTTCTTTGCTAGAAAGTTCCAAGAAGCCAGGTTGCAGATGATGACTCAGTCCGCCCTTGTTGATGGGTTAAGATAAAGTGCATGTGTTATGCCTAGTGGAGCCACTGTTAGTGCCCCAAAGGTGCATATAATGTTTTTGGCAGTATCAAGAATCGATGAATCCACAGCTTCCACACCAAGATGGTCTATAAAAAAGATTAGAGTTGCATGTCTTTTGGGTAAAAAGATTTGTTTGGCTTGATATGTACTAGTTAATCATAGAAATATCTCAGCCACAACAATAGAGCAAATAAACAAGATAATAAATAATTTTGTCATGGATTTCTCCAGAGTCCAGTGACACATGGCCTTGTATCCCTAGGTGTATCATCATTGATTTACTGTACTTTTGAACCTTCAGACTCATACTGTGTCACATTTATGATATCAGTATGATTGAAATGAAGATGATCAGAAAGTGGGCCACAAAATACTTTTATGGGGTCTCATACACCAACAAACAAGGGGGTCTCATACACCAATTTGGTTTCTGGCTTGGCCATGACCTTAGAATTAGATTATTATTATTATTAAATACACCAGAGTAAACTGTAAAATAGAGTGTATGTTTTATGAGCCTGCAATCTTTTAAGGAAAATAGAATATTGAGGAGAAGTTGCAACTCGTGGTAATTTATACCCACAAGAATGTTAAGTGGATGGCCGATTGGTTACCTATATTACATAAAGGTCCTCACTGTTGTCCATATCTTCATGGTCAAGGCCATCTCATTTGTAGATTCACATAATGGAGGAGTATGATTTGCCTAACATAGGAGTTGCTGCCTCTAGGAGAGGATGACAAACAAGAACTGGTGCTAGATTGACTTGTAAGCCTAAAAAAATAGAGTTGTCGAGGAGCAGGACAATATTAGGTATGCCATCAGTTCAAGGACATTCTTGAATAGATAAAGATGGGTGTCTGATCAGTTTGAGGACATCCTTGAATAAGGGCTAGTTTCCAAAGATTCTATATATCCAAGAAATTAACTTAAAATACCTTCAGATAGATTAAGTTAGAATAGTTACACATGAAATTCTTAAAGCAAGTTATGAGTCACTTTAAGAAAAGGGTAAAACTAGAGATTTTAGTCAAATTTAGTTAGCCTTTTCTTAAGAGAAGACATCTATAGGATCTTATGTGAAATGGGAGTTACCTCAGTAACCTATTTGAGTTTGAAAACCAATATTCTTCTTCTTGTTATTAACATATTCTCGCTGTTCTCTTTTAATGCAAATGATTATCATTTCTCACTAAAAATCCATGGAAGAGTGCTAATTATAAAAATCCATATTTTTGAAGCAGCTGTTTCTTTGAAAAAATTAGTCCTAAGGCTGTCATTCAGAACCATTCCAAGGCTGCTGTTAATGATGCCTCCTTATTCATGTAATACTTACATCTGAAATCTATTGTCATAATAACGTCATTCTAACTTTTACCTTGGCTTCATGATGTTCGATCTGTTTTCATGATGTTTATATTCCTCCTCTCCTCGAGACTCCACAGTTCCCACAATATTTACCCAAATATACGGTGGAGCATTAGCCCAGACCCCAGATTATTAAAAAGAAAAATTGGTATGCTTAATTTTTCATCCCTAATATGTCGGCCTCTTTTATTTTTTTAGCAGGAACGAGAAAATATATTTATATAATAAAACAGAATTTACATGTCGAAAAAAGAGGTCTGTGCATGATACATCCATACCATCCATGTCCACAGCCTGCTCTGTCCTATAAACAAAATTACATTGCTTTCCAGAAACTATTCTACTTTCCTTAACTGTGTATACTCTGATAAACTGCCCGCATATATATTGGCAAAAAAACATTTTAAAAAACTATAACAGAGACAAAGGACATCATTTCTGCACCAGGTCTTCATCCGCAGCTGGCTGAACGGTGGAAACTTCATCCACTGGGGAGGCTTCAGTCTGTTCACGAGATGGTCCGCTGTTTCCCCTATTCAGCCCGTTAATATCTCCCTGCAATTCTTCCAGAATTTCTCTCAATTGGACGAAATGGACCTCATTTCGCTCATTTGCATGCATTCTCTGCTCCTGGTGGGAACGCTTCAGATCAGCAACAGCTCGTTACATTTCCTCATGCCTGGAGCTTAACGACCTCTCCATTTTCTGCAAGCCATGCCAAACAACTTCACCAACTTGGATTCAGTACCCGCTTTCCAAGTTTTCCGCATGAGAGTCAATTCCCAAAATATCCAGCAAGAATCTCCTATTCTCCTCCAGGACCGCCTTTGAAACCTCAAACACACACCTCAGCATCTTCTAAAGTCTACCATATCATTTTTCAGATTCCGAACCTTTCCCAGGAGTTTATCTGAGGCTTTTTCCTCTGCAGAAGAAGGCGCTGCAAGCATTTTCTCCATTGCACTAACAGTTCCTTCAAACAGAGACTCCTCTTGACTTTCAAGCCCAGCACCACTAATGTTTCTCTCGGAAATGTTCAAGATGCCAAAGAGAGACTGAACACTGCCTAAAAGGGGAAGGCTGAGCGCGTGCGAAGGATCCTCCATATCCAAGCACTGAACTGTCGCGTGAGAGCCCAGACAATAAATTCGAGCAAGGAGGGCAATGGCGATGGGAAACAAGCTGGAGCATATAATGCTCATACCCACCCACCACCTTCGCGAACCATCTGTCCCCCTCTTCATTAAATCCAAATCACTAATGCCGCCTCTGTCCCATCTCCACATACCACGAGGCTTGAGACCATTAATTAACCTCGGAGAATTAAGTCGAAGCATGAAAACTATATTTGGAAATAGCTTGTCCATTTGACAATGGGCCTTAAATTACTATTTATCATTAATTCCCCTTGCTTAAACTTAGCACTGATATTGGCAATCCTGTCGGCCTCTTTGTTGTTCTGACGCCTTACATGAAAGAATTGAATTTTTGAGATGTCCAGAGAGAAGGTCAGTATTCTTTTTTGAACCTTACCAACCTCCTTCCTTTTACCAGACTGGATGTTTTGCATTGTTTGAATGACAATCCATGAGTCGCCAAAAACCTGGAAGGAATCTGTGTTTAACACAGACATTGTTTCTATACCTTGCATTAGTGCTGCCCATTCTGCCTGGTTGTTCGTCCTCCTTCCAAAATCCCATGCAAAGGATTTAAACTTTTTTCCTCCAGGGTTAAAAATGACCCCTCCCTCACCTGCCTCCCCTGTATACGGTGGCCTCTTATTGATTACACATTAATAGTTCCAAAAGATTGCCGTAAAAATATCGAGGGTCAAACATTATTCCTTTGAAAACGTTTGCCCAGAGTTAAGAATTAAGTTGTCCATGGGAAAATTTGTGCAAGAGGTTCCATAAGGTTTAACCTGAAAACCATAGTACAATTAGTCTATAACGTTCATTTTTAAGTTAATATTATCCTTCGTAATTTGTTGAAACATCGATGTTCCTGTTCACTGAAATATGATCTATCCACAATGTTTCCTCTGAATAAAAGCTGATGGGTATTGGACTAAATTGGTGATCCCAACCTTTAATTGGAAGTTTGTTTTAGGACAGTACTCTGTTTGGAATATAGCTTTAAAAGGGGTATTAACTGTGTCAAACCTATCTTGTAAAGGGTTGTCATGGACTATTGCATTAACCTTTGAGCTTTTCCTATGGGTGTTTCGTAGTTTTTCTCCAGAAGTGTTAATACTGGTATTTTGTATGTAAAATATATATATTTATGATAATAAACTGCTTCCAGATAGAAGACATCTAATTTAGAATCCCATAATCCCTCTCACACAATGTTAAAAGAATATGTATTATAATCCTATCACTGCCCTAACAGGTGTTCTAATCTCACACACATCTAAACTGCAAAACACAAGAATTTGAAATTTCAAGGTTTTTGGAAAGACTGTTCCCACAAGTAAAATTGGCCTCCTCTCACCAGTTGATTTTGGCTTGCACACCCATTGCAACTACTTATTCCAAATAAATCTAAATAAATATTAATTAAAGCACTTTAATGGTCCCCATTATCTAACTCTTCGAGGAAATGAAACACGCATTGATCCACAGAAAATTCTAGAACTTAGAGAATAAATACAAATTGCAATCAAAATGAGAATGAACTTTTTTCAGAAACTGAACTAGCATTGTGACCTGTCAAATTGTCAATGTTAATTCTTGTATCTAAAATTTATATTATGGTAGTAACCCCTTTCCAGAGAAAAGACATGAGATTTAGAATCTCATAACCCCTTTTGACACGTTGGAATATATTTAATGGCCACACTTTGTATATATATGTATATTGTCTGTCTGTGTGTTATAATAAAGTAGATGTGTGACACATAGGTGTTAGATATAATTGGAAATGAATACTTGTAGGAATAAGAGAGGCCACAGGTCATTGCAGTCTTTATATTTGCATGTATCCTACAGGAAAATTCAAATACCATATATCAATGCAAGTTTTTCTTTTTTGCTTTATTCTTTCTATGCTTGCATGTTTTAATTGCTGTTTCTAATGTGCACTGACTTGGACGACATGGTATTATGGCAGGATTTTGGAAGGATTCCCTGGTAACATTTCCGTCATCTTGAGCTTTTTCCCTAATCACTCAAATTTTGTCAATGCTCTTGCTTAGATGATTTAAACTTAACTGTGAATTTTTTTTGAGTGTCTTCTGCTAAGTTTGCAGCCTTACCTAGAATTGGTTCACTGTGGCGGCTCCATTCATGTCCATTTGTGGCAGTTACATATATTGTGGCTTAATATGCATGTTTGGTATCAAACATGCATGCTGGAGGGTAAGCAGTTGCTTGAAAGCAGTAGTGTTTGGCTTAGGCATGAATACCAACCATAGTTACCAGACTCACGATTTAAAGTGCGACTTGGTGAGTTTACATTGGATCAACCTCCAAATGATCTGATTCAACTCGGGGTGATTCAAACTCATGTTGACTGAGTTTGACGCGGTCAATGTGAGTCAAACTCACGAGTTAAATATGGATCATGCTATAAAACCCAGTTTTTAGTGTGTTAGCAGTGGATGAGGAGGGTTTCCATGCAGAGTTCTTCAAGCATGGTCTTCCCGTTCTAGATAATTACTTGGCTGATCTCTTCAACCATGTGGTCCGTACAGGTTTTCCACCAACTTGGTCACATCACACCATTCACCCGATACACAAATAGGGTTCCAGCTCAGATCCCAACAATGATTTGACGATCATAGTGGGCCACACGTTCTCGAAGCTTTATGCTACAGTCCTTCATATTGAGCTTTTTGGAGAATTTGAGAGGAGACATCTTAGAGCTAGAGGGTAGGTAGGTTTTCAACCCGTTCATCAGACCATTGTTCTTCAGACCATTGTTCATCAGCCCATTGTTTGGGCCATCATTGAGGAGGCACGTCATTGTTCTTCAAAAGTCTATTGCTGGTTTATAGATTTTCGAAAAGCTTTTGATTATGCCCCTCAAGAGGCCATATTCCAGAGGCTTAGAGACATTGGCATCTCCGAGACTCTTCTGGTTGCCATCATGTGCCTATATGAGTTGGTTCTTGGTCGTCTCCGCATGGCTGACATAGTATTAGATTTCATCTAGAGTGCCACTGGGGTTAAGTAGGGATGCCTCCTGTCCCCCATCTTGTTTGGGATCTATATTGATGAGTTGGAGGCCTGCCTTCATGAGCATATTGAGGACGGCGATGGGTGCTTCCTCCACCAAGTATTGATATCTATTCTCCTTTTTGTTGACAAGGTGGTGCTCTTGGCCTCATTTCTAGAGAAGTTGCAGAAATAGTTGCATGCTTTAGCTCTGTTTTGCGATCTTCGATAGTTGACAGTCAACTTGGGTAAAACCAAGGTTATGATCTTCTACGGGACGAAGAAGACTCTATCATACCTTCATTTCTTCTTTAGAGGGGAGGAGATCGAGATCACCAACTCCTACACATACTTGGTAGTGCAATTTTCAGGACCTCGCTTTAGTTTGCGACATATGCCCTTCAACCTCGAGTCAATAAGGGCTATGGATCCTTGGCCCTCCTTGAAAGACAGTGCTTTTGGCACCACTTTTAGGACATCTTGTCCAAGATTGCCCTCATGAACTTCCTTATTCGGCTCACTATTCTCTATGGCAGAGAGATTTGGGGGCCATGTTTTCTTGAGTCTGATTGGGCCTCAGTCAAGAGAGTCCAGACTCTTCTCCTCTGACGCATCATTAGGTGCAAACAAATATTTCCTCAACACATCATCCTAGCAGAGTTTGGTGCTCCATCCTTTTGACTTGAGATAGTGTTTAGTCTGGTCTCTTTTCTGCGTAGTCTCCAAAGCTTTTCTGACTTGGCGATAGGGCGGGATCAGTACCTGTACTTGGCCTATTTTTCTTTAGAGACTATTGTCTCATCTAGCCCTTCGGGTTGTGCTTGAGGTTGGTTCACGGGGGTCTCAGTTCTTTTGGAGTCCTTGGGCATTCAGATGGACCAAATTCCTCCTTTTAGATATTCTTTGGATGCACTGGGCCACCTCCCACCTACTAGACATGAATTGCACAAGATCATCAAAGATGACAATATAGGTAGTTTATCTAGATAACTTAGGTTAACCCTCAGGGTGGGTTATGCCCTAAGATGGCCTTCTGTGCTGAGCACTTCTTGGATATGAGAGACAAACTCATTATTCTACTGTAATATACCCTCTGCCATTGGTTACACACTCTTCTCATTCCCCTCGACCAATTTAGAGTGGGTTCTCATAGACTTCGGGTAGAGACGGACCATCACATTGATTGTTTTGACAGGATATGCTAGTTGTGTCATCTTTAGGAGGTCGAGACAGAGGAACACTTCATTTCCACTGCCCCATCTACTACAAGATATGAGGGAGGTTCCATTGCCTCTTCATGGGAACTTAGATCCTCACCAACTTCTTCAGATATCTCGACTAGAGATGCTTGGTTTTATACATGTAGGAGACCCTCAGTATCCGAGCCCATATTCTTCAGCGTTCTGCTTGACTAGATTCGACCCAACATATCACTTTCTATTTCGCAGTGCTTCCCTTAGGAAGGGGCACTAAGAAACAACTTGATAGCAGTACAATCGTCACCTCTAGATCGTTGCTGACCTGTGAGACCCTGCCCTATCCCTCGGAATCTCAACAGCATGACAGGACCAGATCCTAGTCCTTGAGGTAGCCGAGACCCCCCTAGTCCTCAGCGACAAGCTACCTCCTGTAGACAATAGCGCAGTGGGCGGTCCAGGTCTTCCATCATCTCTTCCTTTGGACAACATACTATTTTGAGTTTCCTTCATTCGGCCTTGGATGTTAGGAGAGATGGGTCTAGTCCATGATAGACCTACCTCATTACTTCTAGATCTTCTTGCTCCTGTATCTTTTACTCTTGTACATCTCCACCCCCGACGGTCTCTTGTGCTCGGGGTCGAGGGTTTTTCATGTTTTCCATGACCTAGCATAGTCTTCACGCTCTGTCCTATTTTACTTTACTTTCGTTTCCTGTCTTTTCCCTTTTATAGGAGACTGTTCGGTATTCCTGCTTTGTAATGACATCATTGCACTCAACAGTCCCATTGACCTACTTTTGTGGTCATTAGTTGGACATTAATAAAATCATCTCATCTTATCTTATCTTATCTCTCATTTTTCTGCCTGTTCAAGCTACTTTCTTATCGGCCAGTTTATTCTGTACTTGCCAAGTTTTTCCTAATCCAATTCAAACTAATCTTTCTTTTGCCTCACCTAGTTTTTGCTGATTCCAGGTTTGGTAACTGTGATACCAATACTGCTGCATTTTTGTTGACAGGTGTAAATACCTTTGAGACTGTCTCATTCTCCATTAGATATAGTGCTGTGGGAGGTGGGTTGATTGTTTACTGTGCTGTGTAGTTTGCTACACCACCAAATTCTGTTCTTCGTTTTGTTTGAGGACAATGTCTGCATGCTGGACTGTGTATTCCCATTTTGTTGGCAATGGTCATTCTCTTCTTTGGTTTTCCATCTTCCTTGTCTAAAGCAGCACAGAATTGAGAATACTGTTAGAGCATTTGAATAGTAAAACATTTCATAATTTTTAAAAAATAAAATCCCTGTCTTGGCATGAGACATACGTTGAATCCTGCATTCCTGCAATCCATATTTGGCTGCATTCTATTTTATATAGCTGATCTGTTTATGTTCATGCTCCATTCTGTGGCTGACTGTGAGACAATTTAATCTACATATTTACTCACTGGCAACGTTTCAGTTCCTGTTTGAGATGGTGAGAGTGATGAGACATCTCATTTGTTGCATTCTGTTATCACTAGAAATGGTCACTTGGGGAAATTAGTGCCAAGGGGGTCAAATGCTCATTTAGGGAAGGTGCCTCTGTCATTGGCACAATCCCTATCTATTTGGAACTGGTCGATGCTAGCTCCAGGGGCTATCCCTAAGAAAATTAATTGCAGATTTTAAACAAAGTGACTGGTGTCTTGATAAACACAGGTGATGTAGGGAAGAAACAAAGGAGAATAAAAGGAATGGTTATAGGGCAATTATGAGATTGAGTCCTACAATTGTGGGAGCAAAGCAATAGAGAGCAATCACATGACATAATTCTCATTTATTAGACATATACCATAATATCAAAGATAGTTTAGATTTCAGTCTTCCTTAAACCAGAGCAGTTTTGGTAAGTACAAAGTGTGATAAAAATCAGAACATCATTAATCTTAGCAAAGGACACAGGGAGATATAATCATACCGTAAGCTCCTTATTCTGAACAAGTCTTGGAGGTGAGAAGGAGATCTACAGCCAAGAAGCTCTAGTGACTTGTTCCATGGAAACAATTTGAGTGCTGCTTGAAAATTGAGACATGAAGGAAGGAAGAGAAGTGGCTGAAGAAGAGAAGATTCAAGTATACAATGATGATTTCCTTGTATGGAGTTCCTTTTATGATGAACAGTTCTCCCACTGTATAGGCTAAACTTGATCTCTTCCACAAGTATTCAAAGGCATGCAATCTCTCTTCAATCCAACCACTTAAAATACAAGCAAATGCTCTCATGCAGAGCGCCGCTTGCTCTGCTAAAAATAATTCAAGATAAGCCCTGAAAAGCTCCAAAATAATGTGCCCTCTTGCTGATTTGCAAGCTGAAAACTGGACAAAAACAGGACTAAAAATATGTTAAGGTGAGTGCCCTCCAATCTTGGCACCTACTATCACATGCAGCTATTCCTTGATCTGAAATAGATCTGTCCATGGTCTTCTGGATTTTTCATTGCATAAGAGATTTGAAACGGACGTTTCGAGCAGAAACCCTGCTCATCTTCAGGGAAGCAGAGCTAGCAGGAATTTTATGAAGAAACCATCATAACATGTTTCTTCAACTTTATTCTTGTACGTTCGAATCTGCGGGTCTCCATGAGTAATCCTCTCCATATAAGGATGAAATAAGATGATTCAAGCTTTCGCAGTTATCTGAGTTTGTCGATGGTCTTTTGGATTGTTCACTGCGTAAGAGATTTGAAACCGACGTTTCTAGCAGAAACCCTGCTCATCTTCAGGGAAGCAGAGCTAGCAAGAATTTTATAGAGTATTATAGTGAAATAGATCACTATAATACTCTTTAACTGTTGGTATCCTTTTTCAGTAGGAAAGTTAGAGTAGTGAACCTATTGGGACAATCTAAAAGCTCTGTGATTTTGGGGCCTTAAATGATACGTTTTTAGGATCTGAACTAATTATTGGACTTGCCTACGCTATAGAGCTCGTCAAGTCCTTTCCAACAATAGTTCGTAATAGCGATTTCAACTTTCGAGAGAAAAAATATGACCTTTTCAAGTTGAACGAGTCAAACATGACTAATATAGAAGATTCCAAGGGAAGTTTAGGAGATGTCAAGAACACTCAACCAAACCCCGTCTCTTTCAGTTATACAAACTGAAGAGGAAAAGATTGTTGGGAATTGATATTCAAGTGGTGTTCAGTTCTCTAGGAGCAATTCTATTCCTTAGTTGAGTAGTGCTAGAGAAGTGAAATACATCATAGAGCAGAGAAGGAAGGGTGACATGTAGAAGTTTATACTTTATAACATGCCACAATAACTATTATACTCCATAGTGAGTAATTCTTCTTTGTAATTTTTGAAATGTAATCTTGATCAAAGAAGAAAGGCATAGTCCTTCATTTTGTTGGAGTTCTTTTCATATGGGTTTCTTCATGGTAAAATATTGTGTTCATGGCTTCTATCTATGGTGTATTATTTGTTGTAGTTTATGTGGATGACTTGAGTTTACTGTTGTAAAAGCATTGAACATAAGTTGTATATGGTTAAAGATCTTAATGGTGAGTTATCTAGTGGAACATCCACAATAGTGTAGAGGTCATATGGTATTAGAACAATTTTCTAGGTTTGTGGTGTTAGCTTTTTGGTTACTTCAAAACTATTTACACCATGCTTGCGGTGCTTCATGTGATGTATGGATGACCCTTGGATGTACCGTGATGGACATACGCATGTGAGGAGGCTTGCTCATTGATTGCTAGACCTCATCTTGGTGCTTATGTGGCTTTCAACCTTGGAGCATTGGAGACCTATGGAGTTTGTGACTTCTTCATGATGGCCAAATGGAAGTTGGTTGGTTTCGTGGGAGGATGACTTGCTTTGGAAGAAGAGCATTGGGCATCTTGGAGCCTAAATGCCTTGGGCACACTTGGTTGCTTGCATGGAGGCTTGTGCTTGACTTGAGAATGCTTGGGTTGAGGGAGTAATCAAGTACGTGGGGTGTACTTGGAGAATCACATGGCGTAGGATTGTTGGAGGTTTGGAGGTTTGTGGAGGTGGAGCATTATACCTTCTTGAGTAGCGTTCATGCCTTGGAGACTTGCTTGATGGAATCTTCACCTTGGAGCTTGACATGTGCCACTTATAGAGGGAGTGCTTCACATGTGGGCCTATCTTCGTGGATAGGTTGCTTGTAGTGGATTAGGACCTCTTTTACCTCTCATATAAATAGAGGAAGGAGGGAGTCATATCATCATCATCATTGTACTCACTCTTTGTACTTGTCTTAGAGAGGCATCTTGTAGGGAGAAATATGTTAGGATTCATAAGGAAACCCTATGAGAAGATAAGAGAGAGATATGTTGGAGATGGTACTTGATCTTGCGCATTCATTCATTCATCACTCACTTGTATTAGAGATGTGAGGATTGGAGTGCACTAGTTTCTCTCTTTGTACTCTTGATTGTATTGTTGCTCTTTGTCTTGGAGAACTAGACTGTTGGAGAAGTTCCAAGAGGAATTCTATTTTAGGGTTTCAATAAGGAGGCAAAGAAGCTAGGGTTTGTGAGAAATCCTAGTGTGTGAAAGAAGCATTGTTCTTGTATCTCTTTTGAGTGAAGAAGGCTAGTGTTTTGAAAACCCTAGTGCTACTTGTTATGTCCGTTGAAGAGGAACAGAGGAGACACCTTGCACACACTTTTGTGATGCAACTGTAGAAGTTGTTACTGCACAAATTAGCACCCTTTTGATAGGTCATGAGATGCACCCATTCGCACCACAATCACAATGTACTCTCCTTACGCTTTTGGCCAACCTAGAGGCCAAGGGGGAGTCCCTAATATAGGAGAAATAGACTTGTACAACAAGAATACCTCACGAGTCACGAGCAACTTCTTGGCAGAGATCAGTACCTTATGAAGTGAAAGCAATGAATACAAGCATGTTTACCAAGTACTTCAAGAGGGTAGGAGTTAGTCTGAATAAATGTTCACAATTAGGGAAAATGATTAAAAACCTTGCTGCTGTTATAAGAGGACAGCCAACAAATATGTGCACAAAGATAGATGAAAACCACTTAGGACAATGCCAACTTACCAAGGAAGGTAGCCTTAATGGAGAGGGATAAAAATCACACCTTTGGGGCAGCCAACAAATGAGTAAGATAAATTTGGAAATGACTTATCAGATCTGGTTTATGCCCTAGCCAGCCCCTAGAAATCACAAGAGGGTCAACTTGAACCACTAGATGAATGCCCAAGAGAGTAGGGTTGATAATAGACCTTATCTCCAACTAGTACGACCTTCTGAAGATGAATTTAGATGGCTGTACCTGTCAAATCAGATCTGAAAAAAGCACACTAGCATTTGCACATAACCTTAAATATCTCAAATTAGCCACAAAAAGAGGATGCCCTTCAAGATTGACCATAAAACCAATGAAGGCGCATCAATTTGACGGATTAGATTTGTCAATACCACAATATTTTATATTTTTTTATATTTTCAGGCTTTTTCATATATTTGATTTTTTTGTATTTTTTCCAAAATCGTACAAGGAATTTTGTAAAATTGAAATGGTGAAGATGAGGGAAATAGACCTATTAGGTCTTACTCCACTGGGCAATAAGAAATCAAGGCTAGTGTTTTTCCTAAGAATTGGCAATTCAATATTTGAATAACTAGGGCAAGGCTAAGAAACCCTAGGTTATGTTAGCACATGACCTAATTAGGGAAAACAAGATTCCAAGGCCCAAAACAAGAGAGATCTTTCTGGAATATCTCACCCAGCAAGACTAAACTATTATCCATAAAACCCTAAATTACTCCTACCTTGGATGTGCAAGACAAGAGTTTCAAGATCTTGCCACAATTGAAAGAGAAAAGAGAAGAGAAAGAGCCTCAAGAATCCTTTCACCTTGGAATAGCCTTGAAAGATTGTAAAGAAACCTTCAAACATCAAGATTTATCCCTTAGAAACCCTAGAAATGTCAAGAAAGGAGGTGCACACCACTTAGTCTCTCATATACACAAGTAGAAATAAAATTTCAGTCATATTTGATCCCATGATCTTGGTTACAAATGAGGGGGAGATGCCATATTTATAAGAAAAAAAGGCTCACTTAACCCCTCCTCTAGGTTGACCTACCTAATTTGAGTTTAAAATGATTTTTTAGGGTTTGTCACCCACAATCCTAGGACTAAACCTCATAAAACATAAATAATGATAAAATAAGATGATAGCTTCAACATGATGAAAAGTTGAGCTTGGAGGGAGGACATCATGCCCCATCTAACCCCATCATATGCCTTTTTCCCACAATGCCCCATTCTTAGGTTGTTACAACCTCCAAAAGCTTGCTTTCAAGGTGGACGATTTGCTCTTTTTGACAAAGATGACCAAGAGGGAGGAGTGATATAACCAAATAAGGTCCAAGAGGGTATGAATGAAGTGTGCTAGAGTGGGCGTGACAATGCTTACATGCACAATCACCTTTACACAACATAAAATTACAAGTGTGGCTAGGGCCCCCTGAGCCATGTGTCCTAATGGATTTACCACAAGGTGCACCAATACCCACCCAAGGAATAAATGCTCGACATGATGAGGGGTTACGACCCATCAAGGGGTAGTCAACAGTGTCACAAGACCGACACACCTTGGAATGAGGACCAAGAGGACCTACCATGCCTTGACCAAGGGCCTTGAGTCCTGCTAGACCAACACTTTTACATAAAGAAACCCCCAACTTGGCCTTTTACAATGTCGAAAAAGACCCCCCTATTTGGCACATTTGGTCGGGTGCGCTGCAGAGAATCTGGGGCGTAATAGGAGCCAAAAAGGATCTTTGATGAAGAAACTAGCTCTTGGTTGGAAATGATTCCTAACTAGGAGGAGTTGGTGGCTAGGGACTTCATGGTTTCCCTATCTAGGGCTTGGAAAGCTTGAAATTGTACCAGCTTGAGATAAGCTGAGTATGTACATGTACTTCATCTTGTAGATTTTATTTTCAGCTTGTCTTGTCTTTTTGATTGGGTAATTTCCAACACTTGTTGTTCATGCTGATTTGACATAACATAGGGTTGAAATTGTCATGTAATTTATTAATGTCCAACAAATGACCACAAAAATAGGTCAATGGGACTAAAAGATACTTCTAGTAAGAGTACAACAAGTGAGTGCAAAGACAACTCCTAGAAAATGATATAGATAGGATAAAGAAAGCGAAAGAAAAAAAAGTCCAGCTTAGAAAAGTCTCTAACTATACTGAGCTAATCGCTAGGGCTAACCAACACCAAAAGATATATATAGCAATATCATGGATGTTGTGATACACAGTTAGAGTTCAAGGCTGGAAACATCTTGCCACCGAAGATAAGGGGGTGTTTGAAATTGCAAGACTTGTTTTACAAAATATTTAAAACCAATATAAGCTTCAATTAAATTCAATTGTTTTGAATATTGTTATAAAATCCACCTCCTTGTATTTTACTTTAGTGATATGGCAAGGGGTTAATGAGTTAAGGGGCTATATTTTGCTTCATGTCTATAAGCAATTTTTTAAGGGGTTGGAATTTTTTTAAAGGGGGCTATATTTGGTGAAATGTATATCATTTAAGGTGCCAAATTTTTTTGAGGGTTTAATATTATATTTTTGGGGCCTTGTTTTTATTTTAACAATGAGAGATTAAACACTAAATAATACCAAAAACTTGATAGAAATGATAAATAAGTTTCTATGCGGTATATGAGGGTGATTTGAGAGCAAATGCAAAGGGGTTGATTGTGTGTTGTGGGGGATTACCCTATAGTGGATCTGGAACCGTATACAATTTTTAGAGGGGTGCTATATATAGGATTGAAAATGGGTCTATTGACCTAATTATGTTGAAAAGATGGATGTACGGTATTATTTTATTCACATACATTAAGTTGAATAACATGTTTAATTGTTTTTAGTAACACTTTGTATGCATTGTATGCTAGAGCTGATACATTGACAAAAAGCTAGGCTAAGGAACAATGTCATATAGAGGAAGCCCTAATGAATTGTGACTGGATTAGTAGCAATCATGGAATATTTGTTGGATTTGACCTCATATAGGAGATGGGGACATTGGATGTTGTGTTTCTCATGAGGGTAAAGGAGGTGCTTGATTGATATGGATGGTACTTGATGAAGATGAATGCATCTATGATAGGTCAGTGCAGGTTGACTAGAGGGATGTTAAGATGGTGTTAAGCCCTGGCTGGATTAGTAAAGATTGGGGTTGGCTATGAAAAGGATACAAATGTTTGTACATAGCACTATTATTGATGTAGGGTACATGGAAAGCTGTGTAGGATTGTGGACAATAGAAAACACAGGGGTTATCATTTATAGGGTGCAAAGTGTTGAGAAAAATTACATGGCATGGGTAATATGTTCCAGGCATAGGTATAGGTACACATGCAAAGTATATGCAACTTCTGTTTCTCTACATGATTGACTTGGTAGAAGACTCAACGTGTTTTTGTTTGGTGTTTGGGTGAGATTAGTATAGGTCCTTGTGACCATTAGGGTGTGTTATGTTGCAATATATGTGATGGTCACACATTTCTATATCTGTATATAGTGTGTTAATAAATTAGATCTGTGATGCATATGTGTCACATCTAATAGGAAATGGATAGTCATGGGAATAAGGAAGGGCATATGCCATAGTGGACTTTATATTTGCTTGTATCCTTGAAGAAAATTTGAATACCTTTCATTAATGCAAATTTTTTGTTTTTGCTTTATTCCTCACTTTCATATTTAATTGCTATTTCTAATGTCCATCGATTTTGGCAACATGATGCATTGTTAAAAGGATGTGCATCAGAATCCCATAACTACTTTCTTAGGCCTATTTCATCTCTTAGACACGATCTCTAGACCTACTATCCTCTATGGTTTTGAGGTTTGGGGGCTTAGCTTTTTTTAGATCGACTAGGCTAGATAGAGAGTGTCTAGACCCTTCTTCGTCAATGCATCTTCTAGTGCAAATGGAAAATTCCCCAACCCATAGTCCAGGTAGAGTTAAGGATCCATCCCTTTCTTCTTGAGGCCATATATAGATTAGTCTCTTTACTCCATAGACTTAGGATGTTTGGGGACTTGCATTCCAATAGGGATTAGTATTCTTATCTTGCAGTATGTTCATCTAACGCCATTGCCTAGGAAGGTCTCCAGAATGTGTCCGTTGCTGGTTTATAGAGGCCTCCCTATTACTTTAGTCAATGGCCATTTCATTGGATCGACTCCCCCCTTTTAGCTACTCACTATGCCTTAGGTCAGCTCTTGTTGTATTAACAAGACCTAGACCGGATTACTAGAGAGGACATCTATACTAGATTAACAAGACTTGAATTGGATTACTAGACTTGCATTTTATCCATATATGTAAGAAGTAGTGGCTTAATGAGTCGCTCTAGACTTAAATGAGGTGTAGTAAAAATTTAAAATAGGTAGAATTGAAACAAATTTAAGGAAAATGTGGCATGGGCAAATCTGTAAGATGGGTAAAATCTAGTCATTTTTTTTATAAAAGATGAGAATGGTCCCATTGTGGGTATTTTATTAATTAATTTATGGAGTAGGCTCTACCTTTGTTTTTTATATATTGCCTAGTAAAATTTGTCTAGGCTTAGATAACTATGATATATCATGAGATAGCACAATAATTGACCGCATTAACACAATAGCATGTTCTCTAGAGGGTTGATTTGAGGACTTTGTAGATAAAATCACTTAATTTACCACTATACCACAACCCACTTGGTACATTGTGGTTTTATTTATGTGTACATGTTACCTAGCTTACATATTTTAAAGTTGAAACTTAGTTTTTCAGAACTAATCACTATATTTGAAACATTGATGAAGTTTTTTCTGGATAATTAAGAATACTTTCTATATATAATAAAAGAAATATACAATGAACAAAATAAGTTTTAATAGACATTTGTAAAGGAAGCATAGTCATCTCACTTGATAGACAACCTAGGTAGTTAAGGTGAACCAATGCTTCCATTTTTGAGTTTTTTGCTAATTAGTGGCTGGTAACCAACATCCACTAATTATATTTTTTATGTTTGTAAGGAGTCAGCTTGCGTTCTCCTATCTCCCTTCTATGTGGTTGGTTTGGGATCCATGGATTTGATGGCTAGACTACCTTGGACCCCATCTTAGTTCTAACTTATAGATTTGTTTTTGCTGTTTCTTAATCTTTTTTGTTCCTTATCAAAAGATTTGCCTTGTTCCAAGCCTTGGTTAGTTAGAGTATGCCCCTAATGCTTGAGCCAATGTTAGAGAGGGAGCTTCACCTTTGTATTTGACTATTTTCCAAAGCAACACTTTTGTTGGGTGCAAGATCCTTAAACACCCCAGTGGAGTCATCTAATGCTTGGAAGGGATTGAGGATGGCTACCCTTTCTTGTTTGAAGTGTTCTTCTTAGAAGATTTCAAAGTCTTTCTTTTGACCATGGCCTTATTTGAAGTTTTGTGAGTTGAGATTGAGGAAGTGGAGAAGTCTTGTAAGGCATCTACAAAAGATGAATCTTACAAGAAAAGGTGTGACTCAAGCCCTATGATGAATACCGAAAGATAGCCATATCTTGGGCGCCAAAATGCAATTAAGATAAAGAATTGATTTGCCCTACAAACACTCGGGGTTGGGAATAACTGCTTGGATTTGCAACAGATTCATCAAATCAGGAAAAAATATCCACAAGACATTGTAGATTCAATAACATAAAACAAGAGAGATATAAGCATAAATTAAAGGTTTCAATGCACAGGAAAAAAGAGAAAAAGTAAAGAAGCTCTCTTGTCCTGCTATTTAAAGAAGAGGCACAAGAAGAGGCACCCTTTTATTCACATACTATTTAAAGAAGCTCTCTTGTCCTGCTATTCATGATCATCATAACAATCCTTTAATTGTTCCATCCAAAGCTGGTCTGCACGCTGGATTTGGGCTCAAGAGAACAATGTTTATCTTCATGAAAAGTCATTGACAAAGAATGGTTAGAATTAGCCAATGATCAGTGCCAAGTTGCCAACCATCGTTGAAAAATTCGGCATCGACAAAAGATCAACAGGGGTCCAGATTCCAGAATACAACTTCTTGGCAACATTGGGGAAAAATCGGCAAACCACAGAAAGCATTAAAAAGTAGAAAATAAATTCATTTTTTTGGTTTTTTAAACATATAAACCAACAACAACATCAAATAAACATACTGGCACATAAATATAGGAAAAATACTGATATATATGATGCAGTGGATGCCAAATAAGAAATGATACATCAAAGTCAATACTAAATCCTGAACCTTGATAGTTTTCCAATCAAGGACTCAAAATTGGACAACCAATACAAATTGATATCAAATATATAAATGTATCTAATTATCATGAGTCATCTACAATGACAAATCTAGCACTGAGCTATCCTGGAGAATCAATGACCTCTCCCCCTTTCACAGGAAAAGTTCATGGCTCATTTTCCATGAGAAGTTCCTGCATTATATATCTAATGTCGAGTAGAGGGTGTAGCTGTATCAGCCTGTGTAGAAGGTGGTCTTAACGCTGCCACATCACCCTCCATGATGTCAAAGTCAAAGTTCTCTGTTGCACCCCACACTTGCTGTTCCTCCCCTGTCGAGGTCCTAACCCAGTAAATGGGTTATAAGGAATGGTCTATATATACTTGTGAAATTCTAAGTTAATTTTTCATTTTACCAGCAACTTAGGAAATACTCAAACTACCTATATTACGTAAACAACTGTGGTTGTACTAAATTATACAGAAACTAAATTTTAATTTTACCATCGACACCGGGTTGTGACCAGGAACAATAACAAGAGAATAATCAAATTCTGAATTAGCTAATCCATTTGGAATTCCCTGAAATATAGCCCACTTGCTTGAATCCGGCAGCCCCAAGTCCAACTCACTGCAGCTAAGTATACCAACCAGCAGCCGTAACAACAGTTGGGGGAACCACTCTCTACCCAACCAACCCCCAGCAGAATCCGAGGCCTCGAGCCCTCAACAAATAACTCTATGGTAGACGTGGTAAGGCCTCACTCTCCTCCACCTCTGCACTCCAATGACAATCCTTACTTCCTCTGACTCCTCCTCCCAATAGATGCACTCACAGAACAACAAAATCACTCCCAAACCCCAGACAATAGCAGAAAACTAACAAGATAACCTCCCAACCAGCTAGACCAGCCCCCATTCCCACTGGTCTTTTCCCCTTTTATCATTTAATTTCCTAATTTATTCATTTTCTTAATTTTGCATGGATGACACTACTTGTCATCCATGCACCTAATACAAAACTATAGTTAATTAATCTCTTTTTAATAACAATATTGAGTTTTAACCTTAATGCACACTTTCCTATATATATATATATACTAATACAGTATCCTACTAAGATTGGAGTGTTACATCCCTTGTGCCTGCTGTTGCTCCTCCTCCAATCATGCAGGTGACTCCTCCATAACAGGGGTTTCGTACTCCACCCTCCACTCAGAGAATATTTTAATGTTGTCCAAGATAATGGCTTCCACATCAGGTATCTTCTCATCTACCTCACCCATAGTCAAAGATTGTAGTGGACAAATACCAAATCATTGAGATGTGGGAAATCCAACCTTTAAGAGGGTCATCAATAAATTTAGTGAGTCTTGAGGGTAATAAGCATGTTAGAGGGTAATACATTACAATAACTATAATTTCTTAGTTGAAGTTCTAACTTGTAGCTCTTTTTTGAGTGTATTTTTTCAAAAACACTCCAATTGTGCTCACATCCTGAAGCATTGCATGTTTCGCTGACCCAAAGGGTGAAATTCTGTAAATTTGGTGCTCTTGCACTGTAATTTTGCCACCACACATTTACAACAAATAAGAAAAAAAAATACTTAAACTACATATCATCAAAATATAATTCAACTTTCAAATAAATCACATAATTAAAATTAGTTAAATGTAAACTCAAGCATTTCAATGCCTTGTTGGATGAGCTAGAGTGAAATGTTAAAATCATTTGTAGATTAAGTGACTGTTCTTTTAGAAAATTTGGTGATTCTTTAATTAACATCTCTAAGGCTAGTTATAGTAAATATGGATGAAGTCCTATAGGTAAAAAACCATAGATAAATCTTGTATAGATTTAAATTGTTAATTCTGATGGGTAAACTTGTAAATGATACAGGGTAAGAAAAGGTGATAAGATAGCGATCCAAATTATTTTATGCTTGCGGTCGTCAGAGTTGTGGCTAACCATTACATACATTCAACATGAGGCTTAAAGGATTTCAGAAGGTGTGATGGAACTAAGTTTCGTTATGCACAAAGAATTTCTTTCTCTTAGTGTATAAAATTAGATAATATCAATAAACCATAAAATAACGCACATACTTAGAATGCTACACAAAGCTGGTTTTAAATAAATTTTTTATTCCAACAAACTTTATTACAAAAGACCTCAACTTGTATACTTCTGACCCCCCCTAAGTCTACATGTGTATATACAATAATTTTTTTGTTAGACTATAATTTTAATAGACGTAGAAGTTGGAAGACCAAATAACTTCACTGTTTGACTTCCTCTCTCACACTTGTGTTGTGGGTATTTTTCATCTTCTGCAACGTGATCTTGAAGACATGTATTGTTTCCAAACTCTAGTTTCCACAAGTGTGCATGGTAGCTTCTATGCTCTTGTAATGGTAAGTTGCAAGTCTTATAATTCTTGAAACAAAAACCTTCACCTTCACAAACATGGGTTGTAGGCCTCTTCTCCTACATCCTTAGAATCTGGCCCTGCTCAACTTCATAAAATCTGGTTTCAATTGTTTTTGCAACTTTGTCTTGTATGTGCAACCAGATCAGAGGGATTGTGGGTCCTCTCTTTAGAAATTTTTCTCGAAATGTCACTTTCAAAATTTCACCTCAGTCTTGAGGTTTCCAGGATCTAATCCTTGTGAACTTTCAGCCTTAAGGCTGATCTGAAATATTAAATTACAGCAGTGATATTTTACTTCTCTTCAACTCGATTTCACACAGCATCCCAAGTGAATAAATACCATACAAGTGTACTTACAATACCACAATACTACAGCCCTTGGGAAACACTTTTCCGACCACACAACAGATTTGAAATGTCTTATTTCAACGGATTATGACAGCAGTAAATCTGTCATCTTGTCTTGTAGATATGTTTTAAATCACTTAACCAATTCAACTATATTCTCTTCAAATCAGCATGAACAACAAGTGCTAGAATACACCCAATCAAGTGTTGATTTTTGTAGCAACGGACAAGTACTTACACATGGACAGTGTCTAACAGGGGGAAGGCATCATTATTGACTCTCAGACTTAGGAGATTCACTTTAGTAAAGTGAAATATTAAAGTGAATGTACTTTTGTAATTACTTTATATGTAAAGTGATCTAGAGGGCCCATGGTATTGGCCTAAGTTGCACGAAATGTGGAAACGTGTAGAAGTTTCAGAAACGGGAACGCTTGGAAACGGGAACTACTACATCTGTCAGGGGATACACGATATATATATATATATTGAATAACACATTATCTCACAAAGAAATAAGAGTGAGAGGTTAATTTGTAAGTAGGTTTAGAAATGATTCCGAGGTAAATTTGTTTTCATTTTCCATAAACTAGGGTTGTTTTAGATTTCCTATGGGTCCCAAGCCGCTCATGGACCCTTGGAGGTTTCCCAGAAGTTTCCGAGAAGTTTTTGAGTTTCCGCGAGTTTCCAATACCGGTACGTGGGCATTTTTGGAGTTTCGTGAAACATAGGTATTGGCCCAAGGTATTTGCATATTGTAATGTTCTAAAAGGAAGCCTAGGTGAGAGGATGTGACACAAAACAGTTACACAGAGTGAGTGAGATCTCATTGATTTGTTGGAGACAAACTTTCATCCAAGTGTGCAAGTGCAGGGGTACGGTCAAAGGAAAGGAGCAAGGGGCAACTGTGGGTTAGCAACCAACAAGATCAAAGGGTTGATCTTGAGGTGTGAAGGCTAGCGTTTTGTCATTGTAATTCCTCAGTGGGCCATTTTCCGAGGAAGGGAGCCCAGAATTTTTATCTT
This sequence comes from Larix kaempferi, assembly GCA_027924585.1. Classification (NCBI taxonomy): domain Eukaryota; kingdom Viridiplantae; phylum Streptophyta; class Pinopsida; order Pinales; family Pinaceae; genus Larix; species Larix kaempferi. The sequence continues at coordinate 3,667,023 of BSBM01000482.1, forward strand.
AATAAAAATCAACTATTTGTTGGTTTTTCCCCAGTTGGGGTTTTCTAGGGTAAATCTATGTCAAATGTGAATGTGATTTCTGTTAAAGAAATGTAACTGCAAAAGATATTTTAAATGTACTTGTCTATTGTATTATTGTATTCCTCATTCGGGAGATGTCATTGATGTAATTGATAATGTAAGAGTCATTGAAAGAGTCAATGTAAACCCTAGGACTTGTGTTGGCCTAGAAGAATCCAGAAAAAGATATTTTATTATGTACTTAATAAGTCGGCCCAGTCAGTTAGGTCAAGTCGGCCCTGTTGGGGAAAAGTCACCTCAACTAAAGAACATAAATAAATAAGAGGTTGAGTTGCTCATTTGCATCACTCCACTCACTCACTCAAGTTCGCATAGGAGAGAGAGAGAAGTTCGCTGGTGAAGGAGAGAAGCTGTTTTGTCTTGGGGTTTTATGTTGTACTTGGTGAATTCTATATTGAGGAAGTTTTGTCGAGGTTTTCTCTCTTGTGGTTTCCCCGAGAGAAATTTTGTGTTCTTTGTGATTGTTGTGCTTGTCTTTCTTTCAGTTGTTATATTGTTTAATGTTATTATGCTAAACAAGTAAACACTTAACATGGTATTTGAGTAGGCCTGAAAGAAAACATTTTACAACTACTACATCTGCAGAAAATAAGGTTTCTTGTTCCGGGAGCTCTCTCCATAGATCAGCTGAAAAAGAGGGTGCATCTAACTTGCCTCACTAGGGTGCATCTTTCTGTCGAAGCAGAATTTAATTCCGAGAACTTTCATTTCTGGGTCCACCACTACAGCCCGAAGAACTAGGGCATCAATTTTTTGGAAGATCTGCTCACAGATTTGGGAGAAAGAGTACATTGCCCAGCTCACCTTGAGGAGGTGCATCTTTTCTTCCAGTCAGTTTTCCAAGATCATGAAGTTGGAAAATTAGGGTTTCCCTGTCAAACCCTAGGTCAAGGTAGAAGCAATTTTTCAAAAGGACAACTTTTCTGGTAAGTACTATCTCCATTCTATTTCCATTTGAGGTGCTCATATTATCAAAATGACAAGCACTACCAAGCTTGATGAGAAGCTTGAAGGAGCTGAGAACTTCAGGGCATGGAAATATAGAGTCATGCTCATTCTTGAAGAACATGACCTAGAAGGCTTTGTAAAGGAAGAAGTTGCAGAACCAGAAGGAGATGAGGCCAAAGCAAGACACAAGAAGAATATGATCAAGGCTAAGAGGATCATAGCTGACTCGATCAAAGATCACTTGATTCCTCAAGTGTCCTCAAAGAAGACTCCAAAAGAAATGTTTGATGCTTTGACCAGTCTATTTGAAAGAAATAAAATTAATAGGAAGATGACCTTGAGAGATCAACTGAAGGGTGTGAAGGTTAAGAAGTCAGAGACTATGCAGTCATATTTCATTAGAGTATCTCAGATCAAAGAACAATTAGAAGCTATTGGAGACATGATACAAGAAGCAGAAGTTGTGATGACCACCTTGAATGGTCTTCCAAGAGATTGGGAACCTTTTGTTCGTGGCATATGCTTTAGGAAGAGATTGATCAAGTTCAGACAACTATGGGAAGAGTGTGTGCAAGAAGAAGAAATGATAGTAGTAAGAGAAGAGAAACTAAATGATAATGAAGATCAAGCTTTGGAAACCCATGCTAAAGGAAGAAACAAGAGAAATAATGATGTATGTTCTCATGACCACTCTCCTAGAAGATCTCAAAGATCTCAAAGGAACAAAAGGGTCAAGAGAGACTTCTCCTCCTTTGAATGTTTCTCTTGTCACAAGATGGGACACATTGCAAGAAATTGTCCTCTCAGAGCTGAACAATTCAAGAAGCAGAAGAGAAGATTTCATGCCCAAACAGTCGTGGACGATGGACATGATGATGAAATCAAAACCAGAGAAGACGAAGATTCCAGTGAAGAATATGTTCTAATTTCAGCTCTCATTGGTTCAGTATCTCATGGAAGTGACACTTGGTTAGTAGATAGTGGAGCTTCCAAACACATGAAAGGATACAAAGACTCTCTTTCACATCTTCTGCAGAAAGACTCTCCACACAAACTAAAGCTTGGAGATGATTACCAATATCCTATCAAAGGAATGGGAGAGGCTTCTTACAAGTTGGACTCTGGAAAGTCGATGAAGATGAAGGAAGTCCTATATGTTCCAGGTTTGGAAAAGAACCTTCTTTCTATCTCAACATTAGATAAGGAAGGTCTTAGAGTTGCATTTGTAGATGGTGAAGTTCTTATGTGGCCAAAGGGAAAGACGATAGATGATGCAGTTGTTATTGGAGTTGAGCAAGGAGGACTCTATAAACTCAAGGGACATGCATATTCTGCACTAATGGCTTGTACCACGAGTCCTTGTGAATTATGGCATAGAAGACTAGCTCATGTACACTTCAAAGCTTTACCAATAGTGAGTAAAGTGATGACTGGATTACCAGAAATCCAGGTTGATCATGAAGGTGTGTGCAAAGGATGTGCACAAGGAAAAAGTACAAAGAACCCATTTCCAAGCAATGATAACAAAGCAAAAGGAATATTGGACACTGCCCACTCCAACATTTGTGGACCGATGTCAACTACTTCATTAAGCGGGTATGTTTATTATGTTTCTTTTATTGATGATTATTCCTGCAAAACATGGATGTATTTCTTAAAGAATAAAAGTGAAGTATTTGAAAAGTTCAAAGAGTTTAAGGCTCTTGTGGAAAACCTCTCTAAAAAGAAGATCAAGATACTATCAAGATACTAAGGTCAGATAATGGAGGAGAATACACTTTAGGTGATTTCAAAGAATTCTGTAAACAAGCAGGGATTAAGAGGGAGGTTACCATCCCCTATAATCCACAACAAAATGGTGTAGTTGAAAGGGAGAATAGGTCTATCATGGAAGCAGTGAATGCCATGATCCATGATCAAGACCTACCCATGCATCTATGGGCTGAAGCAGTTAGAACTGCAATTTATGTGCAGAATAGAATGTCCCACAGTGCTCTTGGCAACAAGACTCCATAAGTGATGTTTACCGGTGAGAATCCTGAAGTCAGTCATCTGAATATATTTGGGTGTCCAGTATTCATACACATTCCAAAAGAGAAGAGATCAAAGTTGGAACCTTCAGGAAGGAAGGGGGTATTTGTGGGTTACAGTGAGCAATCAAAGGCTTACCGTATCTACATCCCAGGATACCGCCAGATTGAACTTAGCAAAGATGTTACATTTGATGAAGATACGGCTTTCAACATGTCTAAGAAGACTGATGACGATGAAGAGGAGCATGAAGCTCCTAGAGTTACAGAAACTAACAATGCACTAGATAGGAATATTGAAGAAGAGCATATACCAGAGGATCATGATATGACAAAACCTCAAAGACTTGAGGAACCAACTCGTGAGATAAATCCATGGAAGAGAAGACCAGCTTGGGCACGGGAAATAATCCAAGATGCAGGAAAATATGGTGCCCCAGAAGGAACAAGTAGAGAAAGCAAGAGACCAAGGCCATACTCTAGTTATGTAGCCTTGATGTGTAACCTTGTTGAAGAAGAACCCACATGTTTCGAAGAAGTGACAAAGAAGAAGGAATGGTTGGATGCTATGATTGAAGAGTACAAATCCATCATAAAGAAATGATGGTTGGGATGTGGTACCAAGACCAAAGGACAAGTCAGTGGTTTCGTCAAAATGGATTTTCAAAACAAAACTCTCAGCAGATGGAAGCATTGAAAAGTACAACGCAAGATTCGTAGCTCGGGGTTTCTCTCAAAAAGAAGGAATTGATTATGAGGAGACCTTTGCTCCCGTGGCTAGATATACTTCAATTAGAACCATCCTTGCCTTGGCAACTAAGATGAAATGGAAGTTACATCAGATGGATGTAAAGATAACTTTCCTGAATGGAAAGATAGAAGAGGAAGTATACATCGAGCAACCAGAAGGATATGAAATGGATGACAGAAAAACACATGTATGTAAACTAAAGAAAACACTATATGGGTTGAAGTAAGCATGCAGAGCATGGTATGGAAGAATTGATGGTTTCCTGATGAGCTTGGGATTTACCAAGAGTAAAGCAGATTCCAACCTTTATTATAAGGTCATAGATGATGAACCTATGATATTGTTATTGTATGTGGATGATCTATTTTTGACAGGAGAAGACAAGCCCATCATTGAATGTAAGAAGAGGCTTGCTGCAGAATTTGAGATGAAAGACCTTGGGATGATGCACTATTTGCTAGGTCTTGAGGTGTGGCAGTTTCCAGATGAGATTTTCCTAAATCAAGGAAAATATACCATTGAGATCCTAAAGAGATTTGGGATGTTGGACTGTAAGGCCATGACTACTCCGATGGTGACAAACTTGAAGCTCTTGAATGATGCTTCATCAAAGACGGTAGATGTTACGATGTACAGACAGATTATTGGCTCCTTAATGTATTTGACCAACACTAGACCCAATATATGTTTTGTTGTGAACACCTTGAGCCAGTATATGGTAGAGCCCAAACATGTTCACCTGATTGCAACAAAACATGTGATGAGGTACCTAAAAGGTATGTTGGACTATGAACTCAGATATGCATCAGATAGTGAGTTCAGATTGTATGTGTATACAAACTCAGATTGGGATGGAAGTGTAGAAGACAGAAAAAGCACTTAAGGATGTTGTTTTAGTTTGGTATCAGGTATGATCTCATGGCTCAGTAGAAAGCATCCCTGTGTTGCTCTCAGTACAACAGAAGTTGAATACGTCACAACATGTTCAGCTTGTAGTGAAGCAGTTTGGCTTCGCAAGATGTTGGCACGATTGTTTGATGTAGAAATAGATGTGACTGATATTCTTTGCGATAATCAAAGTTGTATCAAGATGTCAGAGAATCCGGTGTTTCATATCGAAGCACATCGAGATCAAGTATCACTATATTCGGGATATGGTGCAGAAGGGAGTTGTAAATCTCAAGTATGTTCCTATAGAGGAACAAGTTGCTGATGTGTTGACTAAGCCTCTCTCTCTTATAAAGTTTGAATACTTTCGAGACAAGCTTGGTGTGGTCTGTAAGGACCTCCCTCTAAAGAGGGAGTGAAGATGACGATGGTCCGATAGGATTTCCTTCGAAAGAAGGAGTGAAGATGATGGGTCCGAAAGGATCACCCTCGAAAGAGGGAGTAGTTTCCTGGAGCCTTGGTATGGAAGCTCAGTCTAGGATTGGTATGTCAGCCTGGCAAGGCCTGGTTGATCCAAAAGGATTGGTATGTCAGCACTGGCTAGATCCTAGAGCGATTGGTAATGTCTGGCTAGGCTTGTTTGGTTTGGAAGGATTAGTAAGCCAGACAAGGCCTGTTTAATCCCTGGGTAGATTGGTATGTCTGACTAGGCTTGTTTGGTCCAAAAGGATTAGTAAGTCGGCATCGTCTACCAGAGTGCCCACCACAGTGCATATTCCAAATGATGATGTTGTTCCAGTGTTTATATACTGATGGTTCCAACATTCACATGCTGCTGATGTTCCAGTATTTACTTATTGATGTTTGATGTTGTTCCAGTATTTACTTACTGATGATTGATGTTGTTGTTCCAGTATTTACTTACTGATGATTGATGTTGTTGTTCCAGTATTTACTTACTGATGGTTGATGTTGTTGTTGATTTCAGTATCCATGTATTGATGATTGATGATGTTGTTCTAGTATTTACATACTGATGATGATGTTGATGTTCCAGCAGTTCTGTTATCACACCATAGTAGCAGGGCTACTATTCTTGTACAACAGATATCTGCACATTCCAGAGCTTACATTATTCCAGAGCATGGCTATATATTTTGGATCACTCATGATCAGAGCAGTACATTATTCAGATTTGTATATGACCTTGTGTCAAGGCTGAGCCTTGAGAGTTCAGATTTGATGACTGATGTGACTACTTATCCCATACAGTTTCAGTTCAGTGCCTAGAGATGTATTACAGCAGTGTTTTCAGATGATACTGGATGATTATTATTTTGATGATGTTGTATGATCTATGGATATGTTCTCACTGACTGTGGATTATTATCTTGTTGATTTAGTCATGATCATAGCATGTGCTTGGTATATTATTCCTGATGTGGCGAACTATTTAAAATGAACTGTAAATCATAAAATGGACAATTGCTTGCACATTTAGGTCATTTAACAAAACTTACTGGTTTTTCACCTTACATAGATATGGTCTTTCCCGATACCAGTTGTCTGCTAGTGTAGGCTCCATATTCACTTGTCTCCATCCATACATGACCTTCCTGTCTGACTTTAAACCCTGACTTGTCTCATTTGACTTTCTGATACCGAGGACTTCCCCATTTTTCTACCTCTGTGTTTGGACCGCATCCCTGTTTATTCAGTGTCTCGGCTCTGAGTTGGTGACAAAACTTGCCTTTGGTGAGTTGGATTGTAGGCCTAAATCATTCTGGTCGGTTGTCCCGATGTTTGGCATTGGCTCGAATTCCCCCCAGTCACTTGAGATGTTGTTGGCTAAAACTGAAAGCTCATGTTCTACCTATGGAAACTTGAAAAATTCGCCCATGGAAACAAAAAAAAAGGGCAAGAGCGATGAATAGCTAAAAATACTCCTCGAAGAGTATAAGAAAGGTCCAAAAAGCAATGGTTCTTAAAAAGCTATATCTAAACAATTGCTGACCTTATAAATATTTAAAAAACATGCCCTGGATGCAAGCTGCAACTAGTTGTGCTTCTCAGCACATCTGAAATCTGAAGGGTTATGTAGGCCAAAAAGGCCATGGAATAAAATTGAATGATCCTAATGAACCTGGATCAACTTGATGTAGACATGATGCCTAAGTTGAATAAGCACTCTCTAAACAACTTATCCATTTGTGAGGCACAGCCATTCCCCGTGTTCTTTTGTCCAGCACAGAGTTTGTAGCTTCCCCCCTTCTCCCAGTCCAAAGTATTTTTGAGTTAAGTTAGACAAGTCAACCCCTTGGCGCAACCTTGCTCCTAGCCTTCATCATTCGCTAGCAGTTTGACCATGTCCAATGGGTGAGTTTGTCATTTGAACTATTGTGCAAGTAATTTTATATAACAACGGAATATGCTAACTTAATTAATGCCATTGAATGGATGTTATACTTTGAGCTTAGCTGTGAGAATGATTAGAGAAGCAGTGTCTTAGTCTACTGATGTGATTTATCCTTGGTTGTATATTCTTGGGATCCGTGATGATGTGGACCATGTATGGATGATTATTGATGATGATTGATGGGTCCACATGTTTGATGATGATATCATATGATGGACATATGATGCAGATGATGTTTGATCCAGTTCAGCAGGTTTATTACTACTTCAGATTAGCAGATTATACATTGTCCATATATGGTGGACCCTACAGCTGGCCCATTAGGGCAACCCAGGGTGTATGAGTACACATTCCTAGTGGATTTGGGTCTTCTGGATCCATTGAGACACTTATCTTTTAGTTCCGGGCACTTTTGACAGTGATTGATGCAGTTTTACACTTGTTGACCAGATTTGGGGCTGATTTCCCAGCCTGAGCAGCAGGGGCCCCGAGAGGCCAGTTCACCTAGGGCGCTGATGATGGAGGGGGTGGTCCAGCCACTTGTTTTTACCATTTACCCCCCCTTCTGGAGAGCCTGGTGGGCTCAGATGGACAGCGCTAGCACCCTAGGAGGCAGTTTTGGCACTTTCACAGTTACCAAGGCAGTTAAAAAATGGGATAAATTGGTCACTGAGGAAATCGATTTGGGCAATTGAGGCAAGGTTTTGGCATTTGGTCTTCACAGAGGTCTTCCAGGGTGGCATCACTACTTTCCAGTCAGTTTTCACCATGTGGGTATGCCCAGATTGATCACAGGAGGACATTTACTGCTTGGCTGTCATGGATTCTGAGGACAGTTTTGGTCATTTATATTATATTGGACATATTTTATTATCTCATTGTGCCTTGGGGATGAGCTAGTAAGGATTGATACCTCCTAGCCCCACCATGAGCTTATATTGTTATGTCCTAGTCACCATGAGGTGGATTTTGGGTGCTTATGTTTCTCTAGTGGATGACGTCACCCTCTTATTGTACCACTTAGTGGGGGCGCTATCATAACATTGGGTGATCCATGTGATGTATTGTTATGATTTATTGTTAGCCATTGATTAGATCTTGAGATCTTTTAATCTTAGCCACTCATGTAAAAAGTGGTTAGGATTGTACTCTCTCCCCATCCTATTTAAGGAGGGAGCCTCTCATTGTAAAATTCATCTAGAGATTTTTGGCTCTTGGCTCTTGGAATAAAATTTCTATCTTTTGGAGTACATGCTTGGATTGGAGTGGATGTTGGTTGTTTCGATTGTAAATGCTTTTGTCCATTGCACTGGAGGATCTATTGTAGCTATGTTGCATATTTGCCATATTTTATTTACAGGTTAAGAGGGTGATTTTGACAAGTGCGAATTGGTGGGGAGGCTTGCCCTTCAAGCTTGAAAGAAGTCGTTTTGGTTTGACAGGGAGTAGTTTTGCCTTTGTGTCAACTATTCTATGTTTCTCTCTCTCTCTTGCTTGTATCTACCTTCAATTTGTTAAACTAATTGATGCTTTGCTCCTTGGTTTTGACAGGTTAGAAGGAATCACATGTGGCTTGGGAAAATCGATTTGGCAAGAGGGCTTCAACAATTCTCCATTTGATCTTTGGCAAAGTAATCCTCGTCTCAACTAGCATTCATCTCTTCATCCAGGTATGTTCCAAGAGGTATGATCTTCTCCTTCCTTGAATCTTCCATGATTTCTAGATCATAAAAACCCTAATCAATTAAAACCCTTGTTTTGGTATTTCTTAGATCTACTTAGATCTAGCCTTGCTCTTGAAGAGATATTGGAAACCCACTTCTATAGCATCCACCCCTAGTTGGATCTACAATTTGGTGGTGATTGGCTAAAAATTGACCCACTTTTCAAGGCAAAAAGCCCTCCTTGACCCAAATCGCACTTCCTAGTGAGAGGCTTGTTTGGTTAGATCTAGCACATGGGTAGGTGAGATCCCACTTGATTTGCAATCTAGACACTTGATAACCTACCCCCAGATTCTTACTTTGGTGAAATCTACCTTGTGGACATCTCTCCATGTTTTAAGGGGCCAAAACCCCCTTTTGAATCTATTGGCACCTCAAAACTCAGATCTACTAAGATCTAGCCCTTGGATTGACTTGATTTTTTGAACATGCATAGATCGGGGTACTAGCTACTTGGATCTACAATTTGGTGGCCATTGGGCTTGATTTGGTCCACTTAACCCTTGTTTTAGCCCTCTTTGAGCAAAGTCGCACTCCCTTGGGTAAGTGAGTTTGCCCACTTTGAGGAGGTGGGTGTGTGAGATTTTCGTGGATTTGGAATGCCCAAACCTTGAAACCTAGGTCTAGACTGTCTTTTTGTCACGATCCGCCTTGGGGGTAGCTTTCCTTGTTTCAAGGGATTGTGGTCCACTTATGGTTATTACTTGAAAACATAGATCTAGCAAAATCCAACCATTGGATCTCATTTAGCCCACTTGACTTGGCTTCTAGGTGTCCCGATCTACACTTTGACATACCTTTTGACACCATTAGCCCATCCAACAAGGCACTAGTCCTTCTCCAAGCAAGTCGCACTCCTTGGGAATTGTGTCAAACCCTAGATCTAGTACATGGGTACCCCTAGAATCAACTTAGATACATAGATCTAGCCTTTATCCAACCTATAGTACCAACTTCACACCTAACTTCACCTTGTGGGCCTACCTAGAACCATTTCACACTTCCCAAGAAAACAAGACCCACTTGTGTAAACATATGGTACTATACCTAGTCATCATACCCCATCATGTGGCCTAAACCATACATAGGTTGAAACACTAACAATCTCTCACACCACCTTCAACCATACCTTAACTCTTAGGTCCACTTAGCCTTGCATTGGTTTCCGTAACTCATCATTTACCTACCCCTAGAAACCTTTGTTTGGATCCAATCAACTGTGATTGGTTATAGGGTCTCCCCCTAGGTCTTGCTACACCTTGACCTAAAGCGAAGAGTGCCTCGGTTGACGTGACTCCCACCTTGCCTTGGGAACCGTGGCATCTCTTGGGTCACCTCTTTAGTTGCCTGTCTCCTCTACCGTCCCGGATGGGATACCTCTAGGGGCAACTACAAGTTGTGTGATAACAAGTTCCTTGCTGATGATGATGTTGCTGACGATGATGATGTTCCAGCAGTTTCTTGCTGGCGATGATGATGTTGATGTTCCAGCAGTTTCTTGCTGGCGATGATGATGTTGATGTTCCAACAGTTCCATGCTGATGAAGACCATGATGATGATGCCGATGATAATATTCCAGCAGATGATGTTGCTGATGACGATGATGTTGATGCTCCAGTAGTTCCATGCCGATGAAGACCATGATGATGATGCTGATGATATTCTAGCAGATGATGTTGTTGATGACAATGATGTTGATGATGCCCCAAGCATATGATGATGTTCCAAGAACTTCCTACGACATATAGAGTTTCACCAATCAGTTGTGCAGCTGTTGATGATGATGATGATGTTCATAGAATACCTTCCTAGTTAAGAGGGAGTGTTAAAGAAATGTAACTGCGGAAGATATTCTAAATGTACTTATCTATTGTATTATTATATTCCTCCTTCAGGAGATGTCATTGATGTAATTGATAATGTAAGAGTCATTGAAAGAGTTAATGTAAACCCTAGGACTTGTGTCAGCCTAGAAAAATCCAGAAAACGATATTTTATTATGTACTTAACAAGTTGACCTAGTTAGTTAGGTCAAGTCGGCCTTGTTGGGGAAAAGTCACCTCAATTGAAGAATATAAAAAAGAGGTTGAGTTGCTCATTTGCATCACTCCACTCACTCACTCAAGTTCGCATAGGAGAGAGAGAGAAGTTCGCTGGTGAAGGAGAGAAGCTGTTTTGTCTTGGGGTTTTATCTTGTACTTGGTGAATTCTATATTGAGGAAGTTTTGCCAGGGTTTTCGTGGTTTCCTCGAGAGAAATTTTGTGTTCTTTGTGATTGTTGTGCTTGTCTTTCATTCAATGGTTATATTGTTTAATGCTACTATGCTAAACAAGTAAAAACTTAACAATTTCCTGTATTTTTCTGCTTTTTAAATTAGTTAGGATTTCAGTTTGTTTTCAGTTAATATTTGCAATAAATTATTTGGGACTGTTAACCAGGTCTGGAATCAAGTAAAAACTAACATGGTATTAGAGCGTGGGTTTCGCTCGGAGGAAGAAATCGCTTGAAGAGGTTTACACGAAATAAAAAAAAAACTAGAACGATTGTACATTGTATAGCCGTTGTATGGGCTGTACAAGTACAACCGAGTTGCTGTTGTAAGACCCTGGCTTGTGGTTGTCAGAGAAGAGTGTTGTGTGACAGCTGCATGTGACGATCTGTGTAGGGAGCTATGGGATGAGCTGGGTCGTGAAGCGGTAGTACAAGCTACGCTATGGGCGTTGAGAGTTGGACCAGGCTGGAGTAGATAGGTGGATCGCGTTGCGGACTGGGTGTAGGATCCATCGGCTGCAAGGGAAACCACCAGTAGACGCGAGCATGCAGCAGGGCATAGGGAAAGAGGAAGCACAATTTGTTGCGGGTTGAGTGACGACTGGAAAGGGGTTGCTGGATAGGACGAGAAGCTGCAGGCATAGGTTGCGCGGAGGAGGTACTGCAGATGTGGAAGGCGAGCCACGATTGGGCTTCCAACAACATGGTGCAGTAGAGGCAGTGCGCAGCTGCTAAGATAGGAGTCTGGTGGATGGGAAACGACGGAGGAAGGCTAACAGGTAGCAGCTACAACCAGTAACCAATGTGCAGTGGTGCTGGAAGATCCACGTAACGGGAGGTCGGGTTAGTAGGAGACTGCGGTGGGAGTTTGTGGGCATGGAGTGAATTGAGTCCGTACAAGAAGAAAGCTGCTAGGCTAAGGAGTGGAGCACACAGAGTAGTGGTGGTAGTCCATTGTGGTACTGGGAGCAAGCACGGACGAGTGCTCGAGAAAATTTGGGGTTGTGTGCTAAGAGCTCGGGCGTGGAGTGCAGCTGGAGATGCGGGGGAGCAGAAGTGAGACGAACAAAGTTTGTTCACACATAAATTATGCAAAATATCTGGAATATAAAGTAATCCATTTAAAATAATAATATAATGAGTAAATGTAAAAGGATGAATGAGATAATAGATTATAAATGAGGGCCCGTTATATATATCTAGACGGAGTGCCCTTTCATTAATAGTCATGTCTTTTTGATAAGACACATCTTTTCATTATGTCTCTTCATTAATGATTATTATTATTTATGATTGATGTATATTCATGTTATTTATGTTCATAACATTGCATTCCTCTTTAGAAATGCTTTGACCTCAAAGCATAATTATGGAAGACTTTATCCCTTGTTCTTGCTCGTGATCTTCTGTGCTGGTAGCTGCGACACTTGACGAAACGAGACGATATGAGCTACAAATTCCCAAGTAAATTTGTTGCATTGATTGTGAGTTAGTCCACCCTAAGTTGATCTTTGCTGGAACTTTTTGTTGAATGACTGTTTGGATGGAGCTTTTGGTTTTCGGATTCTCCATAAGTTGTTGATTTTGTCTCTTTTCTTTTTCACATTTGTAGTTTGTTTGTTTGAAAGAAAAATATTGCTTATGTATCTTTTGATCTTCTTGTTGTCCATATTGATTCTTGTGATTTGGATGACAATAAGGCATCCTAATCTTTTGTGATTGTTCTTCGGAACCATCTTATTTTGATGTTTGTAGTGATTTGTCAATATAAGCGTTCTTCTGAATTTGAGCGTTGATTGACTCTGTAAGGGTTCCCTCTTTTGGTGTTTGAATTTGAGCGTCTGATGACTTGTATATTGGGCCAGTCATCGTTTCTTTGTTGACTAATGATCCCTTGCGATCTACTCTTCTTGTAAATATTTCTTATCATGCTTTAGATTTCTAATTTGTGTAAGTCCTGATTATGTCGCCTTAAACATAAGAGTGCTTCCTTATAATCTGACTTGTCAACTTCATTTTGAGCATCTTGATTCTCTTGCTCTCCTTCTCTTAACTTTCTTATTTCTTCTAGCAATTTCTAATTAACCTTCTTTAAGGAAGAATTTTCTTCGTCTTTTCCTGATAATTTTTTCTGGAAATCTTTATTCTCCTCTTCTAACTTTTGTTTGCACTACGTTTTATCCTTTATCTTCTTGATTTGAACAAGTAATTTTGGACTATGATCTCTTAGACGAGAGATCTCTTCGTCTTTATCGATGACAATTTTGTCGAATTCTTTTTGCATCTTCTGTAGTGACTTTTGATTTTCTCGCAAAATCACCTTTGAGATATCTTTGAAGTCCAAATCTGACTTTATTGTAATGTCCTGCAATGTGATTTTTTTATTCTTATAGGAAAATGTCAGAAACTTCTTTTCACTTTATCAGACTTTTAATATAGGAATACCTTTTTATACTTTCTTGTCGTATTTTTTTTTAAATCACTTTACTTGTATACCTTTTACTTTGTAACTTATACTTTCACAATGAAACTTTATCGTTGTATTGACTTTCCTTAAATGGTGGTTAACCATTTGTTAGAGGGATAGTCCATCGAAGAAATGCCAACACTTGCTATTCCAGGAAGAGAATCAAGGTATGGCCAGAAATACAATCATTACAATAGGGGCTCAACAAGAGCAACATGTCACTTACAAGACTTGAACCTAGGTGGGGAGGGCAACAACCATTCCTCCCAACCACCCAAGTTACAACCAATGGACAAAATCGTTGTATCGACTTTATATAATATATATTATATATAAAACATAATATATGTACTCCTTATTAGTTAACTTCGTCCCTTCACGCGCTTTTATTTTATTCATGAACTTTGAAACTTTCGTTTGCTAACCAGTCGCTACTTGTGTCAATTGTCACGACTTCAATTTTTTACCACAACAATTAATTTGTTTGTCAACGGATAAGATGTATTCCAATTGCGTTGAAGATTGTATCAATTGATAAGGTTGCTAATTCTGATGTATATGCAGTTGATCCATATTCCAAGGAGCAGGCGAGTTCAACGTAAAAAAGTTGTGCCCCGATGTCAATACTCCGTAAGCGATACATAGAATGTTAGCAATTTGAGTACAACAACTGAGTGGTTTCTTCTGTCACGTTTTGACTATTGTATTTTATTTCTCTACTTCTGAGCTGATAATGGAACATCCAGGTGATTTAAGCTACTGAATCCTCTTCAGATCTGTGTGTCGATTCTGACTTTTCAGCACCTTTGTATCATTGTTAGTGGAACGCTACTTTGTTTTTTTTCTCGAAAGCAAGACACTTCTAGTTTGTGTTTCGAATATTTTGCAACGAATTTATGTTTTTTTGTTCACTAGAATTTTTGATTTTGAATTTGATATTTCTTTGATTTGCAGTGGAGCAGTTTATTTCCTCAACAAAAAATTGAAAAATAGCCAAGGGCCTGTGATGGTCAAGGATCTGAAAGTAGAGAAACTCTGATAGAATGAGTGTGGGAAATGACAGATTCATACAAGGTTTGAAAAATATGGCCAAAGGTTGTATCAAACTTGCTTTGATACCAAATAAGACGAACAAACTTCGTTCACACATAAATTATCGAAAATATCTGGAATATAAAGTAATCCATTTAAGATAATAATATAATGAGTAAATGTATATGAATGAATGAGATAATATATTACAAATAAGGGCTCGTTATATATATCTAGACAGAGTGTCCTTTCATTAATAGTCATGTTTTTTTGATAAGACACATCTTTTCACTATGTCTCTTCATTAATTATTATTATTATTTATTATTGATATTATCTTATGTATATTCATGTTATTTATGTTCATAACAAGAAGTCTCGGTTGCCGACAAGATTGAAACCGCTAGCAGAAAAGAAAGGTGGCTGGGAGACAACAACTGTCAAGCTAGTAGCTACTGCAAGGTGTTGGCAGTAGTCGTCGGAAGTCAGATAGCTGGGCAGCCATTGGGAAGCCCACGAAAGTTTGGGCAGTTTAGAACAGACCCTAGGCAGTGCCTAGAAAGGATCTGAGCAGTTGCAGAGAGGTCAGGGCAGCATTGGGAAGCCTAGAATAGACCTTGAGCAACGATCGAAAGGGCTCATAAAGGAGTCTGGGCAGCTGTAGCAAGCTTGGGCAGTAGTAGGCTAATCCTTGCAACGAACAGAGTTCGGGAAACAAGCATTTCAAGCAACAAGATGGCTGCAACATGGATTTGATATGAGGACAAGTTGGAGGGTACCTCCAACTACAACCCTTGGAAGGCACGGGTCACGTTGGTTCTCATGGAGAACTACCACATTAAAAAATCCTGCATGCAAACCTCGCATGTACAAGGCAAAAGTCTCCGGAACCTCTGCATTTCCACCACTGAAGCCATGCTTACTAGTAGAGTGTTTCTCACACCCTACAACCATGCGTACTCAGCTAATGTCCCTTTATGCTAGGCATGACTGCATGAAGGACATCCCGAGATACAAATCTCAACACTCCCTCTTAGCGAGGGAAGTCCTTTTGGCACCCAGATCTATCACTCTGTCTGTTGCTGCAATTACTCCCTCTGAATTGGTTGCATCTGCTGCACTCTGATCTGATAATCCGTGAACCTCCTCCACCAATGTCCCCTCTAGGAAAACCTCATGCTCTCCCACTGTCACCGACACTGATCCATGTTCCAGACTCCCTCTAGATTTCTGCTCCAAACTCCCTCTGAAGCTGTCCACAAGTTGATCCACCATCCCGTGCCTGACTCTCTTGCTATGAGATGTCAGATCTCGCTCCTGAGCCTCTCTCAGAGTCAAATTGTACCAACTGACCCTCTTTCTAGAACTAGAAGAAGTAGCCTCTCGGTGACTCCCCTAAACTGAGGATGCTCCCTCGGTTTTCTGAATCGAGGATTGATTTCTTGGCGTCACTTCAATCCTTGGAGCCTCTCACTCTCTATTTGTCTTAGAAACTGATGTAGATTCTGATAACCACCTAGAATCTCCTAATGTAGGCTAGTCACACACTACATACTCTTGATCCACCTGATGACCCACCAACACTGGCTCAACTGGATCCACTCCCAATACATAGGTAAAGATGTGTCCGCTCTTGAACAACACCGCATGCCCTGCATCCTCCATGGATGGAATTGAGAGTCGGTTTTCCTTCAGCCCTAGAACATAGAGTACTCTTGATACCTCCAAAATCTCTCCAAGCTCGAGTAGGAACCTTACTCGACCCAATCCTTTGACTACATGCACTGTGCCCTCCACATATTGTAGAAGCTAATCCGAACTAGTCTCTAAGAAGAGGAATACATCTCGCTTCCCTATCATGTGGCAACAACATCCACTATCAACCATCCACTTCTAATCAACCTCATCCTCAGGTTGATTATTGTCACATCCTAATACAAAAGAATGAAGGGAGAACTCTTTATCAAACTTTGTAGTGAACTCTTCTATCTCAGCAGAGGCTGCAATCAGTGTTCCATGGGGACGTGTTCCGTAGGGTTGGGGACGCCTTTCCCGCGTTTCCTGCATCTCGGGGACTTGGGGACTCTTGGTGAAACGTTCCACCCCCATCCATGCTCCTAAGAATATTTTTTTATGTTTTTCCATTATTTTCACTTTTTACAATACCTACGTAGTACTACTTAGAAAATAAATCAATATATTTAGTATTTACATTGCGCAATAGCTTAGTGACTGATTAGGGTTTCCAAATCCTTAATTTGAGTTGCATGCAAATTACACTTCTGCATTAAATAATAACACTACTGCCTTAAAAAATCCTGCATGCAAACGTCACATGCACAAGGCAAAAGTCTTCGGAACCTCTGCATGCTTTCACCACTAAAGCCATGCTAACTGGTAGAGTGTTTCTCACACCCTACAACCATGCCTTCTTAGCTAATGTCCCTTCATGCTAGGCATGATTGCATGAAGGACATCTCGAGATACAAATCTCAACAGACTATAGGGAAAAACTCCATGGCCAAGCACACTTTCTAGAGGATTTTTGGGATGGGTGACCTTCCCCAGAAGTCTAGGTTATCGAGACTTGTGCAAATCTTGAAGGTGACAATTAATTCTTGTGATTCATAGCTCTAGTTTCAATCTCACTTTTCTACCGCTATGAACATCTCTTGATGTAATGAGAAGATGGCCATGCTTGAATGACTTAATAGTCTACATAGACAATCCCAAAATAATGATATATCACATTTATACTAGTAATAACTGACTATATTTTTATTATTCCCACTCACTCAAAGACATTCTCTTTAGGTTCATTCTTTGGGCTTGAAGGGACTGCAAGAAGATAAGATTGCAAAAGTTTGCAAAGTGAGTAATGGCAGGGTAAACAACCTCTTTTTAGTAGCACATTTCCCATTATGTCGAGGATTCGTGCATGAATATAAATATATTTTGTTGGACTTTGCATTGCCCACACACTTACACTTGTTCAAGTTTTCCAATGTCTTCTAGCATTGGATCCAAAAAATAATCTACAAAAGGACTCCAAAAACTAGTGTTGTATTTGTCCACCAAGAGTCTACTTATAGTGAGATAGAAGCATTGTCGATCATGTTCCACCAAGTTTCCAGGACGTGGGAGCACATGAGCGGGGAAATGCACATTGGGGACATGTGGAGACCACCCGTAATTTTTAGGAAAATTTGGGGGATGGGGGATGTCGGGGTCCATAACATAGGGTGCCCCATCTCCAAAAGTATTAAAAAATAATAAATCCCAACATATTAACATAACAATGCCTCATCCCATCACCGTTTAAATACTAAATACTAAATTCATCATTGTGCTATGTAAACACGATTGTTAATATGATTCATCATATTTCAGTATTTGAATTTCACATATTGGGATCCTATCCATGAATAGCACCCTATGCCCCCCTCCTCTAGGCTTTAGCCCTTGCCTCTACCTTGAATCTCAAAGTTGATTCTCCAAGGACATTAGTCAACACCTTACAATTTTGATGAAACCTCCTAATCCAAGCTTTAAAATAAGGTGGAAAATTAAAAAATCTTCCCATGCTTAATAAATGATTTTTCTTGAGTGAAGGGTACATTATTATTAAGGTCATGATAGAGGAGTTCAACAATCAACACCACCAACCTCAAGTTATATATAGGGGTTGATATGCTTATTAAATGCCACTCCCATACTCTCATACATGATAGAATCTATTGGAGACGTTGCAATCCTGAAATCCTAAATACTCTTAAGTCCGTTGAATTCTGAATGGGATCTAAAATTCTATTTTTTGCATATGAACTTTGAAGTCTGATGAGGTTGGAACCACTCTCAAACATCCCGAAACAATTAATGGGAATGTTAAAAATTCAAGTAAAATTGACATTCTCCTTATCCTTAAATTTAAGTAAAATTTAAGAAAATGAAAGATAAGGAGAATGTCACTTTTACTTTAGGAAATTAATATTACCAGTTAATGTTAAATAACTCAACAGATGCCAAAGCTTGAAAACAAAAATGCTAAATCAGAAATCAGAGATCAGGTTCATAGAAAAATTTAAAAAATCGTGTGCCCGGGGGTTGGGGGGGAGGGTGGCGCTTGGGCATCCCCCATTTTCGGGAGGGAACACGCAGACGCCCCTCCTCTTTGCAAAACATGCCTTCATGCGTTTCGCCAAGTGCCCCTCATCCCAGGGGTGTGAGAAACGTAGGGGGTGGGTCCTTGACCCTGCGGGACACGCCCCCGTGGAACACTGGAAATTAATGGGGCACCCTTAATTTCATTAGATGCATATGCAAATTTAAGAACACGGTACCTCTAGCATAAGAAGCAAGGAAATTCAAAATGGTCAAGTTCTTGCCATTAGCCCAACAATGAAACATCATAGAACTTGCCTTTGCCTAGGAAGTATGGTGGTTTGTGAAGATTTTGTCATGTTCTGGACAACATCGGTCAAGATCCTACCATCAAAAGCCTCAAAACAAGGGGGCCTTGAAACAATGGTCAATAATACAATAGCATTGACAATGATTCAATGTTATTAGAACTAGCCAGTTCAAATTGTTTTTTCAGTTAAAAATGACTACTCAAACATCATTTCTTTTTTATTTGGTTCATATGAAGTTGCATGATCCATTTGCATTTTCTTAATTACATTTATTAAACTTAATGTCTATCATAATGATTATTAAATATTAAAGTGTCTTATATAATGTGCCTTTAATACATTTCTTATTTCATTAATCATATTGGAGCATTAAACTTCAACACCCCCTCTTAATGCTACAATTCTAACTATTAGAGTATGATTGACAACGGCAAAAACACATGAAAAGTTCCAGAATTCCTCAAATTCTTGAACTCCCGAATTTTTCTAAATTCTTGAGTTCTTGAATTCCTTAAATTCTTGAACTCTTGAATGATTGAAATTGTCGAATTTCCGAACTACTTGTACAACAATCCATGTCGAGTTAAACCTATTCCAATTCCCTCATATATTGAAGATTCAACCACTCAAGACGAATGCTACGAGGACTAAACAGGTCAACCATAAATACCAGAACCAAACTGGAACAGGTAAAAAAAGCCAGAAACAAAATTGATCGACCAAAAAAACATAAAATATTCAAATTTTGATTAGAAAAATAGAAAATTACATTCATGTAAATCCAGAACAGTAGACACCAAATATGCAAAGTTTTATCATGCATATAGTATTGTAAAGGTGAATATAGCAAAATGGCACTGAGGGCAATACATATCTGAACCAAAATACATAAAAAATTGAGGCTCTAAATGGCTTGCAGATAATCATACTATAGTCTACAATCAAATCAAACTACATAATCATTTGAATCTAGATTCTCTACATTCTCTGCAAGAGTATGCTTGGCATCTTGACTCAGTGCCTTTGAAAGTCGAATACTGAAGTCTGTATTTTCTGGCAGTGGAAGTGGCTTCAAGTCATCTAGGATATATGATAGATAGGTGGCATCATTAAATAGATCAAAATGAGGTTTTAGGGTAGTTGTTGGGTTTTTGTTTTTTGTTTTTAATTTTATTTTTGTCTTTTTGGAGGAAGGAGATTCATTGGTATAAAAGCAGTCAAACCAGCCAATTCTGACTGGTTTTGTGACTGTCTTGAACCAGCCAGTTCTGACTGGTTTTGTCCTGAACCAGCTGGATTTTGCCGGTCTTGATCGTTTAGATTGGTTCAAGACCAAAATTGGTCAATTTCGGTTTGGTATACCATCTCTGACCGAAAACCTCCCAAAGCTGGTCTGACTGGCCAGTTTTACCGCCTCTGGTCTCAATAACACTGCTGAAAACAAGTAATCTTCCTATGTTCAATGCTCACACTTCTCAACCTTATACTCAGTGTCAGATGATTTTTCACTTATTAGATTTTCCACCGTTGAGCTATATTCTGTTTTCCTTTGTCTTTAACTTTCCCTTTAGAAAACATTGGCTTGAACTTTACAATTCCAGGTCATGTGACTTGCTGTTTTGCAATAATAACACTCAGGATCTTCTCTAACTATTTGCTTCCCTGTTTTTCTGCTGATTTGATTTCTAGTAAGTAATGCATTTTCTAGATGGATATCACTTTATGAATCTCCTTCATTTAGCCGTTTATCTTCAGCTAAAGAGATGGTACCAGATCATCTAAATATTGTGAAGACATTTGACAGAAGCTAAAAAATAACATTGTTGTAAGTTGAGGATAAATGATTTAACAACATGGCTTTTGCATCCTCTTCTACTTTTGCACCAACTTCTGTTGACATTTTTTAAGCAACTTAGAAATTTTAAAATCTAAATAGTTGTAGTTGTAATTTTAAAGAAAATTTTGCATTTACTGCTTTTGCACCAAACAACTTGTTTAACTCCCTTCCAGATTTCTTTAGAAAATTTGTCTAGGTCAACATGATGCAATTCTGAATCTGAAAGAGCAAGGCCAATGATTGACTTGGCTTTGTTATCTATGATTTGACACTCAATCAACTTATTATGCTGTGTAGGTTCTGGTTCAATCCCTATGAGTATTCCCCCACAAAGTTTTATGCATTAATTGCATTCCAATTTTCAATTTCCATGTGTGAAAATTCTAACCATTGAATTTTTGTAGAGTTATATTTCATTCTTAGAAATAAATAGAGTAATATTTAAAATAAGGTTTCAGATGCTTCTGAGATTTAAAAAATGTTTTAATGGAACGCTATTTCTGCTATTTAGGGTTTTATTTTCTGCTGGATTTATAAAAACTTCACAACAGTAGAAATACCTGTATCTTTCTTACAGATACGGACAGAAAACCACTGCTGCTGTCTCTGGGAGTTTTAGAATCTAAACATTTCTGAGATCTGATTGTCAATTTGTAACTTTGTACTTGTGGAAGCCATCTTCCATTTTCTGTGCTGGCTATCTTTCTTATGACAGACTTTGATTCACCAACTAATAATGCTGGCTGATTCCTCTGTTTAATACGACGGATATGGTGGCTTGACTCATAGGCTATCTTTCCTGTGGCAAATAACTCGCTGTTGATCAGTGGCAGGCTTCATATGGTGACTCGATCCTTGATAAGGCTTCTCTATACAGTGGCGGCTTTCAATTTTAGTATGGTGGCAGTGCCATCATTCCTAATACGACTTCTCTATGCGACATACTTTCTTCCTTTTCATGCTTTCTCCTTTGATATAACCAGTGGTGGCTTAATCTCCCTTTTTATTTTAAAAATTTAAATCCTTTCCTCTCACAACAATGTGACTTTGATTATTGATATAACTTAGGGGCGGCTCTCTTATTCACGCCAAGGCATGCATTTTGAAATATGTTTGAACTTCTTCACATATAATGGACTTCAATATTTCCAGGCTCACAGGCTTTGGTATCACTCTGATATCATGTTACGAAGTTGACTATGCATCACACAAGAAATAGGCACGATATATGTGCAGTGACTATTTTATTAATGGAGTTATCAAGTACATTGATATCGATTCTTTTTTTACTAGGTGTAATTAAGAAAAGTCAGTTCGTTCATGCAACCACCTATGGGTCGATCATTTTTTTTAACCTCCGTTTTTTTTCTGGTTCCAGTCTGATTCATGATTTTGGGGTCGACTGATTTGTTTCTGGTTTATATAACATTGCCATGGCTTTCTCAGACTATTTCCGATACTCTTCATCCACTCAAGTGCTCTCTAAGTTGGGTTGTGAACCAAGTAAGGCGCAGATGGAAAAAAATAATCCAGTACTAATAAGGTTTAGGGGATGTGCACGTGGGTCATAGTAGACTCAGTGGGGGTACTTGTGCTATCAGCAACAGAAGATGAATCTTGCCCAATTTCAGCCCTCAATTTTTTCTTTCAATCTTTGCAGATTCGATGGACTCTAGATTCATATTTACATTTTGTCAAATAGCTATAGGCACATTTATAGGGTCTTACAACATGAACAAATATTGCTGCAAGGTGGTAATTGAAGTTGAAACAGTTTTTTTTAGAATGCAGATTTTCACAGTTTATCATCATGGTAGTTTTCTGGAAAAGAACTGTTGAGATTATTGAAACGTTCTCAATGTCTAACATACATCTTATTTTATTACAAACATTCTCAATGTTTTGATTGGACACTCCACTCATTATCAGGTGATAGCTTTGTATAATAGAAATGGGAGAGCCGTTGATTAGAATTTAAGGAAAAATTAGATTAGTTGTTTGTAATAAAACTAGCATGGGAAACTGTTTCAAGGTAGTTAGTTTTCTGGAAAAGAACTGTGTGAAAGTATGGAAACATTCCCATTGTTTCGAGTGGACACTCCACTCATCAACAGGGGATAGATTTGTAATAATAGAAAAGGGAGAGCCATTGATTAGCATTTAAGGAAAACTAGATTATCCATTTGTACTAAAAAATTAAAATAGCATGGGATACTAGGTCAGATAAGAATAGTACTCTAATCAAAATGCTAGTCACTATAGAATCACTTAGAGGGCCATACTTGAAAATGTCACCAAGGATTTGAGTATACTCTAAAGCTACACTCAACTCTCTTGATGTATTAGAGGATTTTATGCAATCACATAGGGAAGGAGAAACCCATTTCTTTCTTTCTTGGGTGTACCATGTACCCTACACAAAGGGGGTTAGTATTGCACCATTCAAATGAAGTAACAATGCCAAAAATAACATCCCTTTAATACACAATAACAATTAAATCCATAATAGAAATTAACTTACCATAGATCCAATCCAGCTAGATAATAATATCCCTTCAATGGTCCAAGATTAGAAATAAAATTGACAATGCTAGCAATATTACCTCCAATAGATAAGCACAATAGCAAGACGAAAGCCACATATCAACAAGAGACTCAAAGTCTTTACCTCCAAAGCCAAAGATGATTTATATTAAGAACGCTCTTATAGTGTATAAAGATAGCTTTTGTGCAACAACAACCAACAAGAGAAATGAGAGAGGAGTTCTCTTTATATAGGACTAGAGACCCAACCTCTTCTCATTAAACAATTATTTTATTGACTCAAACCCTAGATCTATTCTAGAAAGACTCAGATTCAACTAAACCCCTTCTAGACATGGTAAAACAATGATTAAAATATAGTAATGGTTTAAACAATCCTTAGACAAGGCAAAAAGGAGTGCCTCATCTAAAGAGGGAACAATTTGGTCCAAAAAGGAAAGATATAGAAGAATATTGGCACGTGTGGGTCAAAGGATGTTTCAGCTTCCTTTAATCACTCACCAAATGGTTAGGAAGGGTCCAAATATGATGAATGAGAGTCAAATTGATTGAGGAAAGGGAGGAATGAGCTACACGTGTGAAGGAAAGGATGGGACAACTCACATGTGTGAGAGAAGAGAGGGACGGTTTGCCTTAGGAGGGGGGCATTTAGGGTTTTGAGGCTCTAGAATCCTCTATGAGGGTCTAAAGAATCATCTTGGATGGTCAAACATGGGGGCACTAGGATAGAAGGGGTGCTTAGGTGGACTGCATGGGGTATGTAAGACTGCATAAAAATATTGTGAGGGTCTAACATGAGGAGGGGGAAACTTTGGGTTATAAAGTTAATGAGAAATCAGATTATTAAACCCAGCATTGGAACTAGGGAGAGGCACTTCTAACCTTTTCAACTTAGCTCTAACCACAAACTCACTTTAATTATCATTTGACCATGTGCAAGAGGGACTCCTAAGACACTAGACCTTGACTGGCATTACATAAGTGTGCATGGTGACCAAATATATGAGATGTGAATCGTGATACATTAGATTGAATCTAGGGCTTAGGTGCTCAATGACATATGGTGGAGGTAATCCAGACGTGCTCCTGCTTTGAAGGATTTTGTGTGAAAAATGTTGAAAAATTTACAATTGTGAAGATGGAAATTTACCTCAGTTAAAAAAACAGTCAAGAGTCACTTGCCTTAATTCAACCGTCATAGTCAAGTATAGACTATAACTGGCCCTTTACATACAAGAGACATCTCAACTACATCACTTTTACAATATAACCATCAACAACTGATACAATGATGATACATTACAAATTTGGCTTAGACAAACCATACATTGGACTTCCTCTGGATCATCATCTTTACCCCTTGAATAAACCTTGTGCAATCTGAGGGGTATCACCTATTATTCAAGTGTTACCTATTGTATATTTGAATAATCATTATGAGTTATCGTGTATCTACGATTAGGTGTTAATGGACCAAAATGCATTGTAAAATAGAGGCATGGCTAATACTAATTTTAACTTTATCTTCTTTTTCAGTTGAACTATTCATCTACCTTATTTCGTCTTTTTTGTTTATGCAAAGCAACATGCATAACATAGTTGTTTGCAGAAATTTGCAGTGTGGCTCTTTCTTGGATGTTGGATGTGAGGAATGTTTAGACATGTTCCTCACATGCTCTTATTGCAGGGATCTCTGAATATCTTTAAGAGTTGCTATACATGGTGATATTCACAGTAATTTATTTTCTTGCAGGACCTTTTCAGAACTATGCTCACGTCTGGTCAGCTCCATGAGAAACCATTGTCTAAGGCTCCGAGTAATTTTCTAGCAGGTTCTCTTGCAGGATGCACAACCTTAATTATTATTTATCCTCTGGACATTGCACACACACGTCTGGCAGCAGATATTGGTAAGAGAGAAGCGAGGCAGTTCAAGGGTCTCGTTCATTTCCTCAAAACAATACATCAGAAAGATGGCTTGAAGGGACTTTATCGTGGTCTACCCGCTTCATTGCATGGAATGATAGTTCACCGTGGTTTATACTTTGGGGGTTTTGATACTGTAAAAGATATGATGTTGCAGGACACTCCCCACATTCCATTTTGGAAGAGGTGGATTGTAGCTCAAGGTGTAACTACCTCTGCTGGTTTGCTTTCTTATCCACTGGATACAGTTAGACGGCGCATGATGATGCAAGCAGGTTTGGAACGCCAAATGTATAAGAATACTTGGGACTGCTGGAAAAAGATTTACAAGAGGGAAAGTGTGACTTCTTTCTACCGTGGGGCAGTATCAAACATGTTCAGGAGCACAGGGGCAGCATTGATACTAGTTTTGTATGATGAGATGAAGAACTTAATGAATTGGGAAGTTTCTAGGAATCTAGAGCATACTCCCATGAAGTTTGGTGAAGTGCCTGCACTAGAACATCGTGACTCGTAACAAAAATAACCTCATCGTTGCTGTGTTTGGTTTGTTCAAACTAACTAGAACCCATAAATATTAGTTGTTTGAAGAATCAAATTGTATTTCTTTCATTTGTTTTGATCTGTGAAATTTTGAATTAAGTGGTGCAGCAAAACTTTTTTAGCCTCCAAAAGCATCTTAAAGGGAGGACTGGACATTCTGATAACACTAGTTTAATTTTCATGTGCTATTATCCCTTTTGGCTCCTTGGATCTGAGACCCCAAACAGTCAAAATCCATTCAGGATTTTTTGGGGTGCTGGTAAAGACGAATATCTTCTGCTTCCTTTGCTAACAAAATGACATTAGTGATAAGCCCTTCAGAAATGTTAACATTTGGATACTGCTTCAGGGGTTTTACTGTATAGGCTATGTAATATGTGCATGCCTTACGTAGATTTAATTTCATCTGTAAAACTTCAAAAAATGTCCTATGCCCCTATTGCGACACCACTGGTGGAAACTCCCACTATGTCGAAGTTTAATCCTCCTACAAAACAAAACAATGGCACTTCATCGTGAGACAGAAGCATACGATTGGTGTTTAGTTCATATGCTTCTGTTGTCTTTGGCAATAAGTAACCAGACTTGCAGTGCCCTTTCTCTCAACAATTCCTTAATGCAATGCATGAATCTCTCGTCTCCTCTTTATTGGCTACATCAATCTCCATACATTGTAGGCAACAAACACATTCTAGAACAAACGAGGCATTTTCTTTTTAGCCAAAAGGTTCATTTTTATGGGCAACTGTCCACACAATCAAGTTAGTAGTCCTCGAAGATCTGGGTGGGTTTACAAGTAACCCACAAAGTTACATGGGCAATTAAATTAAATAAGCTCATTTCATTTTATTTTGGGCTCTAGTTTGCTTGGTGCAGTTTGGGAATCATCTACGGATGAAGATGATCTCAAGGGTTTCAGTTAACTATGTGCACCCGAAAGATAATTTGTCTTATTTTTTCATGTTAATTTTAATAATTTTATGACTAGCATTTATCACTTCAATTTAATTTGATGGATGTTGCTTTAGATATGTGGTCTGATGATTCAATTATTGGAATTTTATCATGCCCATTGGTGATGTCATTGTTGGAGATAATGGTCATATTTAGAGTTTAGATGAATAATAAATGCTCATTAATATTGGAAAGAAAAATAGAAGTGATGTAGTAATGAAGCATTCAGTATAAATGTAATAATTAATATAGTGATTAATAGTTAGTTTTTGGAAGTTACTTAATATACTCCTCTACTACTCTGTAATCACATTGCATCATTTAATGAACAAGAGCCACGAGGTGGCAATGCCCCGTGCCATTGTTAAGAGGTTGTTTTGAATTTGGAGACATAACGCCATTGTTAAGAACTTCGATGATGGACATGGAGAAATTAGGTGATAGAAGTTCACTCAATAACCTTTCATCAAGTGATCTTTGATGCTCCAGATTGATTGGTCTTGGCAATATTAACACGGAAAAAATGAAAGAAGGATAATACAAACTACAGAGAGGTCTCTGCACATGGTTGTTGGTCTCGTCCTCCTTTCTATTGTTCTCATAAAAAGGGTTGAGGACTTAATATTTGTGAAGGGAAGAATTTTTTGTTTATCACTAACCTTCTCCAATATCTGAAGAATAGGGACTCATTTTTTTTCCCCTCGTATATATCTCCACCTTCTATTAAGTTTATACTAATTTGACTAGCAAGATCACTGAAAGAAACACAATCACAAGATAGACAGAGATTTTACCCTGGGAAACCCTCATGGAGTAGAAAACCCAGCAAAGCTTTCCTCAATAAGATGATCAACCAAATACAAGATGTAGTCCAAGACTAGAGCTCCTTCTCTACCTCCTATGCAGACCTCTCTCTCACTTGTGCACTACTTTCCGAGTGATGGAAGAGTGAGATAAGTGAGGAACAACCTCCTCTACTTATACTTGTTTCCCGATTGACTTTTTACCCTATGGGGTCGACCTCTCCTAAGGGAGTCTAATAACCCCTAATAAAATAACTCAGGGCCGACCCCCACATAGGAGATCTAATAACCCTAGTTACCATAATCCATCGGAGGAATAAACATCTCCGGATACATAATAAAGTCCCATCGGAGGAATGAAACATATCCGGAATAATACAAGTATAATATTCTTAGAAGTTACAATATTTCAACACTCCCCCTTAACGAGAAGGATATTATAACATCTGTAGGAGCAAGGAGTCATCGACTACATGATACATGATACATCTATAAATCATCAGAAGCTTTCTTTATACATCATCATCAGTAACTCAGACAGTTACTGGAACATAATCAATACTGGAACATCAACATCGTTAGTATTGAGTCTTCATCTTCTGCAGCACTCGATCAACTACATCATCATCATCTGGATCTCTCGATCAACAGCCTCATCGTCTGGATCTATCGATCAATATCATCATTTGGATCCTCACGATCAACAATATCGTCATCACGATCAGCAACATCGTCATCTAGACCATCACGACCACATCATCGTCACCACACGATCTGTATCATCGTCATCACACGATCTGCACCATCGTCATTAACTGGATCCTCTCGATCAACAACACAATAGCAGCATACCTTGCAACACACATGATCTATTTAAGACACCATATTATGTCTAGGGACGATGTAGTCCACTCATCAACTTAGACAAAGTCTAAGGACCACTTCTCGGAGACATATGTCTATGAATCAATTCAGGGACCGAAGTCCAGGGACGATACAATCCCCTCACTCTCGGAGACATCTGTCTGCGGCTCAATTTAGGACTAAGGTCCAAGGATGATACAATCCCCTCACTCTCGGAGACATCTGTCTGTGGCTCACTTTAGGATTGAAGTCCAAGGATGATACAATCCCCTCACTCTCCGAGACATGTGTCTGCGGCTCACTTTAGGACTAAAGTCCAAGGATGATATAATCCCCTCACTCTCGGAGACATCTGTCTGCGGCTCACTTTATGATTGAAGTCCAATGATGATACAATCCTCTCACTCTTAGAGACATCTGTCTGCAGATCACTTTAGGACTGAAGTCCAAGGATGATACAATCCTCTTACTCTTGGAGACATCTGTCTGCGGATCACTTTAGGACTAAAGTCCACGGATGATACAATCCTCTTATCATCCACTTAGACAAAGTCTAAGGACCATTTCATCGACCTGATCGTCGGAACAGGCAACCTCATCATCAACCTCATCGTTGGAACAGGTAGCCTCAATATCATCAATACAAGTATCCACACCAATACAAGTATCCATATCATCAATACAAGTATCCACACTAATACAAGTATACATCATCAATTACAAGTATCCACACCAATACAAGTATACATCATCAAATACAAGTATCCACACCAATACAAGTATACAGAGGTATCCTTAACATTGATCTTACCATCAATATAGGCAATCTAATCATCGATGCAGGTATCCGCATCGATACCAGTATCCAAATATTATCATCGACCATATCACTCCCCCTTTCGAGGAGGGTCCTTCTGAACTACACCAAGCTTGTCTCGGAAATACTCAAACTTTACTCGAGACTGAGGTTTGGTCAATACATTGGCAACTTGTTCATCAGTGCCTACATACTCGAGCTTGATAGCTCCTTTCTGCACCATATCCTGTATATAAAAATATCGGATCTCTATGTGTTTTGACTTATCATGGAACACTGGATTCTCTGTCATCTTGATACAACTCTGGCTGTCACATATAATCACAATGGGGTCCATCTCTAAGTCAAACAATCATGATAACAACTTTCGAAGCCATACCGCTTCGCAACTAGCAGAGCACTTCGCAACTAGCAGAGCATGCAGCTATATATTCTGCTTCAGCTGTGCTGAGAGCCACACTTGACTGCTTTCTGCTAAACCACGAGATCATGGCAGATCCCAGACAATAACATCCACCCGATGTACTCTTCCTGTCTGATACACTTCTTGCCCAATTAGCATCCGTGTAGCCATGTAATCTGAAGTCATGATCTCCACGATAATAGAGACCAAAATCTATCGTACCTTTTAGGTACCTCATCACATGTTTTGCAGCAATTAGGTGAACTCGTCTAGGTTCCACTAGATACTGACTCAGAGTGTTCACCGCAAAACATATGTCTGGCCTGGTATTCATCAGATACATTAATGACCCAATATCCACTAACTCTGAAGAGTCATCAACTAATAGCTTTAAGTTGGAATCCATGGGAGTGGCCATGGCTTTGCATTCCAACATATCGAATCTTTTCAGGATTCCCACAACATACTTACCTTGGTTGAGAAAGATTCCATTTGGTCCTTGCCATACTTCCAGACCTAGGAAGTAGTACATCAATCCGAGATCTTTCATCTCAAACTCTGATGAGAGCTTCTTCTTGCACTCGATAATCTGTTTCTCATTTCCAGTCAGAAATAGATCATCCACATATAGCAACAATATGGCAGGTTCATCATTCATAACCTTGAGATAAAGATTAGGATCAACTTTACTTTTGGTAAAGCCCAAGTTTGTCAAGAAACTGTCAATTCTCCCATACCAAGCTTTGGGAGCTTGCTTCAACACATACAAGGCCTTCTTCAGTTTGCATACATGGGTTCTTCCATTTTCCACCTCAAATCCTTGTGGTTGTTCTATGTACACTTCTTCCTCAATCACACCATTCAGGAAGGCTGTCTTTACATCCATCTGGTGTAAATCCCATTTCATCATGGATGCAAGTGCCATGATGGTTCTAATGGAAGTGTACCTTGCAACTGGTGCAAATGTTTCTTCATAGTCAATTCCCTCTTTCTGAGAGAATCCTCCGGCCACAAATCTTGCTTTATATTTTTCAATGCTACCATCCGCAGCATGCTTTATTTTGTATAACCATTTGGAGGATACCACACTTTTGTCTTTTGGCTTGGGAACTATATCCCAAACATCATTCTTCATTATTGACTGGTATTCCTCTGTCATTGCCTCTACCCATTCTTTCTTATGAATTGTCTCTTCATAACTAGTAGGTTCTTGATCTACAAGATCACACATCAAAGCCATATAGTTGGATAATGGCTTTGGTTTCTTGCTTACTCTAGTGGAGCCTTCAGGAGCTCCATACTTTTCTGCTCCTAGTATAATATCTCTTGCTCATGCTGGCTTTCTCTTTCTTGAAATGTTTGAAAGGAGGGGTTCTTGTGGTTCTATCATATCATGGTCTTCAGGTGTTACATCTTCAGGGATGAGTATAGCCTCTGTAGTTCTGGGAGGTGCATCTTCTTCATATACTTCTTCATATTGGCACTTCCTAGATCTCTTGAGAGCTGCTTCTTCATCAAATGTCACATCCCTACTTATTTCCATATGATGAATACCTGGGATGTAGATTCTGAATGCTTTGGATGCTTCACAATATCCAACAAATATTCCCTTCTTCCCAGAAGGATCTAACTTGGTCCTCTTTTCTTTTGGAATGTGAATGTACAATGGACATCCAAATATCTTGAGGTGACTTACTTCAGGCTTCTTTCCTGTGAACACTTCTTCTGGAGTCTTGAAATCAAGAGCACTGTGAGATAGTCTATTTTGCACATAGATTGCTGTCTTAGCTGCTTCAGTCCACAGATACATAGGTAGGTCTTGATCATGTATCATTGTCTTCACAGCTTCCATGATGGTTCTATTCTTTCGTTCCGCAACACCATTTTGTTGTGGATTGTAGGGAGTGGTTAGCTCCCTCTTGACTCCAACTTCCTTACAAAAATCTTCAAAGTCCTTTGAAGTATATTCTCCGCCATTATCTGTCCTGAGTATTTTGATTTTCTTTTCTGAATGACTCTCTATCAAGGCTTTGAACTCCTTGAACTTTCCAAAGTTCATTCTTTCCTTTTAGAAAGTATATCCAAGTCTTCCTTGAATAGTCATCAATAAATGTGAGATAGTATTCATATCCACTCAAGGATGTGGAGGGCATTGGTCCACATACATCAGAATGAATTAACTCCAAGGTACTCTTAGTCTTTGTTTCACTCTTTGGAAATGGGTTCTTGATATTCTTCCATTTTGCACAACCTTTGCATGTGCCATCATGATCAATCTTTAAGTCTGGCATACCTATAACTACCTTGCTTACATGAGGTAGTGCCTTGTAATTAATATGAACAAGCTTTCTATGCCATAGCTCATTTGGGCTAGTGGCTTCATGTACAAGGGCAACTTCTGGATGGCCCTTGAGCTTGTACAAACCTCCTTCCTCTTCACCAATGACAATTGCATCCTTAATAGATTTATCTTTGGACCACATTAATACTTGTCCATCAATGAATGCAACTCTATAACCTTTCTTATCCAATGCTGAGATGGAAAGCAATTTCTTCTTTAATTCTGGTACACACAATATTTCCTTCATCTTCATGGGGGTTCCAGAATCAAGCTTGTAGTTTGCTTCACCAATTCTCTTGATGGGATATTGATAGTCATCTCCTAATGACACTTTCTGTGGGGAGGAATTTTGAAAGAGTTTTCTTTTGTCTAGTCATGTGCTTTGAAGCACCGCTATCAATAAGCCATGTATCTTCTCTAGGTGTTATAGATCCAGAGAGTGCAGAGAATAGAACATACTCTTTTGCATCTTCTTTTTCATTTCTTCTAGATCTTCTCTTGAAGAAGGGCCTTTCTTCCTCTTCTTCTTCTCTTCTAGATCTATTCTTGTGAGGCCTTTCTTCCTCTTCCCCTTCTTCTTCTTCTTCTTCACTATTATCTTCTACAAGATGTGCTTGATGTCTTTAATGGTGAAGATCTTTCTTCTTCTTTGAAGGACAATGTCTAGCAATGTGTCCTATTTTGTGGCAATTGAAACATTTGGAAAGAAGAGTGTTTTCTTCTTCCTTTCTTTTGAAATCTCTGTGGAGATTGAGACTCCTTGTGACTGTCCTTCTTGAAATAGGATTGATTCCTTCTTCTCTTAGTGTGTGTAGCTAAGGCTTGGTCATCTTCTTTGAGTAGGGCTTCTCTATTGCTAACCCTAGCTTCTTCTTGGATGCAATCTTCCCATACCACATCAAATTTCATGCTCTCTTTTCTGGCACACATAGTTTGGATAAATGACTCCCATGGTCTAGTGAGACCATTTAGAGTAGTCATGACTAGTTCATTTTCATCAAGGGTATCTCCAATAGCATCTAGTTGTTCCTTGAACTGGGAGATCCTTGAGAAATATTTTTGAACAGATTCTCCTTTATTCATCTTTGTGCTCTTCAATTGAGCTCTCAGATTCATCTTCCTATTGATGTTCTTTCCCTCATACATTCTGGAAAGGGCATCATACATTTCCTTTGGAGTCTTCTTGGATGCCACTTGGGGAATCAAGTGGTCTTTAATAAAATCAACAATGATTCTCTTTGCCCTAATCAAATCCTTCCTATACTTCTCTTTGACTTCATCTTCTTTAGGTTCTGCAATCTCATCCTTGATATACTGGGCAAGATCATTCTCTTCAAGAATGAGGCCAATTCTGTATTTCCATGCCCGAAAATTTTCTATACCCTCTAGCTTGTCTTCAAGCTTAGTGCTTGGAGCCATCTTCTTTAGGGGTCAAAGAGATTGAAGTTTCTCAAGAGATAGAATAACACTTACCAGGAGATGTGCTTGATTGAAAGTTCTGGTGTGTTCTGCTTCTCGAAACTTCAATTTTTCACCTTCCGGATCTGCAACAGAATTTCTGGTTTTCTGGTGCACAAGTGCACAGCTTTTCTAGTTCTCTGGTTTTCTGGTTTTTCGCACTTTTGGTCAAACTAGGGTTTGACTTTCCCAGAGTTCTACCCAACCAAAAACCTCGATCCAGGGCTTAAAACATCAATTTTGAGGAGGGCTATCCAGCCATGCAAATTAGAATCCAAAAATACCAACTTTTGCAGAAACCCTAATTTTCACCGGAGGAGAGAGAGAGAGATATTTTCACCTTGTGAAAGATGTCCTATTCAGGCTAGCTTTGAAACCATGTTAAGTTTATACTAATTTGACTAGCAAGATCACTGAAAGAAACACAATCACAAGATAGACAGAGATTTTACCTTGGGAAACCCTCATGGGGTAGAAAACCCAACAAAGTTTTCCTCAATAAGATGATCAACCAAATACAAGATGTAGTCCAAAACTAGATCTCCTTCTCTACCTCCTATGCAGACCTCTCTCTCACTTGTGCGCTACTTTCCGAGTGATGGAAGAGTGAGATAAGTGAGGAACGACCTTCTCTACTTATACTTGTTTCCCGACTGACTTTTTACCCTATGGGGCCGACCTCTCCTAAGAGAGTCTAATAACCCCTAATAAAATAACTCAAGGCCGACCCCCACATGGGAGATCTAATAACCCTAGTTACCATAATCCATCGGAGGAATAAGCATCTCCGGATACATAATAAAGTCCCATCGGAGGAATGAAACATCTTCGGAATAATACAAGTATAATATTCTTAGAAGTTACAATATTTCAACACCTTCAACATTGAATCATCAAAACTAAGACCCATTTAATCTATGTTTTTTTCACCAATTGACCCCTCTAACACCAACAAAGAAACCCCAATTGAATCCTTTAGCAGATGAAAGATTGGAAGCATTGGACAAGTTGGCCTAGTAATTGAAGTGTCAATTTTTGAGGTTCAAGGTAGTACCTCTCAAATGACTAGGGGGTAAAGGTGGGAAATGGACTAGGCCTATTCCATCCAATAGATGCATACCTCTTATGCAATTGATCAATCAGGCCTAGTAGATTTGCTTTGGTCACATCTATACCAATAGAACTTCCCAAAGAAAGTTTTTTTGTGCCAAGTTGTTGCCCCCCAAAAATATAATATCGCATTTGCTAGGAAATACAAAACTAAATTTTAACAATACAAAGATTTAGCTTTCTTCCAAGGAATCCTTTGAAAAATCTAACAAATCATCATATCAATCCATCTCAAAAACCCTACCCCATCTCTCTTGCATCAATATTGCACCCATGATCCTTGAATTATTTTTATTACATTATATATATATATATATATATATATATATATATATCATGTATTGGGTTATTACATGATGGTTATATTTTCAAATGATTAAAAAAAGAAATATCATTCAAACAATATAATTAATTTGTAAAATGTTTCATCATATTGAATTATTTTGATTTTGAATTTTTTTACATAGAAAATTGAAAAAAAAATAGTTTATTAAAATTAAAATAAATTTTATATTAATATAATAATATATATAAATAAAATAAAATTTCTAAAGATTATATACATATTTTTAAATATTATCATTACATATTATAATTTTTATTGTTTTTAATATATATATATATATATTAAGTTTTCCAAACATTAACATTAAATATTATAGCTTTTTGTTTGTTTAGTTTACTGTACCAATGATATACATCTGTATTACTTGTATCTTAGTTGTAAATGTATTGATAGGCATACTTTATATATTTAAAAGTACACGATTATGATTATTACGTGCATACTTACAACGTGTAGAAACTTATCAACGAAGCACGACTTGGTTTGGCAAAGTAAAGTATCGATCCCCGGCCACCTTTATGGCACATAAACCAATACTTACGTTATTCTTTGCTTCCCATCAAATAATAGATAATTATATTTTAAACCAAAAATAAATTAAATAATTTTTTTAAATATGGCAAAAATTTAGATGGAGTAAGCACAAATTAATCCCCAGGGCGATCACTATATGTTCCACTATCCACTCGTGAAAATTTGACACGGTATTAGAACTACGCTGAAGAATACTGCCCACTAGGTCGTAAATTTTTGTCAACTTTTTATAGAGCACTGTATATAGAGCAGTATATTGTTGAAATTGTACAAGTGTAGAAACTGCAATTTTCAGTCAAGATTTTGGTAAAAAATAAACTGAAAGTATTACAAGTGTATTCCTATCCACTCATAAGCTACAGTGAAGGGAATATTGCTTACTCATGTTATTGGTAAAGTAAATTTCATATAGTATTCGAGCTAGGGTGGGAAGACTGCGCTCTCATGTTAGTGAATTTCATATGGTATTAGAGCTACTGTGACCAGAGAAGGCACCGAGGGACTGCTCACACCCATTGGAAGAAAGATTAAAAAGAAGGTAGCAAGTCGAATAAAAGGGTTTACCTGCACGACCAGCGTGAGAAAGGTGTGCATCATTTAATGGATTGTTCCGCTGCTGCAGAAGAAATCGAGGCAACCATTGGTTGAATAAAGGTGCTTGTAAATAAGTGTTTTAAGAGTCTCAGAGTTGAATAGCCGCCAGAGAACGCAAGAGCAGTGGAAAAGAGTCTAAGAAATCACCACCGGCCAGAGAATGCAAGGGCAGTGGAAAAGAGTCTAAGGAATCACCACCTTTGTGAATTGATTGAACAATCAGTGCCCGTATTTCGTCGCGGGGATGATCGGATTATAAATCAAAATGTAATTTGAGCCTGTATTCCGTCGTGGGGATGACTCGAGTGCAAATTAAAAAGTAATTTGAGCCGCTAGCTGCGAGGAATTTAGCCGCTGTTAGATGCTGTGAAGTTGTGAGAGTTGCCGCTTGATGTTTGTCAAAGTCGTAGGAGTAGTTTATATGATATATTTGTTTAGAAAACTTAAAAAGCTTGATCATCTATTATCTGCCGTATTTTCAGTCAAAATTTGGTAGAAATGGTTGAAATTATAGTTTTAAATTATTGGAATTGTATAATTTGGAGTTATTTTCAGTTAAAATTTGGTAGAAATTGTTAAAGTTAAAATTTGGTAGAAATTGTTAAAATTATAGTTTTAGATTGTTCCCTACATAATCGGAGTGTCCAAGTGACTAAATCCATTTTTGCAATAAAAAATACAATGTGAACAATCAAAATCATGATTTCAACAAAAATAATGTCGCCCAATTCTAATGCAAATTCTCTACTGTTTAGCTTACTCCCTTAAACAAGGTTATCTTGAACAATCAAGATCATGATTTCAACAAAAATAATGTCACCCAATTCTGATGCAAATCCTCTACTGTTTAGCTTACTCCCTTAAACAGGGTTATCTTGATCGGAGCCACCCATTGTTGAGCCATTGAAGAGTGTTGGTCGAGTTGAGTCGCTAGAAAGAGATGGTCAGTTCGTCAATAAAATACAGAGCTGCCATGGACAGTCGGAGGAGCCGCCGTGAAGTCGAGCTGCCAGTGGGGAATGTAGAGAAGTGATTCACTGCTATTAGTGCCCCCTGCGACCATCGAAGACAAGCTGCTTCGAGATATTCGTACAAGTGCGGGGGTTCACAAATAAATATTTTAAAAGTGAAGTTGCTTTGGTACTTTTTTTCACACAAAAAATACTATACTTTATATTAGAAGTATAAATAGGTTACAGAAATCTCCCAACAGTAAGTCCATACATGTCAAATCCCAATCCTTCAAAAGAACCATAACGGTGGACAAGCTACTAATCCAGTGCAACCGAAGAGTTAGATGTCGAAATACAGGATATACCAATTCCAAAATGAACCAAAGTCCAGACGAAAAGTCTGAAAGAGTACTGCTACAGAGGAAAGTAACAAAAAAGAACAAAAAAAAAGCCGCCCAGGACAAGAAGATGCCCCAACAGATAGGAACTACAAAAAAGGAAGTAGATAAGAATTAGAAGGCAAAAATATTCCATTGACCAAACAAAGGCTGGTTGG
The DNA here is from genome assembly GCA_027924585.1 of Larix kaempferi. NCBI lineage: Eukaryota > Viridiplantae > Streptophyta > Pinopsida > Pinales > Pinaceae > Larix > Larix kaempferi. The sequence goes on from BSBM01000482.1 coordinate 3,704,628, forward strand.
AACCCTCCAGAATCTCATAACATATACGGCCTTCCACCTTCAAAAGATGAAAGAGCATCAGCAACAACATTATGTTCCCGAAAAATGTGGATGATGGAAGTCTCAGGGCAAAGACCCAAGATTAGCTTGGTCTGATCCATCCAAGAGGAAAGAGCTAAAACATTGATAGTGACATCTGAGTTTGCCCAATTCACAATAGTTATAGCATCCCCTGCTACCTGATCCAAGATAATATTGGTCTGGGTAGAGAAGAATAAAACAATAATAATTCTCTTTTTGTATTAGTGCCTCTGCCACCACACATCCATAGTTTTATCTGGTCACCATTAACACATTGAATAAAAGCCCTGCCCCACATCTACCCGAAGAGTACTGAGCAGCACCATCAAAGCGAGCGTGATTTCCAGAGCGAAGAAGGAGAGGAGCAGCACCATCACAGCGGCGCAATTTCCAGAGCGAAGAAGGAGAGGAGGCCAAGAAATCCGATCACCTTTCGGAAACCCCACCTTCTGAGAGCATCCAAAATCCTGAGAAAGCGATAGTACTGTACAGGAAACCCGGCTTGGCTCCGATAGGAACTTGTCAAATATCATACAATTGCAGGATTTCCAGATTTTCCACGCAGCCAAACATGCCCTAAAGATTTTTTAATGCAAACATATTTTTAAACCACTCCTGCATAGTAACGTCTGGCTCAGCCTGTAAATAAGAAAATTTAGCACCAATATAAGACCAGACTTTCACAGTGAATGGACAGCTAACAAAGAGGTGTACAAAAGTCTCAGCATCTTGATGACAGAGGGAACAAATGTTCGGGCCAGCAAACCCCCGCTGCCAGCAAACCCCCGCTTTTGTAGATTTTCCCAGATAAGTATCTTCCCCTCCAGCAGTAACCACATAAATATTTTGACTTCAAGAAGTAAACACCAGTTCCAGCCACATCGGTGCCACCACTTCCACGTCCAAATCGAATTTGAACAAATCCCCTCATATGCCAAACGAGCAGTGATAGTGCCATCCTTGGGGTGTTCCATGACCAGAGAAGACGGTCATCGCCATCCACGATCCTAATATTGGCACGGTACAGGTCCAGTATGTAAGACCTCCATTCGTCGGCCATCGCACCAACCAAACCTAACTGTGAGGTACTCAGCCAAGAATTAAACATCTCTGTTGGACTGTTTTGAACGAGAATATGATAAAGATCGTAGTATCCCCGACATCTGATACTAGTTGCCTTGGTGCCTGTAGTAGACCGTTAAGGGAACGAAAGTTTGGACAAGTTAATGCCCGTCGAAGAGTCGAGGGAATTGAGGAGAACTTGTGACAAAAGCTGGGACAAATTAATGCTTGTAGAAGAGTCCAGTAGATTGAGGAGAACCTGTGTCAAATTGCTTGGAATATGCACGACAGAAATGAGCCAGGTGAGTTTTGATCGGTCATCTGTATTGACATTAATTTAAGAAAAACAGATTTTGAAGAGGTGCATTTGTGATCAGAAATTAAAATCCTAAGTATTTTGACATTTATTTTGAAAAAAAAACAGATTTTGAAGAGGTGCATTTGTGTTCAGAAATTAAAATCCTAGGTATTTTGAAGTGATAGACTAGAAGAGTGGTTTTCTAATTTTCTGACCAAAGAACAATTATTTTTTTGGAAACATAAGAAATTGCTGGTTTATGCCATATGGACAAAGGCTGGTTTATGCCATATGGACAAAGGGGAAAAATTAATCCTTAGGATTTTAAATCATGAAGCAAAAGATCCTTGTCATGTTATTTGAATACAGAGGTTTGGACTTGAGGAAAGAAATCTGGAGTGAAATCGATGTAGATGTCTATGAAAAGTGTGACGTGAAGAGTAGAGAGGTGGCGTCATTGATCAGTTTCGGAAACAAATGAGATGCATCTTGAAGTTCAAGATGGTAATGATGCATTGGTTCTGTAGGGGAACCTACTAAAGGTCCATAAAACTAAAACTCAAACAAAGGTAGAGCATAATTTTTTTAAAACATGTTATGCTCAATTTAAGTGGAGGAATTTGAATCCTTGCTTGCTAGATTACTTGCTAAAAACCATAAATATTCTAGATTAATTAAAATCAATTTAGAGGACAATGAAAAAAGATATGATGGTTATAACTTTTAAAAATTTGCTTCCTTCCCATGCAAATTTTATTGAAACCTTGAACATTACTAGCATTGATAAAGATCTGACATTTGATTAGTTGAGCACTAATCTCTTTCAATTAGTATAATGATGAATGGTGTTTTTGAGGGAATCACATCGTGAATGGTGTTTTTGAGGTAGAGTTTGTAGCAAATTTTAAAAGCAAGGGTTGTAAACAGAAACATGGAAAAGAAAATGTCGGGAACTCTAACAAATTAGGTAATGTAAAAAATCAATTAAATGTTTTTATTGTGGAAAATTAGGGCATATATGTAGAGTTTGCAGGAAGTAGTTGTGGGATGAAAAGCATCACCAAGATCATTCTTCCGCTGAGCAATCTATAAAGAAACATGCTAAACTGGTTGAACATAATGAGGAAGAGTTCTATGTTTATGTTCGTGGCTAGAAACAAGTATTAATGAGTGGTAAGGTTGATTGGTATGTTGATTTAGGAGCATATAAACATTTTACTAACAATATTCTTGTTATGTTGATTTTATAGAAGATAAATCTCAATATGAATATGTTGTGTTGAGCGGCGAAGAATAATACAAGATTAGAGGAAAGGGAAATGTACCCCTTCAAGTAAAAGGTTTGGAGAAAAATATATTTTCAATTAGTATAATGAAACTTAGTTCACACTTACATATAAATGTTAAAGTTAAGAGGCGCTTTTATTGTTTATAAGAGTAGGAATAATATGATTGCAATGGGTGTGGAAGAACATGGTTTATTTTGGTTGCTAGAAGTTGAAAATGCAAGTTTAGTTGGCAGAAAGATGGTTGTAATTCACTTAAAACTCAACGATGGAAAGCAAGCTAGAGAGGTGTCCGATGAAACCAAACTCAAGAAATGAAGCCATAGATGATGTCAGTGTTAAAACAAGTCAAAAAAGATAAAGCAAACAATATGTATATTATGCATTATCTATTGTAATTCATACGAAGACCCTTGGGGAAGGGGTGAAGAAATGGTAAATAAGAAGACCCTTGGGGAGGGTGAAGATGATGGTGTTGACGTAAAGAAACAAACACAAAACATTGATATGTTGGATCGCCCAGATGTGGAGGATGTGAGTTTAGTGAACAAGCCAAGCCAAATTCTATGTCAATAGTGGAAATGTTTTCTGTTCAACCAACATTTTCTCTCATTTGCTTGCTAAGTCAATGGTCAAACAAAGGATGGTAATGTAAATTGTACTTCCTAATCGGATACAATTCACTCCTAATTACTATTTTGAAGATCTTATTTTGTGGACTATAAACATCTTGTTTGTCCAAAGCTTTTGTCTTTTTGTATTTTGAACAAACATGTAAAACGACTATTATGGGAGGGTGTTGGAGATAATAGTAGTATTTAGAACTTAGAACTTAGAGGAATAATAAAAAATCACTTTTAAAGTGATGTAATAATGGGGCATTTAATATAAATTAATGTAGTGATTGATAGTTAGTTTTTTGGGAGTTATGTAACACATTCTAATAGGAAACCTAGACCTTTTGAGGGAGCTCCTGAAAAGTGTTATAGAGGTGGAAAACAACTGCTAGTGGTTTATTATCACCGCGGATATTGTTCAAAGCCTCGAATGAGCAACGAGAAACAACTTGACTAAGGGTTTGTGAGCTCGATTGAGACTCAAGCTATCACCAACAACCACCACCAATGAGCCCCTCTTGCTTCTATGGCCTCTATACAACGAGGTGGGCTCGAAAAACTCTTAAACCCTTAAAAAATTAGTTAAATTTTTTATTTAAAATTTAGTTTTTGTAATAGTTAGTGTATTTTAAAAAAATTGTAAAACTATTTATTTTCATTAGTTATGTTTTGTAATATAGATTTATTATTTAGTTTATTTAATAATTTAATTTAGATTTAGTTTTTTTAATTGTGTTTATATATATATATATATTTCAACAAAAAAAATTATACCTTGAAATTTCAGGATCATAGAATCAAAGTTAAATATACCTAGTTCTCAAAATATCAAATGGTGTTAATGTACCACTAAGTGTTGAAGGATTCCCTTGGGTTGTCATGTGTGTTGGTTTAAGGTGTTTTTTGCCTTAGATGCATGAAAGATTAATTTAGGGCCCAAGGGAAATGTTCCTCCACTGACCATGTTGAGGGCTTAGTGACACATATATAGTTCTCTAAAACTTATTAGTCCCAATCGAAGACCAAATATCCACTTGGGAGGTCATACATTTGGGTTTAAGGATTCATTCTTGGGATTTGATTTCTTTAATATTCATTTAGGGGCAAAAGTCTAGGTTTTCACCCCAATCAAGTCCACGACCATATACCCATACCTACTACTGAAACCTTTTAATACTAACAATATCCTCAATGCAAGCGAAGGATATATGCTTAAGAGGTCATGTGTTGTGGATTAAGTGTATTTTTTAAACTTGGATGCTTAGAGATTCTTTTAGGGAATAAAGCCTAGGTTTCTTCCTCAGCCATATCCAAGCCCAAAGACTCATTAGTATCAAACACTTCCTAAAAACACCGATATTCCCACTAGGAGGTAAGGATAAATTGATCAAGGGGTCATGTTTGTTGGCACAAAGTGTTGTTCATGCCCATTGATGCCTAATAACTTCCTTTAGAATCCAATCCCCAAGTTTCTTCACCCAACCATGTTGAAGGCCACCTAGTCCTCAAAATCTCCTAGTGGCATGCACATCCCCATCCAAAATACAATGATACCACCAGGAGGTCATATATGGTAGTTTGATCATCGTTCTTATCTTTTGCCTCGTGATACTATCCCGAGACCTATACATACTACTCAAAACCACCTAATGTTTTTTGTATGTTCCCTCACAGAGGTAATGGATATCCCTAGTAGGTCATGTGTAGTGGTTCAAGGTGTTGTTCTTGGCTATGAATACCGAAAATATTAGGTCTTAAGGTCTAGGTTTCATCTCTCAAACATGTCAAGATCATTGCGAATGATGTCTAGTTCCTAAAACCTCCTAATTGTCATGTCCCAAATTTTTTCATTGGATCACAATGGCCTAAGCCACTTGGCCATATTCATGACAGTTTGTCAAATTGGTGCTGAGGGTCAAATAATTGCCAAGCATGATGTCCAAGTTAGTAATAATGCAAAATTAGAGCCAAATGGACAAGGTGGGTCACATGAAGAGCGAATTCCCAATTCAAAGTTCGTAATGTCCCCATCCAAATAAATTATCATGGAGGAAAAATTCCACTAACCTACTAGTTCTCTAGGTTGGGGTGGAAGCATCAAAATTTGGAATAAGGGAGCTGCAAGACTCAAAATGACCTTAGACTTACAAATTCACAATAAATGGGCCAAATAAACAATAATAAAGAGGAAAATGAAGTGGCATTGGATCATGAGGGCACATAAGAGGTTGTGGGACCCACATGTGGCAAGATTCCCCACTACCCTTGGCATCATTCTCACACAAATTCGAGTTCAAGGTGAAGGGTAACGTACTTGGGCTAGATGAAGATGAAATATTCATGGAAAGAATAATGGAGGCTCGACTTGGAGTGGAAGAGTAACTCCCAATGAAGAGGAAGAAGCATAATAGACAAATTGTGACACTTGTGACAAGATTCCATGGCATCTATGACAACAATGATGAAGGAATATATGAAAAATATGAAAAATTCAGACCTGATGGAAGACCTATGACAAATCTGACATATCGGGGCTAAAAATAGCCACCAAGAGGGCACATAGAGGGATTTATGGTCAGCCAATATTCCCAATTCGAATTGGGGAAAGAGGAGTGCAAGAATGAGGGGGACAAGTGTCTCATGAAGGAATCAATCACTAACTCAAGTTGGGTGAGTGTCTTGGAGGGAAATTCGACCTCATGAGTCCACATGAAGTTAATAAAAAGGGAGGATGACAAATGAGAATAAATTTTGGATCATTTTGGTTTTGCACTCTTGGAGAGCTTGGCTTGTCCATGCATGGTGGATGTTTACCTTCCCTGTTATTGAACCAATTTCGAAGGTGAAATATTCCTATCCAAGTTGGTTGGAGGAGAGGCCATTCAGACCTCTTATCCGAGCTTAATGAAGGTGTTTTGTTGTAGGTTCGCCTCCCTCTACATTTTGAGTTCATCTCTTATGTCTTTCTCCACTATCTCTTCTTACATTCTCTTCTTAATGTCCATGTTCTAGTGTTGATGGCGCACTCATAGTTGTATGAAACTTGTGGAGGATGATTCTGTGACTCCATTGTTATGATATCTAATGTATGAAACAATATTGAGCTTCTTATTTGAACCATAGCTTGAAATCCTATGTCTTTCATGTAAACATTCCAAGCAAACCACTAATTCGAGCTAGTTTCCCCTCAACCTTCATATGGAATTTTTGGAGTAGTTTTATATTTGTTTTGTATCAGAATTCCATTGAGTTTTTTCAGCTATTCGAGCATCCTATTATGTAATTTTTATGAGAAAATTAATTTAGGCAGGCCCCTTGGGCATTTGATTAAAGCCTATTCAATAATTTTCATGTCTAATGTTTTCATCTTCCAAACAATGTATATGTGTTACAACGTTCTGATTGAGGGGTGAAATAATCAGTTGTAGACCTTGAATAATGCTGCATTTTGGTTGTCAAGGAATCCCTCTATCCATGCCAATTCCTTGTTTAGAAATTAGGGAGGGCCGTACAGTGTTTGGGAATCCAAAAAGGTCAAAGACTAGTAGGGGATTTTAACATTGAATTCCCTAGTATTTTCTCCTTTCATTCCTTCGTGATAAATGCAAGCCATGAATGTCTTTAATAAGTGTCTAAATGTCCAGTAGATGCATTAGGATGTCCTAAGACCCCTCAATCCCTTCCATACATAATTTGAGATCCTTTGGGAGCATTTAGGACAGTTTTGGGTTTCACTAGCCCAAGGTTCGAAATGTGCCAAAATTGAACAAATTTTCATATTAGGGATATTAGAGCGGTATCAGAGCATGGTCCTTGCACGCGTGCACTGGATCATCCATTAAATAAAAAAATTTCAGCCATGTACTACTATGATGATGATTTCTATGAGATGTATGAGGATGATGAGTAGTATGATGATGACTATGATGAGCACTATGAAGAGTACTACAAACAATATGAGGAACCCTCTTGCAGTACCTCTACCCAGTTCACATTCTGCGATGATGATGGTTACTATTGTGATCACTTGTACAATGAATATGTAGACATGGAGATGACACCACCAAGGAAAGCTCCTTTGAAGGAAATAGCATGGTGGAGGGGAACATGCAAAACCCTACCCCAACAATATCAAGCCTATAGTGTTATAATGAAGTCATCCTCAAAAGTTTATTTTGAATTTTTTGTGGATGCTTTGTTTGGATATAGGACCAAGAATGAAGATGTGGAGTTAGTGAAGAAAGGTCTATGCCCTTCTTGCAAAAAACCTTGGAGAGAAAATCATATATATTTGAGTGAAAAGGGGGAGCGAGATGAGGAGACTACCACTAGTTTTCGGAAAGATAAGACCACAATCCTTACTACTGAGGGTTGTCAGCATAATGAAGCCATCACCTATTCTACTGAGGATCATCTAGAGGCATCTCTCACAGAGAACATGGATCAGAGAGTAATTATTGATGGTTTCTCAAGTTCTGTAGAAGCATATACTGATGGATGCTATGATGTGGTTCCTATTGGTGGGTGCCAATATTGCATGGAGACACCTACTAATGGATGTCCACCCCTCTATATTGGTGACATAGATGTAGGCCTTAATGAGGTTTCTGCAAGTCCCAACTCCATTGAGCACGAAGAAGAATACATTGTAGCAACAAAATATGAACCAATATCGGCTTCCTAGTCACCACTTGAACTTCCATGTGAAGTTGATCCCAAGAAAGAAGAAGAAGAGGAGGTTCACTCTCATGAACCATCCTTCATTGAAGGGTCTTTGAAGATGAGTGAAAGGAATATATATGATTCCCTTAGCATACTCCATGACACTCAAGCATTGATGTCATATTCTTGTTGGAGATTTTCTTTATTGGAGAAGCCATCCTTCCTTGAAGACATGGAGAAGATTCAAAGATCAATGCACAACATCGAAGGTAATTTCATGTCTTTGATTTTTGATAGAATAAATTTGGTTGAGCTTAATGAATGGTTATATGAGGCATACTTGAATAATATTGAGGATATTCACAAGCTCAAAATTCAAAATGAACAACTTCTTGAGAGGTTGCAATTGTTCTTCCTCCTATGTTTCAGATTGTCATATGGTAGATTGCTTGGAGGATTATCATGACATGATGGATCATGAGAAACATGGAAACTTGCATGTGCTTGATGTGTTTGAAGATGATCTTGATGATATCCAGGCACTTGTTGTGGTGGAAGAGGAACTGGAGTTTCCTCTTGATAATGGTTACACAGTTTTTGAAGAAGTGCATGATTCCACTACCTTGGAACCAATCTATGAGGAAAGTTTTACACTTTTGAGGGAGGTGCATGATCCTACCCCTATGGAGCCTTCACATGATGAAATTTTTTCACTTTCTGATCATTTGGGTGAGTTGGTTCATTCTCTTACATCCTACACTTCCACATTTTGCAACATTCATCCTAATGAAGTATGGGTGAAAGGTTTGTTTCTGATGGTGCCACATGAGGAGTGTGAAACTCCTATCACTCCTTTTGATGATGACATGACTAGAGAAACTTATTCTTTGCATTTGCAACAACATTCATTGCTCTCATTTGATAACTCTCACATACATGGATGCACCTATGATGTTCACTTGAGTCACTTGAAGACTCATGATTTTCCTTGTTCATTGCTTAGTTCATTTGATGTTGGAGGAACTTCATCCAATACTTGGGTGAAGAGATATATGATTGGAGCACATTATTATTGGAAGCAACATCCTTTGTTATTTCTTGATTATACACATATTCATGGATGCATATATGATACTCATTCTTCTTCTTTCTCACTATGTAATTCACTTGATGGGAGAGTTTCTTCATCCAACGTTTGGGTGAAAGCACACACGGAAACACTCTATGACACCTCCCACACTTTCTTGGAGCAACATTCTTGGACATGGGACCCTCACTTATGTCATTGGAGTAGATTTGATTGGTCACTTGATGCTTGTATGCACTTGGTAAATGGTGGTGTACTTACTTGGATGTATAAGCACTTTCATGATTCTTTGATGAGGCACCTCCTTGATGTACATTTGTATGATGTTGTTATGTACTCTGATGATCTATCTTTTGTACTCATTATGTTTGTGAGTATGCTCATTAGAGAGTGGGATCCTGGCATCTCCCACCTTGATGTAAATTTTTGTGTTATTTTTCTCATTGATGGAATGTGCTAGTTATGGGATTCTGTCATTCCACACTTGGTTGAAATAATTTGGAGGATATTGTAAACCTCCTACTTTGAGGTATTGTTTTGGGAGACCTTGTGCATGATAGGAATGCACAAGAATTGGGACCTTGGAATCCCATACTTGATGAATTGGTTCTTGATGACATTGTGCACGAGGAGAGTGCACAAGTAGTGGGACCCAGGCATTATTTATCATTGGAAACTCATTGGGAGCACATTTTTGGATGGAATTATGTTTTTTTTTCCTTGCAGGATGTTATGATGTCTTCCATGTCACTCTTATGAATTGCATAGGAGAATATATATTGCACCTTGTATTCTTGAGGATAATTTGGGATCTGGGGATCATCTTTGGATTCAAGTATTTCTGTTTTGGAGTTCATGAAGCAGCTTGCAGAAGTTGGTGGAAAAGTACACAAATGTTTCATCATACATATCATCACTTGCATGAGGTGAGAATCCATTGGTTGGGTTAAAAATTATGTGGAGATGGTCCATATTTCTTAAGGACAAGCAATATTGGGAGGGGAGGATTTTTCATGTCCCAAAATTTTGCATTGGATCACAATGGCCTAAGCCACTTGGCCATGTTCATGATAGTTTGTCAAATTGGTGATAAGGGTCAAATAATTGCCAAGCATGATGTCCAAGTTAGTAATAATTAAAAATTAGAGCCAAATGGACAAGGTGGGTCACATGAAGAGAAAATTCCCAATTCAAATTTTGTAATGTCCCCATCCAAATAAATTATCATGGAGGAAAAATTCCACTAACCTATTAGTTCTTTAGGTTGGGGTGGAAGCATCAAAATTTAGAATAAGGGAGCTACAAGACTCAAAATGACCTTATAATTACAAATTCACATTAAATGGGCCAAATAAACATTAATAAAGAGGAAAATGAAGTGACATTGGATCATGAGGGTGCATAAGAGGTTGTGGGACTCACATGTGGCAAGATTCCCCACTACACTTGGCATCACTCTCACACAAATTCGAGTTTGAGGTGAAGGATAACGTACTTGGGATAGATGAATAGGAAATATTCATGGAAAGAATCATGGAGGCTCAACTTGGATTGGAAGAGTAACTCCCAATGAAGAGAAAGAAGCATAATAGACAAATTGTGACACTTGTGACAAGATTCCATGGAATCTATGACAACAATGATGAAGGAATCTATGACAAATATGACAAATTCAGACTTGATGGCATAACTATGAAAAATATGACATATCGGGGTTAAAAATATCCACCAAGAAGGCGCATAGAGGGAGTTACGGTCAACCAAGATTCCCAATTCGAATTGGGGAAAGATGAGTGCAAGAATGAGGAGGACAAGTGTCTCATGAAGGAATCAATCAATAAATCGAGTTGGGTGAGTGTCTTGGAGAAAAATTTGACCTCATGAGTCCAAATGAAGTTAATAAAAATGGAGGATGAAAAATGAGAACAAATTTTGGATCATTTTTGTTTGCACTCTTGGAGAGCTTAGCTTGTCCATGCACGGTGGGTGTTTACCTTCCCTGTTATTGAACCAATTTCGAAGATGAAATATTTTTGTCCAAGTTGGTTGGAGGAGAGGCCATTCAGACCTCTTATCGGAGCTTAATGAAGGTGTTTTGTTGTAGGTTCGAGTCCCTCTACATTTTGAGTTTATCTCTTATGTCTTTCTCCACTATCTCTTCTTACATTCTCTTCTCAATGTCCATGTTCTAGTGTTGATGGCACACTCATAGTTGTATGAAAATTGTGGAGGATGATTATATGAATCCATTGTTATGATATCTGATGTATGACACTGTATTGAGCTGCAAATTTGAGCCATAGCTCGAAATCCTATTCCTTTCATGTAAACATTCCAGGCAAATCACTAATTCGAGCTAGTTTCCCCTCAACTTTCATATGGAATTTTTGGAGTATTTTTATATCTATTTTGTATCAGACTTCCACTGATTTTTTGCAGCTATTTGAGCAGCCTATGATGTACTGTTGATGAGAAAATTAATTTAGGCAGGCCCCTTGGGAATTTTATTAAATCTTATGCAATAATTTTCATGTCCAATGTTTTCATCTTCCAAACAATGTATATGTGTTACAACATTCTGATTGAGGGGTGCAATAATCAGTTGTAGACCTTTAATAATGCTTCATTTTGGTTTTAAATGAATTCCTCTATCCATGAAAATTCTATTCAGAAATTAGGGACAGTCGTACAGTGTTTGGGAAGCCGAAAAGGTCAAAGGCTAGTGGGGGATTTTAACATCGAATTCCCTAGTATTTTCTCCTTTCATTCATTCTTGATAAATGCAAGACATGAATGTATTTAATAAGTTTCTGAGTGTCCAGTAGCTACATTAGGATGTCCTAATACCCCTCAAGAACTTCCAGAAAGAATTCGAGAGCCTTTGGGACAGTTTGGGGTTTCACTAGTCCAAGGTTTGAAATTGGCCAAAATTGAACAAATTTTCATATTAGGTATATTACACTAATGGCACTAGGATATAGCCACTCTTACACCAATTATAGACTTAAGAGGTCCTATGTGGTGGTCTGTGGTATCTTCTTGATTTGGGTTTCTTCCATTGATCATGCTTATGTCCCTAAGACTCACACCTAGTGTTATTTGCTCTTGATTCTTTCCTGTCCCTATTCTAAGGCCAACGATCCTTTCAAGAGGTCATTTGTAATAGTTAAACACATTAATTTTTTCCTTGATTATAGTTCAACACATTAATATTGACCCTATATGCGTAGAAACTTATTTTAGTTCCTACGACATAGGTTCAGTCGGGCCTCAACCATGTTGACAACCATTAGGTTTATCCCCAGTGATCAAAACCACTACTCTAGAACAACCACTTGTAGAAATTTTTTTCCCGATGCCCAATCGACAATTGTTTTGGAGTTTCCATAAACCTTATGAGATAAAAATACCCTTGAATAAACAAATTGAAGTAATCCCCACAGAGTTAGAAGCTCTGCCTATGTATTTGTACTCCATCAATCTTATGGAAATATTTATATAACCCATGATTTTGAAACTGATCACTTGTACCTATTGACAAAAATATTCAAAAATCCTTAAATTCCTCGCTAAGGGAATTGATCTATACATTTTTTCAGTAAGTCTTCAAAAAAAGAACCAACAGAGAACTGAGACTAGTCCATTGTAATCTGAAGCTTAGAAATCACCTTTGTTCAGACTATACATGAAAATGGGATTTCCACAAAAATGTGTTTGACAGACTGAAGTCCTTTTTTACATAAGATACATCATCATGACAACATTGTCCTGTAGTGACACCATCCTAATCGTTCGCTTCATCATCCTCATCATCCTCATCATCAGAACATCATGAGGTTCGTATGCACATCAGAACATCATTTTATTCAAAGGATGACATATATGATTTTTCTTCATTGTTTCATGCAGATCCTTCTCCAGAGCAGGGTTCTTCCCTCCATTAATCATGATCATTAGGAAAATCCATTGCCGCAACACCCTCCCCATGTTGCGGGTGGAGTCATATATAAATTGTTTACATATAGTATTGTTTTAATTGAATTACATATAGAGTAAAAAATATTGTATATATGTACATGTGTTTGGTTATTAATTGTTGTTTGTGTCTAGGAACCTCGCTAGCCAGTCCATATGGTGAGTGTCCATCCAGTAGCATGGTGGCCAGTGCCTTGCACGATGGTCACGACCCATTGACCCCATCAAAGCACAGTGAGGAGGTTCATGATCACGCTTGTACATTAAATCCATATTTATTTATTTTACTAATCTATTAGTATCTTTAAATTTTGTATCGGTGTTTTGTACTTTAATTGATACATTTTTTAATCTATCTGTCAGGTGTTGATACCGGTTCTGATGCTCCTTGGGAGGATGAGATAACCATGATCACAACCAAGGAGATCAAATCGTAGCATGATTGGTTGTGCATCCAAGTACAGTCCATGCACCTTGACTGCCATCGATATGGTCAATGTCCATGCTGATCAATGTAGTTGATGAGTTGTTGGAAATCCACCAAAAGGAGGGGCGCCTAAGTGACATATGGCAGGCTGCTTCCAAGAGGAAGAGGGAACAGGTATTGTGTCCTGACAAATGGGAGGCGATTAAAACCACAACAAGGGAAATGATGTCAAGGGCACTTTGTTTGACATCCCTCTTGATCGCGCTACTGGAAAACTGATTTGACTGTGGGAGTTCAGGTTTGAGGTTGCTGCACCTCATATTTATGATAGGTTTATTGGAGCATGGGGAATGTTCTCCCACCATAACTAGGTCTCCTTGTACTTTTGTTAAACGTATTTATGCAGAGTTTGTATTACACATGCATCCTGATTACACAAGTACGCCTTCACTTTTCCATGGCATTGGGCAGGGACACGCTTATCAACATCCAGGGCAGGGTATTTTTTAAGGATTATAATATTATACTTAAGTGTAGTATTCTAGGTGATTGTTTTGGATTGAAAAAAAACATATATATAGATAGGTAGGCGAATATTAAGTATGAATCATACAATTTACTACTAAAACTTGTAAAATATGGCGAATATCATGATAAAAAAATATTTTATGTAAAAACAGGGGATATTAGAGACTAAAATGAAAAAATAACGAATTTATTTTTTGAAAAAAATCCGAAAAAATAGCCAATTAGTGAAATTTCGTCCTTAAAAATTACCTTGATCTAGGGGCTCATAGATACCCTGCTACTATACCACCCCCTCCTCGATTGGTTCTTGTCCCTGGTCGAGGGATTCTACGACCTGGGGACGTAGTTGAGCCATCATACCTTAGAATTGAGACACGTTCTTTGATGGCAGGTGCCATGCGCACTGCATTGGGTAGTGCTACGGTTGTCATGCACGAGGAGAGGTCCACCCCGACTGGGCCTATGGTTCCTCTTTCCAATGGAGAGGTTCCTCTTTCCAATGACATCATGAAGGAAATCATAAACAATGATGAACATCAAGTGGAGAAAAAATCACTGTTCAAATTAAACGGGTTCATGTTGAAACATATGATATGAAATTGTTGTTAATCCACATGATCATGTTTTATGAAAATCTCCTTGGTGGAAAGTGACAACAAAACACTATTTTCCAAGCCACAAGGTCATAACAATGATTTTTTTTTAAAGGTGGTTTACCATTTCTTAGAGGGATACTCCACCAGTATATGTGCCAACACCTGATATTCCAACACGAGAATCAAGGTATGGCCATATTTACATAATCCACACATTTATTACAAAGGGGCTCAACAAGAGCATCATGTAACTTACAAGAATTGAACCTGGGTGGGGAGGGTAACAATCAATCCTCCCAACCACTCAAGCTACATCCAATGGACTCGAACTTCGGTGGAAGCACAATTGAAATAATAAGAAGTAAAATTGGTGTTTTCAAAAAGAGTATCTTGGTTTGACGTGCATACACATGTTTGAATTTCTTTTGGTTCTAGTATTTTTTGAAACTCAAAGAAACCATTTCCTACATATATCCCAAGTGTGATTCTGGTAGACTTGGTAAACAAATGAAAACATGGTCCAAATCTTGCATTGTTTATACATAATTATCTTATTATTTAATATTTTTGCATTTGATTAATAAATTATGCACAATAAATAGCTTTGTAATTATCAAGATAAAGTATTGGAGTTATGTACTATAAATTAAGTTTTGTAATTATCAAAATAAAGTATTGCAGTTATTAAGATAAAATTGACATTATTTCAATTAGCTTATCTTGATTTATCCATGCATTGATGGATCCTAAGTTCAAGTAAGCTTAACTTGGAGCAATTGTTTAGTTTAAGCATAGCTAGTCAAGTTGTGGCTTAGTCAACTACAAATATACAAGCAAATAGTATGCATACATCTACTCTATAAAAAGTAAATTATGGAGAATAAATAAATTTGTAATTATCAATATAAAGCATTGGAGCTATCAAGATAAAGTTGACATTCAATTAAATTATTTTGATCTATCGATGCATTGATGGATCCCAATTTCAAGTAAGTTTAACTTGGAGCATCTGTTTATTTTAGGCATAACTAGTTGAGTTGTGTCTTAGGGAACTACAAATAAACAATCAAATAATATGCATGAATATACTTTATAAAAATCACCCAGGTCCTCATTGTACATAGATTATTGATAAATAATTGAGGTTTTCCCTTGATATGTGGATGTTTCCATTCCAAGGGATTTACCATGTATATGTTATGTCATTTTTAGTTTATTGTTGCATTATGATCTTATGACCATGTGTAATTTTGAACATTGTATGCAAGTGGTTATATAATAATATCTAATTACTAAATGAGCTAGATCATTGGCTTTTGCAAACTAGTTACATGGACCTCTTCATACCCACATATTTTTGTATTTTCTGGAGCAAATATAACTACATAGTTGAGGCCAAAGTGAATGGATTATCCATGAATGCTTCTCGTTTCAATGAAATCAAGTTCTATATGCTCTATATTTGCACATTTTCTCATCTACCTGGAGTTTTGTAAGTTTTTTAATTTTAATTTAAAAAAAGCTTATTTTTTTTTCTTTAAGTACTAGATGTCCTTACCTTTTTTGGGGATTTTTATGTGACCTTTGTACTTTGTCCTACACTTTCTACACCATTTTTTAGTGCCTATACTTTCCAACCTTCTTTTCATTGGATTTCCCTTACTCCATCTACAACCATACCTTTATTGCTATCCATTTTTCTAAATACTATACTTCATGATTAGATTTCTATTCCCTACCACTAGAACATTTTTTGTTGATGATACTTTTCAACCCCTTTCCCCGGGACTTATAGCTCTTGATGTTGCAACCTACTGTTGTCTCTCTAGAGATGCATCCTTCATGCTTATTTCTTATTCAACATAATCAGTTCCATCATTACAAATACTGTCTTTAAAAAACCTTTGGTGAAAACTCACTTTTGGCTTCCCTATCCTTTCATTCCTAACCATGGAATAGGTATGCATTGATAGCCTATTAAAATTTGGTTTCTTAAGAGTCTATTTCACCATTACATGACTGAAATGGATTCCAAAGATACCCAACATAATGAAAATGTATGCATAATTGAAATTTTAAAATGCAAAAAACTTACATAAGAATGTCATGATAGTGTTCATGCCAATGAATGCCCATGTACATAACTAGGTACAACCACACACACGACATGCATAATACACACATTTACTTAACATAAAATCAGAATTGAACTACATATTTATACATAGATTTAGCACTTATCTTTTATTCAAATATGGTCCAAGAAAATGGCTATAGACAAGAAAATTTCCATCCAACTATAGGCACATAGTTCATATTCCACCCCTAATTTAGGCTATGAGGCCACCAACGTGAAGGAAAAATCTACAAGGTCTTAGCTCACTCAAACCAACCCATTTAATATCATGGTTCAATCAATTTGGTCACTACAAAGAACTCTAGGATTATCATTTAATCATTTAATCATCAATCAACCATGACACTCTCTTGTGACTTCCCTACACAACATAAGGAATATCTTCCATTTCTCTTCTCAGTAGATCCCAAGCGGTCTTCTTCCCTTCTAGTTATCTTTATCATAGGTAGAAAGAGCTCAATTATCTAATTTCCTTTTGGGAATAACCTAATATAATGAACCTTTAATTTTAGACAACCACCAAGAAACAATGATCAATGGTGAAGGCGTACTATCTTTCCTATCCTCTATGCTCACCAACAACCTATCTATCTCTTAACCAAATTCGACAAAATTTTCTTCATAGTGTTGATTTTGGTCATTCATTAGACTTTGATATATGACTAACAATGGAGAATGCAACATGAGAACTGTATACTAGAGAATCCCTCTTTGAATTGTGAGAATGCGAATGATCATGGAAATGAGAGATTGTTTTCTAAGGAGGTAAGAGAATGAAGTACTCTTACACCTCCATATAATTATCATACTCACACCATACATCATTAACTATGTGAGGTAAACTTCTTCACCAACCTCTACATGCATTCATGATTGGATTTTTAATTCAAAGGAGATAGATAACTTCATTTATAGAAAATGATTGAAAATAGATGGTTTCCTAGGCCAAAACTTGGGAATAGAGGAATAATTTCCCAAAGGACCCCTTTCCTCTTTCACTCTTCTAGAATCATACCCCCGCTCGTACTCTTTGCAACCATCTTGGACCATTCTATATTATATTCTAATATTAATATTTACATAGATTTGAGTGGACCATAGTAATACTACCACAAGGCCCATATAAATATATTTACATCATTTACACATAAGGTCAATTATTTAATATCATATGGGTCGACTCTAGTCATTATAACCATGAATTTACAATTTATATATAATATGATCCAATACATTGCAAGGGAGAAAAACTAGGGTATTACATCACTAACCATCCCATTCAAGTACATGCTATCCCTTAAACTCAATCTATGCAAAATTTGATATGATAAACTTATTATGGAGTAAATATATCTCATGCATTATTATTTTTTAATCCCAATGGGTCCTTGAAAAAATTGAATTGGCTAAGCAAGCAGCTCATAATTCTCTTTAGAATATCTGGTTAAGATTGGGCCTAGTTATTTCATCAATTTTTTGGATGAAATATTTGTTAATCCTTGGTTAAAATCCTTTTATTCATGCATCAAGGAAGTTCATGGAATCCTTCAAAAATGTATAAGGCAAGTGAATGTGTATTTTTAGTAATGGAAAACTAAGAACGACTTGAAAAGAAGTGTAACCTCCATGCTCCACACTCCAAACAAATCACTAAAATCAATGAATTGAAAAATTATGCAAAGCTTTGGATATGTAGATATTTGGTTATGATAAGGGAGGTGTTACATCCACACTCCAAAACAACTCTAAAGCATGCATAGGACGTGGAACTGTCACCTACCCAAATTTCATAAATTATTATTTTATTAGCAAAATACTTTATGTTAAAATTAATTGCAAAGTTTTGTGATTATGATCAGTTTTGATCAAGGATGAATGTAAATTAATGAATATTATTATTTAAATAAATTAATTAGGAGACAAACACCCAAGGGGATTGTTAAATGAGTGTTCACTGACCCACAAGGAGGAATTGAAGTTGTTGGAAGGTATGGGACAGATGGCAACAATTGCACCACACCACTAGCTGTTGGTTATGGGACAACTACCCCTAAAAATGTGGCATTATCCCCCATGTGGAGGGAGTGAGCAGGAAACTCATTTAATGACCCAGTAACAACTGAAAAGGCCTAGGCAGCCTACATAAGGCAAATTTGAATTGAGTAGTCATCTCTTACACAATATTTCTGTAGGAATATTTCCTCATGTGCATTAGGTGATCACTGAGAGATTCGAATAGGGAGGCTAGTGGTGAGTGCAATCATAAGTCTGTATATTGCTAAGAAGAACCAGCGATGCTGGTGCAGGTCTTTTGGACTGCTAGTTCTTGAAGATTCAACAATTAGTGCTACTACAAGTGGAGATCCTAAATTCCTAAGTTTCTTCCTCCTGGTGGTTCAGTGAACAGGCTCGAGGGTCCTAAGTCAAGTGCTTGACTATCTTCAAGAATTGGTTGGGTGGAACAGTCTTCTTGGGCTATTTGTTCCCTACAGAATTTATCCAGGTTTTATAGTTTCTACTTTATTTTAGTTATTACTTCTGTTTAAGTAAAATTAGAAATCTCTGTTTGAAGAAGAATTGATTTCTGATTTTATTTGAAGTCTGAATGTCAAAGTTTATGTTATTCTGAATTGACAAATCAAACTCTACATTTTTCCACATGCTGTTGTTTGCATCGTACTCTAGTGTAGAGACGCAAATTAAGTATAGATGAAAAGATAGGCAAATTGCCATTGATTCGATAGATAAATATAGTAATTTATATGTTTATCAGTTTCTGCCCTATAGTTAATAAATAGTAGAAAGTTCTGCATAATACCTAAATATTATAGATTATTCCATTGTTTCAATACAAACAACATTGTTTATTTCCTGTACAAATATATTGTAATTTCTTATCTCTACTATGTACATAAGAAATAAATAAAATTCAAATTTCCTTACATCATCTGCAATATAAATAATATTGCTGCAAATAAATAATGTATAAATTATGGATAATGCTGCAAACCATAGTCATTTCACAGTCCTCACGTTTTACGCACACATTGTTTTCATTCCCTATTATAACATATGCAATGAACATTTTAGTTCTATCAAATAATGAAAACATGATAAACCTTATTTCGTTTTCTGTCATCTTATTCATATATTTTATAAGCTTTATATATTATAAACTGCATTTATTGTTTTCCAAAAAAACTTGGTTCATATCAAACCCTAGTTAGAATTTCGATTTCCATTACTATCGTTTTGCAACATAAACAAACACAATCTACACAAACTATGGATCGAACCCTAGTTTTTGGCTTCAAAGACCTTTTTAGAAGTTCATATTCAAACACTTTTTTTTTTTTTAAAGACGAGACTCGAACTAGGGTATATGACCCTGTTCTTTTCCATTACAAACGAAAGAAAAACCATTTCGTCATACACATTACAGAGTTATCATCTATGACAAGCATTTGGACTCTGACTTAGCTCGAAATTCACGATATCAATCTACAGTTTTCAAACGTATAAACAGATGAATAGCACAGAATGAAATAGTATATTTATTTTTCATTGCCGAGAAGAAAACATTGTATCCACAGTAGACGAGCCTCGGCTCTATATCTCTTTTCTCATAACATAAACCAACAGGTCGTGCTCAAGGTTTAAACCAATACAAGTACCAATTCCAGGAAGGGAAACCAATGTTCTCAGAAACAAAAAGACTACAACATGTTTCCAAATGAAAAATGCACAGGGTTATTCCCTTGCTCATACATTTTAAAACAAGTCCAAAAACCCTCAGCATTGACAAGCATTATAACTCCCAGTTTGACAAGATAGACATCAAGTTTAAGATTGAGTATCATACAAATTAACGAGGGTCACATCCCTGTACAAACATTGTTTGAATAACAAAAGGGTCTTTAAAGTTTTCAATTGACAGACAATGCTGAGGCATAGTGAAAGATGGGTTATTCATCCTCTTGAAACCACATCAACCAAAGTCGAAAGGCACCTATGAGGGTTTGAGACCCGGAGCTTACCAGGAATGGAATCTCGCCTTTCCTTTCCAAACCCTTGCTCAAGTCGCTCTTCGAACGCTGCAACTGACCAAAAAATTCAACGAAAGAATCACTATTATTTTCGAGGACGTTTACCCTCTCAAACAGCAGCCAAGTTCTTTGCATTCACCAGAAAAACAACGAGATCTCTGCTGTAGACAAGACCAGGGTACATCTATCTTTTGCAGCATTGAGTGTCTCACTCAATCTCTAAAAGAAAAAGTATAAACTATCAACTTGCTAACAACTCAAACCAGAGACTCAATCTTTTAATACAACGCCATTATAGTAGGAAAGAACCTACAGCTTCAATCCAAATCTACAGGTCTCGAGGTCGAAACCTCTTACAAGTTTGCTAACCCTAGATTT
Organism: Larix kaempferi; assembly: GCA_027924585.1. Classification (NCBI taxonomy): domain Eukaryota; kingdom Viridiplantae; phylum Streptophyta; class Pinopsida; order Pinales; family Pinaceae; genus Larix; species Larix kaempferi. The sequence goes on from BSBM01000482.1 coordinate 3,725,787, forward strand.
CGGCAGCTTGTCAGCCACACAGACCGAAACAATAGAACAATGAACAACTTTCAAATCTCATTAACCAAAACGATGACAAAGTTAGGGTTGCATCGGATGATCCAAATTCATCACTATCGACGATCATAAGAGTGCCAGCGAGATGGCATTGGGACGAACAACTTATATATTTAATGCCCCATTCTTTAGTACAAGCTTGGAAATGCCACTTGGGCACATGTAGGATCAATCAACATCCAGTTTAGAGGTGTTTCAAATGCACAACCTTTACACAGTGAAAATCGCAGAGACTATTACTTTAGTATCATACTACATGGATCGTTGGCAATCCTTGTCAGCTGGAGTTTTCGATTCAAGCTTTTAATGCAGGATCAAGTTACGATCTCCACGATAGCTCAAGGGTTATGTCATTTTAATGACCGCCAACTCACCACCCTGTTGACATAAATGTATGTCAGTACTAATTATAACGACAACCAACCTTCACGTAGATCTTTTATAAATAAAAAACATTCGATTGCATGTTAATAGTTAAAGCTCTAATTTTATGATCGCGATTTAGGGTATTAAGGCTTAAGTTTAGCCACATATTAAAGTCCCGTTTTTATATCATTTCAATATTGTAAACTCTCATATATTTTGTAATAGTTTGCAATTATAAAACTATTATATAGGATAGCAAAACTATAAGATTGACTTGGTTAATATATTAATCATAGTTTCTATTTTTCTCCATTTATAAAAATATAATAATGTAGGAGTTTACACTTGTGAATTTCCAACAAGACCAATGATTAGTAACTAGCATAAAAACCATGCTATGGTCATGAACTTCATACCCTCACTCTTATTACAATGCATCTGACGGTTAGCGATACAATTACGACGTTAATACTTTACAAGTATTAGTTATCTTAAGACAACGACCAAAGCCAAACTAGAACTACGTCTTTGGTTTACAACAACAACTTAAATAACATGTATACCTTATCGACGTCATTGATTCCCAACATTTATAAATTGTAGGACAGCGTTGAAAAACCAGTAAGCAGCACTAGATATTTCATACCTGAAGATACTTGTTTTCGCAAAAGAATTCATAACATTTTTATTTGACGTTGAATTGAATTACACATGTACTTTTAAACTATGCAGTTATTGAACCTCTTACTTGTCATCTGCACATAGAATATTCAAATGCGTTAGCGTCGCAACTAAGTAAACTCTAGGGTACCTCGTAGGACACCCTTGTTCATCAAAAATCAATCTGTCAGTATATTTTCAAGAAAAAGTATCGCATCACATTAATGATCTGTTAGTTCGTCTATTACCATAATCATGTTCGTAATTTATGTGTTAAGGTTTTCAGTATCACAATGCTGCTAAAACAAAAATTAAATTATATTTAGTACTAACGAATTTTTAATTAAAGCTGTTGTAATCAAACAATTATTATTTCCGCATCTATAAATTTGTATTTAATGCTGTTTTCAAAAGTTTTAATTTTTTTATGAAAATTCGGGATGTTACATGAACTCTTGTCAATGAAAAGTAGGGAGGATATTCAAAGTTTTAGGAATGCATAACAAGAAGATAAAGGGCATAGTAAGTTTTCCTTCCACACTTCATATTCCATGTAGAATGTGGGGCAACATAATCTTGCAGGGTTTGGATGAAATGAAGCTCAACCCTACATAATGTAGAAAATAATAAATCTTAAAAGTATAACCGAGGCAACATGGGCATAGGGGAATGCACAAAATAATAAAAGGGTGCCAGATGTCACCCACAATCCTCCTTTTCCCTTCCTTAGCTACATTGAAAAAGAACAATTACTTCTTGGCCATGGTAATTTTTTCTTGAGTCATTTGTCATTCATGGAATGGGTATATAGGTGCACAAGCTCACAAATTAGACAATTATTTCATAACCAATTCTTGTAATTCCTTTGTCCTTTCAGTTTGAGGAAGGGAATAAAATCTCAGTAGACTAATAAATAAATCATTTTATTGTGAAGAGTCAAGGTTTAGGTCAATGGGACCTATTAACCAATGGAATAAAGAGATTCATCCTTCCATTTGCAGAGAGGAAGTCAATATTTCCACTCACAAAGAAAGAGCTCAAGCACTTAGGAAGAGTAGTAGAAAATACATGTCAAATCATGATGGTTTAATACATTGAGATTTTGTCCTTTAAGGCATTGAAGGAAAATTTGGGAAGTTGCGTAAGTTGTAGGAACAAACAAGGAGACAACCTTACAAATGAGGTGAATTCTATACAATTGTAGAATATTGTCAGCATGTTGAGAAAAAATAAAAATAAGGCAACCCATCTATAAAATGTCTAGCTCTAAAAGAATATAAGACCACAAAGATCACCTTAAATTTCAAGGAAAAGGAAATTAAAGCAATGACCCCTTCAAGTGAATAAAATACAAGAGTAAATGGATTAAGATGCGACCCGTGTATTCATTAATCTTGTGCAAAATTGATGAAGGGTAGTAAGAAGATGACTACAACATCTAATACCACATGAGCATTTGTTAGACCGACCAATTAAGCATATGATCAAACTAAGGAGGGAAGCACAAAGTAAATAATCTATTGTTTATTAGAACAATCAATTAAGCATATGATCAAACTAAGGACATAAGCACATAGTATATAATCTATTGTTTGTTCATGTTATAATAAGGGTAATTTGTTAGACTACATGAGCATTTGTTAGACCAATCAATTAAGCATATGATCAAACTAAGGAGGGAAGCACAAAGTAAAAAATCTATTGTTTGTTCATTTTATAATAATAATGGTCACGACGCTATGGATTATTGGTATTCTAATCCATGCTCTTTTTGTGGATTGAGAGGCCATCATGTGGCTTCATGCTAGAAGAGACAAACCCTCTTCAGAAGCTAAACTACTTCAAGAAAAATGAGGATCATATGAAAAATTCCTCAAATCATCATAAAGTCCATAACAACATGAACAAAAAGTTATTTCCTAACAACCAAAAAAAAGTAGAAAGAAGTACTATATCCATTGCAATCTGATTGGACATTGGGATGCAAAATTTTGGTGGCTACATCCCAAGCTTTATCGCAAGAGTTGGATAGGAAAACCAAAGGGAAGGCAGATATAAAAGGTCAAGAGAGAATAATGTGTTCTTACATTTACATTCCAAGAGACAATATCAACCAAAGATGAAAATCACACTAGAGAAGAGGTTAGTAGAGAAGCACCAAATTTAAGGGAAAAAACTTTAAGGTTTCTAGCCTCTAAGATGCAAAGAATTTATCCATGGGAAATTCTTGTAGTATTGTTAAGAATATGGCTTGGATGTGTCTTTTAGGACTTGGTAGCTTCATGTAATAAAACTTGATCACATTTAGAATTAGCATATTTGCTTTGGATTTTATTTGTTGTTTTGATTTCTCAAGCATTTGCCAATTTTGATTGGATACATCTATTTCTTTTTATGAACCACTCTTTCTTAAGATGTGGATGCAAAAAAGAAGGGAAAGTTAGACAGTTAAAGTTTTAGTAGATTGATGAGGTAGAATCAAGAGGAGGAGATCATATTGGTATACATGCATGCTTCTAACATGATTGAATAATGAGACACCAATCATTCTTTGGTTCCATAGGCACATCATAAGGAACAAAATGCCAATATATAAAAATATATGTTGATGCAACTTCATTAATTCCCAGTGAAACATGAAGGAGGAAAAAAAATGGTACCCTTCTAGAGGTGTCTATGGAGATATAGACTAGTAATGGGGCAACGACTACACAAAGGAGGAAGATTGTATAATATTTCCTCATTATAATTTTGTGGGATTTCAACAAGATTGTAGTTGATCAAATACACTAGATGGAAAAAGAGGGAAATCCCATTCTTTGTATCACAAAATGTATTAAGTCACGTATCATAAAATGTATTAAGTCACGAGGTCAAATGGGCATGCCATAAATGGGGTGGAATCTTTAATGGATTCATGCCATTTACTCTTCAAAGGTTGAAGTATGGTGCGAGAAGAAAATTATAATCCAAGTCAACAAATTCAAAGGATATAAATTCTATCTAAAAACGTAAATGATTTTATGAGACTCAAAATCCTCCCTTTGGCAGGTGTAATCTGAATGAATCCTTGAATAAATTGAACTATCCAAGGATGCAACTAAAAATTCTCTTTAGAGTGTCTGGCTATCCTCGGGCTTATTTATTTAATCAGTTTGATGGGCATAATATTCATTTATACTTTCTTGAAATCCTTTTATTCATGCCTTGTATAAGTTCATTGAATCCTTTAAAAATGGATAAGGCAAGTGAATGTGGAGTTTTAACAATGTGAATATATGGATGATTTAGAGGGAGGTGTAAACTATGCACTCTGACTCCATGCAACTACTTGAACAAATTACTAAAATTGAAATAGGAAAAAGGGATATGGGCCAGTTCATGTATGTTGAGATTTGGTCACATAGAGGTAGATGTTACATTCATACTTTACAATGATTCTATGCTTACACAACATTTGGAGATATTAGAAATGCAAAATGCAAATGCTTTTCAAACTTTTATCAATGCAACTCAAAAATGAAAAATGCATAAGAACTTGTTGGGCCCCCAACAAATTTCCTTTCGTTTTGAAAATAAAGCCCCCCCTATGTAAATTTTGTAAATATAGTGCTTTCAGTTGTTCTTATTTCATCTCAAGTGATTCAATTAGTCGTTTGATGACTCCCTTCCAGATCTTTGTTTTTCCGCTCTTCTCATTACTTTTGCTCATCATTCTTGAATCATAATTTGCTGGTATTTTGCTTTATTGAGTGTCTTGATTTGAGTGCTTTGAGGTTGATGCTTTTGCTTTCCTTTTATATGATGATGACTTTGAAATCTCATGACTATTATACTCAAGCCATCATTTGTGTTATTCGACTGATTGGATTGTCGCCAACTTATCATTTTGTCGTTCGAGTCTTTTTGCTTTTGGTGGATGAACGAAACTTGCACACTCTAAGTTGACCTTAGCCGAGTTGATTGTATGCCTCAATTTGAAAGAATTGGATTATCTTGACTTTTTGACATTCTTTCCAATTTTCAGTCTCCAATGCATAGATGGATTTTTGGGTGTTTTAGCAGATCACACTAATTTATTTGGAACCTCAATTTTAAGATTCTTATCCACGTATTGAAAGATTACACATTGAGGAATGGGTTTGAACTCTTGGTTTCGAATTTGAATGATTCCTCCAATTTTGCAAGCTTTTAACTTTTAGTAAAAGTTTGCTCTTTTGTGCAATTTTCTAATTTTGGGAAAATTTGAATAATTTATTTAAGGCTTGTTTACATTTGGTTCAATTCACATTTTAAAAGAGTTTATCTAAAAGATCGTAAGTGATGGTCGTTCATTTAAGCATAATACAGTATTTTTCCAAAGCTCTTACTTTCATTCTGAATTTGTCATTGATATTTTTATTTTACAAAATTCCTTTTATTTTATTTATGGAAATTAAATATATATTATTAAATATCTCTCTTAATACTATCAACAATTAATTACTTTAATGAGTATTCATATTGACTTCTAAATAATCAATTGATAATGTTGTATTAAGATATTTTTTTTAGTAATTATATAAAATCTTCATAATTTAAAATTATTTGTAATTGAGAATTTTACGATGCATTTGCATTTAATTATTTTCTTGGGATTTATTTATTAAACACCAATATAACCAATATGGGAAACAAGTAAATAATTTTTATCTTTTAACTAAGCCCTAAAGATTCATTGTTAAAAACAAAATATATAAAACTTTTGGGTTAAGTTGAAATATTTCAATTCAATATATTATGTTTCCACGTTTGCCAAAAGTTATAAACTAGATTAAGCATCCAGGTATTATATTTAATTGCTGAAATGGTTAAATGTTCTTTACTTATTCCACGTGAGCATATTCAATCTTTCAATAAAGTTAAATATGGGTTGAATAATTTAGGAAATGTAAAGAATAACATAGGGATTTGTAAAGTTCACTATATTGGTTGATGTGCTTAGTTTCTTGCATTTTACTCAAAACTTTAAGTATTGAGTTTGATGATTTTCATTAAAAGATTAAAACTAAGTATTGAAATATATGTCATTATAAAAAGCATAAATCCCTTGGTTGCTCATCATTTTAAAATTCACATATCGCTTTGCTCGGTTATCTTTTGAACGACCACATGATGATATTATTAAACATGATAATGCGTTATGAGTTAAAAAAAGGAATTCTGCCCATAAAATTGACCGGGCTATGCCCAAATCCCAGTGGATCCTACGAAGTTATTAAGCTCAATATTTTGAAAAGTATTAGTTATTTCTCCACATTAGATCATAAAAGGAATGGTTGTTTTATTAATTTATTTGTTAAGATGACGTCTTTGCCTTTCACGGGCTTAACATATATATGGCAGGTATGAGATCTCATTAAAATCTCTATTAGATTTTAAGATAGTAGCAATATATTTCAATTATAGGTAGCGAAAATAAATAGGATTATTGGAAGATAAATCATGCATAGAAACAAATAGTTTTATATTGAGATCATAGATGCATTTTTCTTATTATTTCGTTGTAATAGAGAGATAGATGAATGATTGAATGGTTGTTACTAGTTCGTACAATAATGAATTAACCTTTAGCAATATATAGGTCTTCTAGGTAACTTTTATGTACAGTTATGTCTTTACGTGATTTTACCTTTTCACTAAATAAATACATTATTAATAATATCATGAGTTTACAGGAATACCTCCAGAAGCTACATAAACATCAACAATCTCAAAGTATGTGCAACCAAGAAATAGGTGCAAATTTCGTTGCCAATTCATTTTTTCTTCCCAACAAAGCAACAGATCGCATATTGAGGCTTTGGGTTCTTGAGTTTTTTATGCCATGAATACATGGGAAAGATGTTCCAGAAACGCCAGATTCTTGATTGTTCCACCGAGATAGTAAAGTGCTCAACCAATCCCAACTAGCACATCCACTTAATTTGTGGCTGGTGAACACTGATAGGCCACAAGTTAAGTTCCATGAACAAGTTATGTGTTACTTGTTCTCCATGCTTAGTTGTAATCACCTTGTTGTCTATGCCTCAACTACCTGTTACCTTCTTTAGTTAAATGAGTTGTCTGTCACTACCTTTATCCATGCATGAGCTATGAGTTATCCATGCATCAACTATCATTTATTTTTTATATTTTGAATTTTGAATTTTGAACAACGACCAAAAAATCAATCTCGACAGTAAACTTGTCCCATCCTCCTTCAATCTAGGAAAAGCATAGATGGTATTCCACCCCAAATTCTAAGATATAAACACCCATTAGTGTAACCAGATCATTGTAATAGCTCAACTGATTCACCAAAAAGGAGTTCGTTCTTATCTTCCAATTTATCACCAAATAAATGCCTTCACCATTTTGCTAAAGACGTGTCAACTTGAAGTTACACAGCTGGAAGCTCATAGAAGTTATCACGATCAATTATCATGCAAATTTTATTGATTGTTCATGTCAGTTGAAACCTCGACAAAGGATTAAGGAGAGAGCCTAATTATTATGGAAGATTGGTAGAAAACAAGAGCGCATATGCAAACATCTAGATGCTTCCTGTCAATGCACTTGATTGCTTCTTCCAAGGATCATTTGGCACATCATCAAATCAAGAGAGGGGATTACCATGGGAAAATACTATGGAACACCCAATACCATGGGCTCGTAAATCACCCATTATTGACCAACTCATGACTATGAAATTACAACATTTTACAAGTAATTTTTTTTCCGAAATTTTCGCTACGAGGGTACTGCCCCCGAACCCTCTCCAAGGGGGGATCCTAAAATGTAGTCGCCCCCCCCCCCTTCGACGACTATATTTGGGGGGAAATCCCCCCCAAACCCCCCCAAACCCCCCCGTCATGGGCTGGGATCCAAACACGGCTAAAACACGACCTCTGAATAAGGAAGATCAGGCTCCACAACCAACAATCTCTCACTTGGAGACTGATCACAACAACTCCACCGCTGCTGTACTTGTTGGATTATGCTTTGATACCACTGTTAGAAATAAAATACACGAGAGAGAATAAAACACAAATACAAGCAATCAACAATAACAACACCATATTTGTCCTAGAAAACCCCGTAGCGAAAAACCATCCATCAATAATAGATCTATTATTGGTCCCTGGCCAAACTAGGCCAAGGCCTCCAATAGCATCTCTCCTGCTCATATAGACACCTTATAAATATGGTTCTTTACATGCAAATACAACTAGCAAGAAACCACGGGCTACCAAAACCGTGTTCATGAAATCACTTACATCCTTGCTCATTCCCGAGTCAAGGTTAACTCTAACAAGAATTACCTTAGTTGATAATTAATGGTTTGATGGAACTAATGCTCTGAAAGGAAAAATTGATTTCACCAACATTTTGGCACCGTTGCTAGGGAGGTTTTCAAATGTGCAATAGCAAGGTTTGATATTGATTTTTATCTCTTCCTTGATTGCATTCACAATGTAGCTTGAAGTATAGGGAAAAAGGGGATGGTAAGTCAAGAGTTCTTAGGCCACTGTCTCCAAGGTCTGCAGAATGCATAACTCGTGGAATAAATTCATGTGGTGTAGTAAGAACCACCCATATTACTAATATTTATTTCACAAGAATCTTGGAAAGAGGAAGAAGGCTTGGTGAATGAAGAATTCATTGGAGGTTTCAAGGGGATTCCATTGAAGAAGGTCATCGATAAATAAGAATAATTTTTTTCAAAAAGAGGTATGTAATATATCATTCAATTCATAAAAAAATACATCTTGTAGCATCGAAATACATTTTTTTGGAGTTTTCCTACAATAATCTATTCATATCTTGCAAACTCTTCAATCTTTGGGGATCTGCAGCTCAATTTTGAGATCGGCTGCAGATCCTTCAAAACACATGTGTAGGTCAACTTAGGAATTGAAGGTTTTTTTTGTTAGGTGGATGCCTTACATTGAATCTATACCCCTATAAAAACTCCAACTATTCGTATCATTGTTTGGGAGCTATATTTTGTTTATTGAATTTTGTGGCATTTTGGCTTGTTGGGCTTATCGAGACCACAATCGGGACAATCATGTTTTGAGGGACCATATGGGAACATTTTTAAAACCTGTTTCTATCCAAATTATCCCTTAAAGTCTAATTTCTAATCCATTTTGAATTTTCCAATTTGGGTATCAAACAAAAAAATATATGGTTAACATACTGACTGGGTGTAGAGTAGGCATCTCAAGAATAGAGTTGGGATGATCACTTTTTGGGTGCCTAAATGGATGAGTTTTTAAAACCCATTTCTAAGGAATATTATCATATGAATATATTGTACAAATCAATTTGAATCACTCAATTTCGATATTGTATGATAAAGTTATGCCCAAGATACTAATTATCTATCCTAAACCAACACTCCTAAAACTATGTTTTCCCAGTTGTTCATTGGCACATTTGACCCATAAATAAATTATTCTTGAACCTAAAACTTGTTTATATCTGAGGTACATATGATAATATACTTTCATATCCAATTTGAATTGAGTCAATCCCTCATTAAACGAAAAATATATGCTCAAATTAGTGACTGTTGTTCTAGGATGGAATTTGTAAACACCTTTGTCATGCAAGTTGTTCTTTAGCAGATTTGGCATATCATATTGAGAAATTTAAAAAAATTGTTTCTAATGGAAGTCCCTATGAATCTATTTTCATTTTTATTTTGAACCACTCAAATCAGACAAGAAACGAAGAATTTATTAATGAAAATCTGTCGGGTATTCTAAGACGACCGTCACTCCTCGACAAATAAAAATGCATTGTTCTTCATTTATCTTCCTTGGATTTGTTTTATATGCACTACTTGTCAATTTTTTTCATATGTCTCAGATGAAGACAGATCGCACACCTCTCTTCTTCCATGATCTCACATTTTATTGCATGTTAGTGCTAGTTTTTTGTAGGTGCCAGGAGGAGTGAGAGGTCAATCTATGCATGAGTGATTCATGACGACCAAATTTTATGCCAAATGGGAATGTCCTCTAGGAATCCAAAAATGAAGATGTAATGTTATGAGATGTTGTGCCATGTTTGAATTTCAAGTTCCTAGAATCTTGGAAAGCAGTGTCTTGACAAGAAGACTTTTTTTCAGCCAAGTTGCAGATGGATCCATAACAAGACACATGAATAATTGATTTGGAAGAATTTGAATACCATGTTCCAAAGGTCAAGTGCCATTGCCACATTCCCCATTTATACATCTACAATTCCATTGCTACAAAGCAATCCTTCTAGAATGCCTAAGAGTCATCATGCTCATTCACCATCACCATGGTATGCCTATGCATTTCCTTCTTCCCATTTTGATATACATGCATGCTAAAGTTAATAAAGATTTCATTTTCTTATGTGGTTGACATTGAGAGACAACAAAATTTGATCATGAACATCATTTATGTCACCACTTTCATCATATTAATTGCATCCCCCATCACTCCGTCACTTCCATGAATTTCTGCTCCACCCACTGTTAACCCACATAATAAAGTCAACTTGGCTCACTTACAATGCCAATATCCCTCACTTCCCTAATCCATTTCCAAATAATTTTTGATGGTGAAAACCCGATTAAGGTACCATAAGACCTTGGAATGCTTGAAAACCAGCTTGTTTGTGGGTATTCATCAGGAATAAAAGAATTCTGTCTATGAAAACCCTTTGGGTGTAGTCATACAGATCGTTTTTGGAAGCCAACTCGCTAGTGGACAAGGTTTGCAAATAACATGAGAAATAGATCATTCAATCTAAGTTGCTCTTTTGAATAAATATTTCTAACTCATTCTATTAATAAGATTTCCAAGATTCATTACTACATCAGAATCTTGATCCAGATCTCAGTTTATAGTTTATCATGTTCCAAGTTGCACACTGCTCCTTCTTGAAAAGTTTTCATCATCTTGGACCATATAATATCTCGTGCTTCAAAGGATGGTGATGCAGTCAGATAGATCTTGTTTGGAAACCAACTTGTCGGTGGAAAAGGTTTGTAAATAACATGAGAAATAGATCATTCCATCTAAATTTCTATTTGAATAAATATTTACAAGTCATTCTCTTGATAATATTTCCAAGATTCATTGCTACATCATAAGCTTGCTCCATATTTCAGTTTACAGTTTATCATGTTCCAAGTTCCACACTAATTCTTCTTGAAATTTTTTCATTGTCGTGGACCATATTAGATCTCATGCTTCAAAGGATGGTGCTGCAAATGTCATGCCATTTTTGGGTAGGCACAATTATGCTTCTTTTTCCTTATTGTTAGTCAAGTTCATTGAATGCTATAGATTTGTGTTTGGAAAATCACTTGAGATTTTTTTTTCCTACTTCCTCCTCATTTTCAAGGGTAGTAAAATATTTCAGTTTGGGGGAAGGGGAACACCATCATCTTTCAAAATGATCACACCATTACTCATCTATCACCATTCATGTTCAATCTAGACCTTTTACCACTTCCTTTAAACCATGAACTTATCTCTATTTCTATAGTCAATCCATTCCCACATCCCCTAACATTCAAGCATGAGAAAGAATACCCTATTGTTGCCACACAAGAACCAACAATATGAAGTCTTACTGTTGTCACACAAGAACCAACAATAAGAAGGGACATGCTACTCCACAAGAACCTGTAGTAGAATGAGCTGCTATAGATGCCATTCCTACATAAGAGTCCATCATATTGAACTTTCCTATATTAACCTAATGTATAAGTGAACTTCATTGGAAAATTTGTTGTTGCAGTTTGGTTAAGGAATGCAATTCATCTAAGTTTTAGGATCTGCAAATTTGATGACTGTCAAACAATTTTTTTTAGCATCTCTAATCTGCACACAAAGATGCTCTAATGAAGGATGGTTGCATAAATAAGAGAACTTGGGTGTGGCATGGGTCATGATTGCATACAAGTCTATGGTAAAATTCATACAGTAAATCGTGCCACCATGGAAAGCCGAGGGTTATTTCATGCTTGAACCAAAATCTTAGTACCATTTTGAGTCTTTTCTTCAACCAAAGTAGAAAGTAGATGATTGGTAGTTGAAGATTTTTCTCCTAGGTAAGTTTTGAACAATGTGGCTATAGATCCTCCAAATTTAGAAGAACCATTGATCCCAGTGGTTGTGGGAGTCACAAGATTGAAGTGGAGGTCGAAATCAATGTTCTAGTGGATTCCTAACAATCTTATGCCACAAATACACTTATCTAGGAGGTTGAAACCGTTCTGCCAAGTATAGAGGGAAATCATGTTTAATGCTCTATTATGATAAATGAGAAATGTTGTTGTGAGGATATTAGTTCAATTTGATCTCTGGGGATTGTGCTTTAGTGTCATTCAAAGTCACCTCTGCAACCATATTTCCACTTTTTTTTTGGTTTTGGCATGGAATTCATGGAAATTTAAATAAATCTATTCAACTTCCCAAAACATTGCCTTTCAGATTTTGGATAATTATTTGCAACAACATTAAGCATTTTTGTCAATCATGATATGTATGCTAGCTAAGAAATTAATCCTTGTGAACAATGATAATTGTAGCAGCATGGTTTGATATTGAAAGTGCTTAGTTTGGGGGATATTGTGAGCATATGGTACAATGGTTTAAAGGTTATTCTGGGCACATTTCCAGTAGTCCATAACCATTTTAAAGTGAAACATTCATATTTTTTGAGATATATTTTTTTTATCACTTGGCTGCAAAAACAAAGTCACCTACAACACTTTTGCATTTTGAGATGCAGATCACCAGTCCACATGCTGCGGATCACCAGTTTGTTGCAAATCCACCAAAAATGCTAAAGATCATTTGAGGAAGGTATGCTAGCTAGGGGAATGGAACACAAAGACCTCTAAAAATTCTCTAAGTAGTTGTGCCAATCTTTTTGAAGAAAATTGCTTAATGCACCAACTTTTTTATGGAGAATCAACTTTTGCATTCAGAAAGAGGATATTCACTAAGGAGAATTGCATACTTTGAAGAAATGGATCAACCATCATTTGAAGGGATTACTATTTGGCATGAAATTGACCAATTTTCCCAAAGAAAGGTATTGATAGTGGTATTGTTTAAATGCGCATTAGAAAATGGAAACATCATTCAAACAACTTGGTTAATATAGGGTTGCATGTCGACATGCAACATATTCAGTTCTAGGGAGATGTTGGGTCATGGAATTGATATATTTTGGCATCATTTTCCCTCACTTTTAGACCCTTTTTTGCTGATCAATGAACTTATATTTAATCCTTTTTAATGCCTATTTGTGATATTTTGGTTTACAGTGGTTTCCATTACATTTCTTAGTATTTCATTGAATTTTGATTAATGTTCGGAAGAATTGGCATATTTTGTGCTTGCTTATGAATAATGACTTAATGTGGGAACCGTTTTAGATCCATGTTTTGCAGATGCAGAAGTCAACCGCCAACTATGAAGTCACCTTGGAAAATATGTCAAAGAGGAACTATGGGTTGATTTGTAAATGATGAATTATATTATTCATTATTCTACATGTTTCTCATTCTTCCAAATTATGATTTTAAATTAAAGGTGGAAAATGGTGGTGGATATGAGTGCATATTTGGATTATCCACAAAGATTTGAATATCTCCATCAAATATATAATGGATATAAGAAGTCAAAAGGTGTTAGGAGACATTTGGGATGACTTTTGACCATTTCATTATAGTCTCAATTCCCAAATTCGAATTTGACTTCAAAGGCATCGTAAATAGCATGGGAGTTAGAAAATCTTGGAATTAGCTTTGATTTATTTTTGAGATCCAAATTATTAGAAATTAGTTGAGGGTATTTTGGATACTCATTTATTATTTGCTATGGAAAATTCATGTATAAATAAGAGTCCTTTCTCCATTCTATGAGGGATTCTTAGAGCAATTATCCAATCCATGATGGGATAGATTATTTTTCTTAAGATCTTGTATTGATGTAGATTGTAGTTTTCTTATTCTTGAAGTACTGTAATTCATTTTATTTTATGATGTTGTAGATCTTAGTTTGCTACTTCCTTCTTGGGATAATTATGTACATGTGATTTAATGGTTTCTAATTATTTTTATGTATGTTTCTTTATTTTTACAATTTGATTTTATGCACAATATTTTATTCTTGCAAGATAAATTAGTTTCTTTTACTGCCAACAATAGATTAGTTTTAATTTCACAAGTGTGTTTAATTTATTTAAGTGTGTGAACATAGATCTTCCACAGAAACCGAGCAATTGGACATGTATCTTACCTAGGATTGATCAGATTTGATTTCTCTTTTTCATGGTTAAGTGATTTGTTCAAAGCTTTTATTTTCATGTTACACTACTCCAAACTCTCATGGACAAATAAATAATATGGACTTAAACCTGTCTCTATATGGAAGCATAGGGACTGTGTGGATTTGATGTGGCTGATCACTACAATGATTGAAACTCATAGATTTATGTCTGACCCAACCAAGAGGGGTTAAGGAATGTTGTCGAAAGGTGTGATTGAGTGCGAGTAGTTAGATTGAATTTGTTAAAATAAGTTTCTTTTATTGTAGTTAGTATGAAAAATCAATTTTAGATTAAGATTTGATGCCTGCATAAACATTGCATACAACCTTTAAATAAAAATACTTACCCTGGTTGATAATTAATGGTTTGATGGAATTGATGCTCTAAAAGGACATTTCATTTCATCATCAATCCATTGTTCATGGGCACCCCAACAGTGGTATCAGAGCCACGAAATATGATATATCTATCTCAGTTGTGCATGAATTTCATATCTTCTAAATCTACACGCTCTCTCCATACCTCCTTGGTATTCAAATACTTCAATGAGCTCATCTCCTCCTCATTGCGTGACCTGAAATTTCCCCAAATTTGCGATCTCTCGTCTAGGTCTCATGTGTCACAGCAATTCACAAAAGCTTCCTACTCCATCCATTTTCATTCCCGCGTGATGAGGGAGGTGTACCTGGTGCAATTTCAGGTAGCAGTTGAAATTTTTTGGAGGGTCTTGGTACATCATATTTGAACGCGCCAAACTGCAACACAAATTTTTTTGGTTGAATGCGAAATTTTTTAAAGAGACTCATAGCTTTAAATATCATAAACTACACAAACATTTGTGTTGTAGAGTACTTTGCTTATGTCATTTATCAGCCATAAATTCGATTCCCCAACTCATTTTTCTTGGGCGACGTGAACGAATTCTTGCTTCTAGAAAGAAGTTGCAATTTAGCAAGCTCACTATGGTATATCATGAATGTGTGACTTTGGTGGTGACTGTGTATTGAAGACATTGGCTATTCATTGAAGAGCCACATGTGTGTCAGTCCGACTGTTGGAGATGTTGAACATTTTCTCTTGCCATGTTGAGTTGTTGCGTATAACACATGTTGAAGACTGCTGATTTGAGTGTGAAATCATGACCAATCTATAGTGCTTCTAGTAAATGCCTTGAAGTATTGGAGTTATTACAGCATGATTATCACCATATTGCGTATTGGACGTGAGGTGTGCTAGGGTTATCAATTCATTGTAGCAGATGAATGCTTCGACACAACATTAATTTTTTTTTTATGTGGTTCACGCCCAAGGATCGGGCCACTATGTAATATCCCAACCAAGAATAGGCCAGAAGATCAGCTCCAAAATCCCAAATTTTACATAATTTCAACTAGTAAATTTTAACAATTTTTATAATGTGCAAGGTGTTAATGCTGAGTGCTGGTTCACTGGTCAAGGATGGTGGGAGTGACTTTTGATTCTGGTTTTTGTGTGGTAAATGTTCAGCAGCAAGGTAAAATAGGGCCAAACACTATTTCCTATGCACCAAGCACTGGAGCCATTTACTTTTCAACAACAGACAAGTCTATTGCCTACTTCGAAGCTTCCTGGGCCTTCCAGCATATGCATACTAGACTAGGAGTATAGTATGAATGGAAGAAGGGGTTATATCAGTCATTAAACTCAGTAAAATATATTGAAGAAGATTTCATGTGAGTTTGGGAGGTTACAGATGGATTTGGAGGACAACTAGTCAAGTGCGCTAATGGGGATTGCTCCACTGGAAGATGTACAGATTCATCCAAACACTATTAGATGCTTCCAAAACCTTAGGGGAAGGGTTGGAATGTCTTGTATACTTTCTTAAGATACTCACACAACTTATATATATTAAAACTGATGCACAGATAATGATTTGTAGCAAATATGGCAAACCTAGTTAGTTTAAAATTGCTCATTGAGCTCGTCTTGCATTTCTTGTTCTCAAACTGCCTTAAAGGATAAATTATGTTCTAAAGCATTAAATGATTATGATAAATGTCCATTAAAAGTAATATGTATAAATTTGAAGTCCAGAATACATATTTGATATCTCATTACATTTAGAATTACAAAGAGCCTCCATGGCTAGGAAAATCTTACACAGTGAGAGAGAATGAGTGTAAGAGGAAGAGAAGAATATGTAGCTTTGCTCTGAATATGATTTATGATGGATATCAGGTCTAATATCTAAATATTCAGCGTGCACTAGTATTCCTGAGCTATCCTGGGTGCATTCTATGAACTGGAACTTCA
Source organism: Larix kaempferi (assembly GCA_027924585.1). Taxonomy (NCBI): domain Eukaryota; kingdom Viridiplantae; phylum Streptophyta; class Pinopsida; order Pinales; family Pinaceae; genus Larix; species Larix kaempferi. The sequence continues at coordinate 3,742,521 of BSBM01000482.1, forward strand.
CACGTGCGCTCCTTAACACATGAAACCTTGGCTCTGGTGAGAATGGTTGTATCTTGGTCATCCAAACACCTTTTTTGATGAGACAAAAAGTGTTTCCTACTGGAAACGACCCTCCAGACGCAATGGAACATGTCTCAAAACCTAGAAATGATCATAAGTGATGAACCCTAAACCTCCATTTCGTCCCTTCAACATTGTTTCCACCAAATGAGAAGAATGCTTCAGAAGATAGAAAGAAGATAGGATGTAATCATAGAGCTGGATTAGATCTGCAATTTGATATCAATGGATGCACTGGATCATGTGCAGAAGAGTGAAAATGGAATTATGGGGCACATCTCCCATAGGTTGGCTAGGGCAAATCACCTTACCTTGAGAAGCATGGAATGCTCACACATAAAATCAATTTGACAAAAGATGTGAATAGGAGTTACTTGGATTCTTTTATAGAAGTCATGGTGACCTGCTGAGCAAGTTGACCTGCTTGGTGACCTGTGAGAACCCTTCCACATGGTCCACCCATGAATGAGTAGACTTTCCTTGCTTTTGTCTTACAATCTTTCTCTCCTTTAGAAACAACACCCTCCTTGTCTCAAGTTGTTTCCTGCTTTGTAAAAGTTTCCTGCTTTGTAAACTGGGATCCTTTTTGGAAACTGCGCCCTCCTTAGATTTTTCTGTTTGTTTCCATTTTCTGCTTTTGGCATCTTCTTATACCTTCTCTGCTTTTCCTCTTTTTCCATTTTCTTGCCTCCAATTCAATTTTGGAAACCTTATCCTCATGAGGGCGCCCTCTTGGCCCACTTGCTCCATTATTTAGGAATTTAATTAATTAAAATTAATAAAAATACTTCCTTCACTTGACTTTGGCTAAATTTAATCCTATGCATACATGATGGAATAAAATTATTTACCTAGGGGTTATTTTGTCCCCTTTTATCCATGGTCACTGAAGTAGCCAAAATTGGGGACATGACAGTCCTCCCTCCCAAAAAATTGCTTGTCCTCAAGCAAAATATCCCAAGAGTCCATCATGCTTTTGCTGCACTACTCTGATTATACTCATCTCTCCAAAACAAACAATGCCAGGATCCCATTGCTTGTATGAAACTCCCATGGATCTAAATACCAGCCAACAAAATCTACCAGGAAAAAGAATGCCTGAATCCCACTACTTCAACTGCAAGTTTCCAGGTATCAGTTTCATGTGTGGAAAACTGTCCTCCCATGGAATACTAGGATCCCACGGATCATACTGCATCTCACCAAACATTAGTAACAATAAAAATTCATCATCATAGGAAATGTTAGCAAGGATGAAAACATCATACCACCACATTGGAAAATCATCCTTTCCAATGCAACTCTGAAACTTTGAGGGCCCCTCAATCAAGATATGCAACTCTCCATGGTAGGACCCAATCAAGGAAAGACTATGTACCACCAAATATGCCTCCAAAGAGTGAGGCCAAACCTCATCCATTCCAACAAGAAAGTTCTCATGTTCCCCATGCACACAAGAATAAAAAATGTCATCACTGTAGCTCAAATGACGAGGGTGGAAGACCCTTATCCAACCATGAGAAATATAGGCATCATACAAACACCATGTCCATCCAAAAATACTGAGAGCATCATATAGCAGCCATATATGCTAATGCTGCTCACTTGAAGTGTAATGTTTGTCAGAAAAATCTCCATCCATGTAAGCAGTAAGGTCAAACATGTTCCTTTTCATCCAAAGAAAAAGTGAAAAGATACTCCATCCAGTCAAATAAAGTGGGAAGTAAAATGCTTCCCCAAGTGAAATCAGCCAATGGATCAACTCTCTTCCATTGGCCACAGGGTGCAAGCATCCATCAAAGTATGTGGATTCCCTCCACACATGCCACCTTATGCAAGATAAATGTTTCATTAACTTCTCTTGGAAACTTGCTTGCTTAGCTGCCTTCCCCTTATCATGAGCATAAAATTTTCTGTAGGGAGATTCCATGTCTGACATGTAATCTTCCACCCAATCCATATGTGGGTGAATGGCATCAAATGGAAACAATATGTGCCTCTTTTTCTGATCACAAACATGTCAATGTTAGTAGCATCAATAAATTTACAAAAAAAACTTTTACCTCCTAGAATCTCAAACTGTGAGATGCATCTATCCATGGGTGGATAGACTTTTCTGCTGCTTGATCCTAATGGATTGAGATCGTCATTATGGTTGCTGGTCCTGGTTGAAGTGCATTCATGTATCTTCTCCATCCATGAATCTTCCCCATCTATATAAATCTCATGATATCCCATGCATGGTACCAGTGCACAATTCCAATGGCTCAACTCTCTACCATTGGGTTCACTGAATTGGTGCAAGTGAAAGAAAGAGGCATCAAGGAATGCAAGTGGATTCCTTGGATGTTTTTAGGAATAAAATGGTGCATTTAACCAGACACGATGGAAAATTTTGGGAGCCTCTTGCTCCACATGTGGCACCAACCAGAAAAATTTCTTCACCCAATGTTCATCCCCACTTGATGTGGCTGAATCTAGGATCTGGGGGAAATAACTATGTACCAACCTTGTATCTCTACAACTCTCATTCCTCAAACTTATGGCTGCATCTTCTTCATTAATGTCTGGTCCAAAAGAGGTGATCTCATCCAACTCCTCCATGGAAGAGTGACTTTCTCCAAGGAACAAATCAGGTTCACTCTGGGAAAGATCAAGTCCTTGGTTCTCCTTAGACTGCTCTACACACCCCTCAAGTACATGCAAAATAAAATGATCCTCATGATCCACCATCTCATGAGGTTCCTCCATATGATAAAAAATTAAATCAACCAAGTGAAGATGGATGAATTGTGTGTAGGAGGGAAGGTGTGATCTTTGCAACTTTTCATGAAGCTGCACTATCTCCATCTTAGATTCTTGGAGTGCACAATGAGTGCTCTGCAAGGAATATTGGGTGGTCATCACTTATTTTGTGAGCTTGCAAATATCCTCTTCATCCTTTAAGGATGCTCCATGTAAAAAATGCACAAGCTCAAGCAGATAAATTTTTTCAGAAAGCATATCTAAGAAATTACCTTGGATTGCAGACATTGCTCTCTATATCTCCTCCATGGCTTCAAGGAAAGTTGAATCTTCCAATGAAGCAGCTCTCCAACAATATTGTGACACTAAAACATGTGTGTCACGGAGAATGTGTAAGGAATCCTTGAAACCTCTTTCATTCATATTGAGTGTTAATTCAAAAGGGAAAGGTTGAGAATAACCCTCCTCATGATTTACCAATGGATCAACCTCTTGAATCTCAGGTGGTGATTTTGAGATTGATACTGTGACTTCTTCCTCGACTGCAAGGAATTCATATTCTTCAATATTAGGGGAACTTGTACTTGAATCAATATCATCAAATGGTATCTCTATGTCACCCACATAGAGAGATGGAATTCCATAAGAATATGTCTCCTCATTTGATAGTCTTATGTCGGCAGGATTCCTCTCCAAATTTTCTGATTCACACCCTATTGATGTGTGCTTATTTTATGCTTCCTGATGAAGCTCAAAGGGTGACTGTAAATATGATTCATGTTCATACTTTGGATCAGATCCAAAATATGTCTCACCACTAGTGAAAACATCATCATACCTTGTAATGATTTTGAGATCACCCATAAAGAATCTAGGAGTGATTTCACCTTCCACATTGCCAACAACTAGGTGTTGGACTGCTGGATCTTCAGCTGTGCATGGACCTTCTTCATCTTCTTTTGATGAAAAATTTGGTAATTAATCAACCTTATGGATTCTGAAAATAGGATGATTTATATTTTTAGGCTCTTCCTCATGGTATGATGGCTGTGATGAAAAATCAAACTTATTATCATACCTATGACTAGTATTTTCTCCTTTATGAACTGATGTCTTAGCGCATAGATTGGAAGAGATATTTGATTCTTCTCTCTGCTTTAACATATGATTCATTTCTTGAAACGTATTATCAAAAGTAAAAATAAGCCATCATATTGTCTTTGATCATCCTACCTACCTCAAGTTCACAGTAATCTTGAAAAGATAAGAGATCCTAGATCTCTTCCTTTAAGGCATAATATTCCATGAGATACTGGAATGATCCCTTTACCTTCTTTCCACATGAAACTTTCCCATTTTCCCATTTAGACACAGGTATATCAGATCCCATTTCCTCTTCAATCATATGATCAGCAAGGTGAACATCTTCAAACCTCTTCAAACAATAATCTCTCACAGAGGTCATCTCCTCTTCTTCATCTGGCTCAAAATCAAATTCTTCAATTATTGGTAGGAGCCTCATACTGCAACTTTTGAAGAATTAGATATGCAACATTTTTCAATAAAGGAGATTATTTATTTCTACAGGGGTGGAGGAAATTGATCGGATACCACTGTAATATCCCAGCCAAGAATAGGCCAGAATATCAGCTCCAAACTCCCAAATTTTACATAATTTTAACTAGTAAATTTTAACATTTTTTATAGTGTGCAAGGTGTTAATGTTGAGTGCTGGTTCATTGGTCAAGGATGGTGGGAGTGGATTTTGATTCTGGTTTTTGTATGGGAAATGTATAGTAGCAAGGTAAAACATGGCCAAACACTAAGTCCTATGCACCAAGCACTAGAGCCATTTACTTTTCAACAACAGACAAGTCTGTTGCCTACTTTGAAGTTTCCTAAGCCTTCTAGCATATGAATACTAGAATGGGAGTATATTATGAATGGATGTAGGGGTTATATCAGTCATTAAAATCAGTAAAATATATTGGAGAAGAGTTCATGTGATTTTGGGAGGTTACAGATGGATTTGGAGGACAACAAGTCAAGTGCGCTACTGGGGATTGCTCCACTGGAATATTTAAAAATTCCTCCAAACAGTGTTAGATGCTTCCAAAAAATCAGGGGAAGGGATGGAATGTCTTGTATACTATCTTAGGAGACTCACAGAACTTACAGATATTAAAACTGATGCACAGATAATGATTTGCAACAAATATGGAAAAACTAGTTAATTAAAATTGCTCATTGAGCCAGTCTTGCATTTCTTGTTCTCAAATTTCCTTAAAGGCTTACTAAATTATGTTATGAAGCATGAAATGATTATGATAAATGTCCATTAATAGTAATAGGTCAAAATTTGAATTCCATAATACATATTTGATATCTCATTACATTCAGAATTACAAAGAGCCTCCAAGGCTAGGAAAATCTTACACAGTGAGAGAGAATGAGTGTAAGAGGAAGAGAAGAAGATGTAGATCTGATCTGAATCTGATTTCTGACTGATAGAAGGAATGATATCTGAATATGTAGGGCGCACTAGTCTTGTTGAGCTGTCCTGGGTGCATTCACTGGACTGGAACTTCACACGTGTGCTCCTTAACACATGAAACCTTGGATCTGGTGAGAATGGTTGTATCTTGGTCATCCAAACACCTTTTTCGATGAGACAAAAAGTGTTTCCTACTAGAAACGAGCCTCCGGACGCAATGGAACATGTATCACAACCCATAAATTATTAGAAGTGCTGAACCTGAAACCTCCATTTCGTCCTTTCAACATTGTTTCCACCGAATGAGAAGAATGCTTCAGAAGATAAAAAGAAGAGAGGATGTAATCATAGAGCTGGATCAGATATGCAATTTGATATCAATGGATGCACTGGATCATGTGAAGAAGAGTGTAACTAGAACTATCGGGCACATATCCCATAGGTTGTCTAGGGCACATCACCTTGCCTTGATAAGGATGGAATGATCACACATAAAATAAATTTGACAAAAGATGTGAATATGAGTTGCTTGGATTCTTTTATAGAAGTCATGGTGACCTGCTGAGCAAGTTGAACTGCTTGGTGACCTGTGATAACCATTCCACATGGGCCACCCATGAATGAGTAGACTTGCCTTTCTTTTTCCTTACAAGCTTTCTCTCCTTTAGAAATTGTGCCCTCCTTGTCTCAAGTTGTTTCCTGCTTTGTAAAAGTTTCATGCTTTGTAAACTGGGCTCCTTTTTGGAAACTACACCCTCCTTAGCTTTTTCTGGTTGTTTCCATTTTTCTACTTTTAGCATCTTCTTACACCTTCTCTGCTTTTCCTCTTTTTCCATTTTCTTGTCTCCAGTTCCATTTTGGAAACCTTATCCTCATGAGGGTGCCCTCTTGGCCCACTTGCTCCATTATTTAGGAATTCAATTAATTAGAATTAATAAAAATACTTCCTTCACTTGACTTTGTCTAAATTTAATCCTATGCATACATGATGAAATAAAATTATTTACCTAGCGGTTATTTTGTCCCCTTTTATCCATGGTCACTGAATTAGCCAAAATTGGGGACATGACACACTACATCCATATAAAGAATCCAAGGGGGGCCACCCAAAGGGGCCTCACCCTGTTAGGATATTACAGAGCCTATCCTCAACACCACTTGGGTGCCTAACCCCGAAGGACCTAGATAATTGAACCCTCAACCTCAACCTCATAAGGACTTGGTCCCAGAGGCTCTAACCAATTGAGCTACCCCATGGGGATTACTTCAACACAACATTACATTGAATGTAGAGGCACAATTTTTGTGGTTTTAGTTTATCAACAATTGCATCGGGAAATTTTTCTAGTGTTAAGCCTATCTATTGAAACATTGAATGCAGTGTTGCAATGTAGAATGCGTTGGACTAACTGCTACACCTTTGGGAATCAATATTGTGGACTAATTACCACCCTAGGAACATGGGAATAACATCCCACTCAAGGTAATGTGCTTGGTTTAGAAGTTTACTAATATATGTAGGTTTTGGTGTAACGACAAACCTTAACATGGTATCAAATCCTTGGCCCAAATCAATTCCCTCGAGTTACCTTAGAGAGGGGGTGTTGGAATAATCGCCACACATATGGGAATTGATCTTGTGGACTAACTGCCACCCTCAAAACATGGAACTAACCTGCCATTCAAGGTTATGTGCTTAGTCTGGAAGATTACTAATATATGAAAGTTTTGGTGTAATGAAAATCCTTAACAGAATGCAACATTGACACCAATTGTTTCCTCAAATCATGATAAATTTCCTCGCCATGGAAGGAGCTCGCTCGGGTTGTTTCTTCTACTGAAATAGACGTATTTGATAAGTGGGTTCATCACAGCATGTTGATATCTGCAATGTAAATGTTTTGTTGGACTATTTTATTCTGCACTATAATTTTTACTGAATCCGTAAGTGGGTTGGCACGACCTGAGAGCAAATATACAAGCCTCTTTCCTTTGAGATTTGGTTCAAGGTGAATTGTAGTAGCTTCTGCCTTAATTGGAAATTGGTTTTAAATCCGTATCTCTTGATCACAGTCTTCCTCATCCATTCAAGATTGTGTTTTATATAAAGTATTTGGAGCTACTGAAGTAGTCAGGTGAGCCTTCCATACAATAGAGAATGGTTTATTTATTGGTATTGAGTGTGGAGAATCATTCTAGATTTCAAATTCGATGTAGCTATGGTCTCCCCTTATTCCATACCCGTGAGTAACGCTCTTTTGATGCTCTCTTGATGTGTGGATATGAGTGGTGTGGAGTTGGTATATCGTTGGCGTATTCTTTTATTTCTTATGCATTGGGTGGTTTTGCTGGTGTAGTGAGCATGGGTTCTATTTGTGAGATTTTCAATGGCTTAGATCTAGATTCAATAAGACAACTTCACATGGAATATTTCTGAGAATGAGAGAATAAGAATAAAGAAGATAATTTGTGGAAAATGCTCTGTATTTTATTCATCAATATGATTACAATATATAATACATCTTCCATGGAGAAAATCGAATGCCTTAGAGGCAAGTTGAAAAGCAAAAAAAGAAAAGGCTTACTAAAGGCAAAAAAACTCCATAGGTGTCAAAAAACACTTTCCTAAATAGTCTAAAGGTTCACAAAATGGCTAAATATGGTATGGAAGCTCATGAGTGAGGTAAATGGAATGTAATTATGGATTCAGGAGAGAAGAAAAGATGTGGAGGTCAAATTTCCCAAGTGGTAAAAGTTTCCAAGTCAACTAGATTTTCCTTATCCACTAGAAAGTAGAAAAAACAAGATAAAGCTGTCTAAATCTGGAAACTGTCTTTCTAATTCAAAAATAGAATAAAATAATACAGAATCCATGGAAACATTATCCAGAATCTATCCAAATTTGTTTTGGTGAATTAGGATAGCATGTGGTCCACTAAAAGACAAAACTGGCCCTATTTACCTAGTCAAAACTTAGGAAATTATTCATAAATGATTAATTGATTATATCCTAAGTCTAAAATGGTATAAGTGGGTTTTTTAATACTCCAACTCCCCCCCTTAATCCTGAATTTATGTGGTGGAAATCAGAAAATATCAGAAATATAGGGCCCAAGCAACAAGTGTTAGAGCAATATTATACCTTAGTACCTTAATCATTAGTTAATTAATGGTTATTAGGTGCTAAACTGGTTAATAATACATCCCTAGGTGTGAAACTGGTTATTATGAAGTGGTTTGGACTTATCTGGATAAATGTGAACAAGTTCACAGTGTATGAGCCAAAGTATGGGCCAAGAGGTGGTCAAACTAGCTGTTAGGCATGCTTATCCAAGCATTTATTGCCCCAGCATGCCTAAGGCACCCTCTTTACCTGTTTCAAGGAGCTGCCTTGATCAAGTGTGCTCATGCATTATATGTGGACATTTGCCACTCCCTAGGCCATTTTTGGCATGCCTAAGCCTAACCAACTTCTACCCAACCTTATCCTACATGTGTGAACCTCATTATGACTTCCCGTTCTCACCCAATGTTCACATGGTCATTTTGTACCTGTTTGGGTTATTTTGAGAGCTATTTGGTCAACCTAGGGGGGATTGTGGCTCAATCTAAGCTAGCTAAGTGTGGACACTCCAAGTGGATATTTATCGTTACTATTTCTATATAAGGATGAACCAATCTCATTGTAATTTTGGACAGTTAATAATATCTCATATTTGATCATTTGTGCATTTCTGGAATTTTGATCATTTGTGCTGAGTTTTGATCATTTGTTCATTCTGAAATAGTTTTTCACTTGTCTCTTGCTTAATGAATTTAATCTTTCAGCTGTGAGGAATCCATGGTAGCTAGATCCTACTGTGACATAGATTTTACAACAAGGCTTATGGTCACCCCAATACAAAAATAACTAGTCCATGTAAAATGAGGAAATAGGGAAAACCTCATGGGAACAAAACCCTCCCTAAAAAATGGACATGCTTGGACGTCTTCATAATGTCTTGTTCCTCATTTGGAGGAGCTGAATGAGATGAATGGGATGCTTATGAGTAACAGACTTTATGAAGATATTGTGAATGCCATGATCATGCGTCAATGCATCAATGCGGTGTAGGCAAGAATCATGTGTAGAGGCTCCATGAAGCTCATCTTATGATGATGGAGGAGCATCATATGAATTCTTCTTGCTGTTATAACATATATAATATGATCTAGAAACATAATCAATGATGGAAACAAGATCTGTGCAAACTCCTTCCCAAAGAGCATCAATGGACTCAACAGGATCAACTTCTTGTGTAGCTGCAATGTGGTGCACTAGTTCTTGTACCTTCTTCTCGAACTGATGTAGAACCTTTCTGATATTGTAAAGGATATCATGCAGCTCTGAAATATCAGAATTTGATTCATATGGAGCAGCAAACAACAAGGGTGGAGAGTCTCCATGATCGGATAGAGTTTCAGTAGGGAAAAAGTGAACAAATAGGTCACCCTGACAAATGAGCGAGCCTGGAGAGTTTGAGGACTTGAATTTTTAACCATGAGTGATGGGTTCAGGTCCAGATGTGTGAAATATTAGGCCAATTATGGCCAAGGACATGGATTTACAACTAATTAAAGATATTGCAGACATAAGAACAACATAGACAAGTGATACACTATAGGAAACCATGGAATTGTGTGGTTTCTTAACTGGAGAACTTGGGGGTTGTAGGGTATTTTGTGCATACAATGGTTGGTAAAATGGTGTGGGAGGTGTCATTGAATGTATATAAGACTGTATATCATCTTAAAAATCAGAATCTAAAATATTTGAATGGAGGTGGAAAGACCTTTCAGAAGACAAGTCAGAAACTAGTGAAAAATGACTAGGTTTGAGAGGAGACTTGGGTGAATTGACTGGAGATTGTACCAAGAAAGAGGTGGAGGTTTCTGATTCTGATACATCAGAATGTGAATCAAAATCAGAGACATAAGATTATTTTTCACTCTACTACTCAAAGCATAAGCATGATTACCTTGGAGAGAGGCTTGGAGACAGTGTTCTTGCTCTACAACAAGCTTGCCTTGTTCTTTTCTTGCAAAGTCAGGAACATCTATGTTATGCTCTTCAAGCATCTTGGCCATGATGTCCAATTTATTTTTGAAACAATATTTCTCAAGATGAGTTCCTTTGCAACAATAAGAACACTTGGGCTTCTCCTTCTTCATCTTCTTGGATTTGGAATCTTCATCAGATTCCTCTTCATCTGACAACATCTTTTGTTTGGATATGTAATTCTTGAAACTCTTTGCTCCATGAGAAACAAGTGAAAAGTCCTTGGAGGGTGTTAGATACCTCATTTGGACCAGCTTGTCCTTCTACTTAGTGAGCGAATCAATGAATGCATCCAAGGTTGGAATCTTCCAACTGGGAACTGCAAGTCTTGTAGTATGAAAAGTAGACACAAATAATGAGTATTCAGAGCTCATTTTTGACAGAATGGTAAGGATTAGCCGCCCATCCTTCTTATCTATGCCACATTGCTTGAGTTGAAGCACCAGGTTTTTGAGTTTTGATATGAACTCTTCCATTGAATCAAAATTACTTGGACTAAGTGAGATCAGCTCAATCTCCAATAAATGACCTATGAGCTCGTCCTGTTTTCCAAAGAGAGACTCTAGTTTTGTCCACACTTGATTTGGAGTGGATAGAGAGTCAATATGGAATGGAAGATATGGATATACAGAGAGACAAAGTAACCCATAAGATTCATCAATCCTACTGAACCATTTGGATTTTAATGCAACATGTCCTGTGTCATTTTCAAACCCCATAGTGACTCTATACAATCCTTTGCTTCGAAGCTGGATGATCATATGCGCCTTCCAGTCAAACTAGTTGAAGGGAGTGAGAGTCACAAATTTAACTTGATTTTGATCCATGCTGATGTGCTACTGGTGATGGAAATACCCTGCAAAAAACACATTGGAATTTTTTTTGAAACAATCTAGCTCTGATACCATGTGAGATTTTCAATGGCTTAGATCTAGTTCAATAAGATAACTTTACATGGAATATTTCTGAGAATGAGAGAATAAGAATAAAGAAGATAATTTGTGGAAAAAAATCTGTATTTTATTCATAAATATGATTACAATATATAATACATATTCGATGGAGAAAATTGAATGCCTTAGAGGCAAGTTGAAAAGCACAAAAATAAAAGGCTTACTCAAGGCAAAAAAACCCCCTAGGTGTCAAAAACACTTTCCTAAATAGTTTAAAGGATCACGAATTGGATGAATATGGAATGGAAGCTCATGATTGAGGTAAATGGAATGTACTTATGTATTTAGGAGAGAATAAAAGATGTGGATGTCGAATTTCCCAAGTGGTAAGAGTTTCCAAGTCAACTAGCTTTTCCTTATCCACTAGAAAGTAGAAAAAATAGGATAAAGTTGTCTAAATTAGGAAACTGTCTTTCTAATTCAGGAATAGAATAAAATCAGATAGAATTCAAGGAAATATTATCCAGAATCTATCCAAATTCATTTTGGTGAATTAGGATAGCATGTGGTCCACTAAAAGACAAAACTGGCCCTATTTACCTAGTCAAAACTTAGGAAATTAATCATAAATGATTAATTAATTATATCCTAAGTCTAAAATGGTATAAATGGGTTTTTTAATACTCCAAGAGTATTAGTGCTATTTCCATCTATGTTTTGTTGATTTATGATTGGTGTGCTATGAACCTATCAGATACCGTGTGTTATTGCTTCCCAAGAGATTATTTTTGTAGCTATCAGGAGAAAATAAATTCATTTGCAAGGAGTAGATGGTAGCGATTTGAGTAGGAGAGGCCATTTTTTCAGATCATTGGCCGATCTTTTTGCAACTGGATGATTTTGCTTCTCCTAAAAAGTTTCCGTTCAAATTCAATTGCTCCTGGCTCCAAAATGAAGTTTTCTGCGATCACATAAGACACTTCTGGTTAAGCTATGTTCCGAATGATAAGCTTAATCTGATGGATCTCTTTGTTCTAAAACTAAGGAAGTTGAAGGATATTGTTACAAAATGGATAAAACATAAAAAAATGAGGCTCTTAAATAATTCAATGATCCAGAAAATGAAATTCAGGAAATTCATTTACGGAATTTGGTACAATATTGGAAAACCGATGATGCTGCCCTTTTGAATTCTCTTGCGTTGAAAAAGGAGGAAATTTTGAATCAAGAAGAATCCGACTGGAGGCTAAAAGGCAGAGCTTTATGGCTGGAGTTGGGAGATAAAAATACTAAATTTTTACATGCTTACGCTTCCAATCGAAGGAACAATAATGCAATTTGGGACCTGGAGGATGAGGCTGGTAGGAAAGTTTCAGGAGAGGATAATCTTATGGATTCTACTAAATAATTCTTTGGTAAAATTTTCCATGACTCTGGTGACTATAATCTTATGACTCAGCTGGAGGTTGCAAGGATTTTTCCAGCCTTTTTCAACACTCAGAAATCTTTGGAATTGTCTAAGGTTGTTACCCTAGAAGAGATAGAAGCCACTCTAAATCTATTTGCAAAAGAAAAGAGCCTAGGGCCGGACGACTGGACAATAGAGTTATTTTTGCATTTATTTGGGATCATGGGTAATGATATCCTAAAGATGGTGGAATTCTCCAGAGTTCATGGTTTTATCTCGGGGGCTTAAATTAAACTTTTCTTACCTTGATTCCAAAGTCAATCAAGCCTCGATCCTTTGGGGAGTTCATGCCAATTGTGTTATGCAATCTAGATTATAAACTTATATAAAATATTATAGCTTTGAGACTCAAACCAGCCTTCTCAAAGTATATCTCTTCTGAACAATTTGGATTTTTGCATGATAGGAAAATCCTAGATGCTGTTGGTATCTCTCAATAAGTCATTCATACTATCATAAAAAGGAAAAATAAATCTATGCTTCTTAAAATGGACCTTGAAAAATCCTATGACAGAGTTGATTGGGGTTTTCCCAGAATCATCTTAATCCAGATTGGTGTCCCTCTCTTGGTTATTAATTGGATCATGGCGTGCGTATATACCACAAATATTGCTATATTGATTAACGAGACGCCAACCAACTTCTTCAAATGCTCAAGGGGTGTTTAGCAAGGTTGTCCAATGTTTCCTCTTCTGTTTATTCTTGTCATAGATGAGCTAAACACATTGATTAATAGAGAAAAAACTGAAGGGCATATCAAAGGTATCAAAATCACTTCAGACCTTTCTGTCTCTCATTTTCTTTTTGTTGATGATGTTCTCCTAGCTGGTTCAAACTCCATTGATGAATGGATGAGTTATAAAAAGATTATTATTGTCTTATGTGAGGCCTCGGGGATGAAAGTTAGCACTTCAAAATCCACCTTCTATCAAAACATGATGGATGATTTTGATATTTTGGAAATTCAGAGCCAAATGTCCTATAATATCAGTCGAATGGATGAGGGTTTCAAATATTCGGGTTTCTTTCTGAAACCAAACAACTATTTTATAAAGGATTGGTCTTGGCTCACAAAGAAAATTGAATGCAGAATCAACTCTTGGAATCACAGATTATTGTCTATTGGTGGCCGCCTTACTCTAGTGAAGTCAGTCCTTACAGGAATTCCTGTTTATTGGCTCTCGTTATTAAAATTTCCTTGTTCTGTTCTTAATTCCTTGACGAGATTATTCTCAAAATTTCTGTGGTTGGGTAGCCAAGTTCGCGAATGTGTTATTATGGTGAGCTGGGAAAAAATATCTCTTCCAGAAAACTATGGTGGCTGGGGTTTAAAAAACTTGGATGCCTTTAGCAAAGCTCTAAGGCTCAAAAGCATACAGAGAGGTATATGGGGCTCTATGCTATGGTCAAAAGTTTTGGCATCAAAGTATATTAAGGAGGACCATATAAACTATCTCAGGAACCCATAAAAGAAAGTTAGGGATGTTTCACCAATATGGAATGGATTCATGAAAATCTACAACTAGATGGTTAAGGACCTTCATTGGCAAGTCGGTTGTGGAAAACAAATTCTGGCGGGAATAGATCCCATCCTGGGTATGGAAGACTGCTACACTCTTTCTGATAATATTCTGATGTTCCTGAAAGATATTAACTATGTTACCCTGGACAAAATAAAAAAACAGGTTCAACTTGGATCATAATTCTTATTGGATAAAGGCGAGCGAATTTGGGTTTACTGGCAAGTATGCCCTGGAATGGGACAACTACATTCATATGCTCGATTCTACAGGATGCAGGTTGTCCAAAATTAGTGACAAAATTATTTGGTCGGGAAATCCTGGGTTCGGCGAGATCATTGCTAAATCTGCATATAGATCCATCATCAGGAATCACCACTTTTTCGCTTAGCAATGGTGGTGCAAATGCCTCTGGAGATGGAAGATTCCCTTGAAATTCAAATGCTTTGGATGATTTTCTCTTCAAGGAAAATTAAAAACCTGGGATAATCTGGCTAAATTGGGATGGCATGGCCTTGACATTTGTTCTTTGTGCAAAAGTAGAGCTGAATCTACCCATCATCTTCTTGTTTCTGTTCGGATATCCACATCATCTATTTCGGGATACATCATCTATTTTAGGATCTTGCATGATCTATTTCAGGATATGATCTATTTCAGGATCTTGCATGCACAGGCATGCATCCCAGTCACCAGTTTGATGCCTCCAGCACCTTATCCACCTTCTTCTAGCACCCGGGAGCCACTTACCACAGAGTTTTAGCCCTCCTAAGATGAAAGGCGCCCTCTTCTCACCTACTGCCAGAGAAGGGCGCACTTGTTCACCTACCACTGCAGATTCACTCCAGTTACATTCAGTTAGCTCCGATTCTCCCTGATTTGAGGCTAGTTTCACTCCTGACTGACTGTTTCACCTCCGATTGACCTCCAGTTCGATTAGGTGACTTGTTCTGACTCCAGTTAGCCTCCCATGCACCCCCACTGAGCCTCCAGATCCTATATCAGTGCTACACACTTCAGTTACATTTATTACACTTAGTTAGACTCAGTTTGACACCTGGATGACTGGTTGTTGTGATTGATGAGCACCACCGATGATTGATGAGGACTCCTAGATAGAGTCAAGCTACTCCATTTAGTGATTCAAATGGCCTACTTAGTCAATTCGAATTGCTCATTGACAGATATTGTATTCTATTGTAATTCATTCACCCTTTCTGGGATAGAGAGCACTGCTGCATGTTTTGCACAGTTTTGCACCATATTTTCTATGTTCATCTGTTGTGATTGATTTACTTGTTCATTAGATCTGCTGTGACTAATTTTACATGGTATCAGAGCCATGGCAGGGACAAGATCTCTTTTCTACAGGTGTTCTACATGAAGATTGAGTGAATTGCTCACCAATATATTTCAGCAGCGGCATGCAAAATCTCATGTGCATTCGCTAATGTGCATGCAAGGCTGAAAACATAGTGGTTGTTTTTATGTGATTTGCAGGTTTCTTACTTCCTCCATGTGCATTCGCTAATGCAAAGATGGAGACTTCTTCTTCACAAAATATTCTTACTCCATTCAACTATGATGAATGGAAACCAAAGATGATTGCATTCTTGAAGAGACAATGTCTTTTTGATATGTGCATTGGTAATACAAGAGATTTTGATTCCGATGAAGAGAAGAATGATTGGCTCAATGATTGTGATAGAGCTTTTGGAGCAATATGTCTTGCTATGTCTCCTTGTATGCGCTACCTCATTAAGCTTGCTGAAAATCCAAGTGATCTATGGGTCCAACTTGACAGAGAATTTGGAAAGCAGGAAGAAGAGGATCATGCTAGCCTTTTGGAGAACAAGCCCAGTGAGATCTCCTTATGTGTTCTTTCCGATCATGTGTTGGCCTCAACAATTGTTCAAGATGAAGAAGAAACTGTAGATTCAACACTCATTCTCTCAAAGTCTTCTATTTCGAATTCTGAGCAAGATAAACAAGCTCATACTCTAGATTCCGAAGAGGTTCTTGAATCCTCTCCTTCACATGAGTTTGTCGGCATGCAGAATAATGATCTACTTGATGTTTTGGAGGTAAAATCTGATTTTGGAGGTGAAGCATTTGCCCTCATTGATTGCATGCCTTCTATAAACTTATGTTCTATCATTTGCAAAGTTTCTCAGAGTTTTAATGAAGATGAAGAGCACTACCATTCGCTTGAGTTCAATTCTCATGCACTTTTTGCTGATTTTGGTTTTGATCTCACCCTTGTTGGTTCAAAGGAGATCTCAAGAAACCATTCATCTATTTTTGGAGCTGATTTAACTTCTATTGATAAGAAGTTCAAGTTTCAAGATATATTGTATCCGATTGGAGCTATTCCTACCTCACTTGGTTCGAATCACAGGTTCCAGGATCATCCTCATATTTTCAGATTTGTTCTCACCATTTTCGGTATGAAGAGCAAGTTCTTAAAGTCTCCACATTCGCTTGCATCCACTGATGGAGAATTCAAGCACATGTTTTTGGAGCATGATCCATTTACTCCCAAGAGTAAGATACCTCCAGACATATCTACTTGATTTTGGAGCAATTAATATTTTGGTGTACTACAGTCTATTTTGAGGGGGGGTATTTTTCCCATGAGGTTTTCCCCATTTCCTCGGTTTATTGACTGTTATTAGTTTTTGGATTATTGTATTGGGGTGACCTTTGGTCTTAGTTACCAGGGCCCCACATTATTTTTGTTGGCACATCATAGTCTAGCTTGAGGGGGGGTGTTCGGATATCCACATCATCTATTTCGGGATACATCATCTATTTCAGGATCTTGCATGATCTATTTCAGGATATGATCTATTTCAGGATCTTGCATGCACAGGCATGCATCCCAGTCACCAGTTTGATGCCTCCAGCACCTTATCCACCTTCTTCTAGCACCCGGGAGCCACTTACCACAGAGTTTTAGCCCTCCTAAGCTGAAAGGCGCCCTCTTCTCACCTACTGCCAGAGAAGGGCGCACTTGTTCACCTACCACTGCAGATTCACTCCAGTTACATTCAGTTAGCTCCGATTCTCCCTGATTTGAGGCTAGTTTCACTCCTGACTGACTATTTCACCTCCGATTGACCTCCAGTTCGATTAGGTGACTTGTTCTGACTCCAGTTAGCCTCCCATGCGCCCCCACTGAGCCTCCAGATCCTATATCAGTGCTACACACTTCAGTTACATTTATTACACTCAGTTAGACTCAGTTTGACACCTGGATGACTGGTTGTTGTGATTGATGAGCACCACCGATGATTGATGAGGACTCCTAGATAGAGTCAAGCTACTCCATTTAGTGATTCGAATGGCCTACTTAGTCAATTCGAATTGCTCATTGACAGATATTGTATTCTATTGTAATTCATTCACCCTTTCTGGGATAGAGAGCACTGCTACATGTTTTGCACAGTTTTGCACCATATTTTCTATGTTCATCTGTTGTGATTGATTTACTTGTTCATTAGATCTGCTGTGACTAATTTTACAGTTTCATGTGTCTTCACTAGAGATATTTGGTTCGAGATTTGCTCAAAGCTGAATTTGAATAATAACTGGGGTTATGATTATTTTGATGTTTGCTCGTACAATTGGATTAAGGAGTACCGATACTTCTGGATGCTCCCGGTGCTTATCTCATGGTACATATGGTACACCAAAAATAGAGCGATCTTTGAAGATGAGACCTCATGCAAACAGAAAATCCTTTGTCAGATCTTGGGTATAGTCCATTCTATTTCAAAGACACAGGGGCCAAGTACTATAAAAAAAATCAGCTCTTTTAACCCTCATTTCTATTGCCCTATTCTCTTCTTTGATGGGGCTTCCAGAGATGGTTTATGTGCTGCTGGTGGAGAAATATTTCTCAATCAGTCTCATTTCTTTACACTTAAGATAAACTGTGGCATTGGAACCAATATGAAAGCTGAACTCCTGGGGATATGGTGTGTCTTAAAAGTTGCTAGTATTTTTGAGATCGATGGTTTGAATTTTTTTGGAGATTCAAGAGTCACAATCAAATGGGCACATGGAGAATACAATCTAAAAGTCATCTCTCTTCTTCATTGGGGTAATAGAATCAAGACAACATTATCATCATTTAAAAAGGTGATCATGGAAGATATCTATAGGAAACATAATTCCTTGGCCGACAAGCTCTCCAAAAAAGATTTGGATGGAGAGGAAGGATACTTATTCTGGGAAGAACATCTGGATTCACAAATATGTGACATGGGATCTATGTGGTTTTTTAATTTTTTTATCTTTTTTCATATGTGAACTTTGAATCCTTTGTAAATCTGCTGTATCTTTTTGTACAATCGCAGACATGCCATAGGACAGTACTCGTTCTTTTAAAAAGACTTTGTTTTGAAAGTATGGTGATTCATCATGGAATATGAGGCAAAGTTCTATATTTGAAGAACTTATTGTAGTGGCCAGGGCTGGTCTCTTGTAGACATGAGCATTTTGTACCATTTGATTCACATGAATAACAATGGTATGTTTTTTTCTGCTGGAAAAAAAAGCGATTTGAGTACAAAGACCAGTGCTTTTGAGTGAACCCGTGGAATTGTTGTCTAGCATGAATCCAAAGTCATTGAGTTTGTGGACTTGACAACACAATTGAGCAATCATCAAAGAACTATGAGGTAAACCATCTATTTATGAAGACAAATTCAACTTTATATTCCACTTTGTAACTTGCAAATTATTATTTTTGTTAGTTCTCATGCATTTTTTGGTACTTGCAATTGTTTTTTGTAAGAGTCAAATTGAAAGTGAGATGAATTGATATGTAATTAGGCACATTTTTTGTTGTATCCGACACCCCTTCATTTTCCGTGTCTAGTATTTATTTTGTTGATTTTGATTGTGAAAAGGTGGAGTTGCAAGAAACCCTCTATGTTTTTTAACAATCCTTAAATGTATCATATTGAATAAATATTAGAGTTACTAAAATCTAATACTTTCTGTTGTTTATGATTCAATCATGATTAACAAAGAAACTCTCGAAACTGTTCTAACTCATTTGCAGGATTCAAAATCCAAAGTGGACATTCTCTAGCATGATGATATACAACAAAGGAATCAACATTTTGAACTATTTATTCTTCAGAACAACCCTCTTTTTGAATATGAATATGATTCCTATCAGTTTCCAACATATGATCGAGATAATGAAATGATGATAGAACACAAATCCTTTCATGATCATGTGTACCATAATATTTCCAATCCCATCATCAGACCTTGGGAAGAACTTAGGATCAACAAACACAAAACATGTCTCAAATATGATAAGGAAGTGACCTTTCATATTCAAAATTATTCCAAACCAATCTAGTTTCAGACTTATGTATTTATTCAAGATGAGTCCTTTTCACTATTTCTAGTTGAACATCAGTGCCAACATTGTCAATGAATTGACCACATGGAAGAACAATTATTTGATCTCCACCATTGTCAGCATTGCAGGAAGCATAACCATTCTTTAGAAAGATGTTCAACATTGAATAAACATGCAGGATTGAAGATTCACTATGTGGGGAACCGCTTCTTGGCAATGGTCAACAAAAACCAAGAAGATATATCATTCATATTCCAAAACCAAGTCTCAAGTTTTGACACAACTTGTAGTAGAAAATTTTCCTTCTTCTCATCTTGTACCTAATATGGGTGAATATCATGAATCGATAGTTAGGATGTAATTTTTAAATCCCTATCAATTTGAAAAAAAAATAGTCACATCCTTCTTCACTTTTAGAACAAGCGATTTTGAGCCACAACTAGATCCAGTTTCTAGATTCAGAGCTGTAGAAAAAAGACAAAAAGAGAGCCATGCTATAGAGAATTCATTAGATCATGGTATTCCATGTATATTATTGACACTCATAACCTCTATGATATTTTATATTTCTCACTTTCTCCCGATAGAGGGGATTTCTTGATAGTAAGAAAAATGCGAGAGAGAATAAGCAAGTGGGAACAAGCGATACTGGACTAGTTCCAGATCCATATCCAGAACCTTGAGCCAGTTTCCAGGGGAACCTAGCCAGTGTCAGAGTTGCATCCATATCCAGAGTTTGATCCATGTTCCACTGAGCATTATTTGGTTTTTTGTTTTCCTAAAACCACCCATTTAGTAGAAGGCATCATCCTCTTATTGCTTCTGCTAGACATCAATTTGTGATGTTCCTTAAGCCACCATTTTCCTGAGTGGACCACGGAGCCTTCAATCCAAGTTATAGAAGTAACCACTAATCCAAAACTTGAGTTAGATCCAAGTTCTGCTAAGCCAATACTAGAGTGAGTTCCAAGTTACAGAGTTTGTGGTCATCGTTGAAGCACCATTTAGTAGAAGACATCAACTTTTGCTAGCTTACTTGGAAAATTCAGATTGTCAAGTTAGAGATGTTCAACCTTTGGTAGTTGTCCACTTCCAGTTTTTTCTATCTCTCTTTTCTTGGAATCACACATACCCCTTCAGATCAAGGGGGGGGATGTTAGAAAAATTAATCCATTTGGGTATAATTATTGTATTTTTGGTATTATTTTGCACATTCACACCAAGAGTCACATGTGAATGTGAACAATCATTAGGAGTCCAAGAGAGGCCTTGGGAATATGAGCCTAAGAGTCATCTCAATGTATTTATATGTACACACGTTAATGGAAAAATGCATCAATGCTTATCCATTTTCTTCTTTGTGTTTTCTATTTGTTTCCCATTGGTCCTAGGCACCCAACAACAATTAAGGAGATCCAATATTTGATGTGCATGGAGGAGATATAATGCCAACTTTTCAAAGATATTGCCAAATTACGCTAGGAGTCCAAAGAAGAAGAAGAAGAAGAACATATTTGTTTTCATTTACAACATGATATTACGTATAGGTTGAATATTGAGGTCCCCCCTCTAAAAAATAGGAATCCACAACTAATTTTTCTTGGATCATAATTTGAGATGCAAGAAAATTAGGAGGCACACTAGTCCAAGCCTAGTTAATTTATGGAATAAGGGTGTCAACATTTGAGAGAAGATTTAAGGTAGTTACTTTGATTCATTTCCATAGCCCCCCTTTAATATTCCTCTATTTTGGAATCATACCCTCTCTCATGCTCTCTACAACCATCTTGGACCATTCTATATTATATTCCAACATTAATATTTATGTAGCTTTGAACTCACCATGGTAAGACTACCACAAGGTCCATATAAATATGTTTATGTCATTTACACATAGAGTCATTTGTTTAAGCTCACATGGGTTGAATCTAGTCATTATAACCATGCATTTACAATTTATATATAATATGATCCAATACATTCTAGGATACAAAATAGTTATTACATCACTATCCATCCCATTCGAGTCCACGCTCTCTATTAGAGTTAATCTATGCACAACTTGATATGATAAAATTATTATGGGATAATTATATCTCATGTATTTTTTTATTATATACAAATGGGTCCCTGAATAAATCAAAATAGATAAGCATGCAACTCATAGCATATCTAGTTAAGCTTGGACCTATCTATTTCATCAAAATTTTGGATGTTGTCTTTGCTAATCATTGGTTAAAGTAATTTTATTCATGCCATGGGGAAGCTTTAAAAAATGGGTAAGACAATTAAATGTTGTTTTTTAGCAATGCAAAACTGAGTAGGAAGGTGGTGTAATCCCCATGCTCCACACTCCACACTCCAAACAAAGCATTGAAATCAACAAACAAAAAATGATTCAAAGCCTTAAGTATGTGGATATTTGGTTATGCTAAGGATGGCGTTACATCCACACTCCACAAAAAATATAAATCATGCATAGGATCTGGAGCTCTTGGAAATAAAAGAAGGAAGGTTAATCTAATATTTAGCAATGCACAACAAGAATAAGGGCTTAGGAATTTTTCCTTCCACATTTTGTATTTCATGCAGAATGTGGGGAAACATAATATTGCGGGTCATTGAGGAAATGTATCCTCACCCTACAAAATGTGGAAAATATGAAAGATTAAAAGAATAGTTGAGCATAGGTGCCCATAGGGGCATGTATGAAGTAATAGAATGGTTACACATGCCACCCAAAATCTACTTTTTTCCTTGCTTAGCCATGTTTGAAAATAATAGTTACTTCTTGGTCATGGATTCCGACCAAAACCCACGGTAAAGTTGAAAACCTAGAATAAATAGACTACTCCCTCTGAAAATAGGAGCTCGTGATTTATCTATTGTAAATGTAAGTGTTGTGCACATTTTCCCTTTTGGTCACCCGTGTTGTGTTCTATTACTTCTGAATCTGTCGTACCCCTGGTACTATAGTGCGAGATGACAAAGAGAAAAGCTACCACATTTGACGCATACTCTTGAGCTCTTTCTCACCATTCTGGCATTTGAGATATATCCTCCTCCAACATTTTACCCTTTGTTGACCAATTGGCCTAGGTGTCTCCACCTGACCTAACCAAAACCACATCCCGACAACTCATAGGAGCAACTCTCGAAAAATTGGATGTCACTGAAGTCGCGGCTAAATTCTGGAAGTCGGAGTTAGCCCAGAATCTAGCATGTAATTTTATGGTAGAGGAGGAGAATCATGGGCACTTTCTCAAAATCTTGTAATTTATGTGAGTGAGCAAATGGCCCTTTCTCTAGATCTAGTAATTTTTGGGAGGAAGGGTCAAGGAGCACTAGCCTTTTTATATCTCCAATAATTTTGGGGAGGAAAGGTCAAAGACCACTATCCCTTTCACATACTTGATCCATACAAATGAGTAGCATGGGAACAGTCTCCCTTAGAGATTTGGGATGAGAAAGAGCATGGGCCCTTTCTCAAACTCTTGTAATTTGATTGCGCAACTGACCCTTCTCTAGATCTAGTAAATATGGGAGCGCACTTATAAACCAACCGAATGCACAGGAAAAACCTATCCCAGTGACAGTACCAATATTATAAAGGAACATAATGCCAAGGGAAAATACTCTTGCTTGATATTTCTTTGAGAATCCAAGAAACAATTCTTAAATTCCAATGCCAACTTAAGGCCTCGATATAGTAAAATAATTTAAAGCAAAGGTAATTTTACTCCCACATAATTAGTTGATATTGGCTACACATTTAAATTAATGAATGGGAAGATGTTAAATTAGTGAAGGAGACACAAAACATAATATTAATAAGATAAACATAAATAGGTCTTATTCTACCCAAGTTATGTATCACATATATTCATGTTTATGGAAAATTAATATTCACTATAAGCAAATATATATGTTTTATGCACTTTGGACAAAACTATATAACACAATCATGTATTCATAATGATATATAAATGCACATATAATGAAATACATAATCACAACATCACCAAGAAGTATGAAGAAGATTCAATAACAATCCATTAATCAATACAAAAGTGTACAAAATTTCAATGTAGTAGCGGTTTCCCACCATCACCCCCCTTTCGGATTCAAAGCCAGGGGACAATTGAATTAACTGTCCAAAATTGAAATAACTGTCTCTCTTTTCTAAAAACAATTTACAAAATAGAAATAATTATAGCAAGATAAAATAAAATAAACAAGAGTATCTTAATTCAGATCATTCCCAGAATTTCTCCCACTGTGTATGCCAATCCTTGATCTCGTCATAGAGACCATCTTGCAACTGTTTGAATTGAACTTAAACCTTCAGAACTTTAGGCTCGATTTCCTTGTATAACTCTAACCTGATAAAAAACCATCTGTCCATGCTACTAATTCTGTAGGTTGATAAATGTAGTCGTTGAATACATCATGATCAATCCTGGTCAATTATTTAATCACTAGCTCGCTTGCATCCCTTTTAGATTTAATACACGATATCTTTGACCCTATCAAATCTACCACCATTAACTCATCGAGGGTCGGCCTGCAGAACCTATTCATCGCATTATCTACAAAGCTCCAGAATTGTTTGAATATCCGTTCCACCTTCAGAATATCTTCGTTTGCATCTACTTGCATGGAATTTTGGGAATTTTTCTAGGCTCTTACTTTTTCCAACTCTTTCTTCTGAATTGTGGGAATATTCACAGGAACTTCCTCATATTTCTGCTATAATTTATAAATGTCCTCTACATACTGATGGATCACTTTAGATTCATCTTCAAATGAATCAACTTCATCTGCGAGCTTTCTCAAGCTCACATAGTATTGCTGCAATTCCTCCAGGTGAAAAATAAAATTCTTATGAGACTCCATTAGATTCAAATTAATTTTGATGACCTCTTGTTTTACTTGGTCCAAAGGCAACGAATTTTCTTGTTGGAAAATATCGAGTTGAAACTTGGCATAGTCTCTAGCCATCTCCAATTCCCTCGTGCGCTCCTCATGTTCTACTTTCAATAGAGCCAAATCATTCCGATGAAGACGCGGTCCATGAATACCTCAGACTCCTTTAGCTTATACATCTGCTGGAATGAGTCATGCTTGAGCAAGGCAATTGCCTCTCCTTCTATGTCCAGGATCACTGCATTTTGCGGATCAGTGTTGTCGAATAACCACCTGGATGCATCATTCAATTTGTATGGAATCAAGGTCAGCCTAGAGGCAATGGCATGCACACAGCTCTTCCAGATGTTCTGATACACATCCAAATTGTTGTCATTTGGGGGAAAATCCATCATGGAGAATATGTGATAGATTTCTTCCTAGTTAAGATAACCTTCAAACCCCATCATTGCATTGGTGTCTGATAATATCAATCCTTTTTTAGAGGTTGGTAGAGGGATTTCCTCTACATACCTATGGGGAGGATCTATGCATGAATTTGCCTTCAAAATATGGTAAAAACACAGAAACTTACAAGGTGCTTCAAACACTGAGCTATCGATAGTGAGAAGAAAGAAGGATTCAACGAAGGTGATTAATATGCACTGTGTATGGTTGCATTTAAAGTTCCAGTGGGGTGCATGCATTGCATCCATCGGTGTATATGCACCCTGCTGGCGCATTAAATGATTCCCTACATGGTGAAAGTATTGCTTGAGATCTAATGGCTAGTAACAATGCCCCTCAACATTAACTGACGTGCAACAAGATGAATAATTTTCGCTGTATAATTAAGTAAATAAGCAATAATTATTCACCATATAATTAAGCAAATGAGCACTAATTATCCATGACAAATGTTTTTTCCAGAACACCAGGAGTTGTTGATTGGATTTGTTACCACGTGTGAGATGGTGAAATGATATTAAATATGTGATCATGCGTAATATTTGGGATCATTCTTTACCATGTGCGAGATGGTGAAAGGATATTAAATGTGATTGTTGATGTATTTGAAACTTCAGAAGATATTCACTTGTATATTACATTTGTACTTTATTGTATATCCAACAGAGATGTATTATTCCTTTTATTGGAAGTGTCATCATTTGTATTTACAAGTGTCACAAGTTACATTGTAAGTGTCGTCATTTGTATTGATGGGTTATTAGACCACCAGTGTGGGGTCATCCCTAGTTAGGTCATGTGGTTGGGTTATTAGGCTTCCTTAGGAAGTCGGCCCTGTTGGTTTATTG
Organism: Larix kaempferi; assembly: GCA_027924585.1. NCBI lineage: Eukaryota > Viridiplantae > Streptophyta > Pinopsida > Pinales > Pinaceae > Larix > Larix kaempferi. The sequence goes on from BSBM01000482.1 coordinate 3,768,403, forward strand.
GCAGGTCAAGTCAATGTATAAATAGGGGGTGTGCCTCTCTCATTTGATTCACTCACTCACTTCTCAAGCTCGCATAGCTAAGTGAGAAATAGGCGCACATGTGGAGGAGAAGCATCTGCTAGAGACATCTTATTGGGTTTGATCCTTGTGATCTTGGTTTGTGGCTTATCTTATCTCTGAGGAAGTTGCGGGGTTTTTCACCTTCTTGGTTTTCCCCGGTGAAACTCTATGTCTCTTGTGTGATTGCTATTGTGTCTATGTTTGATATGCTATACATGTTATTCTCTTAGTGATCCTGAATGATAATGGAATGAAATTATCGAAAAATTAACATGGTATCAGAGCTGACCTAAGAAGAAGGCACTGTGCAGCTGTGGAAGCTAGGGCTTCTTAATATTTGGGTTTCTCTCCACAGATCATTAGAGGTAGGAGGCTAGATTGACTCTCCTAGCAAGGGTGCATCTATCTGTCGAGACATAATTCAATTCTGAGCATTTTCAGTTTTGACCTAATCTCTACTGCGGGAAATTAGGGTTTCAAAAAAAGTTGGAATTTTTGGAATCTGAATCCACGGCTGGATACTCCTCGAGAAAATCGAAGTTTAGAGATTTGGATAAAACTTTTTGGTAGGGAAGAAGGGTGGGCTTTATCAAACCCTAGTTCAGGGTCTTGTCCAGTGAATCTGGAAGTTTCAAAGGCAATTTTGAGGGGTCAAATTTTGCAGATCTCAAAATTTGAGTATACGAGCTTGACCATCTTAGCAAGGCACATATTTCTATCCTTTCAAAAGTTTGAAATTCAAATTTTGAATTTTTAGGTTTCTCTGACAAACCCTAATCCAGCTCCAGATCCAGTTTTCAGCAAATCAAGTGGTAAGACCTAAATCTTTTATTTCCATTTGAGTTTCTCATTAAAATGTCTCACCACACCAAGCTTGAGGATAAGCTTGTAGGGGCTAATAATTTCCGAGCCTGGAAGTATAGGATTGGGTTAATCCTAGAAGAGAATGAGTTGGACAACTACATAAAGGAAGAGGTTCCAGTTTTAGAGGGAGATGAGGCTAAGGCCTTACACAAGAAGAACTTGGTCAAAGCCAAGAGAATCATTGCTGATTCTATTAAGGACCATCTCATACCCCATGTGTATTCCCTAAAGACACCTAAGGAGATGTTTGAATCTTTGACTAAGTTGTTTGAAGGAAAGAACATAAATCAGAAGATGACTCAGTGGAACCAATTGAAAGGGGTAAAGATCCAGAATGGAGAGACCATTCAATCCTACTTTTCAAAGGTCTCTCAAATCAAGGAACAACTTGAAGCTGTGGATGAAGTGGTGGAGAATGGATAAATTGTCATGGCCACATTGAATGGCCTACCTAGGTCATGGGACTCCTTCATCCAAGGAATCTGTGCAAGAAAGAAATTGATCTCTTTCAGTAGACTGTGGGAGGAATGTTCACAAGAAGAAGCCAGGCTTGTGGCCCGAGAAGAAAAGATGGGAAATGAAGATCAAGCTCTCACATCTCACACTAAGGAAAGCAAGTTCAAGAGGGATAAATCTCATAACAAGAAACATCCTCACTTCCATCAAAAGAAGAAAGATCTCTCCCAAGTTCGATGGTACTCTTTTGATGAGAAAGGACATTATGCCTCAGAATGTCCAAAGAAAAGAAAATACTTCAACAAGAAGAAGAAGAAGAAGAACAAGAAGAGAGTTCATGCTCATGCTGCTGAGGATGTTGAACCTCCCAAGAAGAAGACTAGAGCAGAAAGTGATGACTCATCAAGTGAAGATGAATATGTCTTAATCTATGCTCTCATAGGTACTGTTACACATGGGTGTTGTTAAATTTTGAGCATTAATTCACAATACTCTAGGATCTTCACTGAGAGAATAACATATACAGTATATCAATGCATAACAATCACAATAAGCATGACAAGCATCACAAGAATTAAAATCACGAGAGACAAGAGACACAGAGTTCCTGTGGGGAAAACCCTAAGGTGAAAAACCCCACAACTTCCTCAGAGATAGAGAGAGCAATGGCTCAATCAAAGTACAACCAAAATACACTTGAGATAGTCTCCTAGAAGCAGATGATCCTCCTCCTCACTAGTGCGCCACTTTCTGAGTGAGAGAGAGATGACTTTCCGAATGATCTAAATAGAGATGTCCTGATCTCTATTTATACTAACCTGTTTTCCCAGTGACCTTATGGGGTCGACTTGTCTAGCTAGGTACATCCATAATATAATATATATATTTCAGGACTGACCCCACACATGGTGGTCTAATAACCCATCGGCAAGTACACACACTTGCGACACTTGTCAATCCACATGACGACACTTCCTTATAGAGGAATAACACATCTCTAATAAGGGTACAATAAATATATATGAAATACATTCTGAAGTTACATATGCATCAACACTCCCTCTTAACTAGGAAGGTATTTCTCGACACAGATCTGCTAGACAAGTCTTCTTCTCGGGATCATCATCATTGATGCATCGTCATCATCATCGTCACTGCTGCTGCTATCTCAACCAATATCTGACTCTACTCGTCATAGGAAGTTCTACAGAGCCAGTCCTTTTTCATACTGGATGTAGGCCCACCACCTGCAGGTCTTCATCATCACTGGACATACTGTGGAAATCTCAGGACTTATTACATGCATCACAAAACCTTAAAAGAGTCTCTTGACTAGCAAGAACCCTAAAGAGCATTTGAGGCCTTTTTCATCCTGTCTAGATCTCCAGGACTTATTACATGTGACCCCACCACAAAAACTCGAAAGAGAATCCCAGGACTGATTACGAGCACAAGGATCAACCTATCGGATCTCCCAGGGCACAAATTACATGTGGTCACCACAAAACCTCAAAAGAGCATCCCAGGACTGATTACGAGCACAAGGCTCAACCTATCGGATCTCCGAGGGCACAAATTACATGTGGTCATGGAAAAACCTCGAAAGAGCATCCCAGGACTGATTATGAGCACACGACTCAACCTATCGGATCTCCCAGGGCACAAATTACATGCCATAGGACAAAACCTCGAAAGATCATCTTCCAGATATCCCAGGGCACAAATTACATGCCATAGGAAAAACCTCGAAAGGCTATCTGCAGATCTCCTAGGGCACAAATTATATGTCCTCCCAAGCAAAACCTTGAAAGAGCATTTGCTAGATATCCCAGGGTACAAATTACATGCCGTAGACAAAACCTCGAAAGACTATTTGCAAATCTCCCAGGGCACAAATTACATGCTTATCTGCACAACTTGTTCCACGGCCACAGAGTATCAACCTGATACTCACCATACATCATCCTGATGTACACATGATCATCCTGATCATCATTACTACAACATCCTGCTGCATGTCATCTGGAGCAACATCCTTAAGCTCGTCATCCATGATCATCCTGATCATACAATGAATCTACTTGATGCATACCAAGTATCTACCTGATACATATCATCATACATGATCCACCTAATCATACAGTGTATCCACCTGATACAAATACAAATACATGATACATATCAACATACATGATCTACCTGATCATACAATGTATCCACTTGATACATATACAGATACATGGTCCAAGCATCCAACATGATGCTTATACAAAATACATACACATCATCCAACCGATCATATCCAACATCCAACATGATGCGTACATACATATAAATGATCCAACTGATCATATCCAACATCCAACATGATGCGTACATACATATACATATAAATGATCCAACTGATCATATCCAACAGAAACCAGAACATCATCTTGATGCTCATCATACATCGCTTACATTCACAGCCATGTGAAGGATCCTCCTTCCAACATGCTTGGAATGGCTTCAACAAATGTGTCCATCACTTCTTCCTAGAAGTGTCATCAATCCGAAGAACACCAAGCCTCTCTCTGAAGTACTCGAACTTCACCCTGGCTAGTGGCTTCGTCAGCACATCTGCAATCTGCTCGTCCGTCACAACATACAGGAGATTCACAGCTCCTCTCTGCACCATATCCCTGATATAGTGATATTTGATCTCTATGTGTTTCGACTTGTCATGAAACATTGGGTTCTCGGACAGTGTCACACAACTCTGGTTATCACAGAAGATACCAGTAGCATCCAACGGGAGATCAAATAATTCAGACAGTAGCTTTCATAGCCATATTGCCTCACAACTAGCTGAACAGGCTGCAACATACTCTACCTCAACTGTACTCAATGCTACATAGGACTGCTTCCGGCTAAACCAAGAGATCACACCTGATCCCATACTGAAGCAGCACCCAGATGTGCTCTTCCTATTTGCAGCACTGCCAGCCCAATCTGAATCAACATAACCCTGTAGGTTAAACTTTTGATTTGCCTCATACTTGAGCCCATAATCCACTATACCCTTCAGGTACCTCAGAACATGCTTTACAGCAACTAGATGAACAATCCTCGGATCTGTCAGGAACTGACTCAATGTGTTCACCGCAAAGCAAATATTTGGTCTAGTGTTCGTCAGGTACATCAAGGACCCAATCATCTGACGATACATAGAGACATCAACCGGCTCAGATGAAGCATCACATAGAAGCTTCATATTTGATGCCATAGGTGTGGCCATGGCCTTGCAATCCATCATCCCGAATCTCTTCAAGATATCTACTGTGTACTTCCCTTGACCAAGGAAGATCCCACCTGCACTCTGCCACACCTCCATACCTAGAAAATAATGCATCATTCCCAAAGTTCTTCATATCAAATTCGGAAGCAAGCTTCCTCTTTGTATCACACCAAGTTCTGGGAGCTTGTTACAAGCCATACAATGCTTTCTTCAATTTGCACACATGTGACTCCCTGTCAGGTCTTAAGACTGCATCCCAAACATCTTCTTCATGATCGTCGGATCATGGCATTCCATTTCTTCATCCCAGATCCTGGGAACTTCAATATCTTCAATATCTTCAATATCTTCAATAGATATCTTTGTTGCTGGAACAAATGTTGTAGTCCTTTTGTAGGTGAAGATATACGGTCTTTCCTACAAAACAAGTTAAATTGCATGATTAGAAACATCTCATAATTTTCAGAACAAATTCTTTGCACATAAAGAAATATGTCATGCAGTTATCTTAGCCAATGCTTCAATACAACATTTATCCATGTTCCACAACTTTCTAGATTCCTTCTAGTCTCTACCAGAACATTGTTAAGAGTTTGCACTACTCCCAACATGTCATCAAAGAGGTTTCATTCTAGATAAGTAGCACTGGAATGTTGTACAGTGCCATAGGACACTTACCCATCACATGCATATTAGTAGTATACTGTTCATTAATGCAATCATTCTAATATGCACAATACGTCTCCTAAGTCTAGGAACAGAAGCATAATATTATTTAAACAAACAAAATAGGCAAGAAATGATAATTGAAATACTTATCTTTGTTTGTTTGTTGGGTGGACTCCCTCTGAGTCTTTGCTTCCTGGCAGGAGCTGCTGAAGTAGCTTCTTCTACACCTTTCTGTTGTGGAATGTAGGAATATGGTCAACTCCCTCTGAAAATCTGCATCCTTGCAGGAGCTGCTGGAGTGTGCTACCTCTTGATCTTTGTTTCCTGGATTACCTGTCCTTGAACTTATATTCATCCTTGCTGAAATCAATCTTATTAAACCCTGGAAAGTATATTATGTAAGCCTTCGAGCTTTCACTGTAACCCACAAAGATACCCTTCTTTCCTGAAGGATCTAGTTTAGTCCTCTTTTCCTTTGGGACATGAGTGTATACTAGACAACCAAATATTTTGAGATGGATGACTTTAGGTTTCTTACCAAAAAATACCTCTTCTGGTGTCTTGTTGTCCAATATCTTGTGGGGTGTTCTGTTATGCACATATACAGCTGTTCTACCTGCTTCTGCCCATAGATGCATAGGTAGATCCTGGTCATGCAACATTTCCCTTGCTGCTTCCATGATTGTTCTGTTCTTCCTTTCTGCAACTCCATTCTGTTGAGGATTATAAGGAGTAGTCAAATCCCTCTTAATCCCTAAATCACTACAAAGCTTCTTGAAGTCACCCGAGGTGAATTCTCCACCATTGTCGGATCTGAATGTTTTGATCTTCTTGTCAGTTTGATTCTCCATCAAGGTTTTGAATTCCTTGAGTTTATCAAACACCTCATCTTTGTTCTTCAAGAAGTATACCCAAGTCTTCCTGGAGAAGTCATCAATAAATGAGACATAGTAAACATACCCACTCAGAGAGCTGGATGACATAGGACCACATACATCTGAGTGGATGATTTTTAGGATGTCTTTTTCCTTGCTTTCACTACTTGGGAAAGCCTTCTTAATGTTCTTACCTTTTCCACATCCTTCGCAAACACCTTCATGTTTGGTCTTGATCTCAGGAAGACCCTCTACAGCCTTGTTTGCAATTGGAAGTGCTCTATAGTGCATATGAGCAAGTCTTCTATGCCAAAGTTCACTTGGCTCCATGGATTCATGTACCATGGCATGTTCAGGTTGTCCCTTCAATTTATACAAACCTCCCTCTTGCTCTCCAATCACTACTGCATCATCTATGTTCTTTCCCTTTGGCCGCATTAGGACTTGGCCATCCACAAATGCAACCCTCATACCTTTTGCATCCAATGCAGAGATGGAGAGTAAGTTCTTCTTGAGCCTAGGTACATAAAGGACTTCTTTCATCTTCAAAGATTTTCCAGAATCTAGGTTGTAGGAGGCTTCACCACTTCCTTTGATTAGGTATTGATAATCATCCCCAAGTTTCACCTTATGGGGTGATTCATGTTCATATAGATTCAAAAAAGATTCCTTAAACCCAGTCATGTGTTTGGAAGCCCCACTGTCAATCAACCAATCATTACAACCATGGGAGATAGTACCTGTGAGAGCATAAATTAGAACATACTCTTCTTCACTTGATGAGTCATCATCACTATCACTTTCTGCCCTAGCCTTATTCTTTGGGGGTTCATCATCTTCGGCAGCATGAGCATGATATTTTTTTTTTTTATTCTTCTTCTTTTTATTGAATTTGTTGTTGTTGTATTTCTTCTTCTTGGGACAATCTGAAGCAAAGTGTCCCTTCTCATTGCAATTGAAGCATCTGAGATCTTTCTTATCTTTATGATAATGGTGGTGTGAGAATCTTCTGTTATGAGATGATTCCTTCTTGGACTTTCCTTTCTTGGCATGTTCTATGAGAGCTTGATCTTCATTTCCCATCTTTTCTTCTCGAGCCACAAGCCTAGCTTATTCTTGAGAGCATTCTTCCCGCCATCTGTTGAAGGAGATCAACTTCTTCCTTGCACAGATTGCTTGAATAAAGGAATCCCATGACTTGGGAAGACCATTTAGAGTGGTCATCATCACTTCACCATTCTCCACCATTTCATCCACTGCTTCTAGTTGTTCCTTGATCTGGGAGACCCTTGAAAAATAAGATTGAATGGTTTCTCCATTCTGAAACTTTACTCCTTTCAATTGGTTCCGCAGGGTCATCTTCCGATTTATTTTCTTCCCTTCAAATAGATTGGTCAAAGAGTCAAACATCTCCTTGGGTGTCTTTAGAGAAGACACATGGGGGATGAGATGGTCTTTGATAGAATCAACAATGATTCTCTTTGCCTTGACCAAGTTTTTCTTATGCAATACCTTAGCCTCTTCATCCTCTGGGATAGGGATGTCTTCTTTTACATATGAGTCCAACTCATTCTCTTCCAGGATTAACCCAATCCTATACTTCCAAGCTCGGAAGTTATTAGCTCCTTCAAGCTTATCCTCAAGCTTGGTGTGATGAGACATTTTAAAGAGTAATTCAAATGGAAATAGAAAATATTTAGGTCTTACCACTTGAAATGCTGAAAACTGGATCTGGTCTTGGATTAGGGTTTGTCGAAAAAACCCTAAAAATTCAAAATGTGAATTTCAATTTTTTGAAAGGATAGAAAGATGCACCTTGATGAGCTGATCAACCTGGTGTATTCAGAATTTGAGATCAACAAAGCTTTACCCTTCAGATTTGTCTTTTTGTCCTCCCGAGTTCACTAGGGAGAGCCCTGAATTAGGGTTTGCGTTTCCCGGAGATCTACCCAGCCAAAAATCTCGATCCAAAGCTCTAAACTTTGCTTTTTGCAAGGAGCTTCCAGCTATGTCTTTAGATTTCAGAAATTCCTATTTTTGTGGAAACCCTAATTTTTAGGGCCAAATCTGAAAATGCTTAGAATTGAATTCTGATTGGACAGATAGATTCTCCTTTGATGAGTAGAGTCAATCTACTATACTGCTTTTCCAAAAGCTATGGAGAGAAGCCCAATAAACAAGAAACTCAAGTTTCCGTTACTGCAAAATGTCTTCTTCTCAGGTTAGCTCTGATACCATGTTAAATTTTGAGCATTAATTCACAATACTCTAGGATATTCACTGAGATAATAACATATACAGTATATTAATGCATAAAAATCACAATAAGCATGACAAGCATCACAAGAATCAAAAGCATGAGAGACAAGAGACACAGAGTTCCCGTGGGGAAAACCCTAAGGTGAAAAACCCCACAACTTCCTCAGAGATAGAGAGAGCAATGGCTCAACCAAAGTACAACCAAAATACACTTGAGATAGTCTCCTAGAAGCAGATGATCCTCCTCCTCACTAGTGCGCCACTTTCTGAGTGAGAGAGAGATGACTTTCCGAATGATCTAAATAGAGATCTCCTGATCTCTATTTATACTAACCTGTTTTCCCAGTGATCTTATGGGGACGACTTGTCTAGCTAGGTACATTCACAATATAATATATGTATTTCAGGGCCGACTCCACACATGGTGGTCTAATAACCCATCGGCAAGTACACACACTTGCGACACTTGTCAATCCACATGACGACACTTCCTTATAGAGGAATAACACATCTCTAATAAGGGTACAATAAATATATATGAAATACATTCTGAAGTTACATATGCATCAACACTCCCTCTTAACTAGGAAGGTATTTCTCGACACAGATCTGCTAGACAAGTCTTCTTCTCGGGATCATCATCATTGATGCATCGCCATCATCATCGTCACTGCTGCTGCTATCTCAACCAATCTCTGACTCTACTCGTCATAGGAAGTTCTACAGAGCCAGTCCTTTTTCATACTGGATGTAGGCCCACCACCTGCAGGTCTTCATCATCACTGGACATACTGTGGAAATCTCAGGACTTATTACATGCATCACAAAACCTTAAAAGAGTCTCTTGACTAGCAAGAACCCTAAAGAGCATTTGAGGCCTTTTTCATCCTGTCTAGATCTCCAGGACTTATTACATGTGAAGCCTCCTACATGCTAGACTCTGGGAAGTCTTTGAAAATGAAAGATGTTATTTATGTACCTGGACTCAAGAAGAATCTTCTCTCCATATCATCTTTGGATGCAAAGGGGATGAGAGTTGCATTTATGGATGGCCAAGTACTCATGTGGCCAAAGGGTAATACCATAGATGATGCAGTAGTAATTGGAGAGCAAGAGGGAGGATAGTACAAATTAAAGGGACAACTTGAACATGCCATGGTTCATGAATCCATGGAGCCAAGTGAACATTGGCATAGAAGGCTTGCACACATGCACTATAGAGCACTACCAATTGCAAGCAAAGTAGTAGAAGGTCTTCCTAAAATCCTGTCAACGAATGAAGGTATTTGCAAAGGATGTGCAAAAGGGAAGAACACAAAGAAGGCATTTCCAAGCAGTGAAAGCAAAGAAAAATGAATTTTGGAGATTATCCACTCCGATGTATGCAGTCCAATGTCATCCGGTTCTCTAAGTGGGTATGCATACTATGTTTCCTTCATTGATGATTTATCTAGGAAGACGTGGGTTCACTTCTTGAAGAATAAAGATGAAGTGTTTGATACGTTCAAGTTATTCAAAGCCTTGATAGAAAATCAAACTGATAAGAAGATCAAGACCTTCAGATCCGATAATGGCAGGGAATTCACTTAAGGAGAATTCAATATGTTATGCAGTGATTTAGGGATTAAGAGGGAATTGACCACTCCTTAAAATCCACAACAAAATGGAGTTGCAGAAAGGAAGAATAGAACTATCATGGAAGTAGCACGAGCAATGCTTCATGAACAGGATCTACCTATGCACCTATGGGCAGAAGCCGCTAGGACAACTGTATATGTACAGAACATAACACCTCACAAGATACTTGACAATAAGACACCAGAAGAAGTTTTCTTTGGTAAGAAACCTGAAGTTAGCCATCTCAGAATATTTGGCTGTCCTGTGTACACACACATTCCAAAGGAAAAGAGGACAAAGCTAGATCCTTCAGGAAAGAAGGGCATCTTTGTGGGTTACAGTGAAAGCTCAAAGGCTTACAGAATCTACTTTCTAGGATTCAAGAAGATTGACATCAGAAGGGATGTAACATTTGATGAAGGCTTAGCATACATAAAATCAAGGAAGACACCTGTTGAAGACAATGAAGAACCAAGGGTAACCAGAATTCAAGACACCACTATGAATGAAGCAAATCCAGAAGAAGATCGTGAAATTGAAGATCCACAAGAACCTGTAGATCCACCCTGTGAGAAGAACTCTCACAAGAGAAAACCTGCATGGGCTAGAGAGCTTATCCAAGATGCAGAAAGATATGGCATTCCAAAGGAGGAACACAGAGAAAGAGAAAGGACTAGGTCACACACTAGTTATGTTGCCCTACTATGTGATATTATGAACAAAGAACCTTCCAGTTATGAGGAAGCAGCGGAAAAGAAAGAATGGAAGGATGCCATGGTCGAAGAATACCAATCGATCATGAAGAATGATGCTTGGGATGTGGTCCCAAGACCTAAAAGGAAGTCTGTTGTGACTTCCAAGTGGATCTATAAGATCAAGCATGTTGCAGATGGCATCATAGAGAAGTACAAGGCAAGATTTGTAGCTCGTGGCTTCTCCTAGAAAGAGGGAATAGATTATGAAGAGACTTTTGCACCTGTAGCCAGATACACTTCTATCATAACAGTACTTGCTCTGGCTGCAGTAATGAAGTGGAAGATACACCAGATGGATGTCAAGACTTCCTTCTTGAATGGTGTAGTCAAAGAGGAAGTGTATGTGGAGCAACCACTCGGTTTTGAGACACACGACAGGGATTCATATGTGTGCAGATTGAAGAAATCCTTGTATGGATTGAAGCAAGCTCCTAGGACTTGGTATGGTAGGATTGAAAGCTTTCTATCCAGCTTGGGCTTTACTAAGAGTAAAGCAGATTCCAACCTTTACTACAAGATTGAGGAAGGCAATCCTGTGATACTACTACTGTATGTGGATGACCTGTTTGTTACAGGTGAGGATGGGCTAATTGTCGACACCAAGAGGAAGCTTGCTGCTGAGTTCGAGATGAAGGACTTGGGGATGATGCATTACTTTCTAGGCATGGAGGTGTGGCAGTGTAGATGGGATCTTCCTTGGACAAGGGAAGTATGCAGTAGAGATCCTGAAGCGGTTCAGGATGATGGATTGCAAGGCCATGGCCACACCTATGGCATTGAACCTGAAGCTTCTGTGTGATGCTTCATCTGATCCGGTTGATGTCACAATGTATCGTCAGATGATTGGGTCCTTGATGTACCCGACGAACACGAGACCATATATTTTCTTTGCGGTGAACACATTGAGCCAGTTCCTGATGGATCCCATAGGTGTTCACCTGGTTGCTGTAAAGCATATTTTGAGGTACTTGAAGGGTACAATTGATTATGGGCTCAAGTATGATGCGAATCAAAAGTTTAACTTGGAGGGTTATGTTGATTCAGATTGGGCAGGCAATGCTACAGATAGGAAGAGCACTTTTGGGTGCTGCTTCAGTATGGGATCATGTGTGATCTCTTGGTTTAGTAGGAAGTAGTCTTGCGTAGCACTGAGTATAGCCGAAGCAGAGTATGTCGCAGCTTGTTCGACTAGTTGTGAGGCAGTATGTATTAGGAAGCTACTGTCTAAGTTATTTGATCTCCCGTTGGATGCTACCTGTATCTATTGTGGCAACCAGAGTTATGTGAAATTGTCAGAGAACCCGGTGTTCCATGATAGGTCGAAGCACATCGAGATCAAATGTCACTATATCAGGGATATGGTGCAGAGAGGTGTAGTGAAGCTCCTGTATGTTGCGATGGATGAGCAGGTTGCATATCTATTGATGAATCCACTAGCCAGAGTGAAGTTTCAGTACTTCAGAGAGAGGCTTAGTGTTCTTTATATAGAAGATACTTCAAGGAAGAAGTGATGGGACACATATGCAGGATCCACTCCAAGCATGGTGGTAGGAGGTTCCTTCCCATGGCTGTGGATGTAAGCGCTATGTGATGAACATTAGGATGATGCTATGGATGATGTTCTGTATGACGATGATCAGTTGGATCATGTATGATGATATGCATCAGTTGGATGCTTTGTATGATCAGTTGGATCATGTATGATGATATGCATAAGTTGGATGCTTTGTATGATCAGTTGGATCATGTATGATGATATGCATCAGTTGGATGCTTTGTATGATCAGTTGGATCATATGTGATGATATGTATCAGGTGGATGAATTGTATGATCAGTTTGATCATGTGTGATGAGCATCAGGTTGATGCTCCAGATGATGTACATCAGGATGATGTACTGTATGATGATCAGGATGATCATGTGTGATGAGCATTAGGTCAATGCTCTAGATGATGTACATCAGGATGGTGTATTATATGATGATAAGGACGATCATGTGTGATGAGCATCAGTCGATGCTCCAGATGATGTGCATTAGGATGATGTACTATATGATGATCAGTATGATCATGAGTATCAGGTTGATACTCCGTGGCCATGGACAGGTTGTCCAGGTAGCATAGAAAAGATCCTGGGAGATCCGGACAGGTAGAGCTGTGTGCTCGTAACAGCCTGGGATGCTCTTTCGAGGTTTTGGCACAATTTCGCATAGAAAAGATCCCAGAGATTCGGATAGGTTAAGCTGTGTGCTAGTAAAAGATACTAGGATGCTCTATAGAGATCTTGCAGGTTGCAAGATGCTCTTTAAAGGTTTTGTGAAAGTTCACATAGAAAAGATCCCGGAGATCCAGACAGGTAGAGCTGCGTGCTCGTAACAGCCTGGCATGCTCTATAGAGATCTTGTAGGTTGCAATATGCTCTTTAAAGGTTTTGTGAAGGTCACATGTAAAATATCCTGGGAGATCCGGACAGGTAGAGATATGTGCTCGTAACAGCCTGGGATGCTCTTTCAAGGTTTTGTTGATGCACGTAATTAGTCCTAGGATCCACAGTATGGCCAGAGATGATGAAGACCTATAGGAGGCTAGGCCTACATCCATCATGAAAAAGGGCTGGTTCTGTAGAACTTCCTATGACGAGAAGATTTCAGAGATAGCCCAGTGATTGAGATGTCGAGTACAGCAGCAGTGATGATGATGATGCTTCGTGATCCAGTGATGATGATCCATCTCAAGAATTGAAGACTTGCACCAATATGTATTGATGACCTGTGTGTAGAGAATACCTTCCTAGTTAAGAGGGAGTGTTGATGTATTTGTAACTTCGGAAGATATTCACTTGTATATTACATTTGTACTTTATTGTATATCCAACAGAGATGTATTATTCCTCTAATTGGAAGTGTCGTCATTTGTATTTGCAAGTGTCGCAAGTTACATTGTAAGTGTCATCATTTGTATTGATGGGTTATTAGACCACCAGTGTGGGGTCGGCCCTAGTTAGGTCATGTGGTTGGGTTATTATGCTTCCTTAGGAAGTTGGACCTGTTGGTTTATTGGAAGGTCAAGTCAATGTATAAATAAAGGGTGTGCCTCTCTCATTCGATTCACTCACTCACTTCTCAAGCTCGCATAACTAAGTGAGAAAGAGGAGCACATGTGGAGGAGGAGGAGCATCTGATAGAGACATATTATTGGGTTTGATCCTTGTGATCTTGGTTTGTGGCTTATCTTATCTCTGAGGAAGTTGTGGGGTTTTTCACCTTCTTGGTTTTCCTCGGTGAAACTCTGTGTCTCTTGTGTGATTGCTATTGTGTCTATGTTTGATATGACGTACATGTTATTATCTTAGTGATCCTGAATGATAATGGAATGAAATTATCGAAAAATTAACAGTGATTAAGGTACAATGCCTAATAGATGAAAACTTTTTCTATGGATTTTCCTACGTGGACGCAAAAACCACAGCTCGTATAATAGACGGGGTAAGCACTGAAGCGGATGGGAAGCATTGCATGATAGGTCTGCGGTGCGGTGTCACGGTTATAATGGGGCGATATAAATGAAAGTGATTATCATACATCTACAGCCAAAATTGTTCTCCATTTGTGACCATGCTACCCAAAATGATTATCATAACTTTGCGGCCAAAATGGTTCTCCATTCATGACCACATGACCCAAAATGATTTATTAAATCTAGCCTAATTCAAGACTACATTCATTTGCAAAAAAAAACAAAAATAGATTTTCTAAAGCCCAAAATTAGGTTTTATAAAGTCCAAAAACCTTTGAAGACAAAATTACACTATTGGAATCGAAAAGTGTTGGGCATGGCCCAAGTTGGAAAATGTTTGAAGAAGGACGGTTTTGGGAAACTGCGCAGTTCAGGCTGCGAAGTCAGACGACACAGTTTTGGGGAGTGCATAATTCATATTGTGTAGTTAGAGAAGCAAAGTTATGTTGATGTGTAGTGCCATCGCAACAACTATTTTGGGTAAAGAGTATAAGGGAAGGTCAAGCTATGAAAGCGACCTGTTTTGAGTAAAGAGCCTCCAGGAATCCTGGCAGTGGGTAAGGAGTGGCGTAAAAGAAGATGAAAGCGACCTGTTAAAGAGAGTGGCGGAAAACCATTAGAATCTAAGCAACTAAGTCGACGGTGACGGGTAGGCCAAAGGGGCAGAAAGTGACAGGACACGATGCGGTTATAACCTTTTTGATGATGACTACGGCTGTCAGGAGGTCGTGTGAGCCACGAGTGGCCCAACAAGGCGGCTTGAAGCAAGTGGAGTAAGCTGTCGACAGGGACAGGCAGGGTGGCAGGTAACCGCACTAGTTTTGGGTAACCTTAGGGTTTTGGCCCACTTGATTGTAAAGACGTGACCTATGGGAACGATCTATAAAAGGGAATATTTTGTAAGGGAAATGGTTGAATCTTTATTAGTCTCCTTGAGAATACTATAGAAGAGTGATCTCTGTTGAGAGAAGATTGTAAAAAGGCTCTGCAAGGTGCATGCGTAGAGACCTACTGAGAGAGAGGAGAGTCCGCAGTTGAGTGCGCAGACTGGAATTGTTGTACCCTTCCCAAAGATAATATAACAACAGTTCCTGTGGATGTAGCTCCCATCCTGGGGGTGAACCACGTTAAATTCTGTTTTATGTGATTGATTGTGTGCTTGAATCTGTGTATTTTCTTATGTTGAATGGTTAAGATCTGGTTTATGAGCTCACGTGTTCTTGCTTTTATATGTATTCGCCATGAAGATAATGATGGGAATAATATGTTAAGCATCCACATATGTGAATGAATGTTAAATGCATAAGTATGTCTAATTCAAATGAAAGCATAAGTCAATTGGGTAAACACTTAAGCCTGTGAAGTCGGTATAGTGCGATTCCCTGAGTGCAGCACTGGAAGTGCGCAGTTACGTTGCAACCCATCATATTGTTTAAGTCAGAAGGTTCACAAACTATTGTGCTTGTTAAATGCATCAGTTACACTAAGTAAAGTCTATTGAAGTTGCATAAGTGTTAGAAGGAAGCAAAACCCTATGTGGTGCTGTCCTATCGTCGAAGAATCATACCACATCACGTAGTCCTTGGATGCACGATAGTCTAAGTGTTAACCGCGAAGAAGGTGAAATTCGTGCAGTTCCCAGTTCACAGCACGAGTCTTGTAGCGTGCTGCTCTCCAGTTTTGTTGAAGCGCTCATCACCTGGTTGTGGAAACCTAATTCCGCAGCCTCCCCATTACTTCGCCTCGGGTGAGACCTCAGTATGTTTGCAGGTTGTTGCCGAAAGGGCCGATGAAAAAGGGGTTTTGTTGGTTCCTTGAATCGCGCAGAACCTGCGTCTCCCTAGAAAACCTCAAGAACAGTTATACAACCAACAAATGGTTCTGTTGCCGCGCTTGAACTGGTGATGAGTACAAAAAATTGGAATCTTGAGAAAATAGAAATATGGAACTGGGTGGACAAGACAGAAAGAGATTTTGCTAGAAAGGAGAATAGACATCCGCATCTATCTGATGTAGATTGGTTAAATAAATACCTGTGGAAAGATATTCATGAAATTTTCTAGGCAAGTTTTGGAAACGAGTTGCACGAGTGGTTGTCAAGTCTGGCAGAGCGAAAGAACTGTTTCCAAGAAGGAGCACCTACTGAGTGGACTCCAGAGCTCATTCAGAGGCTTAAAGAAGTAGATAGTCCACTTGCACGAGCAATCGACTTTTGGGTTGATAGTATACTAGAAGGTTTTGTTACAGAATTCGTTGTGGACACCTTGAAGTCCTACAATGCAGCTGAGGCAGAGTTATTCAAAGGATTCAGAGGTAAGTACCTGAACAATTTGAGTTTATATATTACAATGCTTTTAGCTGAGAAAGGTGTGTTAAGAATGCAGTAAAATTTACATAAATGTTTGAGTCTGTCATGGTCAATAGCATATATAGTGACTCTTACGAAGATACACACAATTTGAGAAGTGGGAAAATATATAAGTTTAATACCGAGAAGAGTGAACTCCACATAGACACTAAGTTAGAAGTTGAGACTGATAGCCATACACACTTCCATCAGCTACCTATTATCCTATCACTCCGCAGAACCCACCAGTTGTGAATACCGCATCTCCTATTACAAAGAATCCACCAGTTCAGAACCCTCCAGTTGTTAATATTCCCAATCCTTGTAGATTCAATACAAGTAACACCGCAGGAGTGAGTACTCAGAATATTCCGATTCAGAGCATTTTGCACAGTAACATCCCTAACACCACTCAGACCACTGCGCAAAATATTGTACCATGAAGAAGGAGAATGATCGATGATATTAAGCTGCCGATATTTAAAGGAACGGGTCTAGAAGACCCTGAGCAACATTGGTTTCTATGTGAAGCCATGTGGAGCATCATGCAAGTTCAGGATGATGTTGTGAAGCAAGCGCAACTCATCACTACATTCAAAGATAGAGCCTTGAACTGGTTCATGAAGTATTATGTAGGACAGAATAGAACCTTAACGAATATTAAGGCTGCACTCTTAAGGGAGTTCAAGAAACCAAAGTCGAAATCACAATGTATAACAGAATTAAAGGAGTGTTGACACTATATTTGAAATACTCAAACCCTAAAATATTTGTCAAAAATATCCAAAAGGAGTAAATTTACTATGGATGGGTTGAAATAAAGGGTTGTAATACAAAATCAACAAAGAAAAACCTACATGTGCAATAGTCCGAAAGTAATTATTGAAGAGGTTAAATCTTGGTTAAGTTTCAATGGCGGAGATGACAAAAATAAAGATCAACGACTATCATGCTTTCCCGCACCGCCCAAAAGATCGTTTGCAAACATTGGTGAGTGGTCGCAAACATAATACCGCTGGAGTACGTGTCGCATTCTTATTGTTCCACATCAACATGATAGTGGTATCACAAACCACTACAGCACCGTGCGGAACCACCAAAGGACAATATGGGGTAAACGCGGGCCATAGCATGTGGCAGATGCTGAAGGTACAAGGGAATACGCCACATGTTGACATAAATCGGAGGGACGATATACATTGGCGCCAAATATAAGGCCAAGATTCATCCGCATCATGGGAAGTGCGCGCTCAATAGAGGGAAGAGTGGTTGCGGTAATTAAGCCACTCTAACAGGTGTCAGAAAATGGTTGATCCGCACACAGTAAAAACCGAAGAAGAAAACCATTATTGGGATTAGGGATACCACCATGGGAAATAAAGGGGCACAAGATCTAACGGATCAAATCAAAAGGCCTGTGATCAACGGTTGGATATAAAGTACATTCGAAAAGCTGCCAGAAAGTTAAGAAAAAGGGCTTATATAAAACAAAAGGGTTTTCAAATAACGACATTTTGTCTATGTGTCACTCTTCCTGGAAGCTCTGAAGACTGGTGGAGATTAGCAATTGCGAAAGAAGGATAAAGACGTGTCTATACAGGTAGGGTTTGGTGACTTGGTCCACATTTTTAACGGAAATTTGTTTGTAGAAACGATTTAAATGGAAACTGTGAATGATATTGATGTTTTTAAAGCTAAAGAATCCCTAGAAGATAGAGATGGGGACATTTATGATACCCTAATCAGGTTACCAGTCACCGAAGTTAAGCTTAAGTTGTCTAAGTTATTAGAAGAAGGTATAGACATACACAGAGTCGACCAGTCATCCTTGTTAGCCTTCTGCTTGGACGAAATCCCATCTTTTCTAGAATTTGTGTCGTGGTGTGCCGAGAATTATTCTAGACAAGAAAAAACTGTTTTAGACAGTCGAAAAACCAGAGTCGTCTGAAAAATAGAGCGTGCCGTCATAATTAAAGCCCTAGAAATAAAATTTTCCCAAACCCTCGAGTCTGAAATTTTTTCTGAAACTTCTGTTATTGAAAATTATCATCAAACCCTTCAAGATGATAGAGAAAAGTTTTTGTCTACGTGTCTTAAACCAGAAACCAACATTTCAGATATCCCGCACCCTATAGATATCACTTTATTTGATGAAAATACCCAGCTGGTTCTGACATTGTTGGCTTTAATCCTAGGGTTCGATACAGACATGTATGTAACTGAGTTTCAATTAAGCCTTTTGTATAAAATGAGTACAATTCAGTCAGGGATTGATGAAAATCAAATTCCTCGACTTAATTTTGAAGAATTCTTGACCGAGAAGATTCATGACCAGATGGTCAATTTCCCTACTTTGAGGCATTTCAGATTTCAGTCTTTTTTGATGAAAATGATCATGGTGGCCAGCCATGAAGAATTACAATTCCCTGAGATCATTTTCACAAATTTATTAGAAAATAACATGTTTAATTACATAAATTATATGCTCTCTGAGATTTACAGAATGATTTTTGGTGAAAGATTGCCTAGAGTATTACTAGAAATGCAAGCACGTATGCAATTAAGTGCAGAATACGCTGTAGGAGATTGGTTCTTGTCAAATGACAGCACAGTGATAAGGTTATATGGTTTCAAATATAAACTGTATGTTTTACCAGCATTTCTTACCTTAAGGGTTTTCATTTTGGAATTCCTTAGACAGAAGTTAATTGTTGAGGATAATAATTTCTTGCTTTTCAAACAAGCAACAGATATCAAGTATCTGTTCACACTTGGCCCATTCACAGTGAAGAATAAAAACGCTGCTATTTACATAGAAAAATTATTGAAAGATATGGGTTTTGAGACAGACATGGGTATTGAATATGATCCGTTAAACATAATATCAAAACGGAGAACGGATCATCGCATCAAAGCGTTGAATCATGAGATGATTGAGGGAATCTCTGACAGAGCAAATTGGCTGGATTATAAGGAAGAAATCATTCCAGATTCTCATGATAAAGAAATGATATTGACAGATGCAACAGCAGAGGCAGAAAGCATGATGAATACTGCAATGGGAGGGTTTAAAAGGCCCATACAAGATGTAGTGAACATTGGAAGTGAAGAAGTAGAAAAAGGGAAAAAATTGAAAATGGATGAGCAACAAGAATTAATGGCAGTTTCAGAAGAGGAAGGAAGAACCGAAGTCAAAATACCAGAGGTCATGGTAAAAGAGTACAGTATTAAAGAATCCCCGGTGGAAGATGATGTAAATAAACCACACAGTCTGATGGATGTAGTTAATGAACACAGTCAAAATAAACAGGAATCCTCTCGGCAAACCAGTCAGTTATTTCCAAGGGTTAGAAATATATCCAACACTGAAGTCAATTTGTTTACTAGCAAAAATGTCAAAGTAAATTCTTTAAAATTTTCAGTTGTTACTAAAGATAAGATCTTAGAGATGAAGGTGGATCTGACAAAAATCAATGCCCCAGATAAAATTTTATTGCACAGACAAATAGGAGAGGTTATATATTTAGATTATTTGGGAGCGATATTAAAGGCAGACAAGTTGAAAATTTTAGTGGATAAATTAAACAACCAGTTGAGACAAGAGAAAGCAGAAAATAAGTCTCGACAACAACAAATAAAAAGATTATAAATAGATTTGATAAACAAATAGGGAGATGCAGCAGCAAAATTACTCGAAGAAAAGGATGATACAATTCTAATGTTAAGGCGAAAGCTGAAAATCCCAGACACTTTGCTTATCCAAGGAGCCGAACTAACAGTATTGGAAAAAGAAAAAGAAGAGCTGTCAAATGAAGTAAAAGATATTACTGCAAAAATGTTGAAGCTCACTGAGGAAAAAGTTCATTGGGAAAAAGAGAAAATTGGTTTGGAAGAGCAATTGGAAGAAATAAAGAAAAAGTTAGCAGAATTAGGTCAGCAACAGGTACATGCAGATACAGATGAAGATAAAACTGGATTGGACAGTCTCTTACAAGCCATGTCCTAGGTAAGTTTGAAAGATGTCAAAATTAAAGAATTGAAAATGGGAGTACAGAAGCTAAAAGAAGAAAATGAGACAAAAGATAAGGAAATTAAATCTTTGCAAATAAGGAATTAGGAATTAACTGATAATAATAAAGGTTTGGCAGCTCATGTAATAGGACAGGCTGCAATGGAAGGTTGCAAACATATGGTATGGGATCAAATTATAAAGGAAGTTGAAAAATTAAGACCTTATCTTGATTATATGAGAATCAAAGAAAAAGTAGCCAAAGACGCCTTTGAGAGTTGCAGAGCAGTCAGAGAGAATTTAAATAAAAAGCCAAAAGAAATAGCGCAAAGGGCAATAACTTTCTTAAACAGTTTAATTGAAGCAGATTTGACAGCAATGAATATAATGAATAGAATTTCAGTCATTACATGGGCCAGAAGAATCTTGGGAAAATATTCACATGTTGAAAATATTGAAGCTAAAGCTGGAGATACACGTGAGGAAGTAATAAAGTTTAAGAAGCGATTTAAAAAATTAATAAACAAAGGATTTCCTGCTTTTTGGGATGAAAAGAAAGAATTGATTCCTCCAAATGAATATAAGAGGTTATTGTTTGACATAAGAATGGATCAAAAAATGTTTCAGCGTTTGGATCATATGCTTACAGGAAAGATTTTAATGGAGAAAATTGCGGAGGACTTTGAAATTTTAAATATGTTGATCTCAACCTGTGAGAATCTTCCTCTTGTTTCTTATGCAGGTCACCTTGAAATGCGAGTCCTGGTGAAGGAAATGACCAGTTATGATTTACCCATGGCCGACCAATGGAACTATGTGGATAAATATGGAAAGACAAGATATTCTGTCCATTCATAGATACATTCAGAATTTTTGCCAAGTGGCAAAAATGATGCTTTTATTTTAAGAATTTGTAATATTGTTTGAAGACAATTATCTATTGTTTAAAGACAGTTATCTTTCGAGTTAATACATTTTCAGTTACTAGTTAAAAGAAGCAGTTATGTCAAGCTTCTTTCGAATTTTGTATAAAAGACAATGAGAGTCATTTTTGAAAGGGTTGGAAACTCTTTGAGAAACGAGATGTTTTGAAGTCAAATTTTTGATAAATAAAAGGCCATACAGTGGAAATACCTATCTTTTGAGACCAGAGATTCATGTGTTAATCATTTTTACAGTCTGTTCTTTCCCTTATCTCTATATGTGCATGTTTACTTTCTTTGTTATATCTTCCATTATGTTCTTCTTCTATACTTAAATGAACGTTTGAAATAAATCGGGATTCATACTGTTTATGCCTCGTTTTATCGCATTTAAGTATCCATTATTTCTCCAAAGTTGACAATGGATTCATCCTAGTTAGATGCCTGTTGTTGATGGACTGTCATTATTTCTTTCTATACCACCTACAAAATCAAATTGACTGTGATATGGTTGCTATCTTGTCTCTGTGGAAATCTGTTTGGTATAAATCTCTTGCTGGCACGTTAAACATTTGAAAGTTGACTCCATGCCCAATGTTTCTTGTTTCCTTTTCAACCAAGTAAATCATTTTTGAGAAATTTGAGCGTGTTTCTATATATTTTTAGCCTCTACGTATATCTTGTGAGAGAGCCCTCTCTGGTGGAAAAAATGGCTATGTTTTCTACCTAAATTCTGGTTTGAAATAAGTTACCTTAGGTGTTATTCTTTTACAACCGGGATAAAATCTAAGTGCTAACATTTTGGCGCTGTTGCCGGGGACCGAAAGTGAAATTTTTCCTGGGAGAAACGACAGAGAAATGTCAAATTTCTTGGGCAAGGAAATTTGAAGTTTTAAAAGTTGGTTGTAGTTATTTCCTGACGACTTCACTCGTGAAAAATTTTCAAGGTTTTTTGAAGGTATTCAGAAATAGACATTGTGGCTACAAGAAGAAATCCTGGTTCACAGTTCTTCTCAGGCGTGGATAATCCAGAAAAGCTCCTCAAGACGGATAAAGGCAAAGGCAAGACAAAAGGAGGTATTCCTCAGTTTTCGAATATATTCCCTTCTTTTCAAGAAAATCTGTTTGAGGAAGAAAATATTGGTTCAAGTGAAAAAGTTTTGCTTAGAACTAAATTAGATTCTGATTTGAAAGAAACAAAGGTTGACCCAAAAAGTTTGTGGGACTATTCTTTAAATTTTTTTTGGGAAAACTTACAAAAATCTGAAAGGGCTGGGTCCAGAATATCCAAGGCCCAAAGAATACCTGTGCAAAGTCGTAAATTTACAAAACAACAGGTAGTGATCGTTCCACCTTATAAATCACCACCCATGGCTGCCAGATTTGCCCGCTGCTTTACATGATTTGTCTCAAAATTATGGACAGAGAATCATTACTTTTGATAATGAGGGTAATTATACAGCACAACAACATGTTGATAAATTTAGTGATTTCATTGATTTAGAAGAAGTAGATCATGCTGATGCAAAAATGAGGTTGTTTGCTCAAAGCTTGCGAGGCGAAGTCAAAAATTGGTTCAGAGCTTTAGCTGTAGGATCAATTACTAATTATGATGCTTTCACAACTCTTTTTATCGAAAGATGGGAAGACCAGAAAAATCCTTCTCAGATGTTGACATAGTATAACAATCTAAAAAAGGAGGTTTTGAGTCGGTTTAAGAATTCTCTGCCAGATTTATGAAATTTTATAACTCTATCCCTGCAGACATAAAACCTACAGTATGCAGCCAAGTTACATTATGCAGATGCTTTTGAAGGTGATTTTTCATGCACATTAAGAGAAAGAAGATCTACCACTTTGGCAATAATGATGAAAGATGTGGTGGAAGTTGAAGCTAATATGATGGATTCTGGAAAGAAGAGGCATAGAGATACAAACCGAAAGAAAAGTAAAGAAGATAATCAAAATACAGCTTCTTCTTCTTCTTCCACAGATGTAAAATTTGAATCAATGATGAAAACTATGGAGAAGTTGTTAGACAGGTTAGTGGTGGATAACAAAGCTCAGAATAAAGAACAAACAGAACCTCAAATCAAAAACCCTAATTTTAGGAGACCCTTTGTCCCACCCATAAGGCCAAGAGATCAGAGGAACCCAAGGAATGCAGAAGAAGATCCAGTCAGACCTCCTTTCCCTGAAGATTATATCGCCGGGGAAGCTGAAGCTGAGATGGCTGAGAGTGATATTCACCATTGTGGCAGTTTTGATTCAGAAGTCTATCTGACTAAACATGAACATGATATGTTCCTTGCAGAAGGAGAATGTTGTAATTTGGAGACAGAAATTGATCAATACCAGATTGGTCACCAAAGTGCTATAAACGATCTTCAAAGAAAGATAAATCTGAGAAACAGAGACGTTATAATAGACAAAGGAAAAGAGTCAATGGGCAAATTAAAAGGATCTATAGATAAATCCTCCACCATTCAGAATGAATAGCAAACGAGAAGAAAAGAAAACGAAGATGTGCCAAAAGGGATTTTCGATAACAAGAAAGATTCAGTGAAAGAAGGTGATAAAAATTTGGTTCCTTTCAATATACAGAGTGAAATGTCCAAAGTCAAGATTTCTGTACCTTTCAATGAGATATTAAAGAATAAAGAATACAAGGAACAAATTTTTAAGATGATGCAAGTAGAAAATCGAGTGGAAATAGATACTTTGGAATTAGATGATGATACTCCTAATATTTGCTTGGGTTCAAGAATGGAAGATAATAGTTTTGGGGAAATTTCTCCTTTCTATGTAGATTTGAAGGTTCATGATAAAGTCGTGCATAATTGTATGTTAGACTCGGGAGCTTCTCATAACCTGATGCCGAAACTTGTAGTTGAATATTTGGGGTTGGAAATCACAAGACCATATGATGACCTATTTTCTTTTGATTCAAGGAAAGTCAAATGTCTAGGGTTGATTAAATATTTGACGGTCAATCTCAGTAAAATACCAGTCAAAGGTATTCTCATGGATGTGGTGGTTGCTGATATTCCAGCAAAATTTGGTATGCTATTGTCTAGATCATGGGCCTCGAATTTAAAAGAAACTTTGCAGATGGATATGTCTTTTGCTACTATTCTAGTGTTAGGGGTACGCAGAAGATTATATGCTGAAAAAATGGTTGCTTATTTGGTAAGTGACTTAAAAGAACCTGAAAAGCATGCTATATATGCAGTAGACACAGATTTGGGGTCATGTATTTTGTACAATGATGTTGAATCCAAAGAAAAGATGGATTTAATCGAACCTAAAGAAAATGAAAAAGAAAGACTGTTAAGAGAAAAAATTAGAAAAGAAGGAACTTGGACAATGCACTTTGATGGAGATAGGAGCAGAGAAGGAGCTGGTGCAGGAGTATGGATAATCACACCTGATCGAGAATTCTTGATGTTTTCTTATCAATTGAATTTTGAATGTACAAACAATGTTGCAGAATATGAAGCTTTGATTCTGGGGTTGAATGTATTGAGAGATTTAAAAGCAAAAAGAATTGAAGTGTTTGGAGATTCTGAATTGGTAATAAATCAGGTAAAAGCTATTTATCAGACCAAACATCCTAAAATGAGGTCATATAGGAATGAAGTGTGGGATTTATTGGAATTTTTTTTCGATGAACATGATGTTGTTTCAATTCCCAGAGTTAATAACGCCGTAGTAGATTCTTTGGCCATTGCGGGAGCTGCTTTAAAAAATCCTATCTTTTCTAAAAAGAAATATGATATTGAGGTCATACACAGACCATCTATCCCAGACAATATCAAACACTGGCAGGTTTTTGAAGATGATCAATAGATTAAACACTTTTTAGAGATGACAGATGAATTCAATTACAGGTCTATTGATGCAGAAGATGCTGAGGCTGTTCCAGATGAAAAAGATTCCCTTGAAGAAACAAAAAAGTTCAAGCAAAGGATTGGAGGTAAAGATATAATTCAGCTAAAGAATAACGTTATCCCTAGAGGCTTGATTCCTTTAGAAAAATTGTTTGATAAAAATGACGTGGTGAAAAATCCAAAAGTAGAACCTAAACCTGAGGATGTAAAAGATTACAATTTAGGTTCTGAAGAAGATCCCAAATCAGTAAAGATTTCAAAGAAACTACCAAGAAAGGAAGAGAATAAAAGTGTGGAAGTGATGAAAAGATTTTCAGATGTTTTCGCCTAGAGTTATGAAGACCTGAAAGAATATGATGTTTCTGTTATACAACACACATTTCCTATCAAACCTGATGAAAATCCTTTTAAACAGAAGTTGAGAAGATTAAATCCCAAGTTTCTTCCAGTAATAGAAAAAGAAGTGAGAAAGCTGTTTGATGCTAAGATAATTGTATCCTTGAGATTTTCTAAGTGGTTGGCTAACCTAGTACCAGTAAGGAAAAATAATGGCGAAATAAGGTTGTGCGTAGACTTTAGAAATTTGAACATAGTCTCTTTGAAAGATAATTATCCACTCCCGAAGATGGATCATATTTTGCAAAAAGTTGTAGGAGCTGAAAGAATTTCTATGTTAGATGGTTTCTCAGGTTACAATCAAATTAAAGTTCATCCAGAAGATCAGGAGAAAACTGCTTTTACTACTCCAGGGGAACATTTATGTATGCCAAAATGCCATTTGGTTTGATGAATGCAGGGGCAACCTTTCAGAGAGCCATGGACATTGCATTTGCAGATGAAAGAGACAAATTTGTGGTAGTATACATGGATGATATCACTGTATATTCAAAGAATGCTGCTGATCACTGGAAACATCTGGAAAGAGTTTTTTTGAAATGTAGAAGATTTGGGATCTCCTTAAATCCAAAGAAATCTCATTTTTGCATGGAAGAAGGAAGATTGTTGGGACACGTCATATCAAAAGAAGGCATCAAGATTGACCCAGAGAGAGTATCTGCCATACAGAAGGTCGGGATCCCTAGAAGTAAGAAGGAAATTCAGTCATTTATTGGAAGGGTAAATTGGTTAAGAAGGTTCATTCCTAGTTTTGCTGAGATTTTGAGAAACATATCTAAAATGCTAAGAAAAGACAAGGAAATTAAATGGACTGAAGAAGCAAAACAATCTTTTGATGATATTAAAAGGGCATTGAGTGAAGCACCAGTGTTAATTAGTCCAGATTATTCAAAGGATTTCATTATGTTTACCTATGCATCATAACACACGGTAGCTGGAGTATTGTTACAAAAGAACCAAGAAGGTGTGGAACAACCAATTGCATTTTTCAGTAAGATTCTGAGGGATGCAGAATTAAAATATAACATTATGGAGAAACAAGCTTATGCTTTAGTGAAAGCATTGAAGGATTTCAGGATATACATATTGCACTCTCATATAATAGCACATGTTCCATCAGCAGTAGTGAAAGATATTCTTACCCAGCCAGATCCTGAAGGAAAAAGAGCAAAGTGGATAGCAGTATTATTGGAATATGATCTCGACATTAAACCTACAAAGTTGATAAAAGGCCAAGGTCTGGCTAAAATGATGACGGAAACAAATTGGGATTCTCTAGGTATGAATTTTCTTTCCAAAATTTCAAAAGAAGCTGTTCCAAATTTCCAAGTAATTGAAGATTTCTCTTTATCTCCCCGGTACGCGGACATTATGTATGTTCTGCAAAATCTCCAAGCACCTGCAAATATGGAAAAAACCAGAGTAAGATTAGTGAAGTTGAAAGCAACCAAGTTCTGCATATTAGATGGGAATTTATTCTGGAAAGATCCAAGAGGTATTCTGTTGAATTGTCTATTAGAAAATGAAGCGCAGCATATTATGGGGGAATTTCATAAAGGCATGTGTGGAGGACATCAGTCATGGAAGGCTACAGTGAACAAGATTCTTAGAGCTGGTTTTTATTGGCCCATTATGTATTCAGATGTATATAAAGAAGTGACCAAATGTCATGAATGTCAAATTTTTGATGGGAAAAGAAAATTATTACCATTTCCTTTGAAACCTATTTCAGTTGAAGCACCTTTTCAACAGTGGGGGTTAGATTTCATTGGCGAAATTAACCCAAATTCCTCAGGGCAGCATAAATGGATTCCGACTGCTACAGATTACTTCACGAAATGGATTGAGGCCATTCTGACAAGAAATGCCATAGAAACAGTGATAATGAATTTTTTAGAAGAAAACATCTTATCCAGGTTTGGTTGTCCTAAAAGGATAGTGATAGATAATGCTCCAGCGTTCAAATAAAAAAAGATGATAAATTTTTGTCATAAATATCATATACATTTAAATCATTCCACTGCTTATTATCCACAAGGAAATGGGTTGGCTGAATCTTCAAATAAAAGTTTAGTGAGGATCATAAAGAATTTTCTGGAAGATAACAAGAGGGCTTGGCACACTAAATTAAAATATGCTTTGTGGGCAGATAGAATCAGTACAAAAAGAGCAATTGGCACTTCCCCTTTCCAGTTGGTGTATGGCACATAGGTAATTTTTCCTATTTTTTTGGGTTTGCCAGTTATGAAATTGTTACAAGAAGTAGAAGAAGAACCAAATCATATGTAGAGGAGAATAAATCAAATTATAGAATTACATGAAGTTAGAGAAAAGGCATACAACAAAACCCAAATGCATCAGGAGAAAATGAAAAAAACTTTTGATAGAAAGGTTAAAGAAAAGAATTTTCAAATAAATGATTTAGTTTTGTAGTGGGACTCTAGAAATGAAGATCACCATGAGAAGTTTGAGCATTTGTGGAAAGGTCCATATATTGTCGCAAGATACCAAGGAGAAAATGCATTTACCGTAAAAAATTGTAATGGATAATTTTTTCCTAGAGGACCAGTAAATGGTAGACACCTCAAACATTATCTCTCTTAAAAGGACAGAGGTGAAAGAGAATTTTGTACAGTGTAAATATTTTCCTTTATCATACAGTTAAAAAAAAAATAAAAAATAAAAATGATGATATGAACCTTGATTTGCAGAAAAGTTTGAATGCAGCCCAATGGATCAAAAACTTGGTCTACAATGTTCTTTGCTACCTCACAGGGAGGATAGCATCCCTGGTTGGAGCCAGTTGTTGACACTATATTTGAAATAATCAAATCCTAAAAGATTTGTCAAAAATATCCAAAAGGAGTAAATTTACTACGGATGGGTTGAAATAAAGGGTTGTAATACAAAATCAACAAAGAAAAACCTACATGTGCAATAGTCCGAAAGTAATTATTGAAGAGGTTAAATCTCGATTAAGTTTCAACGACGGAGATGACAAAAATAAAGATCAACAACTATCATGCTTTCCCGCACTGCCCAAAAGATCGTTTGCAAACATTGGTGAGTGGTCGTGGACATAATACCGCTGGAGTACGTGTCACATTCTTATTGTTCCGCATCAACATGATAGTGGTATCACAAACCACTACAGCACTGTGCGGAACCACCAAAGGACAATACGGGGTAAACACGGGCCATAGCACGTGGTAGATGCTGAAGGCACAAGGGAATATGCCACAGGTTGACATAAATCGGAGGGACGATATACATTGGCGCAAAATCTAAGGCCAAGATTCATCCGCATCATGGGAAGTGCGCGCTCAATAGAGGGAAGAGTGGCTATGGTAATTAAGCCACTCTAACAGGTGTCAGAAAATGGTTGATCCGCACACAGTAAAAACTGGAGAAGAAAACCATTATTGGGATCGCGGATACCACCATGGGAAATAAAGGGGCGCAAGATCTAATGGTTCAAATCAAAAGGCCTGTGATCAACGGTTGGATATAAAGTACATTTGGAAAGCTTCCAGAAAGTTAAGAAAAAGGGCTTATATAAAACAAAAGGGTTTTCAAATAACGACATTTTGTCTATGTGTCGCTGTTCTTGGAAGCTCTGAAGACTGGTGGAGATCAGCAATTGCGACAGAAGGATAAAGATGTGTCTATACAGGTAGGGTTTGGTGACCTGGCCCACATTTTTAACAGAAATTTGTTTGTAGAAATGATTTAAATGGAAACTGTGCATGATATTGATGTTTTTAAAGCTAAAGAATCCCTATAAGATAGAGATGGGGACATTTATGATACCCTAATTAGGTTACCAGTCACCAAAGTTAAGCTTAAGTTGTATAAGTTATTAGAAGAAGGTATAGACATACACAGAGTCCACCAGTCATCCTTGTTAGCCTTCTGCCCGGACCAAATCCCATCTTTTCTAGAATTTGTGTCGTGGTGTGCCGAGAATTATTCCAGACAAGAAAAAACTGTTTCAGACAGTCGAAAAACCAGAGTCGTCTGCAAAATAGAGCCTGCCATCATAATTAAAGCCCTAGAAATAAAATTTTCCCAAACCCTCAAGTCTGAAAATTTTTCTGAAACTTCTGTTATTGAATATTATCATCAAACCCTTCAAGATGATAGAGAAAAGTTTTTGTCTACGTGTCTTAAACTAGAAACCAACATTTTAGATATCCCGTACCCTATAGATATCACTTTATTTGATGAAAATACCCAGCTGGTTCTGACATTGTTGGCTTTAATCCTAGGGTTCGATACAGACATGTATGTAACTGAGTTTCAGTTAAGCCTTTTGTATAAAATGAGTACAATTCAGTTAGGGATTGATGAAAATCAAATTCCTCGACTTAATTTTGAAGAATTCTTGACCGAGAAGATTCATGACCAGATGGTCAATTTCCCTACTCTGAGGCATTTCAGATTTCAGTCTTTTTTGATGAAAATGATCATGGTGGTCATTCATGAAAAATTACAATTCCCTGAGATCATTTTCACAAAGTTATTAGAAAATAACATGTTTAATTACATAAATTATATGCTCTCTGAGATTTACAGAATGATTTTTGGTGAAAGGTTGCCTAGAGTATTACCAGAAATGCAAGTATGTATGCAATTAAGTGCAGAATATGCTGTAGGGGATTGGTTCTTGTCAAAGGACAGTACAGTGATCAGGTTATATGGTTTCAAACATAAACCCTATGTTTTACTAGCATTTCTTACCTTACCCTATGTTTTACCAGTATTTCTTACCTTAAGGGTTTTCCCTTTGGAATTCCTTAGACAGAAGTTAATTGTTGAGGATAATAATTTCTTGCTTTTCAAACAAGCAACAGATATCAAGTATCCGTTCACACTTGGCCCATTCACAGTGAAGAATAAAAACGTTTCTATTTACATAGAAAAATGATTGAAAGATATGGGTTTTGAGACAGCCATGGCTATTGAATATGATCCGTTAAACATAATATCAAAATGGAGAACGGATCATCGCATCAAAGGATTGAATCATGAGATGATTGAGGGAATGTCTGACAAAGCAAATTGGATGGATTATAAGGAAGAAATCATTCCAAATTCTCATGATAAAGAAATGATATTGACAGATGCAACAGTAGAGGAAGAAAGCACGATGAATACTGCAATGGTAGGGTTTAAAAGGCCCATACAAGATGCAGTGAACATTGGAAGTGAAGAAGCAAAAAAAGGGAAAAAATTGAAAATGGATGAGCAACAAGAATTAATGGCAGTTTCAGAAGAGGAAGGAAGAACCGAAGTCAAAATACCAGAGGTCATGGTAAAAGAGTACAGTATTAAAGAATCCCCGGTGGAAGATGATGTAAATAAACCACACAGTCTGATGGATGTATTTAATGAACACAGTCAAAATAAACAGGAATCCTCTCGGCAAACCAGTCAGTTATTTCCAAGGGTTAGAAATATATCCAACACTGAAGTCAATTTGTTTACTAGCAGAAATGTCAAAGAAAATTCTTTAAAATTTTCAGTTGTTACTAAAGATAAGATCTCAGAGATGAAGGTGGATCTGACAAAAATCAATGCCCCAGATAAAATTTTATTGCACAGACAAACAGGAGAGGTTATATATTCAGATTATTTGGGAGCGATATTAAAGGTAGACAAGTTGAAAATTTTAGTGGATAAATTAAATAACCAGTTGAGACAAGAGAAAGCAGAAAATAAGTCTCGACAACAACAAATAAAAAGATTACAAATAGATTTGATAAACAAAGAGGGAGATGCAGTAGCAAAATTACTCAAAGAAAAGGATGATACAATTCTAATGTTAAGGCGAAATCTGAAAATCCCAGACACTTTGCTTATCCAAGGAGCCGAACTAACAGTATTGGAAAAAGAAAAAGAAGAGCTGTCAAATGAAGTAAAAGATATTACTGCAAAAATGTTGAAGCTCGCCGAGGAAAACGTTCATTGGGAAAAAGAGAAAATTGGTTTGGAAGAGCAATTGGAAGAAATAAAGAAAAAGTTAGCAGAATTAGGTCAGCAACAAGTACATGCAGATACAGATTAAGATAAAACTAGATTGGATAGTCTCTTACAAGCCATGTCCCAGGTAAGTTTGAAAGATGTCGAAATTAAAGAATTGAAAATGAGAGTACAGAAGCTAAAAGAAGAAAATGAGACAAAAGATAAGGAAATTAAAGCTTTGCAAATAAGGAATCAGGAATTAACTGATAATAATAAAGGTTTGGAAGCTCATGTAACAGGACAGGATGCAATGCAAGGTTGCAAACATATGGTATGGGATCAAATTATAAAGGAAGTTGAAAAATTAAGACCTTATCTTGATTATATGAGAATCAAGGAAAAAGTAGCCAGAGACGCCTTTGAGAGTTGCAGAGCAGTCAGAGAGAATTTAAATAAAAAGCCAAAAGAAATAGCGCAGAGGGCAATAAATTTCTTAAACAGTTTAACTGAAGCAGATTTGGCAGCAATGAATATAATGAATAGAATTTCAGTCATTACATGGGCTAGAAGAATCTTGGGAAAATATTCACATGTTGAAAATATTGAAGCTAAAGCTCGAGATATACGAGAGGAAGTAATAAAGTTTAAGAAGCGATTTGAAAAATTAATAAACAAAGGATTCCTTGCTTTTTGGGATTAAAATAATGAATTGATTCCTCCAAATGAATATAAGAGGTTATTGTTTGACATAAGAATGGATCACAAAAAGTTCAGCATTTGGATCATATGCTTACAAGAGAGATTTTAATGGAGAAAATTGTGGAGGACTTTGAAATTTTAAATATGTTGATCTCAACCTGTGAGAATCTTCCTCTTGTTTCTTATGCAGGTCACCTTGAAATGTGAGTCCTAGTGAAGGAAATGACCAGTTATGATTTACCCACGGCCGACCAATGGAACTATGTGGATAAATATGGAAGGACAAGATATTCTGTCCATTCATAGATACATTCAGAATTTTTGCCAAGTGGCAAAAATGATGCTTTTATTTTAAAAATTTGTAATATTTTTTGAAGACAGTTATCTATTGTTTAAAGACAGTTATATTTCGAGTTAAGACATTTTCAGTTACTAGTTAAAAGAAGCAGTTATGCCAAGCTTCTTTTGAATTCTGTATAAAAGACAATGAGAGTCATTTTTGAAAGGGTTGGAAATTATTTGAGAGACGAGATGTTTTGAAGTCAAATTTTTGATAAATAAAAGGCCATACAGTGGAAATACCTATCTTTTGAGACCAGAGATTCATGTGTTAATCATTTTTACAGTTTGTTCTTTCCCTTATCTCTATATGTGCATGTTTACTTTCTTTGTTATATCTTCCATTATGTTCTTCTTCTATACTTAAATGAACGTTTGAAATAAATCGAGATTCATACTGGTTATGCCTCGTTTTATCGCATTTAAGTATCCATTATTTCTCCAAAGTTGACAATGGATTCATCCTAGTTAGATGCTTGTTGTTGATGGACTGTCATTATTTCTTTCTATACCACCTGCAAAATCAAATTGACTGTGATATGGTTGCTATCTTGCCTCTGTGGAAATCTGTTTGGTATAAATCTCTTGCTGGCACGTTAAACATTTAAAAGTTGACTCCATGCCCAATGTTTCTTGTTTCCTTTTCAACCAAGTAAATCATTTTTGAGAAATTTGAGCATGTTTCTATATATTTTTAGCCTCTACGTATATCTTGTGAGAGAGCCCTCTCTGGTGGAAAAAATGGCTAAGTTTTCTACCTAAAGTCTGGTTTGAAATAAGTTACCTTAGGTGTTATTCTTTTACAACCGGGATAAAATATAAGTGCTAGCAAGGAGATTAAGCAAAAACCTAATGAAGCAGTCTAGGAATTTGACCCGAAGTTTAAAACATTGTTAAACCAGGTCAGTTTTGACATAGCACCATAATAGCACCAAGAGTGGTTCATAGCCGCGCTGTTGCCCCATATCAGAATGTCGTTGATGCAACAGAAGGCTGCATCGCAGGAAGACGCCTCGGAGATCACAATGAAATTAGAAACTTCACCCATAGGATAGAATAGCACTGGAATGGTCCAGATCTAGAACATGAAGAAGGGAAAATAACAAAGAGAAGAAATCTGGTGTACTAGATGTAAGGGAGAAGGACACCCGAAGGAACGTTGTCCTTTGTTTCAATATTGCCTAGATAGTGGAGCACCAAATCCACTGAATCAAAACCAAGGACCATGGTGTGAGATCTGTAGAACTAGAGGACACTGGCCAGAAGATTGTTACTTAATCCAGAAATATGTGGAAACACCTAAGAATTTATATTGCACATTCTGCAAATCCGTTGGACATGATGATTCCAACTGTAGAGAATATGAGCTCATGATGGAAAGCAAGAAAGATGTAGAGCATATGCGTTGTGGAGTATACAGAGTTTAATAAGAAACACTGCAGAACAAGGATAATACACAGTATGATCAAGGCACATACAGAGGCCGTGGAGGATTCCACGGAAGGGGAAGAAACACTAGCCCGGGACAAGGAAAAGGAAGAGGCCAGATGATTTGTTATAACTGTGGTCAGCCTGGTCATCTATCCAGAAACTGTACCAATGCGTGTACTACCTGTAGTTATTGTAAATATTTTGATCACGTCATTGAGGCATG
Source organism: Larix kaempferi (assembly GCA_027924585.1). Classification (NCBI taxonomy): domain Eukaryota; kingdom Viridiplantae; phylum Streptophyta; class Pinopsida; order Pinales; family Pinaceae; genus Larix; species Larix kaempferi. The sequence goes on from BSBM01000482.1 coordinate 3,802,972, forward strand.
CCTAGTGTTAGCAACAGAAATGCAAAAGAGAAAGCAGGAAGTACCTAACCCGAATATTCAGATGATCACAATAGAGAAAAGGACTGCAGATCCTAGTATTAATGCTATGACGCAAAGTGGCATTTCCATAGGAAAGGATAAGGAACTAGAAGCTTCGACTTTTGGAGACTTTCAAACTAAGCAGACCCCTGCTGAAGCGGTTTGGATCAGAAAAGCTACTGGGAAAACACCTGTTTTCAATCTGGAGAAGAACAAAGAAGAATTTGAAGAAGAATGGGACATATTCAAAGAGCCAGCACCTATGTCACCAAGATTCCCTTTGAGAAGTTAAAAAATACATATGGAAGATATGCCAGCAGCGCATGATCAAACGAGCACCGTAGCAGAGACATGCACTTCTGTTGCGCAGTTCCTACGGAGCTGCATGAAATTATTGAAGAGCACATATGCTGTAGTGGAATTACAGAAGTTGTTAAGCCAATATGAACCGTGTAGTTCCACGGATAATTTCTAGAGCGCAGTTCATCGGATAAAGAGCCCTAAGAGAACATGCCGAGAAATGAGGCTCAGTGCGCAGATTGGAGATTATGAGATGGATGAGATTATCCTTGATTTAGGATCAGAGGTAAATGTCTTGAGAAAGTAGACATGGAAACAAATGGGGAAACCAAGGTTAGCATGGTCACCCATACAGTTGAGGTTAACAAATCAGCAGAAAGTCATACCTTTTGGGAGATTAGCTAATGTACTTGTAGACATCGATGGAGTCAGAAGCTCCGCGGACTTTGAGGTTATCGAAATGACTAATGACAGTAACCCATATCCAACATTATTGGGGATAGACTGGGCGATGGATAACCTCGCAATCATAAACCTGAAGACCAAAAAGATGATCTTTGAAGGGCACGATATTAGGGTCATCGCACCCTTGGACCCTTCGCAAGGAGAAAGGTACACTGAGCCGATTCACGAAGAATACAAAGTATAGGATCTTGATCGCATCTACAAGATGACTGCGAATCAGGATGACTACATTAATCCTACGGTGGATGGAGAACTTAGTTGGCGATGTGACAGTTCTTGCGTATCAGACTTTGACATAGGATTGGAAAATTGGAAAAGCAGAATGCATGAAGTATCTGCAAGAAGATGCACGCAGATCACCAAATCACTATGCTAGATTGAAACAGAGGTAAGCCCAATCCCCACTTATGATGGTTCAACTAAAGTCTATTCATTTATTCAAGAATATACTGTATTAGTTGTAGACGAACATCGCATACCAGCATTAGACATGGCACTGTGTGCTACACCTGCAAGATGGTGGGCTGCGCATAAGCAGACTTTGACCACATGGGATCAGTCCAGACACATGATGCAAATCAGATTCACAGAGAAAGTGAAGCTGACAATGAAAAAGTATATTGGACAAATGGATCCAAGGGATCACATACAAATTTGTTCACAAGCATGGGGAAAGAGACCGCAGACAAAATGGGTTCATTTGTTTGTGCACACATTAGAGCAGATTCCAAAATATTGGTACACAGACACCGAACTTCGTAGAGGAACCACATATTGGTCTAGGTTGACTACGAATTTCCAGAGAACCTTCAATTTTGAAGATGAGTCTCCAAGCATAAACGAAGCTCTGTAGGTTATCAAAGAAATAATATTTAGAGAAGAATGCCCAAGTATAAACGAGGCATTAGAGGAAATCAAAGAAAAGATATTTGAAGATGTAAAGGTACCTGTAAACCTACAACCAGAATGGGCAAGAATGATAGAACACGCCCTTGAATGTTACAATATCGCTGAAAATGAAGAAGAACAAGAAGAAAGCGATGAGGAGGATCCGCGCAACATCAATATACCTGAGTCAGAAGGAGCGCGCGATGTAGAGGGACCTCCATTGGAAATTCCAGATATGAGTGGACCTGTCAAGACAAGAAAAGTGAAAATCGGCACAAGTGAAGAGCCAAAGTTCGCGTCCATTGGAGACTACTAGGATGATGAGATGGTCGCACAGATCGCAGACCTTCTGCATGAGTATCAAGATTTATTTCCAACGAAGTTTGCTGAAATGAAAGGCATTTTGGGCGACTTGGGGGTCAGGAAAACACCACTCAAGCTAGGCACAAAGCCCATGAAGCAGAGGCCTTATAGACTGAATCCCAGATATAAAGAAAGAGTAAAGGCAGAGATTGATAAGATGCTTGTTGCAGGGATCATTGAGCCAGTTGAAGAGTTAGAGTGGATAAGCCTGATGGTTATCCAAGATAAAAAGACTTAAGATGAGAAGAAAATCTTCATAGATCTGAGGAAGCTGAATGATGCTTCGCTGCATGACCCATTTCCTACTCCTTTTACAGATGAAGTATTAGACAATGTTGGAGGAAATGAGGCTTATTCTTTTACTGATGGATTTTCTGGATACCATTAGATCAGGATTGATCTAGTAGATAGACATAAGACCACATTTTCTACTGAATGGGGATCATATCAGTATACAGTTATGCCTTTTGGGTTGAAGAATGCACCTGCTCTATTTTCCAGAGTTGTTGTGGTTGCATTCAAGGAATTTATCAGTAAGTTCTTAGAAGTCTATTTTGATTATTGGACTGTCTTTGGTTTACTGAAGAACCACTATGAAAACCTGAGAATGATGTTAGCTAAGTGTAGACAACATCAAATCTCTTTGAATTTGAAGAAGTGTATCTTTTGTGTACCCTATGGAATTCTGTTGGGACATATTTTCTGTAGACAAGATTTGATGGTTGACCCTGCGAAGATGGCAGTTATTGTGAACCTGCCAGTGCCGAACTCAGTGAAACAACTTCACACCGCGTTGGGACATACGGGATACTACAGAAAATTCATCAAGGGTTATGTGCAGATAACCGCTCCGATGGAGAAGCTGTTGAAAAAAGAAGCGCAGTTCATATGGAATGCAGAATGTGAGCAAGGCCTAGACACACTAAAGGAGAAAATGGTAATTGCGCCTATCCTTGTTTTTGTTAGGAACCCATGTCTTTACTTTGTTAGTATGTTGTTGTTGGACGCATATGCTTTGTAAGTCGTCCCATAGTAATTGTTGATCAATAGTTTGTGTTATTGTTGTTGGCGCATATGCTTTGTAAGTCGCCCGTAGTATTGTTGATCCATAGTTTGTAGCAGCCCATGGTTTTGGCCCATAGTATGGGTGCCTAGACTTAGTATATAAGTGTGTGTTGAGACCTATGAAGGCACGGTGAAGTTATTTGTATTGAGCTTGCTCATAGGAGGTTTCCCCCTCGAAGTGGCCTGTGATTAATATAAAAGTGATTCTGAGTTCTGTCATTTCTGCTATTCCGCATATTCGTATTAATTAATTGTTGGTGCATCACATCTGGTATCAGAGCACTTTCTTGGGCTCGTTGGGTGAAATTTCTGCCAATTTTTTTTCGCATCTATTGCAGGTTCGGATTTGGGAATAATCCCTATCCTCTTAACTGTGGGAAGTACTTGGGCATAAGCCCTAAAAATCATTGTGAGGAGTACCACAGGAACCCTAAAGTAGCGGGCTCATTGAGAGGACCTGCCAGCGAAAAGGGCAACGACCCCTACCTGATTGACTAGTTCCCACCCATGAGGTAAACCAAGAGTTGTCGTTTGTGGCAAAGCGATTATCAGTTTTACTTGAGCCATGGAGTGAGGGGTACTGCCCCAATACGCAAGCCGTCAGACAGCATTGGTGGCCGAGTGAAACCCCTGAACTGTTAGGAAGTCGCACATACCTAGGGTCCATATCTACTTTCAGCTGAACTATTGTCGATCACTACTATGCTGTTTCAGATCCATTTTGCAAGCCATTCCAGATCCATCCATTTTCAATCCATTCGGTGCTGTTCCAGATCCCTTCCGAGCTGTAGCCGCTCTAGTCTGAAAAAAAAAAAAAATTTCACTCTCCCTTTGTCCATATCTCCCTTGTTTTCACTCTGTTTCCCTTGAAATTTTCAGGGAACCCCTGTCATCCCATTCTGCATATTTCATTCATGAGGACCTTATCCCCAATTCCCCTTCCCAAAGCCCGAAATCCCACATTTGTCTATTTTTAGGGTTTGCCATAACTTCCTCAGATTTCACCCAATCACCTTCAAATTTTACCACAGAGTTCCTTTCTGAATTTTGCTTCTTTGTCCCCCTCTGCCAAATTTTCCCATTCTTTCACCCCACTTCTGAAATCCTCATTTTTGCTTCCCTATCTAGTCGATAGTGTCCAACACCTAGTCAAACCCCAATTACCCTTCAGATTTTTTCCCAAGTCCAGATTTTCCCTTACTGAAGCAATTTTTGTTTTTGTTTTCCTACCCAGTCAAAAAAAAAAAAAAAAAAAAAAACTCCTGGTTATGGTTGTCACCCGTGCAGGAGCAAAAACCATGGAAGAAGCACTTGCAGCCATCCAAGCCAAACTCCAGGATCTGGATGAAAAATTTCTCGGCCTCCATCTTGAACATTCAGCTATGAACAACAAACGGAAGTCCGAGTCTTCATCAGACAATGGGTTCTCTTCTTCCAACAATTTCCGTGGTCCGAAGCTTGATTTTCCTCGCTTCAATGGTACTGATCCAACTAGATGGATCTATTGTGCAGAATAGTATTTCAGTCTGCATAATACTTTTGATGTCAACAAAGTTCCGTTGGCATCCTTTCACTTGGAACAGGAAGCTCTTCAATGGTACCGTTGGTAGATCAAGGCTCATCCAGAGCCCAAATGGTTAGACTTTTTCCAGCTCCTTTTGCAACGATTTGGTCCTAGTGCTTTTGATGACTTCACCAGAGCCCTCACTAAACTTCTCTAAATTGGCACTCTGAGAGAGTATCAAACCGAATTTGAGAACCTAGCCAACCACACCGAAGGATTGTCTGATGACTTTTACCGGAGTTGTTTTATCAGTGGTCTAAAGGATGCCATCCGCTCTGAGGTCAAAATGTTCTATCCTACCACAATGATGGAATCTCTAGGGTTGGCTAAGTTGGCAGAAGACAAGATTGCCACCCAACAACGCTCCAAGCCCACTTTTTTTCCCTTCCGAAATATGGGTTCTCAACGACCACCTATACCGCAGGCTCCTCGACCGACTCCTATCAAGCGTTTGTCTGAAACAAAGATGCAAGCACGTAGAGAAAAGGGGCTTTGCTATAATTGTGATGAGAAATTCACTCGGGGGCATAGATGTGTTCAGCAAAAGCTCTATCTCTTGGATGTGGAGTCTCCGCCTGCCTCTCAAATTGGTGACGAAGATCCAGAAACACTGGATGCTCCGGTCAACATTCAGGAACTGCCTATTGACCCTCCGTCTTAGGATGACCAGCCAGAGATATCTCTCCATGCTTTAGCTGGAATCCCCACCCCCCAAACAATGTGGGTCAGGGGTTACTTCAAGAAGCTTCCTCTTACAATACTCATTGATTCTGGTAGCACTCATAATTTCATTGACCCTCGGATCGCCAAACAAGCTGATTGTTTTATCCATCCTTGCTCCAACTTTGAAGTCATGGTTGCCAATGGGGGCACCTTACCTTGCAAAGGGAAGTGTCGAAATGTGCGTATCTCTATGGGAGATTATACCTTGCGCTCTGACATGTTTGCCTTGCCCTTAGGCAGATGTGATGTGGTTTTGGGCACTCAATGGCTACGCACACTTGGCCCTATCTTATGGGATTTTGCTGAACTTTGGATGCAGTTTTCCCTCAATGGACAAAAACACACATTGACAGTATTACAACTAGGTTCTCTCAGCATCATCAGTTCACATCGCATGGAAAAACTCCTCAAGAAGAATTCACATGGTGTCATCGCTCAGATCCATTCCCATTCAGATGCAACCATCAGCGGTCTCCACTACTCCTTTGGATCTACAACAAATTCTGGATCGATATACAGGTGTATTTGCTGAACCAGTGGGATTGCCACCTTCCAGGCTAGAAGACCATCATATTCAGCTCCTTCCTGGCAGCGTTCCTCCCAACATCAGGCCCTATCGCTACCCATTTCACCAAAAAATGGAGATTGAAATGCTCGTTCGGGACTTATTGAAGCAAGGTATTATTCGCCCAAGCACTAGTTCCTTTTCTTCTCCAGTTATTCTTGTCCGCAAAAAAGATGGGTCATGGCACCTCTGCATTGACTTCCGAGCACTTAATCACCTCACCATCAAGGATAAGTTTCCAATTCCTGTTGTTGATGAGCTTCTTGATGAGCTTCATGGGGCTCACTTTTTCTCCAAGTTGGATCTTCGTTCTGGGTATCATCAAATTCAGGTTCATGAGGATGATATCCCTAAAATAGCTTTCTGCACACATGATGGCCATTATGAGTTTTTGGTCATGCCCTTTGGCCTCACTAATGCTCCTTCCACATTCCAGGCCTTAATGAATAAAATATTTCAACCCTACTTGCGGAAATTCATTCTGGTATTCTTTGATGATATCCTCATCTACAGTAAAACATGGGATGAACATCTCCAGCATCTGGATCTTGTCATGTAACTTTTCTCTGACCATGATCTCCATGCCAAGCAGTCTAAATGTGTTTTTGGATAGAAGGAAGTTGAGTATCTCGGGCACATTATCTCAGCACAAGGGGTTCGTGTGGATCCTGCCAAAATCGATGCCATGAACAATTGGCCGCATCCTCAGACACTCAAGAGCCTTCGTGGTTTTTTGGGGTTGACTGGCTACTACCGCAAGTTTGTCAAGGATTATGGGAAGATTGCAGCTCCATTAACTGCTCTATTGAAAAAGGATGCTTTTACATGGACACCTGCTGCTCAGTGTGCATTTGACAAACTAAAACAAGCTATGTGTACTACACCTGTGCTAGCTATGCCCGATTTTTCCAAGCCCTTCACTATTGAGAGTGATGCTTGCGGCAATGGACTTGGTGCTGTTCTCCTTCAAGATGAACACCCCATTGCATTCACCAGCAAATCCCTTTCAGGTAAGAATTTAGTTGCCTCTACCTATGAGAAGGAAATGATGGCTATTTTGCATGCAGTACAGAAGTGGTGCCCATACCTATTAGGGAATCATTTCTGCATCAAGACTGATCACCAGAGTCTGAAATATTTCTTGGACCAGCGTGTCTCCTCCCTGGCACAACAGAAATGGGTTAGCAAACTCATGGTTTATGACTATGATATCACTTACAAGAAGGGTAAAGACAATATTGTGGCAGATTCTCTTTCTCGCACATTTGATGCCCATGGTTCTCTTTCAGCTATTTCTATGCCTGTTCCAAATTGGTTGCAATCTGTTCAACAGGGTTATGTCAATGACTCTTCCTTATCTCAAATCATCCAACACTTGACCAACAACCCTTCTGCTGTACCACATTACTCTTGGGATGGTGGTTCTCTGCGATACAAGGGTTGTCTGGTGCTTCCCCAAAGCACAGATCTTCAACAGGATGTCTTCTATGAACTCCATGCTTCTCCATCGGCAGGGCACTCTGGGTTCCTCAAAACGTATGAACGAGCACGGCGTAACTTCTTTTGGCAGGGCATGAAAAGGACAATTCAACAGATGGTGGCCGAATGTGATACCTGCCAGCGTAATAAGGGTGAAACAACACTCCTTCTAGGATTGCTTGAACCCTTTCCCATACCTACATGGATTTGGACAGATATTTCTATGGATTTCATTGAAGGGCTCCCTAAATCTGGCTGGAAGACAGTGATTCTCATTGTGGTTGATCGCCTCTCCAAATATAGCCATTTTTGTGCTCTCAGCCATCCCTATACAGCCTCCTCCATCGCTCAAATTTTCCTGGACCAGATCTTTCGTCTTCATGGCATCCCTTCTTCCATTGTCTCGGATCATGATGCGACTTTCACCAGTCATTTTTGGATAGAACTATTTCGCCACACTGGCACCAAACTAAAGATGAGTTCAGGGTATCACCCACAAATAGATGGTCAGAATGAAATTATCAATAAATGCTTGGAAACTTATCTTCGTTGCTTCACCTCGAAACAACAACATCAGTGGGAAAAGTGGCTTCCTCTCGCTGAATGGTGGTACAATACCTCTTACCACACCACCTCTAAAATGACCCCATATGAAGCAGTCTATGGTCAGGCACCTCCAGCTCTTCTTCCATACACCCCCACCAGTTCACCAGTTCAGAAAGTTGACACGGTCCTTCGAAATCACGATCAAATTCTTCGCATTTTGCGGGACAATCTTCACATGGCAAGAAATCGCATGAAGCAACAAGTTGATCAGCACCGTTCTGAGCGCACTTTTCAAGTCGGAGATATGGTTTTTCTTCGTCTCCAGCCGTACAAACAATCCTCCTTGAAACTTAAAGTGCGTCATAAGCTCACTCCAAAGTTCTATGGGCCATATCAGATTCTTCAGAAGATTGGGTCCATTGCTTATAAATTGGAACTTCCTCCTTCTTCCCGCATTCATCCAGTCTTTCATGTCTCTTGTCTGAAGAAAGTTCTTGGCACCAACATCAGTCGAAAAACAATTTTACCCGAAATGGATAATAAAGGATCCATCCTTTTGGAGCCAGAGGCCATCCTCAATCGGCACACGCGTCAGCTTCGCTCTCGCTCTATCATAGAGGTCTTAATTCAGTGGCACGACATGCAACCAGAGGATGCTACATGGGAACCACTCTTTCAGATTCAACAACAATTTCCACATCTAAAGCTTTGAGGACAAAGCTTTTTTTAAGGGGGAGGGGATGTTAGGAACTCATGTCTTTACTTTGTTAGTATGTTGTTGTTGGACTCATATGCTTTGTAAGTCATCCTGTAGTAATTGTTGATCAATAGTTTGTGTTATTGTTGTTGGCGCATATGCTTTGTAAGTCGCCCGTAGTATTGTTGATCCATAGTTTGTAGCGGCCCATGGTTTTGGCCCATAGTATGGGCACCTAGAATTAGTATATAAGTGTGTGTTGAGACCTATGAAGGCACGGTGAAGTTATTTGTATTGAGCTTGCTCATAGGAGGTTGCCCCCTCGAAGTGGCCTGTGATCAATATAAAAGTGATTTTGAGTTCTGTCATTTCTGCTATTTCGCATATTCGTATTAATTAATTGTTGCAAGTGCATCACAGTTTTTATGGATTGGGAAAAGCAATTTCAGGTACATGTTGATGCTTCATCCATTGCACTTGGTGTGGTGCTAGCACAACAAGGAGAGGGAGGCATTGACCATCCCATTGCATTCTCGAGCAGGAAGCTCTCATCAACTGAAAATAACTATACAACCATAGAAAGAGAAGGTCTAGATATGGCGTACGCATTGTAGAAATTCAGACACTATTTGCTCGGTGCGCACTTCTCAATGTTTACTGACCACTCTGCTTTAAAGTATCTAGTCAATAAACCAGTGTTAGGGGGGAGAATATGCAGATGGCTACTACTCTTCCAAGAGTATGATTTTGAAATTGTGGTTAAGCCAAGCAGATTGAAATTAGGACTAGACCACCTCTCAAGGATTGAGTCACGCGAAGAACCCACCAATCTCAAAGACAATCTGCCTTATGCGCAATTATTTGCCGTACAAGTTGCTGATGATTATTACAAGGATATTGTAGAATTTTTGACTATAGGATTGGCACCTACAGATTTCACTACGCAGCAGAAGAAGTAGCTGGTAGTCAAAGTAGCAGACTTCACTATCATAGCAGGACAACTATACAAGTTGGGACTAGACGAAGTGCTACGCAGGTGTGTGCTAGAGCATGAGAATCCATTTATATCGCCTGCTGCACATTCAGGTGTATCGGGAGGTCACTACGCAGGAAGAGCCACTGTACAAAAGATATTGAGAGTAGGGCTATGGTGGCCTACAATCCATAAAGATTCAAAGGAACATTTTCAGAGTTGCGATGTCTGCCAGAGAACAAGAAAGTCATCGCGAAGAGACGAAATGCCGTTGAATCCACAATTGACTCTATAGGCATTTGATAAACGAGCTATTGATTTCATGGGACCTATTAAACCACCAGGAAAGAGGACTGGTGCAAGATAAATTATCACCGTGACTGATTATCTCACCAGATGGGAAGAGGCTAAACCAGTAAAGGACTGTAGCGCAGTTCATCTTCGAGAACATCCTTACTAGATTTGGATGCCCAAAGATTTTAATGAGTGATCAAGGAACTCACTTTTTGAACAGAACTATTGAAGCCCTTACTGAATAGTTCCACATCTATCATCAGAGGAGTACACCGTATCATACTCAAGCTAATGGAACTGTTGAAGCTTTCAACAAGGTACTAGAGAATGCGCTGACAAAAGTATACAATGTAAATAGGGATGATTGGGATCTACGCATTCCAGCTGTGTTATGGGCATACAGAACCACTTGCAAGAAATTGACGGGCCATACACCTTTCAGATTGACCTATGGACAGGAAGCTGTGATGCCGATGGAGTATATTGTACCAAGCTTAAGGATTGCTGCATTCATAGGCATGGAAGATCAAGAGACAATAGAGGAAAGGCTTCTACACTTGGTGGGATTGGAGGAAGATCGCTTCATTGCAGGCTTTCACCAGTAAGTGCAGAAAGACAGAGAAAAAGCATGGCATGATTGCCATATCAAGAACAAGTCCTTTCAAGTAGGTGACCTAGTCCTCCTATATGATAGCAATTTTATGAAATTTCCTGGAAAATTTCGAATGCATTGGATTGGACCATATACCGTTATGCATGTTATTAACGGTGGCGCAGTTCAGTTAGCCACGTTAGCCAGAGATAACTTACCAGGTTTGGTGAATGGAAGTAGACTAAAACCCTATCGGGATAGTCCTACTTCGTAGAACCATCAGTGATTAGAAGAGAAGGAAATTTCTAAGTGTCAAGTACAGTTTAAATTGGGCACTAGAAATTCGAAGGAGTCTGTACACAGTTTTGGGACGATACGCGAATTTTGATATAAAGGATGCATGTACCGCGCAACACTAGTGGAGAAGTGAAGCTGAGCGGATCCAAAAAAAAAAAGAAGTAGAAAGAAAAGAGAACTAGCAAAGCGCAGTTGCGATGTTCAAAATGAAGCCGCGCAGACGGATGTAGAGACCATTATGATGAAATGTACCACCGCGCAGTTGCAAAGCTCAAAAGGTCGCTACATAGATTGAATGGAAGTGGACAACTGTGAAGAACGAGAAGCTACGATGCGAGGCATGAGGTGGAACCACAACTGCGAAGTTAAAGACGAAGAAGCACACGTACGCAAGAGAACTTTTTGTCAGAACTGCCAGTGCATCACGACGGAAAAAGCTAACCGTGACAACTGTTGGCTGGTTAGTGGGTCGTCAGCCAAAATGATGACACCGACAAAATTCCACATTAATAAGAAATATGGCCATTAGAGCACAATTAAGAATGAAATGATCGAGATCATATCGTTATCCGACCAACTGACTTGGCACTTAATGGCTAATTTAACTGTCACATAGTCTGGCGGCATTGACAAATTTCAGCATTTAATGAAAAAACACTTGATTAGAGTTAATGATTGGTGGAAGTGACCGAGATCTCAGGGGAGATCTGGCCGAAGGATACGACATTGAATGAACCAGTAACGGTTAATCAACACGTTCCAAGCTAGCAGGACCTATAAATACTCATCGGCCAGGGACTTACGGCCTTTTACCGTTATTTATTTATCGTGATTGCAAGAGATTCCAGAGCGTTATCAGCTTCAGAGCCGAGCAGTTTGTAAGTGCATGAGCGAACCACTGACCATTAACAAAGTATTAACAACATTCAGGAAGTCATGGTTTAAGGGATTCATGTCGGCACCTGACGAGAAACCTACAGTAGAGAAAGGTGCCTCATCTCGGAGCTTTGCAAGGCATGCATAGAAGAATAAAGATAAGCACTAGGCTACAGAGCAGGAAGAGCCAAAGGCAGCAAAGCCACAGACACTAGTCGTGAATCAAGAACGACCCATCCATCTCATCCCTAAATAGATTCCACCTCGGCGAGATGATGCACCTATTGTCATCCTTGAGAAAAATCTTGTTTATGAGATTTTGACACTGCCCATATCTAGTCAGGTGAGGGTTGTAGGAGACCTCCTAGGGAAAGTGGAAGACTCCAAGTTTGAAGACCATGACTTGCTAGAAGGAGGACAGTCGAAGCCGAAGAAGTTCACATGGTTTCAACCCGACCAATATATGTCTCGCCAGGTTGATGAGCAAACTGGGGCCATAACTCTATTTGTGCAGGATTGGCTGAAAGGGCTTGAACCATTTGGGTTACTTTACCTACTGCGCATCCTGCACTTCGATAGGAGCCCATAACTCAATGTCGTAGTGCGCACATTGCTCTCCTGTATACACGAAGGATATCTATGGTTGGATGAAATAATTGATATAAATATCGATATGATATATTACATCACAATGCTTATTAAGAGAGGCGAAGACCCTACAAAATCATTTGTAGGAAAAGGCACGACAAAGAGCTCGCCTCCAAAATCACGGAAGAATTTGGCGTGATCAGGGGAAAACATGGCTTCCCTACAGTCAATATCAAGGATGAAGCTATGCAATTCACAGTCCAATTGCTCGCAGGGAAGATACTGCGCAAGTACTGACCACCAAAGGTGTCGGGCCCAACAATCCTCCTCGCATCTAAGACAAAGAATGGCACCCCTTACAACTGGGCGCAGTACCTGCTGAACGAGTTTTTGGAGGATGTCCAAAAAACTCAGGACAAGGGAACTCCGTTCCATTACAACTGGTTACTAGTACTAATTGCCTTCGTCAGGTGGAAAGAGCTGGCTGGCTCCCAAGGCGTTTCGGTCCTCTTAGGGAAATTTCGGGGAACACACTTCGCTAACTTATGGGAAAACGCGAATTCCTCCAGGAAATGACAAATCAATGAAGCATTTTACACAAATTATGAGCAACTGTGTGATGTGATTCATTGAACACTGCGAGTCTCACAGCCGCTGACTGATGCATAAAAAGGGAAGCTGAGACTCATGGACAATATACATAGAATGTACATTCATCCCAGGGCTGATACGAATACAGAGCTATGGTATCCAGGATTCTATCAGTTGGATGATGAGAGAATAGAGCAGATGATGGAGGAATGGCCAGCAGAATGGAAAGTGGACCAACCATAAGAGGTTAAGTCCAGTTCTGAAGAAGATAAAGATAAAGATTAGGATAAGAACGAAGTCACACCAATACCTATTGATGAGGAAGAAGGAGCTGTGAAGGACAAGCTAGAAGGCCAAGCGAGAGAGAAGAGAAAAGCAACTGCGAGCCCTTCATTAGGAATAGGAAAACATAAGAAGAAAAAAGCTAATAAGCCCAAATTAGTGCCGATACTACATGTAGACGATTTTGAAACCATTGCAACAAAGGTGCAGGAAATATGGGAATAAATGCGTGGAAAGAAAGAGGCAAAACAAGAAGAGATGCAGCTATGTAAAGTTAGTCACAGCAGATCTAATGAACAAAAAAAATCAGTCACAACAGATGAATAAGAAGATATGGTGCAAAACTGTGCAAAACATGCAGCAGTGCTCTCTATCCCAGAAAGGGTGAATGAATTACAATACAAACTGTTACAATGAACAGAGCAATTCGAATTGCCTAAGGAGGTCATTCGAATCACTGAATGGAGTAGCTTGACTCAATCTAGGAGTCCTCATCAATCATCGGTGTTGCTCATCAATCACAACAACCAGTCATCCAGGTGTCAAGCTGAGTCTAACTGATCATAATAAATGTAACTGAAGTGTGTAGCACTGATATAGGATCTGGAGGCTCAGTGGGGGCGCATGGGAGGCTAACTGGAGTCAGAGCAAGTCACCTAATCGAACTGGAGGTCAATCGGAGGTGAAACAGTCAGTCAGGAGTGAAATCGGAGTGAAATCAATCAGAATCGGAGCTAACTGAATGTAACTGGAGTGAATCTGCAGTGGTAGGTGAACAAGTGCGCCCTTCTCTGTCAGTAGGTGAGAAGAGGGCGCCTTTCAGCTTAGGAGGGCTAAAACTCTGTGGAAAGTGGCTCCCGGGTGCTAGAAGAAGGTGGATAAGGTGCTGGAGGCATCAAACTGGTGACTGGACTGCATATCCTGAAATAGATCATGCAAGATCCTGAAGTAGATATGTATCCCGAAATAGATGATCCTGAAATAGATATGTATCCCGAAATAGATGATGGATATCCGAACACCCCCCCTCAAGCTAGACTATGATGTGCCAACTAAAATAATGTGGGGCCCTGGTAACTAAGACCAAAGGTCACCCCAATACAATAATCCAAAAAATGCTGAAAAATAAACTAAGTGAGGAAAGAGGGAAAACCCAGTGGGAAGAAAGCCCCCCCTCAAGTCTAAAGCATAATAATGAATCAATCTGTCTCCACCATGATGGAACTCACCCCCAACAGTGAACGGAGGTAAGAGAACTTCTTCTCAGTGAAGCTCTTGGTGAAGATGTCTGCAATTTGCTCATCAGTAGGGCAATATTGCAGAATGATGGTGCGGTCATGCACCAACTGTCGAATGTAATGCATATGAATCTCAATGTGCTTGGTCCTCTGCCGCTGAACTGGATCTGTGGAGATCTTGATAGCACTTTGATTGTCACAAAATAGGACAGTCGAAGTAGTGCCACCAAAACCAAACTCAGAAAGAATACCCTGCAACCAAACTGCCTGAATGCAGGCATTGACTGCCCCTCGATACTCTGCCTCTGCTGAAGAAAGTGCAATGGCTGCTTGCTTTTTGCTCGACCAGCAAATAGCACCATGACCAATCATGAAAACATAACCGGAAGTGGACTTCCGATCAATGCTATCACCTGCCCAATCTGAATCAGTAAAACCAATGAAATCTAGCTCAGAATCTGCAGCATAATGTATGCCAAACTGTCTCGTACCTTGCACATACTGCAAGATCCGCTTGGCTGCTCGCCAATGAAGCTCATGTGGCTGCTGCATATATCTTGACACGGCACTCACGGCATATGAGATATCAGGCCGTGAATGTGTCAAATAAAGTAGTGAACCAATCAACTGTCGATACATACTGCAATCTGCAAGCGGTGTGGAATCTCCCTCCTCAAGACTGATTCCTGAGAGGAATGGGAACGGGGCTGCCTTACATTCAGCCATATTAAACTTCAATAACAGGTCGGAAGCATATTTTTGCTGAGATATAGTGATCCCATCGAAATTTTGAGCTATCTCCAAGCCCAAAAAGTGACTCAGCAAGCCCAAATCGCTCATGTCAAAAGCTAGATTTAAGGCAGTTTTTAGCTTGTTTATTGAAGTAAGTGTGCTACCAGTAATAAGCAGATCATCAACATAAAGTACAATAACCAACAAATTACCTTTAACTCACTGAAGATAGACATTCGGATCAGATTTGCATCTTTGGAAATTCTGAGAAAGAAGGAAGGAGTCCATCTTTGCGTACCAAGCTCTTGGGGCCTGTTTTAACCCGTACAAAGACTTCTTCAATCTACAAACCAATGATGGATCTGATGTATAACCCTCTGGCTGCTGCATATAGACCTCTTCAGCAAGGTCTCCATGTAAAAATGCACTCTTCACATCCATGTGATGCACCTCCCAGTGCTTGGATGCGGCAATAGCTAAAACAAGGCGGATGGAATCCATCTTTGCAACCGGTGCAAAGGTCTCTGTGTAGTCCACTCCTTGGACTTGGGAAAAACCTTTTGCCACCAACCTTGCTTTATATTTGCTGATAGTGCCATCAGCAGCAACTTTAGTACGGTAGACCCATTTACACTTCACTAATTTTCTTCCAGGTGGAAGAGAAACTAGCTCCCATGTATTGTTCTTTTGAAGAGAACTGTACTCTTCATCCATGGCATCTTTCCATCTCGGATCTCGATGGGCTGAATAATATGATTGGGGATCTGAACCATCCATCAAATAACAAATCTCAGGAAGAAATGGATCAGCAATAGAAAGAGCCATACCTGCCCTTTGAAAGTCTCCTCTTGTTCGTCTCGGATCAGCAGGATTTCCAAGATTCGAACCAGCAGATTGTAGAGTATTTTGGGCCCACTTTGGTAACTGAGGGGGATCTGAATGGTCGGATTCCGAACCTGATATGTCATGATCATCATATGCTGCTACAATATCAGAAATATCAGAACTCATACCTTTATTATCGCTGCTCGAATCTTCTTCTGGTGAAGGCGGTGAATCGGCAGTTTTCTCCTCAACTAGTTGCAATTCTTGAAGCGGTTCTTCAAACTGCACACTGCGCTCTATGAATATCTTTTTAGATCTGATATCCATGAGTTTATATGCTTTTGATTATTCCCCATATCCTATCAATATGCACTCGATACTTTGTGGATCCAAAGCTCGTCTCTTCTCAGAAGGAATTCTAGCCCATGCAGTAGAGCCAAAAACTCTCAAATTTGACACATCCGGTTTGTGACCAAAGAATGCTTCGAAAGGAGTCATACCTTTCACGGATGAATGTGGAACTCGGTTCTGTATATATGCAGCAACATTGATTGCTTCAGCCCAAAGATTTGCAGCCAAACCTTTTGATTCAATCATGCATGTAGCCATCTCTTTCAGTGACCGGTTTTTCCTTTCCGCTACACCGTTCTGTTGGGGTGTGTAGGGAACTGTATGTTGGATCTTGATTCCGCTTTGGGCACAAAGTTGCAGCAACTCGGACTTGATATATTCCCCACCATTATCATATCTAAGAGCTTTGATCTTGCTCTCAGTGGTGGTCTCAACAGAAGCCTTAAAATCCTTGAATTTTCCAAGCACTTCTGACTTGTTTTTGAGAAAGAATACCCATGTAAAGCGAGAATAATCGTCAATAAATGTCAAAACATACCTTGAACCATTTAATGACATATGGGGCAGCGGACCGCTGATATCAGAATGGATCAATCCCAAAATAGTAGAGGCTCTGCTAGCCTTGCCGCGGTCGAATCTGTGCTCGGGGTGCTTCCCAATAATGCAACCGGAGCATATTCCCTTCGAGGAACGGAGTTGTGGAAGCCCATCAACCATGGATTTATTTGATAGCAGCAGCAAATACTTATAATTTAGATGTCCAAATCTTTCATGCCAAAGCCTACTAACCTCATTACCATGTGTGCGAAGAGCAGTGGGCTTTGCAAGCGGAATAAAGTGCGAAAACTCATAACATTTAGCAGTGTGGTTTGCCTTTCCAACCGCAACTAGTCTTCCACTTTTGATATCAGAAATTTCAACTGTATTAGGGCTGAATGTGACTTTCTTTGGATCACCAGTATGTGTCATTTGATACACAGAAAGGAGATTCGAAGCTAAAGAAGGCACATAGAGAACATTCTGAAAGCATCCATGATCTACATGAATCGTACCTTTGCCCTTTGAAGAAATTTTTGAGTCATCTCCCAAATGGATGGGGATGGAGCTGTTTGGATCGAATGA
This sequence comes from Larix kaempferi, assembly GCA_027924585.1. Lineage (NCBI taxonomy): Eukaryota > Viridiplantae > Streptophyta > Pinopsida > Pinales > Pinaceae > Larix > Larix kaempferi. The sequence goes on from BSBM01000482.1 coordinate 3,820,427, forward strand.
GGAAAAAGAATCAATATTTGCAGCCATATGATTTGATGCACCTGAATCTATCAAGAGAGTGGGCTTCGAAACCGTTGCCATGAGTGCTTGTCCTCTTTCATGATCGTCATTCCGATCCTTCTTCCTTGCACCGTCAGGAAGGGTTATGTTGTTCTTTTCCAAAAGGAGGGCCATTTGATCTATAGTCTTCTTCATACATGAACTTTCGGGATGAAAGCCACGGTTACAATAAGTACATTTAGATTTTTGGTTACCTTCTTTGCCCTTTTGCTTGGATTTCGAACTGGATGGTGCATCCGTTTGCTTGCCTTTGTCTTTTTGCTTGTGAGGCTCGAATTTGGGCTTCTCCTTCTTTAGCTTTCCTTTACCATTCGAAATCTTGGGTCCTTGAACAAATAGGGCTGAATCTTTGGAGCTTATGGACCCCATTTGAATCAACTTGTCATGCTCTTTCGTAACGGACTCAATGAAGGCATTCAAGGTAGGCATCTTCCAATTCGGGGTAGTTAGCCGACCGGAATTGAAAGTGGAGACAAATACCGAATAATCTTTCCCAAGCTTGCTTAGAATGGAGAGGATCAACTGTTTATCCTCTTTGATAACACCACTGTTCTTCAATTGCAAGTTCAAGTTCTTGAATTTTGTGAAGAATTCATTGATGCTCTCGAAATTCTCAGGATTAAGGCCAATCAATTCATTCTCTAATTGAAAAGCCCTAAGCTCATCCTGCTTGCCGAATAGTGTCTCAAGTTGCTCCCATATGGCTTTTGGAGTCTTCAATCCACTGAGATGGAAGTGAAGATCTTTGGAGATGGAGAGACAAAGAAGACCGTAAGCTTCATCAAGCTTATTGTAGTGTTTGGTTCTTTCTGCCACATTGTTTGGCTCCAATTCAAGACCAAGAGTGACTCGGTAGTATCCTTTTGAACGTAATATGATCTCCATATCATCTTTCCAATCAAAATAATTGAATGGGGTGAGGATAGGCTTTGAAGAAGAGTATTCCATTGCTAGGAGCGAGTCAAATGATGAAGAAGAAGCTTGCATGCAGACTATAGCGAATGGAAATGCTGTAGGGAAGCTTGCATGCAGAATGTAGCGAGTGCACTTGGAGGAGATAATTAACCTGCAAATCACATAAGAACAATCACAATAAGGTCGAACAATCCACCCTTTGAGAGTTGCATCACACCTGGGATTGGATTTCAAGCAATGTTGAATAGGTCCAATGTATCAGATCCAGGAATTATGTGGTAACTCAAGCTTCTGGAGTGGTATTGGAGTATTTTTCAAGCTTTGCATGCACAGGAGCGAATGCCCTTGAGATATCTCATGCCAAACTTTTTGCAATTTTTAGCAATTCAGTCAAATCTTCTTGTATAAACACCTGTAGAAAGGAGATCTTGTTCCTGCAATGGCTCTGATACCATGTAAAGTTAGTCACAGCAGATCTAATGAACAAAAAAAATCAGTCACAACAGATGAATAAGAAGATATGGTGCAAAACTGTGCAAAACATGCAGCAGTGCTCTCTATCCCAGAAAGGGTGAATGAATTACAATACAAACTGTTACAATGAACAGAGCAATTCGAATTGCCTAAGGAGGTCATTCGAATCACTGAATGGAGTAGCTTGACTCAATCTAGGAGTCCTCATCAATCATCGGTGTTGCTCATCAATCACAACAACCAGTCATCCAGGTGTCAAGCTGAGTCTAACTGATCATAATAAATGTAACTGAAGTGTGTAGCACTGATATAGGATCTGGAGGCTCAGTGGGGGTGCATGGGAGGCTAACTGGAGTCAGATCAAGTCACCTAATCGAACTGGAGGTCAATCGGAGGTGAAACAGTCAGTCAGGAGTGAAATCGGAGTGAAATCAATCAGAATCGGAGCTAACTGAATGTAACTGGAGTGAATCTGCAGTGGTAGGTGAACAAGTGCGCCCTTCTCTGTCAGTAGGTGAGAAGAGGGCGCCTTTCAGCTTAGGAGGGCTAAAAATCTGTGGAAAGTGGCTCCCGGGTGCTAGAAGAAGGTGGATAAGGTGCTGGAGGCATCAAACTGGTGACTGGACTGCATATCCTGAAATAGATCATGCAAGATCCTGAAGTAGATATGTATCCCGAAATAGATGATCCTGAAATAGATATGTATCCCGAAATAGATGATGGATATCCGAACAAGCTAAGCCTTCTTCACGAGGTTGAAACAGTAAAAACAATGGTCACCCATCTTGGACAAGCCCAACTGGACTTGGTCCAATAATCAGACTCAGAAGGAAAGATGGGTTGCTCAAGTAGGCGAAAGAGGCAATCCACTTCTTTTGAGTGTGCACCCTCGAGTGGCGCATATTGAGCCTACACATCTCATTTTCCCAAATGAGGAGGTAACCAAAGCAGGAAAGAACTTGGAACATTTTGACCTCAACATTGGGTCATTACCAATTGAGGGCTTGAACAATTTGCACATGTAGATTGTAGAATAAATTCATGAAAGAGGCATCGCCTCATATGACCAGAATGTCCAGCTGCGGGAAAGCCTCGATGAGCTAAAACTGGAATCAGCACGGAACACCAGGGAATTGTCTGAGGCTCAAGAAAGGAACTACAAACTTAAAGAAACAGTATCAACGATATGCGCTAAGATCGACAAGTGTGAAGAAGAACCAAATTTTGAATACACAATAATCAAGATTGGGTCGAAAGTGGAATCCCTTACCACAGAAATGATGGAAATGGAAATTTCATACAAAGGGAAGATTGCAGACTTGGAGGCTCGGTGACCCAGTACCCCATCGAATAAGCGCGCAGCTCCAACTGAAGAGGTAAGGGCCACTTTAGACAACATTTCGGCCGAGGTAGCGAAATGTCAAAGTTTGCTAGAAGAAGCAAATACAGTATTGGCTGGATTGAATGAGGATCCATACCTTATGTAGTTAAAAGGGGATCTACAACAAAGGCAATAGGCAATTGATGCCGCAAACATAGAAATGAAGACTTTGCTGGTAAGGAAAAAGATGCAAAAAATTAATGAGGTAAAAGAGATTCAAAAAGAGTTGACAGTGCTAAGGGAAAGAGAGGCTATTGCTTCAGCAAAGTTGCAGCCCATAGAGGACGAAGGGATGGCACTAATGCAACAGATTGATGAGAAGTTCATTGAACTTCAATCTACAGAGGGCACACTGAAAGAACAAGCCCAAGAGCAGGTCTTGCAGGCGATGCTGGATATAGTTAAGGAATTTGAGAATAAGGAAAAGTTAACGGTTGCGAAACTCACTGTTACTTTGCACAACTTCACTGCCAAGCTAAGTACCACTGAAGAAGCGCAGCACAAGTTGTCCAGTGAAGGTGGATCGGGACGATCCACATGTAAGTGTTAGGGGCCTGTTGGGCATGGCCCAAGTTGGCATACTTTTGAAGAAGGACGGTTTTGGGCAACTCTGCAGTTCGGGTTGCAAAGTTAGATGGCACAGTTTTGGGGAGTGCACAGTTCAGATTGTGTAGTTAGAGAAGCAAATCCATGCTGATGCACAATGCCAGTGCAACAACTATTTTGGGTAAAGAGTATAAGGGAAGTTCAAGCTGTGAAAGCGACCTGTTTTGAATAAAGCACCTCTAGGATTCTCGACACTGGGTAAGGAGCGGCGTAAAGGCAGATGAAAGCGACCTGTCAAAGAGAGTGGCGGAAAACCGTTAGAAGCAAAGCCACTAAGTCGACAGCGACAGGCAGGCCAAAGGGGCAGACAGCGACGGGCCACAATGCAGTTATAACCATTTTGATGATGACTACGGCTGTCAGGAGGTTGTGTGAGCCACGAGTGGCCCAACAAGGTGGCCTGAAGTGAGTGGAGTAAGCTGTCGATGGTGACAGGCAGGGTGGTGGGTAACCGCACCAATTTTGGGTAACCTTAGGGTTTTGGCCCACTTGATTGTAAAGACGTGACCTATGAGAATGATCTATAAAAGGGAATATTTTGTAAGGGAAAGGGTTGAATCTTCATTAGTCTCATTGTGAATACTGTAGAAGAGTGATCTCTATTGAGAGAAGATTGTAAACAGGCTCTGCAAGCTGCGTGCACAGAGCCCTACTGAGAGAGAGGAGAGTCTGCAGCTGAGTGCGCAGACTGGAATTGTTGTACCCTTCCCAAAGATAATATAACAACAGTTCCTGTGGACGTAGCTCCCATCCTGGGGGTGAACCACGTTAAATTCTATGTTATGTGATTGATTATGTGCTTGAATCTGTGTATTTGGTTATGTTGAATGGTTAAGATCTGGTTTATGATCTCATGTGTTCTTGTTTTTATATGTATTCGCCATAAGGATAATGATGGGAATAAAATGTTAAGCATCCACATATGTGAATGAATGTTAAATGCATAAGTATTTCTAAGTCAAATGAAAGCATAAGTCAATTGGGTAAACACTTAAGCCCGCGAAGTCGGTATAGTTCGATTCCCTGAGTGCAGCATCAGAAGTGCGCAGTTACGTTGCAACCCATCATATTGTTTAAGTCGGAAGGTTCACAAACTATTGTGCTTGTTAAATGCATCAGTTACACTAAGTAAAGTCTATTGAAGTTGCATAAGTGTTGGGAGGAAGTGCAGCCCTCTGTGGCGCTGTCCTATCGTCGAAGAATCGTTCCACATCGCGTAGTCCTTGGATGCATGATAGTCTAAGTGTTAACCGTGAATAAGGTGAACTTCGCATAGTCTCGAGTTTGCAACGCAAGTCCTGTAGTGCACTGCTCGACAACTTTGTTGAAGCGCTCATCACCTGGTTGTGGAAACCTGATTCCATAGCCTCCCTATTACTTCGCCTTGGGTGAGACCTTAGTCTGTTCGCGGGTTGTTGCTGAAGAAAAAGGGTTTTGTTGGTTCCTCGAATCGCGTAGAACCTGGGTCTCCCTAGAAAACCTCAAGAACAATTATACAGCCAACAAAAAGTGCACTTTGTATGCACAACACCACATTCTAATGAGTAGCATGGGCACTCACTTATACTTTTGCTAGGAGAATGAGCATGGGCACTCGCTTATACTTTTTCGAGGAGAATGAGCATGTTTGCTTTCTAAAATTATTGTAGTTTGAGTAAGGAGGAGAAGGAGCACTATCCCTTTCTCACCCTTTTATAGGAGGATGCGGTGTGGCCTCACTTTCCAACAAGCGAGTAATTTTAGGATATAGCAGGAAAAGGAAAATGGGCCCTCTCTCAAAATCATGTAATTTGAGTGAGAAACTCCCTTAGATTGTTGGGAGGAGGAGTGACAACTTTGGCCTTTTATGACCCCATTCTAAATTTCTCCGGCCCTTCCTCACACTTCTAAATTTTGAGTAAGGAGGAGAAGGAGAACTGGTCCTTTCTCACCCTTCTATGGTTAGAGTGATGAGGAACAAGAAGTTGGATACAAAGCATCTACAATTTCTCAAACTTTAGTCTTGGTCTTTGAGTGAGAAATTGGCCCTTTCTCTTGCTCTATTATTTTACAGGAGGAAGGGTCAAGGAACACTGTCCCTTTCCTTACACTTGTTCCATTCGGTTGATAGCATGGGCACTCCCTTAGAATTTTTGAAGGGGTAGTAGAAACATTGTCCCTTTCTCACCCTATTCTATTTACACTGGGCCTCTCTCCCTCTTCTGAAATCTAAGTAAGAAGTAGAATAAGCATCGACCCTTTCTCACCCTTCAATGGTTAGAGTGATGAGGAGTGAAGAGGTGGAGGAGGAGCATGGGCCCTAGAATGCACTATCCCTTTCCAACACTTCTGTTCGAATGAGTAGCATGCTAGGAGGGGGAGTGGTAATATTGGTAGTCTCTCTCCCTACTCTATTTAGGTTTTCCATTCCTCACACATCTGAAGTGGTCATCAGAGACTAAACACAAATACTAAATATCGATGTTGTTACATAGACTAAACACTAAATTTTTTCAGTACAAGTTGCGGTAATGCGATGCTATTGAGTACCATACTTGGCTACTTCGTTTGAAGAGGCTGTAGCAGATGATGTGATGCACACAATATTCAACACCATATAGTTTTAGAATTTGAAATGATATTCTACAGTATCACATAGATTGTGGATTCATAATCTCTCCTTTGTATAATGGTTAATAATCCTTAAGGTTTATTGGTTTATCGTAGAACAATTGTGATATTCAAAGATTCTTCCCAAGTCCATGGGTGTTCATTAACCAACTGAAACCCATGTGTTCAATGAGGGGTGTGTCCCCTATAGGATGATAATTAATTCTAATTCTAGTTCAGGTAATTTGTAAACATTTTAATGAAACCCTATCATTGGTTTAAATGCAATTAAATTACTTTTCATTGCATAGTAGTTTATATATATATGTTACCCTCGATTTGATATCTATCACATGGTATCCATATATACTTTTTATCCTTACATGATAATGCAAGGAAGCATATTGTATATAGTGTATTATTAAAGGATTATATATATATATATATATATTAACATAGTATTGTTTGAAGGATTAGAAATATTTATATATCAATATATATAATATAACACTATCCACGCCATATCAAGACGTAAGTTAATATAGTGCACCAACTCTTGGGTTGACATGGATTTTGTTTATGAGGTTTTCATTGTTGAGTGGATACACACACTCATATCACATGATAGATTACAATTATGCAATGGTAGGCTTGGCGCCTTATTGTTCTCCACTTTGAAATTTCGAATCCACGCTTATGAGTAGACAAGAGTTGTTTTGAGGTTACATAAAGTTTAAAGTGCTATTACTTCTTTGTAATACCCAATTCTTGATACATAAATAGTTTCAAATGTTCAACTAACTAACCTCCAAAAATATATATATTTTTATTTTAAATTTCATTTGCATATGCAATTATGTTTAGACTTCTATGATGAGTTAGAAGGATCTTGACTGGCAGTGACGACTTCAAATTTTTGATCCCTAGATCAGTTCATTTTGTTACAAAAAATATGCATCAATACACAATATTTTTAAGGTTTAAATATATATTTAATGTTAATATATATAATTCAAATAATGAATTGCTTGAATTATAGATTGCCAATAATGAGGTCGCCATATTTGTGGATGGATAAGACATAATTATTTTGGAGAAATTCAAAGGTTGTGGAGGCAAAGTCTACCCAAGTAGGAAGCTGCTACATTGTAACAAAATCATATTTGATTGTTTTGTTGTCAATGTTGAAAATATTCTAAATGGAAAGGTTCCATTATCCAGTCCTACCGAAGAACTTAAAACATTGGAAGACACTCATTGTGGAATGTACTTTGTTTCTTGGCCGAGTGTGCAATTGTTTAAGCATGGTCAATGCTTGGTACCTCAGATGAGGGTTCAATGGGTGATTAAATGTCTAGTGATTCTAAGAATGATAGTGATGCAAATCATAAAAGTTCTTTAGATGATGAATAAACTTCAAGGGAATTTTCCACATCAAAGTGTGAATATGTGGGGGAGCAAGATGATTCTGTGAATATTGGTCCCAAAGAAAGGAACGAATTCCTTCAACACCATGTCACACTTAAGCATTTATGTTCAAATACAGAGGAACACATAGCCTTGGGTTTTATCTCAAATGTGCTCGAGGACCACAGTATTCAAGGATAGATGTTGGGATTATGTAATTTTGGGGTAATGGTGAAAATATTTCTATCATGTTGCAACAAGACTTGCTCACTCTTGGTCCAACCCATCAATATAATATCTTTCCCAATAGATAAAATGTTAGACCAAAAAACTGGAACTTTATTGCAAATTCAAGGTATACACCAATCAAAACGATCATCATCTTCCCACATTGAAGATCATAAATTGAATTTTAAATAAATATCAGCGAAGCTAAATATTCTATGCTCATATGAGAAGAAGTATGTTTCCAAGGGGACTATTACAAATGTGTTCGAAGGAGAAGTGGTACAATTACCCTCTTCATTTTGGTATTCATATCTATAAAAGATTCACACAAAATGTAACCAATTTAGTCTATCAGAAGGTTCTTTGATAAGGTGGCCTATTAACCAGTTGGTGCAATTTAGTGGTGCTTGATTAGATGTGAAATTGAAAGAAATTTTACTGGAGGTAAAAGTGAATATGTGGAGTGTAATGGAATATCCTCTTCCACAATGGAAGAGAATGTTAAAATAAATGAAAAGGGACATGGTGATCAAGATAGATCAACAACAAGTGGGAATCAAATCTATGTGATGATAAATGAGGCATTCTTTCTATGTTTGAATAAATATAACAAGCTTATTTCTCTCAATCTGAGATGTAACTTCTTTCCAAATTAGTCTATTGCCATACTAGGAAAACAATTTGTAATATGCTTTATTTATCAATGGAAAATGAGATATGTGTTTTTATTTTGAATCATCTGTATAATTTTGGTTATAGTAAAGAAAGAAATATTGAGGATGTGTCTTCCTAAATCTTAATTCCCTAGAAATGTTGTTAATTCCACTGAGATGTTACAAGGATCAATTTGGACCATGCCAGGGAAAGGTGAAGGTGAACTGAGTAGTTTAAACAAAATGCAAATCATTCTTGTTTAATGCTTGACAATGGCATCCCATGCATTCATATAATCAAACAACTCTAGAAACCATCAATTACTATTAATCCATGAACATAGATGAAGGAACGGAGGTCATATTAACATGAAATATCTATTCCAATCTCAATACCCAACATACATGTGGGTGAATCCACGAATGTGGTTCACCATTTTTGGCAGATCGCAAGGTGAAAAATCATTTTTCGGACCCTCGATTGAGCTAATTTCAAGCCCTCGATCGAGGTTTTATACGCTCGATCAAGGTTTTATAAGCTCGATCGAGGGTTTAAAAATACCTCGATCGAGGGATTTAACATACCTCGATCGAGGGATTTAACATACCTCGATCGAGGATGTGTTAAACCCTCGATCGAGCAAATACTCGATCGAGGGTTTCGTTAGACCCTCAATCGAGGGTTGGTTCGATCCATCCGGAAAAAAGCAAAATAGGGTCCGGGCGGTTGTGCGGTGGCTTGACAGACCCTCGATCGAGCAAAACCTTGATCGAGGGAATGCGATAGAGAAAAAAAAACAAAACAGGGCCCGACCGGTCCGACCGGCCCTGTTTCGTGCAGTACGTTGACAGAGACAGAGACAGAGCGACTGGGGACCTCGACTGAGCACCTGCCCGACGCCACCTCCCCCACATTAACGCCACCTCTCCACAGCAACCCATCATGTCATCTATTCCACCAGGTGGGTAGAAATCTGCCATTTGTTTTGTGATTTAAAAAAAAATATATTTCATATTTTATGTATAAATTTGTGTTTTTTTATCAAATCTAGGTTTAATTTGGTTTTCTAGAAATGGTTAGGATGTAGGCATTGAAACTAAACTGCCATTGAAACCGAAAACCGCCATTGAAACCAAATTTATCGAAAAAAAAACCATTTGATTTAACTAAAACAAAAACCTATTTCAAACCAAAACAAAAACCCATTTCAAACCAAAACAAAAACCAAATTTGAAATAGATTTAGGGTTTTACATATTTGCAGTTATTTGTTTAAATTATTTAATTTATTTTGTATTTATATCAACCGGTAGCATTTCACCCCATAAATGCTACCGGTTTTATTTTAAAATGTGATTTTACAAGCAGAAATGATGCCCATTTTTTTCAATCCTCCAAGAACGCCAAGAGGATTGAAAAAAAAACCATTTGAACCTAAAACAGAAAAACATTTCAAAACAAAAACCAAAACTATTTTAAATTTGAAATACTTTTAGGATTTTAAATTTATTTTGCATTTATTTGTTTTAAAATTATTTGGTATGTGAATTTGCAAGCAAAAATGCTACCAATTTTTTTTCAATCCTCCGAGAACGCTAAAAAGATTGAAAAAAAAATCATATATTAATATTGATATTATAATATAAAAAATTAAAAAATGAATATTAATAATATATATAATGATATATTATTTATTAATTTTTACTTAATTTATTTTAAAAAAATAATATTTAATATTAATAATATAATATAAAAAATTAAAAAATGAATATTAATAATATATAATCATATATTATTAATCATAACCATAACCATAACTAACTTGTCAAATTGTCCTAAATAGGATCCCCTCTCAGGCCATGAAAAGTATGTCCACAATGTGATCATCAATGAAGATAAATTGGCCTGGAACCATAATGGACAGCTTGGAAAAATTCCCAACATCAGGTGGCCTAACGTCATTAGATGATGTCTCTGAATGATATAAGCCACTACAAATGCATTTTGTTGGACTAGACTACATGTGTTTGGATTATATTTTTCCACCATCTTTGTGGAATACAAACTACAATTCAACAATAAAAACACCTTTGAATCATCTAATCGTTTCCACCATTGAATCCCATGACCTACGCCTTAGACCATTCTTTGTATTTCAAATTATTGCATGACACATGGGTAAGGGTGTATGATTCACTCATGGCTATGTGGGATCCATAGCATTGATTGGTATCATGGCCATTCCCACAACCAGGGAGTTTGTAGGTTTATGTCTTCACGACAAGATAGGTTTTGCATCAACACAAATTTATAGAATGGATTTGTAGAAAAAGGATACATAGCCATCTTATCCAACCTATAGTACTACTAACTCATAATTGAAATATTTTTTGGTTGATGCCAATTGCTCGAAACCAATGGTGCTCATGCATCGTAAATTTATTCAATCAACTCCATGTACTAAGTCGGTTTTAGTTTCTTCACTTTTTAGTTAAGGCAACGTTTGTATTTGAGTATGACAATGGAAATGCCAAGGGGCTTTGTCCAAAGGAATCCTGATAAAAATAAATATATATATTCATAGTCAAGAGTATTATCAATGAATATGACAGAATTTAACTTGAAAGAGAGACTAAGCAATTTTACCCAAATCAAAACTATGAAAATGGTTCTACTTAGTGAATTTTCCAAATCATGAAAACACAAATTTTTTATAATTCTTTCATCATTTGATCATTTTTCATTTATTCAAAATACAAATTCACCTAGGAATCCACTAATTTAAGAAGAGATGCATGTTTTTCTCATGAACCAAAGGCTTGCTTCACTAACAACAAAAAAATCCATCTCTACAATATATTCTCAAATGAAAAAATTCATTATCATAAAGTTGAATTAACACTAAATCCATGAAAAAGGAAACCTAAAACTTAAATATAAAAAAAAATATCTTTCAACTTTGAAAAAATCCATTAAAATTAAATATAAACCTATGAATTAATTATATATCTTCTTCTTTGATTTGAGAAATATCGAACTTCAAAACTAAAACAATGACAACCTTATCAACATTTGATAATGAAACCAAAAACTTACCTCAGAATAAATGTTTTTTAAAACATAAATTCTTCCCAAAACATAATCTGTAAAAAAGTTCATTTAGTAAAAGATTGCCCCACTATGTTTCCCACAACACCTTCTCTTTGAGAAAACAAAACCTTATTAATTTGAAGTGTCGTTGACATTCTCCAATGTTTGTCGATTTATTTTATGTCTCATGTATTTTATGGGCAATATTTTATGCATCTTGATGTGTAATGATCACATGTGCTCTCCATAACAAACAATTAAATATAAGGTTTCCACTAATGGAGACACTATTTTGTGTGTTCAATTTTAGCAATAGTGGCATTTCATGAAGAAAGTTGCTTTGCATAAAACGCAATACAAACGTTTTCACATGAGTGCCTATTTTGTTTCTTCATTTTTAGCAATGATGAAGCATAAAGAAAGCTTATGCCATTACCATTATAATATTGTTTTCTAAAATCAAATAATTTTATCCTCAAAGTTGAGGACAAGAGCTAGCGTTTATGTTTGAAATTGTGGTGTACATGTAATTATGATTTGGCTAGTATTTATTATTTTATATTGTTTAGTGGGCATGCACAGTACAATATGCCATAAGGTTGTTGCATAGAGCCATTTAAAATTTCAACAATGTCAAAACATGGGTAGTTTGATTTGTTATTGGCTAGTATTTATTATTTTATTTAGTTTAGTGGGCATGTACGGTCCACTATGACATAAGGTTGCATAGAGCCATTTAAAATTTCAACAATGTCAAAACATAGATGATTTGATTTGTCATTTTTATTTTATAGCAACATTGTTATACAAATTAGAAAACACATTTTAGAGCAGGTAATGATTGTTCCCTTAAGGATATTTATATTGATGTATCTATATATATTAAATGCACAATTTGGATAATCTGTAGAGCACATCGTAAAGTTCATGGTTAATGTCTAGATGAAGTAGGTATGAAAGCTACATGGGTGGAGTTATAATAGTATATATAGTTTTCCCAAGGGATTTCCTTTTCAATACTTCGATGAAAAATGTTTGGATGTCACTAATCAAGAAACCTTCATATGTTGAAATTTCTTTGTATTTAATACTTAGCTTGAGGCTTTCTCAACAAATTATCTTTGATGTAGGCACGAGACCAAAGGTTACCAATAATTATTGTAATTTTAATTTGAAAGATAAAATAATTATTGTAATTTCAATTTAAAAGATAAATAGACTAAATTACACCAAATCAATTATCATATTAAATTCACAAAAAAGATACATATCAACAATGTCTACTGCATTTATTCAATATCAATGACCAAAGCTCAGAAGCCTTACTACAATCTCAAATATGAATCATATGATTTTGGGGCTTCTCCTACACCTTATCCTACTTCTATAGAAAAAAAAATGGCATTCTTCATTCATTGGTTTACAATTTATCTAGGATGGAGATTGGTTGGAAGGTCAACCACATGTTACTTCCATTTTAGAACTCCAACTAATGAAGGCATTCACAAAACCAAGATTCTCCTTGGAATTTCATCCAATCAAATATTTTAATAAATGGTTGTGACTTTTTTGACATGGTCGAAGGTTGAATGAAATTGTCATAGTTGCAACATTGGGATCACATATTCCAATTATCTCTCATTCATGACTTTCTATTTCCTTCCAAACTCTTAACATGAGGACAATGTTTAGTGTATTGTTCCTTCATTGTATCATTAACTCCATAAAGCAATGCAAAGGGCTAGGGTGGGAGTATCTCTCATATTTCTTTGAGGGATCAATGCTCTACTCTTTATGTTATCGCATGGATCCACATTTTTATTGTTAGTTTAGATTATTAATTCACTCCCCAATAACTACACCAACATATTATATGCTCAATAACTACACCAACAAAAGTTTGATGTGTGTGTGCGCTAGTTTAGGATGGAGCTATTTCAATTATGTAGAAAACAATTATCATGTTGTTGCAGGTTGTTAGTAGGATTCAATTGCTATATAATAGATCCAATATACAGTGTATGATTGTGTTGGTAATTACAATCTTTTATGGTATTAGATCCATGCTCTAGGTGGATCACATCGTTATCTAATCATGCTTCAAAATTGAAACCTTCAATGCACATCAAAACCCATTTTTCCCTTCATAGAAAGGCACAACAACCTTATCCTTTCAAAAAAATTAATTTTGCATCCAGCCTATCCATAATGAAATTGAAAATTATTTTATAACTTTGCAATTGAAGGGTTGCTCCAATTTTTTCCAATCAAATTTTTAGATGAATTGAAAACGAAAAAGATAGAAGCCCGGCTAGGTTTTCCACAAATTGAATTATTTTATGAAAAATGATTTGTATCGAACACATAATATTAATGAAATTTTCATACATTAATGTATATATTGAAATGTGAAATTTGGAATGGAATTTGAAATTTGAATTGAATTTGAATTTGAAATTGAAATGAGAAAATTTGAAATTGAAATGTGAAATTTGGAATAGAATTTGAAAGAAAATTAGAATTAGAAATTGAAATGCGATGCAGATAGTCCTAAAGAGAGAGATTCGGTGCTTTGTGCTCCGTGAAGCACGAGAGGATCTGACGTCGCCTGACAGGGTGGCCATCGGCAACACTCCCATTCACCGAGGAGTGATGCCAGGCCGGGGTCGGCTGCCATTGGTGGCGGCAGCAGGAGAGATAGTGTGTCGGTTCATCTCAATGACATACATGTGGATCCCCAGGAGGAGGATGTGCAACAAGACACGAGTGCATTAGGTGCGTATTTTTTGTTAGCACATTTTCAGTAAATTTTTAGTATATAATGCATTGAATTTCAGCTGCAAGTTATAATATATATTTTTAGTAACATTTGTGTTTTGGTTTGGAACGTAGGTGCCCCATCAGGGGGATTGTACGATGATGAGGTTGCACAGATCACTCTCGCTAACATCATTTCCCAGCGAGAGTGGGTGATCTCATGTGTGAGCACTTTGAGGGAGGATTCTCCCACACGGCGATATTTGTCGATGATGTTATCGGCGATTGATGAGATGTTGACCCTCTATAGGAGGGTAGGACCTCTTAGTGACATTTGGAGACATTCATGCCAGAGGAGGAGAGATGGTGCCATTGGGATCCACAAATGGGAGGATGTCAAAGTCGCCATAAGAGGGCATGACATCAAGGGTGCTTTATTCGACATCCCTCTTGACCGCGCTCCCGATCAACCGCTTAGACTCAGGGAGTTTAAGTTGGAGGTCGCTACACCACATATATATGATAGATTCGTGGGAGCGTGGGGAATGTTCCCCCACCATGACCAGGTCCCATTGTACTTTGCAAAACATGTTTATGCAGAGTTTGTTTTGGACATGCACCCAGATTACACTAACACAGGGTCCTAGTTCTATGGGGCTGGTAGGGGATGCTCCTACCAACGTCCTTGAGCTCGGAGAGACCCTGCCTTCGTGCCACCCGCTCCGAGGTTGATACCGCTTCCAGACAGGGTGGTTATTAGGTCGGGGGATGTGGCACAATCATCCCAGCTTGCTGCAGAGGCTAGAGATAACCTTGTAGACTCGTTGTTCACTGCCTTAGGAAGTGTTGCTGTTGCTGCGCATGGAGAGGCATCTAGACCACCCCCTGCACCTGCAGAGCCAGAGATAGAGCATGTCTCTAGTGACATGCTCAGGAGTTTCGATCGTGAGACCCTACTGCGGTATGCTGAGTCAGTGCGAGATGCATACTTTCAGTTATATCGTAGATGCGTCGCTACACGATAGGTATACTTTTGTGCAATTATGTATATATGTTCTTCATGTTACATCATATCAATGTCGCAAATTGAATGGTCAATAATAATTAAGGGAGTTGTATTCTATTGATCCATGCAGGGGACCCCATTCATGGATCACTCTTTGCTAGCGAGCCATCTATTGGTCTGCCAGTCGGGGTAAGTTATAATTTATGTTCCAATTTAATTTGTGTTTGAATATTATTTCTTAGTTTAAATAATTTGTGTTTCATTTCTTAATTTTCAAGATTTATGTTGTAGATCTTAACTTCAAATGACTTTCAAATTATACAGGGAAACGAAAAGGCGGTAGATCCTGATTATGTACACGAGGACCGCGAAGATTCTGACGAGCCGGGTCCAAAGACACATGTGAGTTTTAATTTATGTCCAATTCCTGTTATTTAGTCACATTTAGTAATTGATTTTTGTACTTTATGTTTCAATTTTTTACGGATAGCTTTTAAATTATGTTAAATTTAGTTTTAATTTTTAATAAATCTAACTTATTACATGTAATGGCATATTACATAGGCATCGCAACATGAGGGTGTCAATACTGCAATGGATTTCACACATAGTTGGGATGTACCTCGAGTACATTATCCTGATGAAGGGCCATCTACCCGTATTCCTACCCAGATCTCGGATATCACCATTGACATGACGGATATGGCACAATTCCTTGAGAGTTTAGAGTCTCAGAGACAGCAGCGGGCTGCTGCACAGGAGGGTAGTCAGAGGGACGATGACAGGACTCGTGGGGGTAGTGGCCGATGAGTTGATGATCTATACATTTCCATGTTTTGGATATTTTCATATTTTATATATTATATTGTTTTGGATGATCTATATATACATTATCATGTTTTGGATATGGATTTATATCATTTATACATGGACTTTGGATATGGACTTTTGGATATTTTGTATACTTTATCATATTGATGTTTTCATGTGTATTTTGTATATGATTTGAAATTGATTGTTTTTTATATTAGATATGGACATAGTTATTACAGTTACAAATTTATGTTTTGTCGTTTCAAATGCAAATTTAATGTGTAGTTACAATTTAGTTCAATTTAAAATGCAAATTTCGACTACATTAGAGAACATCTTCCAAAATTTAGAATTGAATACATACATTACGTTTGAAAATTGAAATTATGATTCCAATTCAATTACAATGTAAAATTTCCAATTTAATGTGTAATTTCAATTCCAATTCAATTTCAATTTAAAAGCTTGTTTTCAACTACATTACAACTGCAGAAATGAAATCAACATGTAAAATTAGAATACATTTGAAATTAATAATTGAAATTTTGATTACATTATGTTGTCTACACATTAAAATTCAATTACAATTTACACATTCCAATTCAATTACAATTTAAAATTAAAATCTCAAATTTAATGTGTAATTTCAATTGAGAATACAATGTGTTGTTCCAATTTACAAGTTCAATTTCAATAACATTACAATTGCATTTGAAATAAAAATTTTAAATTATGATACAATGTACAATCTAAAATTTAAATTTTACAATTTTACATTGTATATAGATGTATTTTAAATCCTCAATTTTGTATTTGAAATCAAAATTTAAAATTAGAATACATTTGAAATTG
Source organism: Larix kaempferi (assembly GCA_027924585.1). Taxonomy (NCBI): domain Eukaryota; kingdom Viridiplantae; phylum Streptophyta; class Pinopsida; order Pinales; family Pinaceae; genus Larix; species Larix kaempferi. Next base: position 3,837,258 of record BSBM01000482.1, read on the forward strand.
AAAATTGAAATTGACATTTTGCATTATGTTGTCTACACATTGCAATTCACTTACAGTTTCCACATTCCAATACAATTACATGGAAAATTTAATGTGTAATTTCAATTGAAAATTCAATGTGTTGTTGTATATAAGAATGTTTTTGTCCATTGAGAGCGTGAAATATCCCTTGAGACAATATTATATAATTACAAGTTATATAGTATGTAGGTAATCTTTGTGTTATTTTCTTTTAAGTGTGTGCTCTAATCTAAAGTCATAAAGGTATGGTTTGTTTTCTTGGCAATGGGCATAACCACCTAGTTAATATAAGAAATGGAAATATGTTGATAGCAGATGCTTGTACAACTATGGTAGAAACTATGTTTATACAACTATTTCATATGATTTATGTACAACTATTTATGATTTATGATAGATGCATGTACTATGCTTGTATGTTGAATGTTCACATCAACATGTACAAAATAACTTTTTATTGAATGCAAGTATGTAAAGTTAGTGATTATTCTTGCAATTCCTTTTGTAAAGTTAATGATTATTCTTGCAATTCCTTTTGTAAATTACCTCAAGGCTATATATTATGTGACCAAGTACTCTTAAATATAACATGCTTTAGTGCAAAACTTATTATACTCTCAAATATAATATGATTTACTAAAAAAATTTCAATTATTCTAATAATTATCCAAAGTTAATTAATGAGTGTTTTTTCCTCCGTACAAATGATTTCATATAATTAAAATATTTAAAACTTGATTATTATAATAATTATTTATGATTAGACATAACTTATTGTTAGCATTCTAGCCTCTTAAGTATAATTTGGCTAAGAACAAAAACTTAATTGTAATGATAAGCATTCAAGTTAGTTAATAATGTTTGAAAGTAAACATTTAAACAAAGTAATAATATTCTAAAATAAAAATTATTTTATTCAATTGATATTTCTTTAAAATTTTATTATAATGATAATTATTTCAAATTAATTAATAAATTGTTTTCTTAATGCTTTTATAAATAATTGGTTCAAGAGGACTAATGGAACTTGAATCTCGAGGCAATATGTTGGGAGAAAACATAACATCTTTACTTCATAAAATGAAATGTAAATAAAATGTGGAAGATGGATCAACATCCTCATGAGATTAGTTGATGTTGTGAGTTATTATTTAAATGAATATTGAGTGTGAACATTCTATTGGAGGTGGATATTGGTTTTGGCCTTTGCATTCATATAGGTAATTATAGAGACAAATTTCAAAGAATATGTAAGGGATGGAAATAGAGGTTAGTAGATTACAAGCTATCTCTTTATATGTTAAAGGCATGACAATTTTCAAATAATAAAGTCAAGTTAATATGGAAATATTATTATCTTTGTTTATTATTCAATACATGTTTCTTCCTAAACATAGACATATCTAATTAGTATCATCTCTTTTTATTATTCAATACATATTTTTTTGTAAACATGGACATGTCTAACAAGTACCATGTAACATTGATAACTTATTTTTTCACATAAATAACCACCATTTGTGAATAGTGAGGAAGACGAAGAAATTATAGAACTTTATTATATTTTTTGAGTGTCTATAACAAATGAAGTCAAGAATTATGTGAATTATAACAAGTGTCAAGCAAAGGGATTTTCAACCACCAAATCACCATAACTAAATGTCACCCACGAATGTAAAAATTCTACAAGCAAGGTCAATCTAATTATTAATCAATTGCTTTGGAAGGAAACCAAATTGAAGGAGTGTTTTGGTGCCCTTAATTTCTCTTAGTAAGCAAAATTAAAAACTATGGATTGATTGCGGTCACGTCACAAAAAATATAGCTAAGGAAGAGTCACATATATACCACACATGGGTATGTATGAGACCTCTGGTTGAAGCTTCAATGATAGATTATGAACAATCAAGGGAAACACACTAGTCCTAAATAGCAAAAATTCTAGGTTATCAACACAAGAATGTGTGGTCCAAACAATAATTATAATGCCCAAAATTTTCTAAATTCATATATTAAAGAATGTTGCACAAAATGGTAATCATTGTACAATTCAAAATTTAAATTTTACCATTCCACATTGTATAGATGTATTTTAAATTATCAATTACATTACAATTGTATTTGAAATCGAAATCTAAAATTAGAACATGTACATGTTCAAGTGTATTCACATTGGAGCACCATGACCCAAATTTCACAAAAGCCTCCCATCTGGTATTTGTATTCTTGCAATTAAAGCATCTACAAAAATACATTTATAAAACAACCTCCACAAAAATCTTCAAAAAAATATTACACAAGACAACATGAAAACTATGCCAATGATGCAAGTGGCATAAATGTAACTCATTCATCTGGCCAATGGGTTATAGGAATGCAAGTCTCCATAATACGATCATGGTCAGCTTCTGTCATCTTCCATCTCTTTGGATCACCTCTCTTCACCTTGATTTCTGTTAGAGGTATTCGAGCTGCAACCACCAAATGACTGTATTGACATGATATATATCCAGGCATAAAATCTCTGTATATAATGTGAGCACCCTGTTTTTTCACTTTTTCAAAAAAGTGTCCCATTAGAACCATGTCTCCAACCTGGTATGTGAAGTCCCCATCTTGGTAGGGTCACACCAATCTACTCTTTATTTGCGTGCACCGCATCAAATAGTATGCAACATTTTCTTGGTTGTGGAGGGGTGTAATGACAATGAATACATCACCTACAAGATACATTAAAAATATTATTCAAATGTCCTACGTGCAAATTTCTACAATATTTGTATATGTGTAAGATATAATGAACTAATTAACCTAATGAAGACTCTTGTACCTTCCCTAACCATATCGGAAAATCGATCATAATCTAATGAGACCATTGCCTCTTCAGTGTGCATCTCTTGCCATGTTGAAATTGGATGTGGGCCCTTTGGATTAACAGATACATATTTCCATGGTTTGACATATAAATCATTTTCACAGTGATCAAGCCCACATCCATTTGCATCAATGCAAAAATCACAAAAGCAGGCATACTTCCTCGTTTCAATGGAAAATATGTCCCCCATATCTTTACTTCGAACAGAATGCAATTCCCTCTTACCAAGGATGGTGTCACAATACCATGGCATGGATCTATTAACATCTCCAAGGGAAACATCCCAGAAGAACTTGCATGGAATTCAGTTTGTCATATGTAAATTCCTATCGAGTATATGTGTTCTTTTGGAAATGTTGATATTGAATGTTATTAGCTTATTAATTGAGTTTGGAGTTTATTACTTGCACACCAGCCTTGCTTGTTCGCGACCCTGATGTCCCAAATGACGTGTGCACCAATCAACTACTTCAGTGGAGCATTTGAGTCGGGTTGCACCATAACTCATCTGGTACCTCCGAAGTGCTCGTTTCACACATGTACCTGTGCCATCATGTTCACCCTTTGCATGCCCTGTCTCAAAAAAGATCCAGGTGTGTCGAATTCTTATCTGTTTGTGCAGGCGACTCAACCAATAAAATGAGCGTGCCGACTTGAATTGCCCTTCACACCCATTTGACCAAATCCAGTGTTCAGTAAATGATACGCCTCTCTTCCTGAATGAATCATAAATCAACCCAAAGCAGTGTTGAATGAACAATGTGTCATGCTCACGATCATCAGTAACATAAAAATGGTACTCCTTGATCACTTCACGTGACTGGGGAGTGCTATCCCTACCATCAATGTTTTCCTGAGCATGTATGTACAATACATGTACGAAGATAGACACCTAGTTAGAGTGATAGTACTCACTCTGTATCTCTCTCTGAGGAGCAAAGGTGTAGTTCTCTACAAAGTCTACCACTGATAAGATTGTGCCCGACTCAAATACCTCATGGGAATGTTTGAATTCTGAAGCTTGCCACCTGGACCTATGGAGTGTTTTATGTATTCATAAATCTGACTTTGAAACTTCTCCATGAAATCTAAAACAGGAATATCATCATCGATCAAGTCGATCCTCTTGGATGGCACAGATGAAGAAGGTGTTGGATTCATGGTGACATACTCGTACCTCATCCACCTAACGGTGATATCTGACAATCCATGGTGTGTTGGATCGATAGGAAAGTTCCTATGGAACAATGTCAAATCATCGCATTCATGGCATTTTCTCCCACCTACACACCTCTTATTGAAAAACACTTGTTCAGGATTCCTATTGCATAGTATCATACAAATAAAATCTCGCACTGTGTGAGGAGCTAGTACACCGTTCCAGTGCCTTTTGCAAAAATCCAGAAATGTGTCATAGTATAGTTGAGATTCAACGTGGTACCGACAGCAACAAGTGTCGTGAATCGTATTCGGCCTAATATACCATGGTTTCAATTTGTTGAACATGCTAAATGATATTTGAACACCAAGATTGGTTTCTTGGAATTTCTCGTAAAGTGCAACTCCCGTCATCTCCATCATATGCTTACAGTGCTCCTGATAAATGCCTCTGGATAAACGTTGTCGTAGGACATGCTTTCGATCTGGAATAGCACGAGAATGACTATCCCAAAACTCTATCACCTTCTCTCTAATGCTCTCTTCCATCCTATCTCAATAGGGTTCCCTACAAATAAGAGCCCAACAAGTAGCTTCATCACTTTCATCTATCCAGACCCTGAATTTAGTATATTTGAGCAATGTTCTTTTTTAAACATTGAGCAATGATGCCATTGTTGATACCATTCGATTTCTTGAGGTGCTTTGTGCCACAAGCCTTTGTAATTGCCTTACGAGCAGCTCGGGTATCATTGTTTCTTGATTTTCCAAATGAAGATAATGCAGTTCTTACATTTTCTATTGCATTCTCGCATGTCTTTTTTGTTTTAACATCTTGAGAACCCAACAACTTTGTGGCACATTTCAATTTTTTGTGTTTTATCAACCCATGTAGGATTTGAGCTTGTGCCATCATTGAATGTTGTTCAAAATATGACTTGATTATGTTATTAACATGCTCTCTAACTCTCCGATCAAAGATCGAGTTCCCAATCTCTTCTTGTGCAGAAACAGCTGCACAATCCTCTAGAAAATTTCCACCCCTTCCAACCCCACTGCAATTCCCAATTATATTTTCAATGTGAGAGGGAAAGGTGTCATGTGATGGCTGATCAGGATCATGAGGGGGCACAGGGTCATGTGATTCTTGATCACCATGTTGTGATCTCTGACCATAATCTCTCCCTGCATAACATGCAAATTAACAAACTGAAAATTAATTACTTGATAGTTGTGCATTGAACTTTAAAATTGCTAGTAACTTGAAATTTGATGTGGAAATTGAAAAATTGAAAAATTGAAAATTGAATGTGAATTGAATTTTCCAACTAATACATTTAGCTTGAGAATTGTTCTAAGTAAAAATCGAAATTGCTAGTAACTTGAAATTTGAAATTGCTCTTGAGTAACTTGAAATTGCTAGTAACTTGAAATTTGAAATTGCTCAAGTGATACGAACCGTTACACCAAAACCCTAAGTTGTTAGTGAAATGGCGCGGAAGTGATCGATAACAGTTCAACTGAAAATAGATATGGACCCCAGGTATGTTTAGCTTCCTAAAAGTTCAGGTGTTTCACTCGGCCACCAATGCTGTCTGACGGCTTGCATATTGGGGCAGTACCCCTCACTCCACGACTCAGGTAAAACTGATAACCTCTTAGCCACAAATGACAGCTCTTGGTTTACCTCACAGGGAAAAACTAGTCAATCAGGTAGGGGTCGTTGCCCTTTTCGCTGGCAGTTCCTCTCAATGTGCGAGCTACTCTGGGGTTCCTGTGGTACTCCTCACAATGCGTTTTAGGGATTATGCCCAAGTACTTCCCACAGTTAAGTGGATAGGGATTATTCCCAGATCCGAAATTGCAATAGATGCTTGTAATTGCTAACTTAATTAAACTTGAGAATTGTTCTAGAAGTAAAGTTTGAAATTCCTAGTAAAATTTGAAATTGCTTGTAACTTGAAATTGGTAGTAACTTGTATATTTAACTTTAAAATTGGTAGTAACTTGAAAATCAACTATATATATTTAAGTCAAGATAATTATTAATAACTTGATAAAAATGATTTTGGGCGTACAAATTAATATCATCTACAATCATCACAATATATAATTGTGGGCAAATTTTCTTTATGCAATTTATGTCCATTTTACTTTTATATTACAAGAAAAATGTTATTTTAACTTTATGGTATAATTTATAAATAAATAAATATTTAAAATACAAGTTGCAAAACACCATGCAAAGAATAAATGATTACAACACTTCTACCTTAGAATTTCAAGGACAACATCATGCATCCCATGTTGTATATACATGAAATAAAAATTTAAGATTGATTTTCTACCCATGATAACATACCTATTATACTTTAATGTGGGGAAAAAAACATTGATTTAGAGATGAATACGATATTTAATTAAAAACATTACATAGTAATATGATTGAGGAGAAATTCATAATTTTTAATGCAAACTAACATTTTCATTAGTTGATGATTTTGCAATTTCAACAATAGACAATTAAATGGAAATTGTAATTTTATCATAAATTGCAATTTAAGGATTTTTTATCAATAATGCTTTACATATCAATGCAAGGTTGCAAACATTGCAAATTTAATTATTTCCAATTTGTTCTAACAAAATATATGATTCTAATCATTAACCTTATAATGGTGATATGTCATGTTAAATACAAGTTGTACAATTAACTTTAAAATTGCTAGTAACTTGAAATTTGTTGTACATGTAAATTAACAAATTGAAAATTGCTAGTGACTTGAGAAAAATGTACAAGTATTGAAAATACATTAAAACACGAAAATTGTTTGTACAACTTAATTTCAAAACAACTAAATATGTACATGCAACTTGAAATTGTACATTTAGTTTGATAATTATTAGTAAAGTTTGAAAATCAAGTATATATATTTAACTCAAGATAATTATTAATAACTTGATAAAATTTATTGTGGGCACAAAAATTAATATAATTTATAATCATCTCATTACATAATTGTGGGCAAATTTTCTTTATGCAATTTATGTCCATTTTACTTAAATACATTACAATAAAATGTTATTTTAACTTTATGGTATAAAATAAACAAATAAATATTTAAAATACAAATTGCAAATCACCAAAAAGAATAAATGATTACAACACTTCTACCCTAGAATTTCAATAGTTGATGATTTTGCAATTTCAACAATAAACAATTATGGAAATTGTAATTTTTATCATAATTTGCAAATTAAGGATTTTTTTATCAATAATGTTTCACATATCAATGCAAGGTTGCAAACATTGCAAATAATTATTTCTAATTTGTCCTAACAAAACATATGATTCTAATCATTAATCTTATCATGGTGATATGTCATGTTATATGTAAATAAAAGTACATGTGATTGATGGAAATTTTTTTAATGTAAACATTATAATTAAATAGCTCTTTGAACATTAATTTGTATTCAAATATTCATTACTATGAAAATATTTCCAACCACCATAACTATGAAAATATTCATTCATTTGTTTTCAAATTGAATAAATTCTAACTAATACATAACTATCACAACATGTTCATTTCAAAATATTCATTCATTTGTTTTGAAATTGAATTTTCTAACAAAACAATAATTGAAATTATATTTAACTTGAAATTGTTAGTAACTTAAAAAATTGCAATTAGTTAAATATGTACAATTTAACTTGAAAATAATGTCCAAGTGTACATTTAATTTGAAAATTATTTTAATAACATTGAAAATTGTTAGTAAAGTTTATAAATTTGTAAATAGTAAATATGTACATACATTTTAACTTGAAAATAGAATCTATTTGTGTACAAATTTTATTTGAAAATTGTTGGACAATAAAATTGAAATTTGTTAGCAACTTTGAAATAATTTGAAAATTGTTAAAGCAACTTTGAAGCATAATTTGAAAATTGTTAACAACTTTGAAATAATTTGAAAATATTTAAAAATATGTTCATATATTAACATGAAAGTAGAATCTAAATTTACATGTTTCATTTCATTTGAAAATTGTTCTAATTTAACATTTGTTTAAAGCCACTTGAAAATTGTTCATTTAACATAAAAATTGTTGCAAACTTTAAAATTTAAATAACAAATTGATGAAATAAATAAGAATATCATTACAAATAAATATGAAACAAATTAAATTATGAAATTTAGTTAAATTTATTGGAAAATTGTTACTAATTTTGTAAATTATGTAGCATGATATTTAAATTATGATAGCATGTAATTCAATAATTTACCTTGGTTGTGCTCCATTGGAATTTGTTGCACCAAATGTGCATCTTCTTCTTCTCTCAACCTTGCTCTTTGTTGTCTCATTCGTTCTATACTCTTCTCACATTCTTCATTGGCATTTTGTTGTTTAGCATATTTTCTTTGTCTTTTTATTTTATTCCCCATCAACCTACAATGAAAACAAACAATTTTTTTCAAAATGTTATAACAAACAACAATATATTAGTATGAAATCTTCAAATATGCCTACAAAGAAATCTTACATGAATCAATTTACAATGAAAACAAACAATTTTTTTTTCAAATTGTTATAACAAACAACAAAATGTTAGTATGAAATCTTGAATTATGCCTACAAAGAAATCTTACATGTCTAGTGAGATCTAATTTAGCAATATGAAAATTACAAATCTCTAATTCAACAAGCTCAAATTGACAAAGCTCTAATGGAGAAAAAAATAGCAATGAGGTAAATTGTTGTTTGTGAATTCTTGTTTGCTGGTTATATAGATGTTCATTCATGTTTTTACGAGGGAAGGGTAGTTGGCAACATTAATTGTTTCCAACTCCTTTCGCGGTTTTGCCTTAGTGTTTATAGATTGTTTTTACACACAGAAACCATCGATCGAGCCATTTTGACAGACCCTCGATCGAGCAATACCTCGATCGAGGTATTTTTAAACCCTAGATCGAGGTATTGTTAAACCCTCGATCGAGGGTCTATTCAGCCCTCGATCAAGGTATTTAAAAAAGCTCGATCGAGGGCTTAAAAACAGGCCGATAGCCCTTTTCCCTGCAGAATGGTTTTTTTGTTTGCCTTCCATAGAGTTAAACCATGTTATTAAATGTTCATTAATGAGTGAACTTGATACCATTGGATTCGTTAACGAATTCTCTATCCAGATAGATAAAATTTATGAATTTTTATTTTCATATGTCTTTTGTTTTAAATTTCTACTAAACGTTGCTCTAAAAAACCATGCCGACAACTTCCATTGAGCTCAAAGATAAATCCACAAAATTCAAAATACACATCCGAAAAATTTGAAAAAATACACAAGCCCTAGATAAACACATCATCTTCAAAAGGGTATTTTTATTTTTTCAGATTATGTAATGAATTTAAAGATTTGGTGCACGAACACACATGTGTGCAAAATGCGACTGAAATATTTATTGGTCATTTTAGAAAAATAATAATAAATATATTTTTTCGAGAAAAATTAAAAGAAAAATATGTAAGCCCTAGTGCATTCTGTCTAGATCATGTTCGCATATTTCATTTTTTTTAATCATTACTTTAACATTAAATTATCGTGTACAAACACAAACTACTTGTTAATTGCTCTTCACATTTTTAAGTACACACGTTTCATTAAATGAAAATTCGACACAATAAATGACATTGGAATCTTTCGAAAAAAAATCATTGGAAAGCCAACATAATTATCTACATTTCATTTTTCAATCGCATGTCAAAATTCATTTGGCAAATATGAGTTTCAACGACTTCAATTTGGTACATGGATAAAATTTCTGTTTTTCACCGTCATATTTGGCCAAAAAGAGTTACACATCTTCATGGAATCACGCATGTATATTAGTGCTATAAACATGGTGCAAAGCCTGCTGCTCAGTAGTTTCATTATATCAAGAGAATTTTCATTGATATAAAAAATGTATGGAATGCACAGTAGAAGAACAAAATTTATTGTTTATACCACCTGGTCTATTCTGGTAATGCAATTTATTTAATTGTCTTTATCTAAGTGAAAAAAGAGAATTACCGCCTTTATAGACACATATGGAATATCTCAATTTCCATTTCAGACTATCCTACGAATTTGACTCTTACCCTTTAGACATGATGAGAGACTAAGAAGCCTAGTGTCTGAGCTGGTCCAAATAGTAGTGAGGGATAATGAGCTATACTAAAAGGAGGAAAATTAATGCTAGTTTGAGGCATCTATGCTGCTGCTGCTTCTCCACTCGATAATTCCTCACCATGTGTGTCTTCTACCATGGAAAAATCACCTCTTGATTCTTCTCCTGTTCTATCTTTTTTTCGTAGAGGCCCTATCTCTGGCTCATCAATTTCCAAATATTCCTATGTCCCTTTAGCTACTCTCTTGATCCCTGCTTCTATATTTTGATTTTATGGAGCGATCTCAGAACTTCCTATAGCTACTTGAAATTGTTCCCAAGTCAGTAGGTTGGCTATTCTTTCCGAGTGAGGGTGGGGCATGCAGATATATTGGGAGTTCTTATTTTCCATTCTTTCAGGATAGGCTGTAACACCTCTACCCCAAAGTGGTTTTAAAACTCTAATTTGGGAGCCATTGTCAATTTGAATCTTCCATGTGCCCTAGTGGTTTGGGAAATGACTCATCATGCTTGCTTTATCTTCCTTTTGTGCTATTTCATGACGTGATGTTCCTATTGGCCATCGATTTTTATTTCAGCGGGAGGATGAGGAGGCATATAATACGATCGTCGACCTCAAACTATGATAGATTAACCGACGATCGAACCCCATATGAGGAGGCATATAACTTGCAATATGTCAAAATGTGGGAATTGGGATGATGAGGAGAAAGAGCATAAGCCCCTTCTCACAATTTGGTAATATTTAATGTGATTGGACTTAAAATTTTGGAACCTTGGTGATGAGAAGAAAGGGCATGTCTCCTTTCTCACTATACAATATAATTCGTCATTGTAAAGGAATTAATTATGTGAATATTGAAAAAGACACGTTGAACTCACAAAATCGAATGGTTAGAATAATTACACTTATTATGAGTAAGTTTTTAAATGATAATAATTTTTTTGGAAATTGATAATCACAACATTGGAAACCAGTATTCACACTACTGGAAGCTAATAATGACACTTTAAAAAACCATTAATCATACTTTTGGAAATCGATCATCTTACTTCTAGAAACTGATGATCGCAATTCTGGAAACTAACAATCACAATTATGAAAACCGATAATCACATTATGGAAAACCAATAATGACACTTTCAGAACATGTTGTAAGTCCAGATTCTCACTGAGAAGTCTAAATTTAATGAAATGGGGGTTTATATATATATATATATATATATATATATATATATATATATGTGAGACAAGGGCTACATTACAATATATATATATATATGTGAGACAAGGGCTACATTACAATAAAGGTCTTAGCCAACCAATAAATATAATAGTGAAAATGAAATGTTACAATATATAGGTATATATGGATTAACATGCCCCTCTCCTTCAAAAAAGTGTTGTCCTCAAAACTTGATTAACTATGGATGTTTCTATATGAAGAACTCATCTTCCCATGTTGCCTCTTTGATGCCCCTTAAACCTATTAAAGGCTTAGCTATGAAGAGCATGATGAAGAGAAGTTTAAGGTGCCTAAGCTTATTGAAAGAGCAATAAAAGAGATTAATAAGAAGCCTCTTCAAGGGGGAAACCTCCTTATACAATGTATCCAATACACAAAGCAAGATGGGATGATTCAAAGACTAGGTCTTGGTATATATATATATATATATATATATATATATATATATATATAGGATACAAAAGGTACACTTACAATTAAGGTCCTAGCCAACCAATAAATACAATACTAATATAATAATGCAAATTAACTGTTAAAAAATAAAGGTATATAGGGATTAACAATGGAAAAGCAAGCAATTCCTCATATTCTTTAGAATATCTAGTAAATGATGCAATCTTTGTTAATTGTTGGCTAAAATAATTTTATTCATACCTCAATTTGTGAAATGCTTCAAAATGGCTAAGTCAAGTGAATGCTGATTTTTAGCAATGTGAAACTATGGACGAGTCAGAAGGAGATGGATCCTTCGTGCTAAAAACTCCATGCAAATCACTAAAATCAGTGAAGGAAAAAAGGATGCAAGGATTTGGGTATGTGGATATTTGATTGTGAAAAGGGAGGTGTTATGTCCAGACTCCAAAACAACTCTAAAGCATGCATGGGATGTGGAATTATTGTCTATTAGATATTTATCAATGAAAATTAAGATGAAAAAGGGAATAGGAAGTCCACCTTCCACACTTTGCATTCCATGCAGAATGTGAGTTACATAATCTTGAGGGGCTTGGAGGAAACATTAAATTTATCCTTTACAATGTGGAAAATGATAAATATTCTTAAGACTATAGTTGAGGCTACTTGGCCATAGGGGCATGTACAAAGTAATAAAAGAGTGCAACATGTAACCCACAATACCTTCATGTTAAAATTAAATATGCTAAGACAGAAAATAGCAGCATTACATTCCATTTCACAATAATAGCATATACAGGATCACTGAAGAAACAACAAGCATAGCATAGACACAAGAGACAGATATTTATCCTGGGAAACCCTCATGGGGTAGAAAACCCAGCAAAGCTTCCTCAATATAGATGACCAGCAATATACAAAGATGAAACCCTGAGACATGATCTCCTCCTCCACAATAGCAGACCTCTCCTCCACAAGTGCGCTATCCTCAAGTGAGTGAGTGTGTCAAATGAGGAACACACCTCCTCTATTTATACACTACTCTGACATATCTTTTACACAAGTACACATAGGCTCGTATTTAACCAATGGGTTAAATACCCCACTACAACTGACTGGGCCGACCCCTCTAGGGTGGTCTAATAACCCTTTGACCCACATAACACATACAGGGCCGACCCCCACTAGGGAAGTCTAATAACCCAAGTTACCACAATCTGACGGAGGAATAAACATCTCCGGATATACAATAAGGTCTTCAAGGAGGAATGAAACATCTCCAGAATAATAAAGTACAAATATAATATTCTTTGAAGTTACAATATCTCAACACTCCCCCTTAACAAGAAGGATATTATAACAGCATCTGCACGAGCAAGGAGTCATCAACATCATACATGATACATCTATAAATCATTGGAAGCTTTCTCAACATCATCAGTAACTCAAGTAGTTACTGGAACATCTTCAATACTGGAACATCAACATCTTCAGTACTGAGTCTTCATCTTCTGCAGCACTCAAACAGCTATAGCAACATCGATATCTGAATCGTCACGATCATCAGCATCATCATCACACAATCATCAGCATCGTCATCACACGATCAACATCGTCATCTAGATCAACACGATCAGCATCGTCACATCATCTCGATCTACAGCATCGTCACATCATCTCGATCTACAGCATCTGGATCATCACGATCTACAACATCTGGATCATCTCGATCTACAGCATCTGGATCATCTCGATCTACAGCATCTAGATTATCTCGATCTACAGCATCTGGATCATCTCGATCTACAACATAAGTATCCTCAACCATACAAGTAAATTAATCAATACATGTATCATCAAAAGTATGTATTCTCACCAATACATCTATCATCAAAACATGTATTCTTACTAATACATATATCATCAAAAGCATGTATTCTCACTAATACATCTATCATCAAAAGCATGTATTCTGACTAATACATCTATCATCAAAAGCATGTATTCTCACTAATACATCTATCAATACAAGTATCCACACCGATACAAGTATACACAATAGCAGCATACCCTGCAACACATATGATCCAATTACGGGATGGTCAATCCCTCTCACTTTAGGACATAGGTCCAAGGATGATACAATCCTGATCCACTTATGGGATGATCAATCCCTCTCAATTTAAGACATCTCTCATGTCTATGGACGATGCAATCCAGATCAACTTACAGGACGATCAATCCTTATCCTTTTAAGACACCTCACCATGTCTAGGGATGATGCAATCCCGAATCAACTTACAGGATGATTAGTCCTTATCACTTTAAGACACCTTACCATGTATAGGGACGATGCAATCCCAATCTACTTATAGGATGATTAGTCCTTATCACTTTAAGACACGTCATCATGTCTAGGGACGATGCAATCCCAATCTACTTACAGGATGATTAGTCCTTATCACTTTAAGACACCTCACCATGTCTAGGGACGATGCAATCCCAATATACTTACAGGATGATTAGTCCTTATCACTTTAAGACAAGTCTCATGTATAGGGATGATGCAATCCCATCACGTACATTTTGAACCTAGTTCATGGACGATGCATTCCTGTCATGTACCTTTTTAACTGAAGTCCAGGGACGATCCAGTCCTGTCATGTACCTTTTGAACCAAAGTCCAGGGACGATCCAGTCCTATCAATTTTCGGAGACCTCATGTCTACGGCTCAGTTCACAGGACCAAAGTCCAAGGATGATCCAATCCTTACCGTACATTTAGGACCACATCCAAGGATGACTTAGTCCTCCACCGTACATTTAGGACCACGTCCAAGGATGACTTAGTCCTCCACCGTACATTTAGGACCACGTCCAAGGATGACTTAGTCCTCCACCGTACATTTAGGACCACGTCCAAGGATGACTTAGTCCTCCACCGTACATTTAGGACCACGTCCAAGGATGACTTAATCCTCCACCATACATTTAGGACCACGTCCAAGGATGACTTAATCCTCCACCGTACATTTAGGACCACGTCCAAGGATGACTTAATCCTCCACCGTACATTTAGGACCACATCCAAGGATGACTTAATCCTCCACCGTACATTTAGGACTACGTCCAAGGATGACTTAATCCTCAACCGTCCACCAAGGACTTCATTCTCGAAGACATATGTCTACGGCTCTTCTTTCGGACTGAAGTCCAGGGATGATCCAATCCCCTCACATGTTCACCAAGAACTTCATTCTTGAAGACATACGTCTACGGCTCTTCTTTCGGACTGAAGTCCAGGGATGATCCAATCCCCTCACATGTTCACCAAGAACTTCATTCAGGAAGACATACGTCTACGGCTCTTCTTTCGGACTGAAGTCCAGGGATGATCCAATCCCCTCACATGTTCACCAAGAACTTCATTCACGAAGACATACGTCTACGGCTCTTCTTTCGGACTGAAGTCCAGGGGTGATCCAATCCCCTCACATGTTCACCAAGAACTTCATTCTCGAAGACATACGTCTACGGCTCTTCTTTTGGACTGAAGTCCAGGGATGATACAATCCTCTCATGTCCACCAAGGACTTCATTTTCGAAGACATACATCTACGGCTCTCTTTAGAACAAGTGTTCAAGGATGATACAATCCCTCTTCTTTCTTGGAGACACTTGTCTACGGCTCACTTTAGAACTTGTGTTCAAGGATGATGTAATCCTCACATGTATTCTCATCAATTACTATCGATCCTGGGAACCCATACAGAACCTGATTCACACTTCTTCTTTAATTACACCATTAAGAGAATGGTCTTATCTAGCCACTTGGAGCAAACATCTCATCATGATTCTCTTCTTCTTTCTAAGAGAATCTTCTAGCCACAAGCCTTCTATAGTGTGTTTGATTTGAAAATCTTTTTTGTTTAACATCCATCGCTTGTTCAGTGTTCATCATTCATCATGATCTTTCCTACAAATCAAAATTAAGTACATGATTAGTAATACTTCATAATCATCAAATCATATTGACATGATAACCTATTATGCATACAGATATCATTTACATAGTTATGCAACTATTTTGACCAATACTTTGGCACAACACTTTCCCATATCCTGTATGCATACAGTGGTTATCTAGATGCCTTCCATCTCTACCAGAACATACTATCGAGAGTGTGCACAGCTCTCAGCATGTCAGCAAAGAGATTTCATTCTAGACAAGCAACAACGGAATGTTTGTCCAACTTACCAATCATATGCATATTAGTAGTATATTGTTCAATGCTCTATGAATGTTTACACTCAGCATGATATATTCTAGGAATACAAATATGCATACAAGCAATATCATTTACTATTTCAAATAACAACTCAAATACTTATCTTTTATGTTTGTGTGGTTGCCTCCCGCTTGATCTTCTATATGTCTTTTGAACTTGTATTCATTCTGTACCACTGTGCATGCTCAAGTGTGCACTAGTGTCATCCTCATGATCTCATACACAAACATACATTCATTAGTATATTCTCCAAACATTCTAATTCTAAATAATCTTGAATATGTATAGTCATGATCATTAGTATTCAGGGTTTCAAGGAAGTCTTCTTTTACTCATGCATATTCTTGTTTGATCATAGTACTCTTCTGGTTAATTAAATCATCAAGACAAGAGACATAATATGCATAAACCCTTGATTACTAACTTTATGAATAAGCATAACCAATCATACCAAGTATACTTATATAAGGGATCCTAACACAAGGTAAGATTCTAACTTGACATAAGAAAACATATCTGGATTAGTTATGTACAACATACCTAAACAATCTCTTCAATGATTTAGAGATCATGAGCTAGAACCTGCATGTATCATAGGTTAAGCATAATATAACAAAGTCATACATACTTGGTAAGTAGAACAAATATTATGGATGAGTCTTTGTCTTCATGTTGTCATGGTCATGGAACTTGATTTGTCTTTTGTGATGTACCTGTATCTTGTTAGCAGACAACATCAACCTCACACAACACCATAATGCATTAGTACAATCATATAGCCCTAATCAATGAATGTCTTCGATCATTCACATGCATTCATACTGTTACTAGGGTGATAAGACAATTCTAACAATAATCAAGATTGTACTAATAAATAATATGAAGACAAACACATTATGAACTTAATCAAGAATCAGATTTCAAGACATACCTGAACCTCCTTAAGTCATACCTGTCGAGACTTCTTGTAGTCTTCTTATGTAAGGCCTTAGCCTCAACTCCCCCTGAAACTTGATCTGGAGATTGATTAGGGTTTGCTAGAGAAACCCTAAAAATTCAATCTTTGATTTTCACACTTCCGAATGAATGGAAGGATGTGTCTTGCTGAGCTGATCAAACTAGCATACTTCAATTTTGAAATCTCCAAAATTTGACCCCTCAAAATTGGCTTTGAAACTTTTGGATCTTCTGGACAGTATCCCGAACTAAGGTTTGATGGTGCCCACCCTTCTGCTCAATCAAAAGGTTTGATCCAAGGCTCTAAACTCTTATTTTTCTGAGGAGCTTCCAGCCGTGGTTACAGACTTAAAAAATTCCAACTTTTGCTGAAGCCCTAATTTTCCATCTTTCTGATCAAAATCCCGAGCTAGGGTTTAATCAAGCCCGGTCTTCTACCCAACCAAAAAATTCGATCTTGGTCTCTAAATTTTGATTTTCCTGAGTAGCATTCAGCCATGGATTCTGATTCCAAAAATTTTAACTTTCTCCAAAACCCTAAATTCCGGAAGCCATGAATAAAGGTGCTCCAAAAATAATTTTGTTTTGACAGAAATATGTACCTGATTGTTTCTGCTATAACTCCGAAATTTTCGCTCCACAGGGTCTGAAATTTTTTTTTGCAGTAGCCTGACCTGTCATCTTTCCATCCTGACAGGTTTGACCTCAATTGGATTTTCTGAGAGAGAGTTATGCCAAATGTCACAACGTGACCTGTTTTGGGATAATACAGGAGAGTGAACTTGTACGGAATGCCACGTGTCACTGTTTGAACTTAGGACTCTGAAAACGTTTCCTAAGATAGCTCGCCCTGTTATCTTTCCATCCTGACAGGTATGACCTCATTTGGACTCTCTGAGAGAGAGTTATGCCAAGTGTCGCAACGTGACCTGTTTATGGGATAAAACATGAGAGCAAACTTGTACGGTGTGCCACATGTCACTGTTTCAGCTTCGGCCTCTGAAAACGTTTCCTGAGATAGTATAGTCTGTGTACTACCTGTCTCTTTTTACGAAATTTCATTTGGAGCTTCCTAGCCCAAGTTATGACCTTTTTTCCTAGGTCATCTGATTTTGACTGAGATCTGGAAGAGGCAGAAACCCTAACTTGTACTGATCATAACTTACAAAGTACAACGAATCTGAGGGTGCCCTTTGGACACAAGATACCTGGAGATGTTATATACGGCCTGTAAGGATTTCAGATCCTGAAACTACTCCAAAATGGATTTATAGCGAAAGTTCTACGATGACTGGTTTTTGCTATGTAAAACCCTAACCTTCAAATTGTCGTAAGTGAAGCAAGTGTCGTACGTGTCATACCTTGCCTTCCTTCAGGTTAGCTCTGATACCATGTTAAAATTCAATATGCTAAGATAGAAAATAGCAGCATTACATTCCATTTCACAATAATAGCATATACAGGATCACTGAAGAAACAACAAGCATAGCATAGACACAAGAGACAAAGATTTATCCTGGGAAACCCTCATGGGGTAGAAAACCCAGCAAAGCTTCCTCAATATAGATGACCAGCAATAAAAAAAGATGAAACCCTGAGACATGATCTCCTCCTCCACAATAGCAGACCTCTCCTCCACAAGTGCACTATCCTCAAGTGAGTGAGTGTGTCAAATGAGGAACACACCTCCTCTATTTATACACTACTCTGACATATCTTTTACACAAGTACACGTAGGCTCGTATTTAACCAATGGGTTAAATACCCCACTACAACTGACTGGGCCGACCCCTCTAGGGTGGTCTAATAACCCTTTGACCCACATAACACATACAGGGCCAATCCCCACTAGGGAAGTCTAATAACCCAAGTTACCACAATCTGACGGAGGAATAAACATCTCCGGATATACAATAAGGTCTTCAAGGAGGAATGAAACATTTCCAGAATAATAAAGTACAAATATAATATTCTTTGAAGTTACAATATCTCAACACTTCACCCTACTGTAGCCATGTTGGACTGAACATTTACTACCTAGTCATTGTAATTGTTTCTTGGGCCATTTTCACATTTAGGGAGTGGGTAGATAGATGCAAAACCTTTATCAGTAGACAATTACTCCATAACCAATTCTTAGGAGTCCTTTGGTCTTTTGATTGGAGGAATGAGTTAAAAGTTGAGGAGACTGAGAGAGAAAATTTTGTGTGGTGAAGAGTTAGGGTTTAGGTAAAGAGGACCAAGTATTTGGGAGAAGAAAGAGATTCATCCTTACAGTTAGAGAGATGAAGTTGATATTTCCACTAACATAGAAAGATATTAATCACTTAGGAAGAGTATAAGAATATCCATGTCATATTGTGACGGTTTGATATTATGGAATCATTGGCATTTGGTTCATTAAGGAATTGAAGGCTAATTTGGGAAATTTCCCAAGCCATAGAAATAAAGAAGGAGACAAACTTCTTAATCATAATGAAGGAGATCCAATATTCAACGTGCATGGAGGGAAAAGTTGTCCTAGATTTGAGATTCACTGCCAAACTCAAGATTATAGAGTGGAAGGAGAATGATAAAATTGTTATACATTTACAACAAAATATCCTCCACGGATTCAATGTGATTTATCCCTTCAAATAATAGGAAGACATTGCTAATTTTGCTTTAATGCTAACATGAGAGGAAACAAAATTTAGAGGCACACCCATTCAAGCCTAGATAATTTGGTGGAAGAAGAGTGTGATACCTTGAGAGGATATTTAAGTTAAATACCTCTCCTTATCCTTTGAATCATTGGCATAGTAGCATGGCTCTCCCTGATCTTGTGTTGTAATTTGCATCTCTGTAGTATTTTTGGGAGATGAGAAAAGCGCCCTCTTTGATGTTGGTATTTCCAATTCGGGTTCCAATGCAAATATATGTGTTTTATAGTGTGTAATTGTATGAGTTTTATGATTTGTGAAAAATATTCCAAGATAGAAAAAGAGTTCTTGACATAGCTTCATTAATGCTAAGTGATTCATGAAGAAGGAGGACAACAACTAGTACTATTGAAAACGATTGTATCTAGAGACATAGATTAGTAATGGAGGTAGAACTACACCAAGAACATATATTGTACAATATTTCCTCATAAGAATTTTGTGGGATTTCAACAAGCTTATAGCTTAGGAAATACACTAGATGAGACAAGAGAGCATCCCCGTTCATTGAACCTTATGAGTGATTGTATAGGTAGCATAAAAACTACTAAGTCATGAGGTAAAATGGGAATACCATAAATGGTGTGGAATATTTAATGGATTCAAGCCATTTTCTCTTCAAAGGATATATATGGTGTGCGAAGAAAATATAACCACAATCAACAATTTCAAAGGGAAAAAATTATGTCTAAAAGAGTCAATGATTTTCCAGGAGTTAGAAATCTACAATTGGGTAGGTATGATTTTAATTGATACAAAATGGATTAATATATATTTTTTCACCTATTCATAGATTTCGGGGTTAAAATATTAAATGAATTGGCTTGTAGGGCCCATTTTAGGTGTAGGTCTCACTTTTAAGATTCAGGGTCAAAAAATATCTGAAATTTTTTGAGGGATTAAATGACAATTTTCTTTTGGTAAAACCTTTCTTTTCACCAAGATGCAATTTTATACACACCAATACCTTTCCAACAGTCCAAAAATCACCTCAAACAGAGTCCGTATGAAGAAGTTATGCATCCCACAAGTTGACCTATGTAGTTGGCCACCATGGTATCGAGTGAATTCCACGTCAACTCCTATTTTTCACATATGTGGAGCTAGTCATTTGTGTAACTTCAAGAAAATTTTAGAAGGACCAAAAACCTAACCCTAATAAGGAGTTGAGGCATGCAAAAAAACCCTGAAAGTAACCCTATACAGCTATCATGCTATGTTAAATATTAGACTGCTAGGAGAAGAAGGGGGTTCCATTATTTTGATGTATTGTATTGTTCCATAGCTGAGAAAACAACACGAGGGTGGATATCAGAGTAGAAAATAATATATATATGAGATCCTATAACATCCATTTTGGTCACAGAGTCATAGGTAACTCCATAGAGAGTACTATTTCCTTCGTATTTTCATTTTGATAGAAAGAGAAAGGCATAGTCCTCATTTGTGGCTGGGTTTTCCCCCATAGTGGGTTTTTCGAGGGTATATATTGTGTTATTTTGTGGATTGTGTACTTATTTACTCTAGTTTTCTCTTTCAGTTCCATTATATTCAATATTTTATAGAATTAATTAAATTAACACAATGAACTAAGTTGTAAGATCTGTTCTAAAGAACTAATCTAGTGGAATATCCACAACAGTTTATGGATCATGAATGGTTTCTTGAAGAAATTGAACTATACAAGGATGCAACTCAAAATTCTCTTCAGATTATTTTTCTAAGATAGAGCTTATTTATGTCATCAATTTGTTGGACATAAGACTCTTCATTTGTACTTGCCTTTATTCATGCATTGGAGAAGTTCATATAAGCCTTTGGAAATGACTAAGGCAAGTGCACACATAGTTTTAGCAATGTGACGTTGTGTATGATTCAAAGGGACGTGTAACCTATGTTCTCTGCATTCCATAAAAAGACTTAAGAAAATACTAAAATAAACTTATGCAAAAAGGATATGGAGCTTCACGTATGTGTAGCTTTGGTTGTGCGAAGGAAGATGTTACCTTCACACTTCACAACAAATATAAAGATTGAAAAAGGTGTGGAGTTCATTTCAATGAAAAATGTGAAGGCTATGAAAACCTTTATCAATATAGAGAAAAAAGGAAGAGGGCATAGGAAATCCTCTTTCCATATTTTGCATTTCATAGAAGGAACCATAAGCTTGTGTGGCTTGGAGAAAACATGCCTCTACCTTCTACAACACAGTAAAGATATAATATTAAGAGAATGGCTTAGGCGAGTTCACCATGGGGGCATGTAATAAGAAACAAAAGGGTTCAATGTGTCACCCATAAAGTTTCCTTTTCCCTTCCCTAGCCACATTGCAAAATAATAGTTACTACCTAGTATAACTATTTCTTGGGCCATTTTGGCATTTAGGGAGTGGGTGGAAAAGTGTATAACATCACCAGGAAAACAATTAATCCATAATCGATACTTTGAGTCATTTGGAATTCTAATTAGAGGAAGGAGATAAAAGTTGAGGAGACAACATAGAAAGGGTTGCGTGTTGAAGAGTCAAGATTTAAGTAAAGGGGACCTAGTAGCTTAGGAAAGAAAGAGATTTGACCTTCCATTTGCAGAGAGAGATCATATTTCCACTCACATAAAAATATCTCAAAAAATTAGGAAGAGTCACAAAAAAGCCATATTGAATCATGTTATTTAGATATTCTAGAATCGTTGAAATTTAGTTTGATAAGGAATTGAAGGTCAATTTGGGGAGTTTCCCGAGTTGTAGCAACAACGAAGGAGACAAGCTTTTAGTTGATATGTAAGGAGGTTCAATCTTCAATGTCAAAGGAGAAGAAGTTGTCCCATCTTTTCAAAGACATTGATGGTGTTGGGATTCCATAGCTTAAGGAGAAGGACATACTTGTTTTGCATTTACAACAAGATATCACCTAAAGGTTGAATAGTTAGGTCCTTCCAAATAATAGGAGGAGGCCACTAATTTTTTTTGGATCATAACGTAATAGGAAAGAAAATTTAGAGGCACACAAGTCCAATCATAGACAAGTTGTTGGAAGAAGGTTGTGAAACCTTGATATCACATTTAAGGTAGTTACCTATCCTTAACCTTTGAGTTATTGTCATAGGAGAAGGGCTCCAATTTATATGTGTTGTAATCTGCATCTCTTTGAGATTTCTAGGAGTTGAGAAAAAGCCTCCTCTTCAATGTTGGTTTCTCATATGGGTTTCCAAATATATATGTATTTTGTGGTGTGTCATTGTATGGGTTTTATCTGTTTCATTTCTTATTTTAATACATGGTAAAGTATGAAGTTAGCATTAATACAATCATAGGATAATTACATAACAATATTTGTTAATATTACATACTTGTAATTTACTAGAAATAATACATGCAAGGCTAAATAACCAACACAATAAAGAACTATGATTTTTTTTTACACATTTATAACTTTAAAGGAATCAATGCTCACAAATAATATAAACCATAGGTTTAGTGGTTTGCGATCATATTTTCTACTATGGAAATTCACTAGGTAAAGCACCGTGACTATTTCTATACTTGTTCAAAGCTTTCCAACATATTCCTAAACTTTGTCAACAACAAAACTTCCTTCAAGGTTGTTCATATTTTAGATGACATATTTGAAATTCATTCTTATCCTAAGAAAACATATAGGTGTTCTTCCTCTCATCATGTATTGGGGTTCTATCATGTTACATGTATCCTTCCCAACAACAAGTGTCATGCATCCAATAATATAATGTCCCACAACACTTCATTATTATGTTGTCCAATATTAAATTCTACTCTAAATCAATCTACCATCATGATTTAATATCTTTATGGAGACAAAATAGTCTATATGGCTACAAATTCTTTTAAAATACTAAATTAAATTTATATATCATTTCTAAAGATACCATTTTATGTTCTCCCATCATTAATAATTAATTCGCAACACCTCCCCCATTCTTCCATCCTTGCATTTGGTTTTGAAGAGACTACTCTTCCACTCTCAATTGTTTTAATCTAGTATGTATTGTTTCTTCATTAAAGATTTCAACTTCTTCGTCATCATATTTTTATCTTATTTTGTTGTTTTTTTTTTCAGAGGAAAAAAATGTACTATTGCTATTCACCAGAATCAAATAGTACAAAGATATATCAAGTCTCATATTCTCAAGACTTTCCATCATAACCAAAGCACGCAGGCTCGTACAAAAATAACAAAAGATACAGAAAATAGATCTGTAACTTAACTATCATCCATCAAAAAAATTGTTCATTCTCAATAATCCCCAAAAAAGTAATGGGCCCCATTTTCCAAAACATTTTGCTCAAACCATTCCTCCCAAATAAGATGTCCTTTGATTCCATCAAAAGCTTGCTTAGATAACTTATCAGCCAAATCATTGTGCTCTCTATAAATATGTTCAAAAGTGATCTTCTCACATTTGTCGATCTCCACCCTAGTGCGCAGACACCAATGTTGAAGAGCCAGAACATGTAGGCTGTAGTCCTTAGTGGCCCATTTAATTGTAACTCAGGAGTCCCCATAAACATTTAAGTCCACAAGACCAAAGATATTTGCAACCTTCAGTACACACCACAATGCCAGCAATTCCGCCTTCATGTTTGTCCCTGTACCACAATTAAGGTGTAGTGTAAAATAGTGATCTTTGTTAAAAAAAATCACACCACCAGCTGCACACAAACCATGCTGAGCTACCCCATCAAAAAAAGAACCGGCTGATTAATCAAGAATGTGAACAGATTGATCCAATTTGTACCAAGCTTTATCTTATCATTCCTATAGATCTGTGCCATATTCAAAACAGTCACCCCACAAGTTGTAACCTTAAGAACTCTACCCTGGAAAGTAGCACTATTTCTAACATACCATATAATCCATGCCATAATGATAAGTAGTAGGAGATGTGAATTTGCAGTCATGTACCAGTTAAGTAGACAAGAACCAAAGTCACCAACATCCCAAACATCATTTATATGTAAATCTGCACAAATAATTTCCCATATCTTTCCCAAAATGACAATCAACAAAAAGATGACTGACTGTTACCACATTTTGTTTGCAGAGGATGCACCAATTGGGGCCAACCCAACCACGCCTTAACAGAATGTCCCAAGTTTTTAGTGTTTCCTGTAGTGCCTGCCAAAGGAAACACTTGATTTTCAAAGGTAAATCCCACTTCCAAATTTTTTATACCACCAGTTATGCGGGTATATAAATTTGTTTTGAAGAATCCTAATATAAGCTACTTTTGCAGTCACCTTGCCCGAATTCTCATCACCTATCCATACAATTTTATCATCTCTGTCATTAAGTTGAACTCCCGCAGCACATAAGTTATGAACAAACCTATCCCATTCAAAAGCATCCAAGCCATAAAGTCCCAGGTATTTAGAGCTGAGCCAGTATTTCCCTTCACCAGAAAAACGAGCTCCATTTCTAACCTTATTCAGTGTAGATAAACCATAAAACTTTAAGTAACCCAGCAATCTCTCAGAGAATTTATAAGAGTCCTCTAAACCGAGTATAGGGTCCTTCCCCACCTTAATCTGTTCACTGGTCCCCACCTGCCATTTTATGTTGTCCACGATCCAGCCAAATACCTTAAGCAAACCTCTCCACATAGGGGCATGCACCCGCCTAGGTTCTTTGGTTTCCATAACCAAGAAAACACCTCCATCTTTATATACTTATTATGAATAACTCTTGACCAAAGAGTGCCTCTGAATAATCCGCTCCACAGGCACTTTATCCTCACAGTAGTATTGAACACTTTGAGATCTTTGATACCCAACCGCCGAACCTATGAGGTCTAGAAATAACCTCCCAGCCAGTCGTGATCAATTTTGCTTTTTCAACACTACCAGTCCATGTTACTATAACATTCACTTTTTTTCTTCTAAAGTTTCTCTTATATTAATATAACTCTTAAATATTCATATTCATTTTTACACATATCTTCTCTTTAAAAGCAACAAATTTTAGCTTTTCTTAACATATTTATGACAATAATATTCATATATCTACTTTATCATCTACCTTTTCCTCTTAAAACTCCTTACCTTGATCCAATTATGTATATTTTTCGTTAAATTCTTTATCATTGTAAATTTTTTAATCTCTTGTATATTAGATTACTACCTTACTCCATCCTCTTGTCTTATTATGAACTTTCCTTCTAAATCATAGATTCTTAGCCACCTTATTTGTGATTTATTTTTCCAAAGAGCATTAATCTTTTTACATATGCAGTTAACCCATTAATATTGTTTTTGAAAGACATGGAATATGCAGTTAACTCATTAATATTGTTTTTGAAAGACATGGAAAAGTCACTCGTGTCCATACATTTTCTCGAGAATAATTTGGTCGTTAGTGGCCAATTCAAGCAAAATCAACACAAAATCCTTGTCATCTTCCAATTTCTTGTTTATATTGTCAATACATTAATCAACAGCCATAATCATATTTCAAATCCTGGCCATCTTCCAATTTCTTCTCTATATTGCCAATCCATTAATCAACAAGTGCCTTCAAGTAATTTGCTTATTTGTGTCGGTTTGTGCATATCTAAAAACACAATATCAATGGAATGAAATACAGTCTATCAATAAGGAAATTAATATCAAATTTCATTATCCCCACATGTCTGTTGACTGGATTGATAGTAAGAGCTTTCAGACACACATCTCTGGCTATCCCATCTGATTTTGATATTTTGAACCTGCAATGATAACATTTGCAGAATGTACATATAAAAATAAAATAATGCATTCAGGGTACAGATTTCTTCTTCTTTCCTTTCAAATAATGAGTCCTTTCAACCATATCATTCGATCTTTAATTATGGTGGTTTGCCATCATTATCAAGGAGCCTCTTTCTTCATCATTTGTATCACTGTAATAACAATAACGACGTCAAGCAGTCCTATCTGAGTTGTGCTGTGTTGGTTTGAGTTTGCAAATTTAAGCTTTAAGATGTCACAATCCCCTCCCATAATTTAATGGAGGAAAGTAAGCTTCTGTCAACTAACCGACAACGTAAAGTAAAGTGAAAGAACGTGGATATGACTAATGGCATTATAAGAAAGTAACAGGACCTCCCAAGCAAACACTCCGAAGAAAACTTGGAGATATTCGCTTGAATTTACTAAGACAAACATTGAGGATTGATTGTTCTGATATGGTACATTTGAAATACACCCTGTGAAACGATAGGAAACAGCTTGTGCAAGCTGTTTTGGGTCCCATGGGAACAGTAATTCAAAGGACTTCCGGACTTTCAAAACTGTTGATGAAGTAAGAGAGACAACTTCATTCATGAGATTATTAGTATAAATTATCAGTTGTTGTTGAGCAGTGACCACCTTTTTGGAAAAGTTAAAACTACTGAGAAACACTCAGAAAGGTGTATATTCCATTTAGATGATTTCTGAATACCCCATTTACATTGTCATACCTAGGTTTGCTTGCTAATATATCCAGGTGACATTGTTATATCCAAGTAAACATATACAATTGTTGATAGTGATATGTCATACTTGATTCTTTATAGATGCTCTCACATCTATCATTAATTAGTTAATATAAATCTTAGTTGATTCTTGTGTGGACTTGATAAATGTTAAGATGTGTGCGTTTGTGTGTACTTGATAAATGTTAAGATGTATTTAGGTTGGTTTATTTTATTATAATGTTTTTTTTATAGTTTTAATTTTTTTTTTTTTATTAATATTATTATACTGGTTGAAGGTAAGGTATATAGTAATGGGTTTGCAGTCAATTTCAATTAACTTTATATTAACCAAAATTAATTTTTCTATAGTTTTATAAATATTTATATATTAAATTGAATATTTTAAAAAATAAAAATCAATTTCTAAATTTAATAAATCTAAATTTTAATTTGTAATTGGGTGAAAACTTTGAATTGACTAATTTCCCGTACTTCTACATCTAATTGTCAGCAAAAAAAAATAAAAATTAAATAAAAAGGCTTCTACATCTAATTGTCAGCAAAAAAAATTAAAAATTAAATAAAAAGACAAAAAACCCTTTATTTGACATCTATCTCTCTAATTATCATGACTGTCCTCCAAACATTGTTGTAATTATCATGGCTGTAGTGTCCTTCAAATTTAAGTGTTTATTAAAATGTAAAAATTTCATAACAATTTTCGCTATAACTCTATTCTTAAACAATTTATGAGATAAGCTCTTTAGACATTACATTAATTTATAATATAATATGATGCCACAAAGTGAGTTATTCTAAAATGTAGTAACATCATGGTGCTATAATTACTTTAATTGTGATATCTTTCAATTGAATTCATGCATTTGTATATGTTTTATCGCTTAGAGAAAACAACTTTGACGATTCTTACTATGCCTAAGATGGTAACTCTTCAACAATTCTTTTAAACATAGCAAGAGCTAACATCATGATCCCATTAACCTTTACGGTACTTTTTAAATATACATACATAACTCACACAAACTTTATTTTCTAACTTCTTCATATGAGGAACAACCATTAACATAAGGTACACATATTGGCAATATGCATCATATAATCAACCTACCCAACTAATAATCATATAAATGAACAAATCAAAGTAATCATAAACACTCTAAGGAATAGACGAGTACACATATAAAATACACAATGGGAAACACACGTCAAGTAGACCATTTTACGGTGGTTCACCCGCAACTTGGGCTACGTCCACAAAGAGTTGTGCCATATTAATATTTCATGGGGTGGTTTACATCCTGCAACATGATTGTTGCTCAAGCTGCTCATATAAAAGGCATTTTATCAAGGCCTTCGACACCAAATCAACACTAATGCTGCGAACTTATTACATTTACAAACTAACTATATCTCTATATGTTTAAGCAAGTAATTACAACCGAATATAAGGTGACACACTCAATATTAACATGTCAACTTTTAATGACCTTTGCACAAGTATTGAAGACTATACTCAAAGTTCCCTATAATTTTAGCATCAATGGTGTAATCATATCACCTAAATATTTATAAAAGATTTCAATACTATCATGAATCTAAAATAAAAGAAAAAGACACAAATCACATTCATTAATACATGATCGTAAATTAATTCCAATTTCCCCATTTAATTCGAGTGCATGAACATTATAAGGTAATGATCTTATAATAGTCTAAAATATGATATTCCCCGTTTCACTAATTTGTAAGGACATAAGCTTCAAGATGTTAAACCCTTTCTAAGCATATAAAGTAAAACATATTCACTACTAATCTATAAGGCATAGTATGACATAAAAGAAAGGATTTAAGTATAAAGACTTCTATGCATGGACATCCATTCATACAATAGTCTAAACTATGATATTCTCCGTTTCACTAAATTGTAAGGACATAAGCTTCAAGATGTTAAACCCTTTCTAAGCATATAAAGTAAAACATATTCACTACAAATCTATAAGGCATAGTATGACATAAAAAAAAGGATTTAAGTATAAAGACTTCTAAGGATTTAAGTATAAAGACTTCTATGTATGGACATCCATTCATACTTTCTTATAATAGTCTAAACTATGATATTCTCCGTTCACTAAATTGTAAGGATATATAAGCTTCAAGATGTTAAACCCTTTCTAAGCATATAAAGTAAAACATATTCACTACTAGTCTATAACGCATAGTATGACATAAAATAAAGGATTTAAGTATAAAGACTTTTATGTATGGACATCCATTCATACTTTTAAAGCAAGGTAGGGCATAACGAATTAAATGAAAATTAACTCGTAACCTTCTCGACTCATTAACATGTAAAGGGGTGTATATCTAACTTTTAACCATGGTCGTTATAAATCTTTTAAGCAGTAAGATTAGTTCGAATTCTAAGATTTACAACTTTAAAGTTACTCTTGCCAAAAAGGTTTCAATAGATAAACGATCCGCCCTGCACCAAACTTAAAATCCAACTGTCGGTTTACCTCCTACACTTGACTCCAGTAATTGTTGTAACCCTAGTAATAAAACTCAAATGTAAGCATACCATCGAGATGACTATTATGGATGTAAGCATACCATCGAGATGACTATTACGGCAGATAGTTAATAAGTGCTTCAGCTAGAATCAAGGACGTAACAGCTAAAAAGAAAGGGAATATAGTTCGTGTTTAATAGATACTTCAAACTTGACCGACGGGAGACAAATGTATCGCCGGTTAGCTGTAATATCTATCGATCTTGTCGATAACTCCGATCTATAACCGATTTGGTTGACTAGTACTGACACTAAACACGCCAAGAATTTAGTTTAGAGCCATGGATCATAAACCGATCTCCACACATAGCTTAAACCTTGGACAAGCGGAGATAAAAACATTACTCCAATCTGCTAGTGTATACAGAAATCCATCACAGAGTTGGCGTCGACATTAGACAATGGATTACTCCGATATGTTATGGCATACATGGATCCATTACAGAGCTTGCGATAGTTGGTCATACCGATGTTAGAAAATTATGATTCTTTACACGCGGAATAAACTTTTAAAGAATTGAAAAGAATTAATAATGTATGCCGTCAGAATCATACCTCCAGCCATTGATGCTACTCACACTCTGATTTGAAACTTTGCTTAAGGCAACCGTTCCGTATGACACTTCCAAACTCTGCTCACTCTGGATTGATGGTGTAAAAACTGAAGGAGATTGAGTTAGCAAGTTTGGGGACTAAACAAAAGTCTTTATAGCCCAGCTTCCATCAAGCTTCTTTTGGCTATGTGTCAATTGTTCCATAGATCAAGATAGAGAACCGTTGAGGGAGTTATGGACCATTCCCGGAGCTCTTAACAAGAAATCAGTTATTTCCTTAATTATTAGGAAATCAGTGAAGGAGCTGTTAATAGTCGTTAAGAGAGCTTACATTCTCTCACTTGGTCCATACTTCCAATCTTAATGTCTCATCTTAAAACCCATTGATAATCTGTATTAAAAATAGATACATGAATCATGGCGATAAGTCCTCTTATGACGAGTATTATCTTCCATGTATTACTATGTATTTATTCTTATTAGAATTTATGTGGCAACAATTTCTTAATGAATAAACTTTATGTTTATTCTTGGTCCTATACAGATGAATTCTCTCAATTAAATTAAGGTGCACATAAGTATGAGAAAAACATCACAATAATTAAGAATTTCATTAAAATAACATTGTCCATACAATGAGAAACTACATAATGGAACCAAGTCCCATATTCATTACATGATCCTTGAATTTAAACGGTGGCATGCCCTTAGTCAAAGGATCAGCGATCATCAACTCAGTGCTGACGTGCTCAATGACCACTTTATTTTCTTTAACACGTTCCCTTATAGCTAAATACTTAATGTTGATATGTTTATTTCGACTCCCACTTTTGTTGTTTTTAGCCATAAAAACAGCAGCTGAATTGTCGCAATACATTCTTAATGGCTTAGAGATAGAATCCATAATTCTAAGCCCAGAAATGAAACTCTTAAGCCATACACCATGTAAAGTAGCCTCAAAACAGGAGACGAACAAAACAACAAATGCAATGTCAGGTCTTGTGCAGACCTGAGCATACATTAGGCTTCCGACAACAGAAGCATATGGAATGTTCTTCATTTGTTCCCTTTCAAAGTCGTTCGGGCATTGATTCAAATTAAACCTATCACCCTTCATAATGGGAGCTATACTTGGTGAACAATCCTTCATCCGAAATCTCTCTAAAATTTTATTAACATAGGTTTCCTGAGATAGACCCAAGATGCCTCGAAATTTGTCTCTATGGATCTTAATGCCAATGACATAAGATGCCTCACCCATATCTTTCATATCGAAATTTTTAGAGAGAAATTGTTTCACTTCATGCAGCAAACCCTTATCATTGGCTGCTAGCAAAATGTCATCCACATATAAAACAAGAAAACAAATTTTACTTCCACTAACTTTCAGGTATATACATTGATCCATAATGTTTTCTACAAAACCGAAAGAAGAAATTACATTATGGAATTTCAAATACCATTGGCACGATGCTTTTTTTTAAAATTAAGGCCTTAAAAATAAAATTTCATGCTTTACCAATGTAAATTCATGCTTAAAATTGAAT
The DNA here is from genome assembly GCA_027924585.1 of Larix kaempferi. NCBI lineage: Eukaryota > Viridiplantae > Streptophyta > Pinopsida > Pinales > Pinaceae > Larix > Larix kaempferi. The sequence continues at coordinate 3,869,256 of BSBM01000482.1, forward strand.
CTAATGACATAAAAATTGCCCGTGGGCTAAATTTTCAATTCAAGCAGATTCAATGATTCTTTATGATAGAATTGAACTTCATGATAAAATTATTAATTCATAATTCATGTGGGTAAGTTATGAATAATTTAATATTTTATCCTAATTAATTATATAAATATAATAAAAATTTCCGTGGGATAAAATTTATTACATTTAGTATAATTAATTACAATTAATGTCTAAATATTCTTTATGTGATCCTACTCAATCATAATATATAACATTATTTAATTAGAGATGCTGTGGCTATTCTCTAATCAATAAAAATTATATGGATCACTAGACATTACTAAAATTAACTTGATACTAATCATGCAAATAAAATATATATTCAAGTTGATTAGGAAAAAATCATAATAGCACCCTATTATAAAACTTTATCTAACATCATGAACTGTTAGAAAAATAGCTAACTGTAAATATCTCAACGGAGATCCAAAGAATAGCTTCTTGATTTCAATTCTTTTATACATGTGCATAAAACTCAGATAGAAAAGATATCATATTGTAATTACTGTATAAGAATAAATCACTGTGGCAACATGCAGACAAATAAAGGCAGCGACCCTCCTTTTAAATAGACCACAGAGGTTAGCATGCAGCCCCAGATCAGTCTATAAGAGGTCACGACCTTCACAATTATCAACAAGCAACCCTTTGACAGGCTGGAACACGTCACGGTCTCCCAAATCAGGTAGAGGCATCCCACTATGGGCTAAGTCTAGTCACGGCCCACCTTAATAGGGAAGTAGGTAAACTTTAGAGTCTGCTATCTCCTCAAAATCGGATCAGCAGACCACAGCGGGGTTTGGTAGGCAGCCCTATGGCTGTGGCCTACCAAAAGACAACAAAACAGTCCGCAAATAGAAGTAGCAAGGCAGGCGACCTCTCAGATCTGACCATAGAGCAATGAAACAACCACTAGGGAATGCGGCCTCTCCTTAAATAGTTCACGGGCAAGCAGATCAGCCCATAAAAGGGAAGCATCTCCTTACAGGCTTGAATAGGACAACGACACCCTAAAGCATGCAGAAGCAGACCATAACAGATCTCGGCACTCACAAATATGCACTCAGCAGGGTAGATCAGACCCACAAGGCTCACGGCCTCCATAAAACCCAATATTTTGATCACAAAACAGTCAGCAAGGGGATGCGACCTCTACAATAAATCAACAGGCTCATAGTTATCAAATCGATCCTCCACAAGTTCACGGCTAGGTTAGCAGCATGGACGCAGAAAAAACTAAACAATAAAATGTATGAGCAATACCCCAATGGATGTACAGCAGTCCAAACATCAAGGCAGAGATAAAATTATGCTCTGATACCAACTGTTAGAAGATTACGATTCTTTACATGTGGAATAAACTTTTAAAGAATCGAAAAGAATTAATAATGTATGTCGTCAGAATCATACCTCCAGCCATTGATGCTGCTCACACTCTAATTTGAAACTTTGCTTAAGGCAACCGTTACGTATGGCACTTCCAAACTCTGCTCACTCTGGATTGATGGTGTAAAAACTGAAGGAGATTGAGTTAGCAAGTTTGGGGACCAAACAGAAGTCTTTATAGCCTAGCTTCCATCAAGCTTCTTTTGGCTATGTGTCAATTGTTCCACAAATCAAGATAGAAAACCGTTGAGGGAGTTATGGACCATTCCTGGAGCTCTTAACGAAAAATCAGTTATTTCCTTAATTATTAGGAAATCAGTGAAGGAACTGTTAATAGTCGTTAAGAAAGCTTACAACCGAGACCAAACTTTTACACAACCGGAAGTAAAAACTAAAACACCCTGATCTCCTATTCATAGTTCCATATTGACAAGGCAGACAAGAATACTACGATTCCTCTAATACACCGAAAGATCTTACCAATGTTCTACAAGACAAAATCGCTATTACATAAAGCAGAGAAATACCACGATTCTGTAACACCACTACTGATCCCACTCAAGATCTATAGAGATCACTATATTGAAAATGCAGAGAAGGAAAAATACCTTCCTAGAGATCGATCAATAAAGAATTATATTCCATTTATCAACAGAGAATTTGGTAAAAGAAGGTTTACGACCTCACCTCCGACAGCGGTCGATTGATAAACCAAGTACTAAGATCTCAATAGAGATCGATAAGCGAAAAGCACTTCTAACAGGAAGAATGTCCACTTAAAATCCAAATCGATTCACTAATGTCGGATGGAAACATACATCTATCCAGCCTCTTATGGGGAGACTCCCCAAAAGCCAGACCTCCGTTCCGACTTCCAGTGCGTTCCTCTTTTCCTCCTCCCCTTCTAAACCTGCAATTGTATATATATAGAGAGAGAGATACAGCTTCCACCCCAACTGGCTCGGCGAGCAAACTAAACTTGAGAGCAAGGCTCCAAGTGGCAACTACCATTATGCTCTGTAAGCGTTATGGGGACAACTCTCCATAATTGTAGACTCGGGTAGGCAGCTGTTTTTCCTCCATCGAGAATAGCTCGCCACGCTGAGGTTATAGATCTGTCAAAATGCCACGTAATTAAACGTCCTGCCATCAATATGGCTCGACCTCCTTCAAGACAATCAACTATACATAAATCGAAGCCAAGGTTTAAGACCATTGAATATATATCTAAAAACTCTCACCATATAATAATTTTCACTATCATTCTTTTAACACAAATGAATATATATATATATTACTAACTTCAGCTATATGCTTTATAGTAAAGTTTATTGATTCGTGGTGTAGGTTTAGGTGTAGGCATACCTATAAATATAATACCTATATATATACACACATATATATTGAAATTCATTTTTCTATTGTTTAGTCGCGTCATTATACTTTTATTGTTTAGAACTTACAATTACTAAAAGAAACAATGATACTTTCCAAGTATATTGGCGGAGTTTTGGTCTTGAGCTCCTCACTAGGGCCTCATGCATAGTTTTACAATTACCACAATTTATTTACATTAAGTTGATAAAGGAAGGGTGTTACACACCTATACTGTGACTTGCACTCTCACCTGCTCGTATGATCTGCAAATTACATTGTTATTCACCCTTCGGGTTCTGGAAGCAGTGCAAGTTTTAACGCCTGTTGTCAAGCCCTATATCTGGGCAATCAAAATTCATAATTAAGATTTCAAATCCCTGTCACCAGTCGTACGCACAACTCTGATTTCAAATCCGTTTATTTAATTTTCAGATTTTGAGTGCATTTCAATGCCGCCTTTTTCAGATTTTGAGTGCATTTCAGTGCCGCCTTTTTAACTTTTTGAAAGTAATAATTTTTTATATTTACGTTAATATTTTAATTTTATAAAAGTTTTTGGGTGATTATTATGCGGTTGTTTTATTTTATTGTAATCTAACATTTTAATTATATTAATTATATTAATATAACATTTTAATTATATTAAGTTCTTGTTATTAGAAGGGAATGTTTTTTCTTTTCAAATTATTTAATGATGTTTAATCGATATAACTTTTAATTTTATTATTTATTTAATAATTTAATAAAATTATGTATAACAACCTTTAATTTACATAAAGTTATAAATTATAACAACGTTTAATTTACATAAATTTATGATGATTTTTTTAATTTTTTTTAACTTATTTTCAGATTTTGCGTGCATTTTAATGCTGCCTTTTTTACTTTTTGAAAGTAATAATTTTTTATACTTACGTTAATATTTTAATTTTATAATAGTTTTTGGGTGATTATTATGCGGTTGTTTTATTTTATTGTAATTTAATGTTTTAATTATATTAAGTTCTTGTTATTATAAGGAAATGTTTTTTCTTTTCAAACTATTTAATGATGTTTAATCGATATAATTTTTACATTTATTATTTATTTAATATTTATTTAATAATTTAATAAAATTATATATAACAACTTTTAATTTACAGATTTTTTAAATTTTTTTAACTTATTTTTTATTAATAATTTAATAAAATGTTATATAATTATTAACTTAGTAAAACTTAATTTTAATAAGTATTGTAAAAAGTTATATTGAACCAGTTAAATTAGCAATAAAATTATATATTATGTATAGAATAATAAAAATAAATAGATGATAACTAAAAAATTAATTATAGATACAATGATTTCGACACTAAAATATCAATTTACAAAGTGATTTAATTAACAAGAAGTGAAAAATATCATTATTTCATCATTTATTAGTGTTGAAATTATGATTTATTAGTTTTGAAATTATGATTGGTTTCATATTTCTAAATATTTGATATTTTATTAAATTTAGTTATAACAAAATAAATATAATATTTAATTAATTTATATAATACTTTAAAATAAAGATAAATTCAAAAATAGCTAATTGTTTTTTATTAATAAAGTGAAAATAAAATTCTAAAAAATAACTTGATACAACATTTAATTAATTTATGTAACATTTCAAATTTAAAATAATTTGAAAGATTAATAACTAGTGAAATAGCCGCAAGGCAAAACATAATGATATATATTTTTTTTAAATGTTACAAACTAAATAACATATGTATACTATAAATAGTATTTAAAGTTCACATTGTAAAATATAGCTAGCTTTAAGTACTTTTTAAAACATGATAAGATATGATAAGATATATGTAGCTATCCATATTTATTATATATGCTTAGGGCATTATATTGTAAGTTGTCATTTAGGATTTTGTCATTTAATGTCAAAATACTCTTCAATACTAATTTTGACTATATACAATTATTAATTAAATTACTTATAAATTATTTTCAAATGGTAAATATAAACAGCTTTGCTGCTATTTTTACTTATTTATTTAATAATAAACCTAATTATTATTTTATTTTTATATTTATAAAATATTATATAAAGTTAATATTAAGATGTAAATTTTATTATGAATTTATTTTTTAATTTTATTCACGTTTATTAAATTTAATATATATCTTTTTTAATTTTAGATTGTGAATTTAATTATATATTTTTCCCCGATAGAGTGGCAGCTTGGCAATTAAGGGGCATTAATGTTGACGTGATGGAGCGAGGTCGAGTGGTGGCATAGACGGACAAGGATCATTCACTGAGTCCCCCTCCCGAGGTTTGAAGGACCATCACAGAGCGGTTGCATTCATGGCAGAGGGTGAAAGGGACAAACCTCTGGCACGGACACCTCAGCCATGATGGACATCATGCGTTTTCTTGGTCTGGTCTGTGTAACTTGTTTTTTTGTCTGTTTTCATCTTAAAGCCTGAATTTACAATGTCCTTACTAGTATTAGATACTCTGAACAATTTTCTCGCTTTGGATCACCCCTATGCATGGTGTACAGTATAGTCGATCTTGATATAGTAGAATCAATAGAGACCAATGCCGATTTTATTAGCCACAAGCCTGGGTGTTTCTCCGATTTTATTAGCCACAAGCCTGGGTGTTCATTGTGCTTGTTTTGTTAACTATAAGCCGAAGTGTTTCTCCATCGGGGAGGCCTGGTACAACCTTAATTTTATCTTCCAGCCTGAGTGTTTCTCCTATCCAGAAAATATGTGTATAGACCTAGATTGTATGTCTATGTAAATATTTTATAATATTAATATAAGTGCTAATTAAAAAAATAAATTGAATTATATATTTATATTATTTTTTTAATAAAATGCCAAATTTCACAAATATCTTTAAATATAATTAATTTATATTATTATTTGTTATCTTATATCTACTCATCTTTTAAACAAATCAAACTTTTAACTTAACTTTAATAAAAAACCATTTTCATTTACTTCAATTCATAATTCATAATGGATTTGTTTAAAACCAAATGTTCTAATTAAATTAAAAAGCTTTTTATATATTGTTCTAAAACATTCTCAAAATCTTCTTCATATACTTTCATTTAATTTTTTTTTTTTTTATTCTTTCTTTTCATCTTTTAATTTTTTTTATTCTTTCTTTTCATCTCTTTTCTAAATTCTCATATATATAAAAATAATCTCATAGTAAAAAAATCTTTTTATTCTTTCTTTTCATCTTTTTTTCTAATTTCTCATTTACTAATGCATATAATAATAAAGTCTCATAATAAATAAAAGTTTTTAATTACAACATCTATCATGTTATATCTTAATTTCTAATTTCTAAAAAAAACAATGCATATAAAACCTAAAACTTTCATCTAAAATTAACACAAGAATTGAACTTTATAAAATTTATGATTCTTATATTCTAAAATTAACACAACAATGGAAGCTTTATAAAATTTATCATTCTTATTTCTAATTTCTAAAAAACATAATGCATATAAAACCTAAAACTTTCATGTAAAATTAACACAACAATCCAACTTTATAAATTTTATGATTCTTATATTCTAAAATTAACACAACAATCAAAGCTTTATAAAATTTATCATTCTTATGTTGTTTATAGATCAATAATATTTCATACAAAATTGATTAGCCCTCTTATAATTTAAAGTGGTTATAGTACAAGCATATAACGTAGCTTTGGTTGTCCCTTTAAACTATATAATGATTCCAAATTTAATATATAATATTTTTCATTCTTATATTATATTTCCTATCATCAATAATATTTCATACAAAATTTTGATTATCACATGGTATAATTTAAAGTAGTTTTAGTGCCAGCATATTATATTTTTGATACTATAATTTTGGTTATTGATATCATAGCCTTGGTTGTTCTTTCAAAGAATAGAATAATTTCAAAAGTTAAGCATATAATAATTTTATTGATATGTTATATATGAGATATTTTATGACATATTTTATTATTAAAGAGATTTCAAATAATGCTAAAATTTATTTATTTAATAATAAGATAAATTTATTTAACATTTAATTATATATAAATACTATTTTTCTTTAAATTAATTTTATATATATCATATTTTTTAGATTAATCACTTATATCAAATTAACAAAAAAATTTAAATTAAATAAAAAATAAAAAATAAAATATTAAACAATGAAATGTTTTTACTATCTTGAATGTTTATGTTATCCTTCCTTTGGACCAATTATTAACCTTGATTAAAAAGTGGTCCACCTCAAAAAAATAAAGTACCATGTATATAATTGACCTTATTTATATTATATGTATTTATTAATTTAAGATTGAGATCAATTTTTAACTTTTTTTTCCTAGATAAACATAATCGACAATAATGAAACATAATGCAACATATTCAATAATTGATGTCAATATTAATATTGTGAATTCTCAACTAATGGTATAATATTCTCACTTTTTTTAAATATTTAAAATCACTTAATTATTTTAATTTATACATCCTTATCTAATCTCTTAAATATTTCCATTCATACATCCTTTAACTATTTTAATTTATACATACTTATTTAATCCCTTAAATATTTCAATTTATACATACTTATTTAATCCCTTAAATATTTCAATTTATACATCCTTAATTAAGATTGTATAAAAAATGTACAAGTACATTTATATCAATGAAATGATTGTCAACTTAATATCCAAATTCTAAACGACCACAAAGTGATTTCTTAAAATTCTTTTGTATTTTATTAAACAAAGATATTTATACTTATTTATATTGAAATCAAATAATTTGTATCCTTTCAATTCACTATCATAACACTCAACTATACACTTTGTCATTTTGTTATCAAACTTAAAATATAATTGTTAATTAGAATATATATATATATAAAATCAAAACATTCTTAAATGCTAATTATAAAGATTCTCAAATCAAAACATTCTTAAATGTCAATTATAAGGATTCTCACTTATCCTAATCTTCTTCTTTTACTAAATCATTATATTTTGTCTTAATGTTTAGAAAAGTGATTTATAAATTAAAATTATTCTCTTAAATAGTATTTCATATCATTATTATTATTTAAAAAAAAATATTAGTTTATTATTATTTTTAAAAAAATATTAATTTATTATTTTAAAATATAAATTTTAATTTTTTTTCAAAATATTTATATTATTTTTTAATAAAATTTATTTATTCTTTATAAATTTATAATTCAAAATATTTATATTATTTTTTAATAAAATTTATTTATAATTTATAAATTGATAATTTATTAGTTTCACTAACACAAACTTTTGAAAATTTTATTATTAAAATAAACTTTTGAAAATTTTATTATTATAAACTCTCTCGGCAACTTGTGACCCTTAGTGCTCTATGTAGCAACTCTTAGAAGTTTTGAACTACAATTAAAAAAAAAGCAATTACAAATATATAGATATATTCATAAGTAAACATCTTAACCAGGGAGACACTGCGGCTTTACTGATGTAATTGCCCAAAGTTTGTGAGAGTATACGTATAACTTTTATTTGAGTCACTCTTTTACCATATCCACTCACGTGAAGATAGAGATACTCAGCCAATAGCCCAATAACTAGCATACCACCTCCAATGTACAGTCTGCACAGATACTTACGGCCTCAAGGGAAGTTGAATATTTATAGCGTACGATCTCAAGACAGGATGTATATGCAATGGGCGGCCTCATGAATGAAGAATTGACAGCAAATGGCCTTCCTGTGGGAGTGTGCAGTCTCAAGAAGCTAAAAATGGTTGCATGCAGGTTTTGCCAATTGCTCCATGGACACCAACTTGGATTTAAAAATGCAACATCGATATTATGAGAGCCCTTGATTTCAGATCTCACGGTGAAATGGATAGTGTTTAACTCAGAGTTGTTATTCATCAATTATTAATGGAGAAATGGATTTATGAGTGAAGTTAATCAAAATATAGTGTGATATTCATCATTATAATCATTTTTTTGTTTGTTTGCTTTTAGTATGTGTTCTAAGAAGCTACCATGCATGGTTAAAACTCGTTGCCATGTAAAACAAGGCCCATCAAAACTAAACCAACTGTGTTAACTGGATTTGACAACTAAGAGCAGTATCTTAAAAATAGATAATGACACTAATAAAATCACACATATTTTAATACAATTACATATAAGTTCAAAACATAAAACATAATGACACAGTATTTACCTTGAAAACCTAAATGGGAAAACTAACATTCATTTGGCTTTGATTATTCTTTTCTTTCTTGGAAAATGTGTGGGTTGCAATTCCCTTTGTCTCTTTGGTTCATTATCAATCTTCACATGGGAATTTGGACATCAATTCCTCTCAATCTCAACCAAAGAACCCCTACTCCTTTGAGGTGTATGAATTTATGGAAGAATGGGGGGTTAGTTGGAAGGCCATGCATCCTCAACTCGCTAGCTTCCTCGGTTGTCTTTTTCTTTGTTTTTGTTAATCGACAATATAATTTTTTTATGCAAGGGTTTGTTATGTTTTTATTTTTCTTTCATATATAGATGATCTATTCAAAATATTATTACTTTTAAGTTTAAAGAGAAGCCATGGTGTGATGGAAATTTAGAGGGTAAAAGAAAAGTAAGATCAAAATTATCTCTCTGTTTTAACTAGCGCAAAGAAGAAGATCCACATAGCTAAAATAAGAACGAACTCTCATGAGCTGTATAGTGAAACATGGCATTGGACCTTTCCTAAAACTCTATGGACTAAAAGGATCTATCATCTTTGTGAGACTATAAGTGTAGAGGATGAAAAAAATTCCTCTTAGATTGTCTTGTGTATACCCACCTAAGATCTGAGCTTCAAAATTTGTGTTACAATACAAACCTTCCCAAGCTTATATCTCATCAAAATTATAGTAATTTAAGAACGCTCATCTCCAAGATTTTTGAGCACATAAATAAAACACTAAAGAAAACCAAGTACTTCCTTACTTCTCTATCTTAAGATCTTATAGACCAAAATTGGTCTAAGTGGACGTTAACTATCATCGTCATCATTAGCATATACTTAAATCCTTTTTTTCTCCATTTTTTCTCTCCTTTAATCTTCCCATGCTTACATATGAAATACAATATTAAATGAAGGTGTGGACACTCATTGAAATGGAATGGGGTGCTATCAACCCGATTTACCTCATCCATAGTCACAAACCCTTTTTTGGTTTCCATACTTGCTGATTTTCCGATCCTCATGGTAATCTAAGCTGATAGCCAATCATTTTATTTCATGGATCCAATTCAAATCACATCTTCCCATTGGGAGGTTTTTGATCCCCAAAATATTGCAAGGATAAGTGAGATAATTTGTTGTCAACTTGGTTATTCTCATACCACTTTACTTTCCTTGGAGTTTGTCCTTTGAGGCCAATCTTCCGTATCTCTTATCATCCTCTATGAGTTACCCATTCCTTTCACTTTATAATTGTATCCTCCTTCAACTCTTCAAGATAATGTAGTACAAAGCCTTCGATAGTAGGGAGAACCTAATAATCCTTTTTGGCATGGAGGGTTCAAATTTATATACTCAACATTTACCACCGAGTTGATATGCATATAAGGAGGAAATCTCAATCTTAAATCATTCTCATTCACTTACTCAATGATGTCAGAAGGTTCATATGTAAGGGGCTTGAGTTTCTTCATCGCTCCTTATATTAGACACTCCTTATGGAGGTAATGCCACAAGTTCCCTACAATGTTCAATTTACGATCTTCTGTATACTAGTCATGTATAGCTTTATATTGTTATAGGATTTTCTTAATTTTCCCATGCACTTTTAAATGTATTTGTTGGATCCTTTCCATAAATCATCTTTCCTTCCTCTCTTCTCCTTGCATCCCTGCTTCATCCTTCTATTGTCCATACACAATGTCAAATGGTGAGGTAGGTAAACATTCAAAGAAAGTCTGAAAACATGATTTATTGGTGGAAGAATGAAGTGCTTGATTGTATGAGTGTTAAATGTACATGAACTGCTCATCCCATTTTGTTGGATGTTTATTGTTATAACCTCTCAAAAATTGCTCTAATGTTTAGTTGACAACTTTTACTTGTATGTTAGTTGTTAGGTATGTGTTATACTCTTTGCATGTGGAGTGCATCACCCTTTGATCCCTCCAGGCATGTTTATTCATATGCCCCTAAGATCCAGTCAAATAGAAAATTCAATTTGTAATTATGATTTAACTGCCAATTTTGTACATCACATTTATGGTATATGGAAAGTTGATTTCGTCGTGGGTGGGTTTATACTTAGTCGTTTTTTTAACCAATTTTATCAACCAACTCTATTTTTATCCTTGTTTATGAATCACAGAATGATTAGAGCTTACATGCGGATTTAGTCCTCATTGCATAGTGATTAATTCATTCTTTCTTAGGTATTTTATAGTTTTTCTCTTTTCTACATACGTTGCTTTTAAATTTTCAATTTAGCTTATGTTTGTTATTTTTGCAGAAGACATTGCAGATACCATGGCTCATAGAAATAGGGAAAAGATAGTCGCAGAAGAAATTAAGATTAAAGACCCAAATTTTGGCATATATTCAAATATCGATGGCCGGAATAGCGACATGGAATGCATGGACTAGGCCACCGTTTATAGTATATTTCACAGTGATAATAGTTAGGATATTCCTATACTCCATCCTAGTCCTACCAGCATTTTCATTATTTTGCATTTCAATCATGCATGCATTTTTGCATGCAGTCATGCAATTGCATGCATCCCAGTCATCAGGTTGGTGTCTCCCAGCACATAGAGCTTAGTTTACTAGCCCCGATAGCCTATTTCTGCTAAGTTCCAACTCTCCTAGTCAGTGATGCGCCCTCCTTTCACCTACTACATGTGAAAGGCGCCCTTCTTCACCTACCACTCAGTTACACTTCAGTTAGTTGAGTTATTTATGGATCTTTCCTTGATTTAAGGCTAGATTGACTTGTTAACTAACTGAAACACTCCGTTGGACCCCCAGTGAGACTAGATTTCCCATTTTGACTCCAGTCAGCTCCCCATGCACCCTCCACTGAGGCTCCTTCACTACATTAGTGCTCCCATGTACCAATTACACCTACCACACTCAGTTAGACTCAGTTTGACACCTCGTTGACCGTTACTTGTGCATTGATGACTCCACTGATTTGATGATGAGGACTCCTAGTGGTGTATTGTTGACACTGCATTGATGATGATGATGAATCCTAGTGCAGATAAGCCATGCCCATGCAGGCTAATTCGAATTTCCACCTTGGCATTCAAATCCTCTCCACCATTGTATTATTTATTGTTCATATTATGATTAATGAATTAGTGTGTGATGTTATTCTGCTTCTATCCGAGTTCTATTGTATTATAATTCTATTGCTCCTTTACACTGCATTGACCATTCTTCTTCTATTTTCCTGCTTAATATTAATCTTTCTTGTGAGGTATGCATCAACCCTTAGATCTGCTGTGAGGATTTTCACAATAAATTCTCTCAGTTTGGGGAAGATGCTCAAGTCTATCAGAATCTCAGCGAGTCACGAATTCATGCCATTTACGCACAGCCAACCATTATGTCGTATAAAAATCTTGTTCAGTGGATGATAGATTATGCAGATATCCCGACTACCACTTTTCGAGATTCAAACTAGGATGTATATGCTACTTTCAAACCTGACTCTTTTGAAAGGATTGATGCTCTGGAGACTCCATAGGAAGCTATTAACACAATAATTCTTGAGGTCTTTTGAGGAAAAGTTTGAATCGAAATATTTGATTAAGAATTGGTGGTTCGATTCAAAAAGCTTCATGCTAAGACCTAATAGAATGTACCTTATTCACCATTTGAGGGAGCCCTACAAGCTTCTTGATTCTATGCTCTATCGATTTTACTGCTTGGAGAATTGCATCTATTTCAAGCTAGAATGGACCCCCTTGGTTCACCATATTGTCACTCTCAGGTAGTTATTTAACTCGGCTACATTTTTTTTGTTACTATGAAAGATGCAATTGCTCAGGCGCAGAAGACACCAGCCATTAGAAAACCCAAGTTCTTTATGTCATCTTATATGGTAGATATAATTTGACTGTCTTTTGTGTTTACCTCAATAAACTGGCATTGGAAAACACAAAACCCTTCTATTCATATCTATTGTGCAATCTTATGGGAGGAAAACTATAGACCCGGCATTTATTATATCTGTGATAATTTTTTGGGTGTTGTTTATCTTATTATATTCAAGACAAATGCACCTAGGATTTCTAAAAATGATAGGAATTTGGTATCCCCAATGGGAGATTGGTATTGTGGTGATTTTTTCACCTACTTGAGGATTTGGGGTCATAATTCAGTCCATCTTTTACCAAGGTTTATTCCTGACATAATGGTTTTGGAAGAAGTGGATTTTCAAATTGCGATTGATGGAGTTCATGACCGATGCTCAATATTGAAAAGAAGGGCTTGGCCTAAATTTCCCCTATATATCAGTCACCTAGTCATCCACAATGCTCTCATTCCCATCTTTTGGATTCTAAGTTTAAATAATTGAAATTAGTATTAGGTGAAAAAATAATGCACGACTCTAAGAAGTTTATTGAACAACATTTTCTTCAGGCTCAATTGAAGAACACCTACGTACATGAAATTCAACCTGATCACTCCATCTATGAGGGAGCTCTCAGTTTTGAATAAGTGTTGATGAATATTGTTGATCCAACACAAAGAAACTTGTTTAATGAGTCACAAAAACATTAGAATACATTAGTAATGGGAGAAAGAAGTAGAACATTTGCTGCCAAGGAATAGGCCAAGATAGAAAAATTGGAAGCCAACAGTAAATCCTTGGTGGTTAGTACAACTCAGCCTAAACCTATAACAGATACGAAGTTAGAGAAACAACAAGGAAAGGATCCAATGGAAACCAACAAGTCTCAAAATCCTCTGCATAACTTGACCAGTTTAATGCAACAAGCAAAATATCTTCAAGGTAAATTTTCTTAGACTATTGGTCCTCCTACTGTTACTGGTACCTCTTCTGATGTGATTTTTTATTTTATAGTTGAGGGTGAAAAGGTCTCATCCACCACAACCTTCAAACCCAAAACCCCTAATCCTAGTATCAAGATTATTGATTTAGACCAAGAAAAACCAAAAGATGCTTTCCACTTGACTCAAATTATTAAGGAATTCCATCAATTACCTCCCCTTGATGTTTCATCCCTTCCTGCTAATTCCCTACCAAATTCTAATACTGAGCTACCCTATGATAATGGTACATCCACTACTGCTAATGTTATCGAACCCACCCATGATCATGTTCATGATTCATCATCTTCTTTACTATCACATATTCGATCCTCATATCATGCCTCAGGGCAAGTTCTTCCCTCTACTAACCCATGGGCTAATGTTCTATCAATCGTTCTACAAGATCCTTTACCTACACAACAAGCCCAATCTATAGAACCACTTGCTCATTTAGTTGAAAAGAGTGATGTTGTTGTATCTTCTTATCTTGGAATAATTATCCCTCTTTCATGTTCAACTCAATCCCATATTGATAGCTCGTCTATCCCTATGTTTACCCTCGTTCAAACCAACCCTGAAGTTTCTCAAGATTTCACCCAAGCTCCATCAGCTTCCCCATCCCAACCAATACCCATAGATATCTCCATAGGCTTGCTAGTATCATCATTAGAAGACACAACTGATTTTGGAGAAGATGTAGTGGTTGCATTGGGAGATTATTGCTTTAGCATAAAACAAAAGGAAGTAATAAGAAAAACTGTGAAGAGGACCAGGGAAGAAGAAATGGTTGTAGGCCTTGTTGAAATTCAAGTTATTTAGAAGCATGTTACTAAAGATCCCATGAGAGAAGTCATTGAGATAGTTGCTGCTATGGGGGAATTTGATGGTGCTAATTTTGGCTCTGTCTCTACTTTGAATAAAATGTTAGATGATGAAAAAGCTAAGTTTGTTGCTCTAGAAGCAGAAAAGGTTTCTCTACAGGAATATTTTGTTAACAAGTTGGATGATCTTAAATATCAGCATCAATGTGAGATACATAATCTTCAAAAGAAGCTTCAGGAAATTTATTACCAGAAGAAAGTTGCAAATGATAATGTCACGAGCATGGATGTTGAGCTTAGGGATATCATGGGAGATCTTAAATAGTTTAAAACTTGGTCTCTTTCCTCCTCATTCTTCAAGCTCACTATACAAGAATTTAAAGCTGAAGCCATTTCTGTTAATGAAAGTTTTAGACAAACTCATAAGTCATTCTTTCAAGGCTTGAATGAAATTCAAGATGATTATTGTCTTTTTGAGCATTTGTCAGACCAGCTGGAAGAGCACTCCGATAAAAATAAGAAAGCTAACAAATACTATGAACAAATTTGTGAGCGTTAGACTCACTTGAAGAATGTCCCAGAAACTATTCCTTGGATGGATTCACTCAAGCTTAAACGACTTTGGGTTTCCTTGAAATCCCGTTGATTTGTTTGTGAGGATGTTTCCGGTTTGATTGTTAAAGGGAAAAAGGTTTGCACAAAGTTCTGGTCTTTGACAGAAAATTTAATGGAACTTCTCAGAATGTGGATGTTTTCTAAATTGGCCGATGTTGTACCTGCAAAATTAAGGATCACCAAATTAAATCAACAAATAGATGAGTCGATTGAGCTAATTCATGTTGTATCCATTTGAGTTGATTTGTTTCTTCTTCGATCGTTTATCTCAGTTCTGGCCTCTTGGAAAGTGACTTTGGATAATTTCTCATAAAATTGGTCTAAGATTATAAGCAAAGAGATTCAATCATATTTATGCAGGGCTCAACTTCAACTTGAGAACGCCATCTACAAGATGTATTAGAAATGTTGGATGTTTATGCCAAATGGAAGGATTATGTGACCAATCCTGGTCAAAGTAGTTAGGCAGTCCTAGGTCTTAGGAAATCTGATACTGATTTTGTGGATCTATTTTATCCACTTTATTGTATTTATATGCCATAATTTGTAATGTAAAGGGGAGGAGACACCCTAGTCAAATAGTTGGTGAAATGTTTTGCATAAGATCTTGTTGAATTATCTGTGTTCCTTGGTGATTTTTGTAATAATTTGCAAACTAGTTAATGGAAAGTGGAGGAAGTTTTACATATCGGTCTTGGCTTGAGTAAAAGTTTGTTTTTTCTCAACTTTAATGTGTTTCTAAATTACCTTCCTCATCTCCTTAATTTTATTAGTTAGATTTCATAATTTTGTTTTGTATTATAATGGCTATATCTTGATTTTTTGATTTATTCTTTAATCTACTATGTTGTGAACAAGACATGTTGGATGATTTCAACAAAATCTGCTTTGGCGTGCTTTTGTAATCGTTAGTGCTTGATTAATTAAATAACTTATTAGTTTTGCTTAAAGGGTAAATAGGTTTAGCTTGTAATTGATTTTTATTCTTAAAGATGATCTTTGTTACCTTAAACTCATGTTTTCTTTAATAGTGTTTTGTTAATATAGCATAAGTAATTGGGTGTGATATAATTTAAGGATTTGTTCTTAATTATTTACAGTACATTTTCTCATCAGTGATTGTTGAATTTTATCATATTTTACTTTAGATTAATTTAAGTTAACAAGATTTCCTGTTGACCGGTAATAACTTAGGCTCTCTTTTTCAGATCCAATAATACTTTAGTTTAGGTTAGGGTTTATTAGTTAGAAGTTAGATGAAATAAGAATCATCAAGTCTCCTTTCCAGGAGAATAAAACCAACTTGTGGATAACGAGGCCCTGATATCCGTCGGAAGAAGTCATACCAAACTATTAAGGGCTAGGAGGACTCTTGCGTAGGGTTTTCTGACACCTTTGGCTCAGAGTGTTTTCCCTTACGTTGACGAGCACGATAGATTTTCACGCCAACACACCACTGGATAGATGTAAAGAGGGTCATCAAGTATTTCCCCATCAAGTATATTCTTAGCACTACATATTATGTAATTTGCAACCGATGTAGACCTATATTAGAAAAAGTGATAGATGTATAGGGAATCGTTTGTTAATGCAGATTGGGCTGTATATCTTGATTGCAGAATAACTACAAGTGGTTATGTGGTTAACCCTTTTGGAGTAGCTATCAATTGGATGAGAAAGATAAATCCTATAGTTTCACTCTCAACTAAATAAGTTAAATACATGGAAACCACATGTGCAAGTAAATATATTGAATGGTTGCAGAGATTGTGTTCATATATTTGGCTTGTATAGAGATATGTAAGGTTAGATTACAACAATTAGAGTGCAATCTTTCTAGAAAAGAACACTGCTTATCATTCTAAAATGAAGCATATTGATGTGTAGTACAAATGTTTGAGAGACATGGTTGAATACAAGAAAATGTTGCTGGATAAGGTTGACACCTTGAAAAAAGTTGCAAACTCATTGATAAAGTCCAATAGCTCTAAGAATTTCTCTTGGTGTAGATAATTTATGGGTATTGATGCCCTGAACTTGTGAGCCTATTAGTATGTGGCCCACTATTTTGCAAAGAAAATAGCAAGTGGGAGAATTTTGGTTATGTGTTATATTATTTTCCTATCCCCCCTTCTCCATGGAGTGGATACCAACAAGGGGTATCATCCCAAAATTATTTGTGGGATATTATTTTGGAAAATGTGTAATTTAATCCCGATTATGAGATTGAGGTGTATTTTAATCTAGGTTAATGGATTAGGGTTTTAGATTCTATTAAATACTTAAATGTTGTATTGTAAATGGTTAATAATATACAATAAGAAAGTGAGAGGTGCAACTCTAAGTTTTGTTGGTTTTCTTGGTTAAGGGTTTCCATGGTAAATCTCTATTTATTGTGAGTGCCAATGTTTAATATCTATTTTTCTTAAACATTTGCTTGCATTATTTCACTTCATAAGTTTAAAACTTACATTAGTTTGGGGATGAAATTCAATGGAAAAATTTAGCTTTGTATTTATCCTTTCCCAAAGCATGATTTAGAATCTACCCAGAGACCTACTATCTTGATGAGATATGGTGGAGCTTGAAAATATAAAATATACCCAAACATGAATGAAGAATAACTCATTTTCTTCTCATCTAGTGATAACCTTCTTATATGACTTGACCACCCATATCTTGCTGATGTAGTCTACCATGGAAAAAAAGTAGTCACAACCTCTCTGGGAAGATTCTCTCCCAATGTTTATTTTGTATAGGTAGTGGCATGTACAATATAAGCCTTTTATTGCGTGGCTTACTAGTTCTATATATAACATAATCCTTAACAAATCTCACCACCCACTCCTACATTTTTCGCCAATACACATACCTCTATGAATTTTCAATTTTCTTCATCACACCAAAATGCCTATCCTAGAAGTGTGATATTCTCTCATTAATTGAATCCTTATATCCTATGCACAACTTGTCCAACTTGTATAAAAGCATGTTAGGGAGATGTAATTTGTTCCTTTTCATGATAGCAATTGGTATTTCCTTTAGTTGTTAGTATATGCATATGACATTTTCATCTCCCGCATGGTATTCACTCAATATATCATGAGTGGAAGGCTCAAGATGCATTAACACACCAGTTGTTTCAATATTGTTTAGTGGGGGTCATGCACGCATGTTCACCAACTTGTTTATAGCTCATTTCTTGTACGTCATTAGTTGGTGGCATTGTTGCAAGAATCTCAACCATTTGTAATGGCTCACTTGGTGTATTTTACTTTAAATTTGCAAGTATTGAAGGGGTTTATGATCAATGTGTATGATGGTATTTTCTACCAAGAGTGTTATATCTATAATTGGTCATCCTTGAATATTAAATAGATATAGGATACATTCATGCTTTCATCCACTAGTTTGTAGATCCTTTAGATACTTTTTTAAGCATCTTTATTTATACCCAATATTTTCCTCCATGTAAGTAAAAAATATCCATTGTTTTCCTTCAATCAAGGCACATATACTAGCAATTTTCCTTCATGAAAGCTGTGGGTAGATCATAATTTCGTTAAAAAATGAAAAAAAAAAACTAAAAATACGAGTTTTGAGTGAAAAACATGTAGCACATACAATGCACAACCCATATATTGACTCCTAACTATCCCTGACAACTTGAACCAACTTTTCTTCATATCAATAAGAGGTTCATTGGAGGAGAAATATACATGGAGATTGGTGTTACCAAGGAAATGTTGAAAGAATAGATAGATGAGTAGTTGTGTCATTTGCTTCATCGACCCCTCTTTCAGATCTCCTTGGTTCTAATTTTGATGTGAGGTTTGTGTTGGGCCTAAAACTCATATTGTTTTTCGACTGAAGTATAGTTAGCACATATATGCAGTCTATCAGTGGATAAGTGGACTAATTTGGAGGAACCAAGACTTAGGTGACAAAGGTGGAAGCAACAAATTATTAGGTATAATTGTATTTTTTGTTCATTATTAATAAAGTGTGAATATATATTTTCTATAAAATCATGGGTACACTAAATTTTGATTAAAGAAAAGTGTGGGTGTGTTCTTGTTTTTTGTTGGAAAAAAGCGTGTGTTTGTAGGGAGCAAAATTCGCAAGCTTCTTGAAGTTTTTGACATTTTCATCCTTGTGATTTTCAATATTGAGTGTTTTTCAATCATATTCTTAAGAAATTAACATTCGTTAGTGATTTGCATTGTCATTTAGATTTAGAAAGATAAAAGAAACAATCTTCCCTCTTATTCTAGGTGCACTATAGTGAGTTCTTATAGCTACATTTTTTTCTTCTTTAGTGGTTTCAATTTTTGGGATTGCATCAAATCAGTTTAATAAAAAATAAAGTTGCATTCTAGGATTGAGTTGTTTTTGATGTTGTGAATCACATGTTTCAATGGTTTGAAAAAATAGTGACTAGCTTCTGTGAAAGATCGATATAATATCTCTTTGGGTCTTGTTAATATATTTATTATTCCAACATTCTTAGAGTCTTTGAAATATCACAAGTTTCATTTACATCATTCCACTGAAACAACTTAAAATGAACATTAATACTAAAATGAGCTAGACTTGTTTCCCTTCTTAGAAAACACACATAGTTTAAGAATCGAATCCTTGGTGTAAGTTGGAGAGTGAATTATCCAAAGCTACAAAATCAAAACTAGAGCCACTAAAAGAGTGTGATAAATCCATTAGTAGTGATTACACTTGTTAGGAAAGAATGCCTCACTTACAGATCAAGATCAAGGTCTAAGTAGAGTAAGTACTATTAGAATATTGTGAACATATGAAATAATATCATAACACAATATAAACTATGGAAAACATTACTAGTCTATCCTTCTATCTACCAAGCAACATAAAGCATGAAATAAAATTGGAGAAAATAGAACAGCAAGAGAACACCGATGTACGTGGTTCACACAATATGGGATATTTCCATAGGAAAGGTTGCATCTTCCATAATTATGCAAATAGATCTTGTAATGTCCCCATTTTGACCCCCTTTGCATTAAATCGTAAATGATGTAAATATTGTTATTTAATCATGGTGAGGAGCTCAAGGCCAAGGCCCCACTGTTGATTTAGTGTTTTATGTATCGGCAATTAAAAATAGATGCCTATGGCTCTTGTGCTGGACATGCACAATGTAAATTAAGACATCATGTAAATACAAATTTTAATGAAATACCCACAACTAGCTATGCAATGCAACAAAGAGATGGGGGCATGATTCTACAAGGAATAGGGAGGGAAATTATTCAAACCCTTGAGCCAATGGTGATAAGCCAAATGTCAATGAATAAACCCTCAACTACCCATTCTGATGTATGCACCCAATCATTTAATTCTTCCAGAAATTGGTTGAGGCAGTTAATGCCTTGGGAATGAAGAGGCATGGCAGCCAATTTCGTGCATGGGCAAGCCATCAACCTGGGAAAACATACTTTTGCTTCTGGGGCAAGAAAACTTCCACGAAATGGTGCCCAAAGCCATTCTGAACCCATAGTCTTTCCTCTCTCATGAAGTCTGAAGTAGCTGAGTCTGTCTCCTTCACGTTTTCTACCATTTTCCTATATTTTCCATAGCTGGGAGCTCGTTTTTGTGTTGCACAGTGGCTGGGAGAAAGGGAGTCACGTTTTGGGGGTTTATAGAGGTCGTTTCAGCCCCTAGAATGCATATAAACGTTTTCTGAAAGTGAATGGCTCTCCCAGGGTTTATTTCCCATCTACCAGTTCGTTTTGGTTGCCCACGTTTTTCAGCACTTGTATTTTTGTTGTTGTTGGGTGCATCCCTGTATTGGTTTGAACTATGAGCAAGAAATTAGGAGTGGAAGTAGACCTGAATGGGGTTGATAAACCTAGTGAGGGAGATAACCTCTCAAGAAGATCAAGAGGGTTGGATACTCTTCTATGCACACCTTGAATAATATTAGATTGGAAGGTATGGCCTGAGGGACTGTGTAGTAGTGAAGGGAGTACTTCCATGTGCCAGGTGTGTAGGTATTGTGGGAGCCAAGCTAGATAGATCTTGCAGAGGGTACCCATATCTCTATGGATGATCCCACTAGCTTAGCAATTCTCCCTTCCATTGCCTAATAGCCTGATAAACCCAACTGTAGATTGGCTTGGCTCATTTGGTGTATCTTTGGGCTATGTGTGAATCTGCTGTTCCCTGATTCCTTGTAGAGATCATGCCCAACTCGGGGGTGGCAGTGTGTTGAGATATTGATGATCACAACTGGCCTATGGTTGGGTGGAACGTTGCAGTTGCATAGCCAGTTGCTCGGGACTACTTTGTTATAAGATAAGTACTCTCTTGTGTTAACTTTGCAATTATTTATTCGATGAATATCTTGAATGTATGATGGATGTGTAATTGAAATTACTTCCGCTGTGTGTTCTTATAATTATACATTTCCATATGTCTTTTTATATTATGTGAATGCTTATTTAAAAGTTCATAGGGCTAGCTTCCCAGCTTTAGCATCACGTTCTCTCCATCATGCCGGTAAGATGGGAGGGGACATTAAATTTTGGTATCAGAGCTGCTGGTTGTAGCATTGGACCTCTATGGGCCAAATCCGATTACAGTCACATGGGAAGGTCCCTTCCTAATCACCACAGGTATCATCATTGGGCCTAAAATGGCTAAGTTGAATAAAATTACAGAGGTAAGATCACCTCCTGCTGAGCAGCAGTCATCACAGAAAGAAGGAAAGATTTCAATTTTTCCTAAGAGTTTTTGAAAATTTTGTCTAAGTCTGAGTCGTCCAGAACCGACGAGTTTGTGCCAAAATAGTCGGCTCAACTTGGCGAGTCGGCAAGTTGGCCCGAAACGACGAAAATTTTCTAAGTGTTTTTCGGCGTCGAAAGGAAAGTTTCGGAAGGACTCAGCGAGTTGGTCCGCAATGGCGGAAGAACTCGCCGAGTTGGCCTGAAACGGCGGAAATTTTCTAAGTGTTTTTCGGCATCGAAAGGAATGTTTCAGAAGGACTCAGCGAGTTGGTCCGCAACGGCGGAAGAACTCGCCGAGTTGGCTTGAAACAACGAAAATTTTCTAAGTGTTTTTCGGCGTCGAAAGGAAAGTTTCAGACGGACTCAGTGAGTTGGTCCGTAATGGCGGAAGAACTCGCCGAGTTGGCCCAAAATGGCGAAAATTTTCTAAGTGTTTTTCAGCATCAAAAGGGGAATTTTCGGAAGAACTTAGCGAGTTGGTTTGCAACGGTGGAAGAACTCTCCGAGTTGACTCGAAACAGCGGAAAATTTTTCTAAGTGTTTGACGGCATCAAAGAGGAAGTTTCGGAAGGAACTTGTGAGTTTTCACCGCAACGTTGGAAGGAATCGACAAGTTCGTCCGCAATGGGCCAGAAGAGAGTCCTCAAAGTCGGAAGGACTCTGCAAGATCGTCCACAACACGTCGGAAGGACTCCGCAAGATCGTCCGCAACACGTCGGAAGGGCTCGACAAGTTCATCCGCAATGGCGGAAGAGAATGACGAAGTCTGCCGAAATAGGGGATTTCTGCAGTTTTCCAGTGTCATTTTCAAGTGATGAAAATGGGAAAGTCACCGTGAAACTTATGCGCCAGATTGTGCGAAATTGAAGGAGTTACAAAAAAAAAATGAGGGCGCTGCCCTCGACCCGCCCTGCAGTGGCGCAGGGAAGCCACAAGGGGGCAATCCCCCTTGACCCCCGTCGTCCCCCTCATATGTCATTGATTGTGAGAAAATCATATAATTTGACAAATTGTCAATATAATATTTTCCCACATGCATGAAAGTAATTTATGAGAATATAATGTAGCTAACAATTGTGTTAATGAACACATTTTGCAGAATCACAGTTACATCAAGACAACCTTCTAGATAGTGCAGTTGGAAGTTTTGGGTCTTGGTTGGGCCAGGAAAATGAACATCATGGATGATGCACAGGATCCCTATGAGCCTGAGACAGATGCCATGGGGGAGAACACACATGTTGAAAATGCTGAAACATAATCTAATGGGAGAAGGAATCAAGAGACTCCTCCAGGTCTTGTAGCCACCATGAGAAGCCTAAGGGTGGAGTTGCAAAGTTGAAGAGAAGACAATGAAAGGATGATTAAATCTCAGGAAGAACAAAATTAGTTGAATGGATCCATGCTGCAGAGTTTAAAAGACATCTAAAGGAAAATAAACTTGGGGCATCAGACATCAGATCCAGAAAGGGGTGGGAGTAGTTCTAGAAGGAATTCCCGTAAGAGGGCCAATAGCTCAAGAAGAGTTTCTACAAAATGAACTTATACTCCATAAATATCTTCTAATGAATCATCTGACTCTAAAGAATCCATTGAGGGTTCGAGCTCTTCATCTCGCAAAAGCAAGAGGAAGAGGCACTACAAGAACAATTCGCATGGGGAATTTAAGAAGGCGAAACCCCCTACATTTGACGGAGAGGTAAAATCTGGTCAAGAAGCTAAAGCTTGGCTTCTTGGGATGAGAAAGTATTTCCAAGTCCAAGACTACTCTAGGAATATGAAGGCAAGGGTTGCCATCTTCAACTTGAATGGAAGAGCATCTATATGGTGGGAACACATCAGGAAAGTGAGGAAGATCAATGAAAGGAAGATTGTGTGGAAGCAGTTCAAGAAATACTTCAAGCAGAAGTACCTCTCTGACAGGTACTATGATGATAAGATCAAAGAGTTCCATGAGCTGAGATTGGGACAATTGACCATGGAAGAATATGCAAACAAGTTCTTGGAGCTGCTGAGGTATGTTTGGTATATTCGAGATGATAAGGTGAAAATTCAGCGTTTCCTAAGTGGGCTGCCCCAGTCATATAAAGACAGAAGTGAGTTCGATGAACCTCGAACTCTAGAGGAGGCCATAAGAAAGGCCAAGTATTGCTTTGATCAAAACAGAAGCAAACCAGAATTCCATAAGGCATGGAAGGATAATAAAAATGAAAAGTTTGATTAAAGGAAGAAGGGGTTCAAGCCTCCTCAATTCAGGAATCAGCAAAGGTAGCCATCACAGGTTGTGACTAAGCCAACTAGGATGATGGGAGACAAGCCAAGAGATCCAAAGGAGACAAGAGAACCACTTCAATGTTGGGGTTGTGGAGGAGACCACATGCTTAGGAACTGTCCACATCGGAATGGGAATGCAAATCAAGTCCACAACATCCAAGGAGCTGAAACTGTGGGTCAAGTGGCGAGGACAATCCCTAGAATCTATGCAGCACTAGATGAATGCCAGGAAGATCATCAGTCAACTGTGGTTGAAGTTGAAGGTAAGATTGCTAAGCAATCTGTTTCTATTTTGATTGATCCTGGATCTACTCACAGTTATGTCACTCCTAGAATTGTTGAGATTTGTGATTTCAAGAAATTAAAGCATAGTAAATCATGATTAGTTTAACTAGCCACTGGAACCAAGAAAAAAGTTATTGAAATAGTAGAGAAATGTCCATTAGAGATGGATGGGATATTCACTTATGCAGATCTAAATATTTTGCCACTTGGTTCCTATGATATTCTCATTGGGATGGATTGGTTAGAGGCACACAGGGTTAAACTTGACTGTTACAATAAGACATTTGAATGCATGGACGAAGAAGGAAACCCAAGGGTTGTAAAAGGCATCCCAAAGGTGACTTCTGTTAGGCAGGTTTCAGCCATGCAATTGAAGAATTTCTGTAGGAAGGGATGTCAATTGTATGCAGCCCCATGTTTTAGAGGCAGCAAAGAATGAAACTCTTAAATTGGAGGACTATCATGTATTGCAAGAGTTCAGGGATGTTTTTCCTGATGAGATTCCAAGACTCCCTCCAAAGAGAGACATTGATTTTACAATTGAACTTGTTCCCAGAGTGGCACCAGTATCTAAGACACCCTGCAAGATGAGTACACCAGAATTGCTAGAATTGAAAATGCAATTACAAGAGTTGTTGGAGAAGAAATGTATTAGGCCAAGTGTGTCCCCATGGGGAGCATCTGTTCAATTTGTGAAAAAGAAAGATGGAACACTCAGGTTATGTATTGACTAAAGGAAGTTGAACAAAGTCACTGTGAAGAACAAATACCCATTGCCCCTAATTGATGACCTTTTTGATCAAATGAGAGGAGCAAAGGTATTTTCAAAGATTGACTTGAGGTCTGGTTACCATCAGGTAAGAATCAAAGAAGAAGATATTCATAAGACAACCTTTAGAACGAGGTATGGACACTATGAGTTTGTAGTGGTACCATTTGGTCTCACAAATGCCCCAACTACATTCATGTGTCTCATGAATAGTGTTTCCAGCGAGTATTTGGACAAGTTTGTTCTTGTTTTTCTAGACGACATTCTTATCTACTCTAAGAATGAAGAAGAGCATGAAGAACATTTGAGAATGACATTGCAATTGATAAGGGAGCATAAGTTGTATGCATAAGTTGTATGAAGAACATTTGAGAATGACATCTAATTTAGTGGTGCTTGATTAGATGTGAAATTGAAAGAAATTTTACCGGAGGTAAAAGTGAATATGTGGAGTGTAATGGAATATCCTCTTCCACAATGGAAGAGAATGTTAAAATAAATGAAAAGGGACATGGTGATCAAGATATATCAACAACAAGTGGGAATCAAATCTATGTGATGATAAATGAGGCATTCTTGCTATGTTTGAATAAATATAACAAGCTTATTTCTCTCGATCTAAGATGTAATTTCTTTCCAAATTAGTCTATTGCCATACTAGGAAAACAATTTGTAATATGCTTTATTTATCAATGGAAAATGAGATATGTGTTTTTATTTTGAATCATCTGTATAATTTTGGTTATAGTAAAGAAAGAAATATTGAGGATGGGTTTTCCTAAATCTTATTTCCCTACAAATGTTGTTAATTCCATTGAGATGTTACAAGGATCAATTTGGACCATGCCGGGGAAAGGTGAAGGTGAACTGAGTAGTTAAACAAAATGCAAATCATTCTTGTTTAATGCTTGACAATGGCATCCCATGCATTCATATAATAAACAACTCTAGAAACCATCAATTACTATTAATTCATGAACATAGATGAAGGAACGAAGGTCATATTAACATGAAATCTCTATTCCAATCTCAATACCCAACATACATGTGGGTGAATCCACGAATGTGGTTCACCATTTTTGGCGGATCGCAAGGTGAAAAATCGTTTTTCGGACCCTCGATCGAGGTTTTATACGCTCGATCGAGGTTTTATACGCTCGATCGAGGTTTTATACGCTCAATCGAGGGTTTAAAAATACCTCGATCGAGGGCTTTAACATACCTCGATCGAGGATGTGTTAAACCCTCAATCGAGCATTTGCTTGATCGAGGGTTTGGTTAGACCCTCGATCGAGGGTTGGTTCGATCCGTCTGAAAAAAAACAAAATAGGGTTCGGGCGGTTGTGCAGTGGCTTGACAGGCCCTCAATCGAGGGAATGCGATAGACAAAAAAAACCAAAACAGGGCCCGGCCGGCCCTGTTTTCGTGTAGTATGTTGACAGAGACAGAGACAGAGCGACTGGGGACCTCGACTGAGCACATGCTTGACGCCACCTCCCCCACATTAACGCCACCTCTCCCCAGCAACCCATCATGTCATCTATTCCACCAGGTGGGTAGAAATCTCCCATTTTTTGTGATTTAAAAAAAATATATTTCATATTTTATGTATAAATTTGTGTTTTTTATCAAATCTAGGTTTAATTTGGTTTTCTAGAAATGGTTAGGATGTAGGCATTGAAACTAAACCACCATTGAAACCGAAAACCGCCATTGAAACCAAATTTATCGAAAAAAAATCGTTTGATTTAACTAAAACAAAAACCTATTTCAAACCAAAACAAAAACCCATTTCAAACCAAAACAAAAATGAAATTTGAAATAGATTTAGGGTTTTACATATTTGCAGTTATTTGTTTAAATTATTTAATTTATTTTGTATTTATATCAACCGGTAGCATTTCACCCCATAAATGCTACCGGTTTTATTTTAAAATGTGATTTTACAAGCATAAATGCTGCCCATTTTTTTTCAATCTTCTGAGAACGCCAAGAGGATTGAAAAAAAAAACCATTTGAACCTAAAACAGAAAACCATTTCAAAACAAAAACCAAAACTATTTTAAATTTGAAATACTTTTAGGATTTTAAATTTATTTTGCATTTATTTGTTTTAAAATTATTTGGTATGTGAATTTGCAAGCAGAAATGCTGCCAATTTTTTTTCAATCCTTCGAGAATGCCAAAAAGATTGAAAAAAAAAATCATATATTAATATTGATATTATAATATAAAAAATTAAAAAATGAATATTAATAATATATATAATCATATATTATTTATTATTTTTTACTTAATTTATTTAAAAAAAATAATATTTAATATTACTAATATAATATAAAAAATTAAAAAATGAATATTAATAATATATAATCATATATTATTAATCATAAACATAACCATAACTAACTTGCCAAATTGTCCTAAATAGGATCCCCTCTCAGGCCATGAAAAGTATGTCCACAATGTGGTCATCAATGAAGATAAATTGGCCAGGAACCATAATGGATAGCTTGGAAAAATTCCCAACATTAGGTGGCCTAACGTCATTAGATGATGTCTCTGAATGATATAAGCCACTACAAATGCATTTTGCTGGACTAGACTACATGTGTTTGGATTATATTTTTCCACCATCTTTGTGGAATACAAACTACAATTCAACAATAAAAACACCTTTGATTCATCTAATCGTTTCCACCATTGAATCCCCTGACCTACGCCTTAGACCATTCTTTGTATTTCAAATCATTGCATGACACATGGGTAAGGGTGTATGATTCACTCATGGCTATGTGGGATGCATAGCATTGATTGGTATCATGGCCATTCCCACAACCAAGGAGTTTTGTAGGTTTATGTCTTCACGACAAGATAGGTTTTGCATCAACACAAATTTATAGAATGGATTTGTAGCAAAAGGATACATAGCTATCTTATCCAACCTACAATACTACTAACTCATAATTGAAATATTTTTTGGTTGATGCCAATTGCTCGAAACCAACGGTGCTCATGCATCATAAATTTATTCAATCAACTCCATGTACTAAGTTGGTTTTAGTTTCTTCACTTTTTAGTTAAGGCAACGTTTGTATTTGAGTATGAAAATGGCAATGCCAAGGGGTTTTGTCCAAAGGAATCCTGGTAAAAATAAATATATATATTCATATTCAAGAGTATTATCAATGAATATGACATAATTTAACTTGAAAGAGAGACTAAGCAATTTTACCCAAATCAAAACTATGAAAATGGTTCTACTTAGTGAATTTTCTAAATCGTGAAAACACAACTTTTTTATAATTCTTTCATCATTTGATCATTTTTCATTTATTCAAAATACAAATTCACCTAGGAATCCACTAATTTAAGAAGAGATGCATGTTTTTCTCATGAACCAAAGGCTTGCTTCACTAACAACAAAAAAATCCATCTCTACAATATATTCTCAAATGAAAAAATTCATTATCATAAAGTTGAATTAACACTAAATCCATGAAAAAGGAAACCTAAAACTCAAATATAAAAAAAAATATCTTTCAACTTTGAAAAAATCCATTAAAATTAAATATAAACCTATGAATTAATTATATATCTTCTTCTTTGATTTGAGAAATATCGAACTTCAAAACTAAAACAATGACAACCTTATCAACATTTGATAATGAAACCAAAAACTTACCTCAGAATAAATGTTTTTTAAAACATAAATTCTTCCCAAAACATAATCTATAAAAAAGTTCATTTAGTAAAAGATTGCCCCACTATGTTTCCCACAACACCTTCTCTTTGAGAAAACAAAACCTTATTAATTTGAAGTGTCGTTGACATTCTCCAACGTTTGTTGATTTATTTTATGTCTCACATATTTTATGGGAAATATTTTATGCATCTTGATGTGTAATGATCACATGTGCTCTCCATAACAAACAATTAAATATAAGGTTTCACTATTTTGTGTGTTCAATTTTAGCAATAGTAGCATTTCATGAAGAAAGTTGCTTTGCATACAATGCAATACAAACGTTTTCACATGAGTGCCTATTTTGTTTCTCCATTTTTAGCAATGATGAAGCATAAAGAAATCTTATGCCATTACCATTATAATATTGTTTTCTAAAATCAAATAAATTTATCCTCAAAGTTGAGGACAAGAGCTAGCGTTTATGTTTGAAATTGTGGTGTACATGTAATTATGATTTGGCTAGTATTTATTATTTTATATTGTTTAGTGGGCATGCAAAGTACAATATGCCATAAGGTTGTTGCATAGAGCCATTTAAAATTTCAATAATGTCAAAACATGGGTAATTTGATTTGTTATTGGCTAGTATTTATTATTTTATTTAGTTTAGTGGGCATGTACGGTCCACTATGACATAAGGTTGCATAGAGCCATTTAAAATTTCAACAATGTCAAAACATAGATGATTTGATTTGCCATTGTTATTTTATAGCAACATTGTTATACAAATTAGAAAACACACTTTAGAGCAGGTAATGATTGTTCCCTTAAGGATATTTATATTGATGTATCTGTATATATTAAATGCACAATTTGGATAATCTGTAGAGCACATCGTAAAGTTCATGGTTAATGTCTAGATGAAGTAGGTATGAAAGCTACATGGGTGGAGTTATAATAGTATATATAGTTTGCCCGAGGGATTTCCTTTTCAATACTTCGATGAAAAATGTTTGGATGTCACTAATCAAGAAACCTTCATATGTTGAAATGTCTTTGTATTTAATACTTAGCTTGAGGCTTTCTCAACAAATTATCTTTGATGTAGGCACGAGACCAAAGGTTACCAATAATTATTGTAATTTTAATTTGAAAGATAAAATAATTATTGTAATTTCAATTTAAAAGATAAATAAACTAAATTACACCAAATCAATTATCATATTAAATTCACAAAAAAGATACATATCAACAATGTCTACTGTATTTATTCAATATCAATGACCAAAGCTCAGAAGCCTTACTACAATCTCAAATATGAATCATATGATTTTGGGGCTTCTCCTACACCTTATCCTACTTCTATAGAAAAAAAATGGCATTCTTCATTCATTGGTTTACAATTTATCTAGGATGGAGATTGGTTGGAAGGTCAACCACATGTTACTTTCATTTTAGAACTCCAACTAATGAAGGCATTCACAAAACCAAGATTCTCCTTGGAATTTCATCCAATCAAATATTTTAATAAATGGTTGTGACTTTTTTGACATGGTCGAAGGTTGAATGAAATTGTCATAGTTGCAACATTGGGATCACATATCCCAATTATCTCTCATTCATGACTTTCTATTTCCTTCCAAACTCTTAAGATGAGGACAATATTTAGTGTATTGTTCCTTCATTGTATCATTAACTCCATAAAGCAATGCAAAGGGGTAGGGTGGGAGTATCTCTCATATTTCTTTGAGGGATCAATGCTCTACTCTTTATGTTATCGCATGGATCCACATTTTTATTGTTAGTTTAGATTATTAATTCACTCCCCAATAACTACACCAACATATTATATGCTCAATAACTACACCAACAAAAGTTTGATGTGTGTGTGCGCTAGTTTAGGATGGAGCTATTTCAATTATGTAGAAAAAAATTATCATGTTGTTACAGGTTGTTAGTAGGATTCAATTGCTATATAATAGATCCAATATACAATGTATGATTGTGTTGGTAATTACAATCTTTTATGGTATTAGAGCCATGCTCTAGGTGGAGCACATTGTTATCTAATCATGCTTCGAAATTGAAACCTTCAATGCACATCAAAACCCATTTTTCCCTTCATAGAAAGGCACAACAACCTTATCCTTTCAAAAAAATTAATTTTGCATCAAGCCTATCCATAATGAGATTGAAAATTATTTTATAACTTTTCAATTGAAGGGTTGCTCCAATTTTTTCCAATAAAATTTTTAGATGAATCGAAAGCGAAAAAGATAGAAGCACGGCTAGGTTTTCCACAAATTGCATTATTTTATGAAAAATGATTTGTATCGAACACATAATATTAATGAAATTTTCATACATTAATGTATATATTGAAATGTGAAATTTGGAATAGAATTTGAAATTTGAATTTGAAATTGAAATGTGAAATTTGGAATAGAATTTGAAATTGAAATGAGAAAATTTGAAATTGAAATGTGAAATTTGGAATAGAATTTGAAAGAAAATTAGAATTAGAAATTGAAATGTGATGTGGATAGTCCTGAAGAAAGAGATTCGGTGCTTTGTGCTCCGTGAATCACGAGAGGATTTGACATCGCCCGACAGGGCGGCCATCGACAATGCTCCCATTCACCGAGAAGTGATGCCAGGCCGGGGTCGGCTGCCATTGGTGGCAGAAGCAGGAGAGATAGTGTGTCGGTTCATCTCGACGACATACATGCGGATCCCCGGGAGGAGGATGTGCAACAAGACATGAGTACATTAGGTGCATATTTTTTGTTAGCACATTTTCAGTAAATTTTTAGTATATAATGCATTGAATTTCAACTGCAAGTTATAATATATATTTTTAGTAACATTTGTGTTTTGGTTTGGATCGCAGGTGCCCCATCAGGGGGATTGTACGATGATGAGGTTGCATAGATCACTCTCACTAACATAATTTCCCAGCGAGAGTGGGTGATCTCATGTGTGAGCACTTTGAGGGAGGATTCTCCCACATGGCGATCTTTGTCGATGATGTTATCGACGATTGATGAGATGTTGACCCTCTACAGGAGGGTAGGACCTCTCAGTGACATTTGGAGACAGTCATGCCAGAGGAGGAGAGATGGTGTCATTGGGATCCACAAATGGGACGATGTCAAAGTCGCCATAAGAGGGCATGACATCAAGGGTGCTTTATTCGACATCACTCCTGACTGCGCCCCCAGTCAACTGCTTAGAATCAGGGAGTTTAAGTTGGAGGTCACTGCACCACATATATATGATAGATTCGTGGGAGCGTGGGACATGTTCCCCCACCATGACCAGGTCCCATTGTAGTTTGCAAAAAATGTTTATGTAGAGTTTGTTTTGGACACGCACCTGGATTACACTAGAACATGGTCCCAGTTCTATGGGGCTGGTAGGGGACGCTCCTACCAACGTCCTGGAGCTCGGAGAGACCCTGCCTTCATACCACCCGCTCCGAGGTTGATAATGCTTCCAGATAGGGCGGTTATCAGGTCGGGGGATGTGGCACAATCATCCCAACTTGCTGCAGAGGCTAGAGCTGACCTTGCAGACTCGTTGTTCACTGCCTTGGGCAGTGTTGCTGTTGCTGCGCATGGAGAGGCATCTAGACCACCCCCTCCACCTGCAGAGCTTAAGATAGAGTATGTCTCTAGTGACATGCTCAGGATTTTTGATCGCGAGACCCTACTGCGGTATGCTGAGTCAGTGCGAGATGCATACTTTCAGTTATATCGTATATGCGTCGCTACACGACAGGTATACTTTTGTACAATTATGTATATATGTTCTTCATGTTACATCATATCAATGTCGCAAATTGAATGGTCAATAATACTTAAGGGATTTGTATTCTATTGATCCATGTAGGGGACCCCATTCATGGATCAACTCTTTGCTAGCGAGCCATCTATTGGTCCACCAGTCGGGGTAAGTTATAATTTATGTTCCAATTTAATTTGTGTTTGAATATTATTTCTCAGTTTAAATAATTTGTGTTTTTCTTAATTTTCAAGATTTATGTTGTAGATCTTAACTTCAAATAAATTTCAAATTGTATAGGGAAACGGAAAGGCTGTAGATCCTGATTATATACACGAGGACCGCGAAGATTCTGACGAGCCGGGTCCAGAGACACATGTGAGTTTTAATTTATGTTCCAATTCCTGTTATTTAGTCACATTTAGTAATTGATTTTTGTACTTTATGTTTCAATTTTTTACAGATAGCTTTTAAATTATGTTAAATTTAGTTTTAATTTTTAATAAATCTAACTTATTACATGTAATGGCATATTACATAGGCATCGCAACATGAGGGTGTCAATGCTGCAATGGATTTCACACATAGTTGGGATGTACCTCGAGTACATTATCGTGATGAAGGGCCATCTACCCGTATTCCTACCCAGATCCCGAATATCACCATTGACACGACGGATATGGCACAATTCCTTGAGGGTTTAGAGTCTCAGAGACAGCAGCGGGCTGCTGCATAGGAGGGCAGTCAGAGGGATGATGACAGGCCTTGTGGGGGTAGTGGCCGATGAGTTGATGATCTATACATTTCCATGTTTTGGATATTTTCATATTTTATATATTATATTGTTTTGGATGATCTATATATACGTTATCATGTTTTGGATATGGATTTATATCATTTATACATGGACTTTTATCATATATGGACTTTGGATATGGACTTTTGGATATTTTGTATATTTTATCATATTGATGTTTTCATGTGTATTTTGTATATGATTTGAAATCGATTGTTTTTTATATTAGATCTGGACATAGTTATTATAGTTACAAATTTATGTTTTGTCGTTTCAAATGCAAATTTAATGTGTAGTTACAATTTAGTTCAATTTAAAATGCAAATTTCGACTACATTAGAGAACATCTTCCAAAATTTAGAATTGAATACATACATTATGTTTTAAAATTGAAATTACAATTCCAATTCAATTACAATGTAAAATTTCCAATTTAATGTGTAATTTCAATTCCAATTCAATTGCAATTTAAAAGCTCGTTTTCAACTACATTACAATTGTAGAAATGAAATCAACATGTAAAATTAGAATACATTTGAAATTAATAATTGAAATTTTGATTACATTATGTTGTCTACACATTACAATTCAATTACAATTTACACATTCCAATTCAATTACAATTTAAAATTAAAATCTCAAATTTAATGTGTAATTTCAATTGAGAATACAATGTGTTTTTCCAATTTACAAGTTCAATTTCAATAACATTACAATTGCATTTGAAATAAATTTTTAAATTATGATACAATGTACAATCTAAAATTTAAATTTTACAATTTTACATTGTATATAGATGTATTTTAAATTCTCAATTTTGTATTTGAAATCAAAATTTAAAATTAGAATACATTTGAAATTGAAAATTGAAATTGACATTTTGCATTATGTTGTCTACACATTACAATTCACTTACAGTTTCCACATTCCAATTCAATTACATGGAAAATTTAATGTGTAATTTCAATTGAAAATTCAATGTGTTGTTGTATATAAGAATGTTTTTGTCCATTGAGAGTGTGAAATATCCCTTGAGACAAAATTATATAATTACAAGTTATATAGTATGTAGGTAATCTTTGTGTTATTTTATTTTAAGTGTGTGCTCTAATCTAAAGTCATAAAGGTATGGTTTGTTTTCTTGGCAATGGACATAACCACCTAGTTAATATAAGAAATGGAAATATGTTGATAGAAGATGCTTGTACAACTATGGTAGAAACTATGTTTATACAACTATTTCATATGATTTATGTACAACTAGTTATGATTTATGGTAGATGCATGTACTATGCTTGTATGTTGAATGTTCACATCAACATGTACAAAATAACTTTTTATTGAATGCAAGTATGTAAAGTTAATGATTATTCTTGCAATTCCTTTTGTAAAGTTAATGATTATTCTTGCAATTCCTTTTGTAAATTACCTCAAGGCTATATATTATGTGACCAAGTACTCTTAAATATAACATGCTTTAGTCCAAAACTTATTATACTCTCAAATATAATATGATTTACTACAAAAACTTTTAATTATTCTGATAATTATCCAAAGTTAATTAATGAGTGTTTTTTCCTCCGTACAAATGATTTCATATAATTAAAATATTTTAAAACTTGATTATTATAATAATTATTTATGATTAGACATAACTTATTGTTAGCATTCTAGCCTCTTAAGTATAATTTGGCTAAGAACAAAAACTTAATTGTAATGATAAGCATTCAAGTTAATTAATAATGTTTGAAAGTAAACATTCAAACTAAGTAATAATATTCTAAAATAAAAATTATTTTATTCAATTGATATTTCTTTAAAATTTTATTATAATGATAACTATTTCAAATTAATTAATAAATTGTTTTCTTAATGCTTTTATAAATAATTGGTTCAAGAGGACTAATGGAACTTGCGTCTCAAGGCAATACGTTGGGAGAAAACATAACATCTTTACTTCATAAAATGAAATGTAAATAAAATGTGGAAGATGGATCAACATCCTCATGAGATTAGTTGATGTTGTGAGTTATTATTTAAATGAATATTCAGTGTGAACATTCTATTGGAGGTGGATATTGGTTTTGGCCTTTGCATTCATATAGGTAATTATAGAGACAAATTTCAAAGAATATGTAAGGGATGGAAATAGAGGTTAGTAGATTACAAGCTATCTCTTTATATGTTAAAGGCATGACAATTTTCAAATAATAAAGTCAAGTTAATATGGAAAAATTATTATCTTTGTTTATTATTCAATACATGTTTCTTCCTAAACATAGACATATCTAATTAGTATCATCTCTTTTTATTATTCAATACATATTTTTTTGTAAACATGGACATGTCTAACAAGTACCATGTAACATTGATAACTTATTTTTTCACATAAATAACCACCATTTGTGAATAGTGAGGAAGACGAAGAAATTATAGAACTTTATTATATTTTTTGAGTGTCTATTTAACAAATGAAGTCAAGAATTATGTGAATTATAACAAGTGTCAAGCAAAGGGATTTTCAACCACCAAATCACCATAGCTAAATGTCACCCACGAATGTAAAAATTCTACTAGCAAGGTCAATCTAATTATTAATCAATTTCTTTTGAAGGAAATCAAATTGAAGGAGTGTTTT
Organism: Larix kaempferi; assembly: GCA_027924585.1. Taxonomy (NCBI): domain Eukaryota; kingdom Viridiplantae; phylum Streptophyta; class Pinopsida; order Pinales; family Pinaceae; genus Larix; species Larix kaempferi. The sequence goes on from BSBM01000482.1 coordinate 3,905,601, forward strand.
GGTGCTTTTAATTTCCCTTAGTAAGCAAAATTAAAAACTATGGATTGATTGCGGTCACGTCACAAAAAATATAGCTAAGGAAGAGTCACATATATACCACACATGGGTATGTATGAGACCTCTAGTTGAAGCTTCAATGATATATTATGAACAATCAAGGTAAACACAATAGTCCTAAATAGCAAAAATTCTAGGTTATCAATACAAGAATGTGCGGTCCAAACAATAATTATAATGCCCAAAATTTTCTAAATTCATATATTAAAGAATGTTGCACAAAATGGTAATCATTGTACAATTCAAAATTTAAATTTTACCATTCCACATTGTATAGATGTATTTTAAATTCTCAATTACATTACAATTGTATTTGAAATCAAAACCTAAAATTAGAAGATGTACATGTTCAAGTGTATTCACATTGGAGCACCATGACCCAAATTTCACAAAAGCCTCCCATCTGGTATTTGTATTCTTGACATTAAAGCATCTACAAAAATACATTTATAAAACAACCTCCACAAAAATCTCCAAAAAAATATTACACAAGACAACATGAAAACTATGCCAATGATGCAAGTGGCATACATGTAACTCATTCATCTGGCCAATGGGTTATAGGAATGCAAGTTTCCATAATACGATCATGGTCAGCTTCTGTCATCTTCCATCTCTTTGGATCACCTCTCTTCACCTTGATTTTTGTTAGAGGTATCCGAGCTGCAACCACCAAATGACTGTATTGACCTCATATATATCTAGGCATAAAATCTCTGTAAATAATGTGAGCACCCTGTTTTTTCACTTTTTCAAAAAAGTGTCCCATTAGAACCATGCCTCCAACCTGGTATGTGAAGTCCACATCTTGGTAGGGTCGCACCAATCTACTCTTTATTTGCGTGCACCGCATCAAATAGTATGCAACATTTTCTTGGTTGTGGAGGGGTGCAATGACAATGAATACATCACCTACAAGATACATTACAAATATTATTCAAATGTCCTACGTGCAAATTTCTACAACATTTGTATATGTGTAAGATATAATGAACTAATTAACCTAATGAAGACTCTTGTACCTTCCCTAACCATATCAGAAACTCGATCATAATCTAATGAGACCATTGCCTCTTCAGTGTGCATCTCTTGCCATGTTGAAATTGGATGTGGGCCCTTTGGATTAAGAGATACATATTTCCATGGTTTGACATATAAATCATTTTCACAGTGATCAAGCTCGCATCCATTTGCATTAATGAAAAAATCGCAAAAGCAGACATACTTCCTCGTTTCAATGGAAAATATGTCCCCCATATCTTTACTTCGAACAGAATGCAATTCCCTCGTACCAGGGATGGTGTCACAATACCATGGAATGGATCTATTAACATCTCCAAGGGAAACATACCAGAAGAACCTGCATGGAATTCAGTTTGTCATATGTAAATTCCTATCGAGTACATGTGTTCTTTTGGAAATGTTGATATTGAATGTTATTAGCTTATTAATTGAGTTTGGAGTTTATTACTTGCACACCAGCCTTGCTTGTTCGTGACCCTGATGTCCCAAATGACGTGTGCACCAATCAACTACTTCAGTGGAGCATTTGAGTCGGGTTGCACCATGACTCATCTGGTACCTCCGAAGTGCTCGTTTCACACATGCACCTGCGCCATCATGTTCACCCTTCCCATGCCCTGTCTCAAAAAATATCCAAGTGTGTCAGATTCTTGTCCGTTTGTGCAGGCGACTCAACCAATAAAATGAGCGTGCCGACTTGAATTGCCCTGCACACCCATCTGACCAAATCCAGTGTTCAGTAAATGATACGCCTCTCTTCCTGAATGAATCATAAATCAACCCAAAGCAGTGTTGAACGAACAATGTGTCATGCTCACGATCATCAGTAACATAAAAATGGTACTCCTTGATCACTTCACGTGATTGGGGAATGTTATCCCTACCATCAATGTTTTCCTGAGCATGTCTGTACAATACATGTACGAAGATAGACACCTAGTCGGAGTGATAGTACTCACTCTGTATCTCTCTCTGAGGAGCAAATGTGTAGTTCTCCGCAAAGTCTACCACTAATAAGATTGTGCCTGACTCAAATACCTCACGGGAATGTTTGAATTCTGAAGCTTGCCACCTGGACCTATGGGAGTGTTTTATGTATTTATAAATCTGACTTTGAAACTTCTCCATGAAATCTGAAACAGGAATCTCATCATCGAGCAAGTCGATCATGTTGGATGGCACAGATGAAGAAGGTGTTGGATTCATGGTGACGTACTCGTACCTCATCCACCTAACGGTGATATCTGACAATCCATGGTGTGTTGGATCGATAGGAAAGTTCCTATGGAACAATGTCAAATCACCGCATTCATGGCATTTTCTCCCACCTACACACCTCTTATTGAAAAACACGTGTTCAGGATTCCTGTTGCATAGTATCATACAAATAAAATCTCGCACTGTGTGAGGAGCTAGTACATCGTTCCAGTGCCTTTTGTAAAAATCTAGAAATGTGTCATATTATAGTTGAAATTCAACGTGGTACCGACAACAACAAGTGTTGTGAATCGTATTCAGCCTAATATACCACGGTTTCAATTTGTTGAACATGCTAAATGATATTTGAACACCAGGATTGGTTTCTTGGAATTCCTCGTAAATTGCAACTCCCGTCATCTCCATCACATGCTTACAGTGCTCCTGATAAATTGTTGAATATTGTAACTTCTAAGAATATTATATTTGTACTTTATTATTCCGGAGATGTTTTATCCCTCTGAGGTAACCCTATTATGTATATGGAGATGTTTATTCCTCCATGGGTTTGTGTTAACTAGGGTTATTGGGTCGGCCTTGATGTCATATTTTAGGGGTTATTAGACTTCTCTAGGAGAGGTCGGCCCCACTAGTTATTTTGGTCAGTCGGGAGTTAGTATAAATACAGGAGTTCAGGAGGTGAACTCCTCATTAGATACACTCACTCACTTGAGAAAAGTAGTGCACTTGTCTGGGAGATTTGCTAAGGAGACAAAGAAGGAGGGAGCACATCTTGTATTTTGGTTGATCATCTTATTGAGGAAAGCTTTGCTGGGTTTTCTACCCCATGAGGGTTTCCCAGGGTAAATTCTATGTCTATCTTGTGATTATGCTTCTTTCAGTGATCTTGCTAGTCTATTTGGTTTAAACTTAACATGGTATCAGAGCTAGACTGAATAGAACATCTTTCACAAGGTAAGAATACCTCTCTCTCTCTCTCTGGTGAAATTTAAGGTTTCAGCAAAAAGTTGGCATTCTTGAATTCTAATTACATGGCTGGATAGCCCTTCTCAATACCTATCTTTTGAGCCCTAGATCGAACTTTTTGGTTGGGTAGAACTCCGATAAATCCAAACCCTAGTTTTACCAAAAGTGCGATAAATCAGAAATTGGGTTCAGAAAAAAGTTGGCATTCTTGAATTTTGACTACATGGCTGGATATCCCTTCTCAATACCTATCTTTTGAGCCCTAGATCTAACTTTTTGGTTGGGTAGAACTTCGAGAAATCCAAACCCTAGTTTTACTAAAAGTGCGATCATCGAGAAATTCTGTTCCAGAATCCGGAAAGGGTAAAAGGTAAATATTTCCGGGTAAGTAGTATTCTGTCTCTTGGACTCCCCCAAGAGAAGATGGCTCCAAACACTAAGCTTGAAGACAAGCTAGAAGGCATAGAAAATTTTTGAGCATGGAAATACAGAATTGGTCTCATTCTTGAAGAGAATGATCTTGCTCATTATATCAAAGATGAAGTTGCAGAACCAGAAGGAGATGAAGCCAAAGAGAAGCATAGGAAGTATTTGATTAGGGAAAAGAGAATCATAGCTGATTCTATTAAAGACCACTTGATTCCCCAAGTGGCTTCCAAGAAAACTCCAAAGGAGATGTATGATGCCCTAGGAAGAATGTATGAAGGAAAGAACATCAATAGAAAGATGAACCTAAGAACTCAGTTGAAGAGTACCAAGATGAACAAAGGGGAGTCCATTCAAGACTACTTCTCAAGGGTATCCCAAATCAAGGAACAACTAGATGCCATTGGTGATACTCTTGATGAAGATGAACTTGTGATGACTGCTCTAAATGGCCTCACTAGATCTTGGGAATCATTTATACAAACTATGTGTGCCAGAAAGGAAAGTATGAAGTTTGATGTAGTATGGGAAGATTGTGTTCAAGAAGAGGCTAGGGCAGCCAACAGGGAAGCACTTCTCAAAGAGGATGATCAAGCCTTGGCTACTCACACCAAGAAAATAATGGGTCACTTCAAGAAAGTTGACCACAAGGGATCTCAACACTTCTCTAAATTCAAAAGGAATAAAGGACCCAATCAAGTAAGGGATCTCTCCACAGTCCAGTGCTACAATTGCCTTAAACTTGGACACATTGCCAGATTTTGTTCTTCACAAAGGAAGAAGAAGTATATACAAAAAAGACACCATGCTCATGTGGCAGAAGATGATAGTGAAGAAGAAGAAGAAGAAGAAGAAGAAGAAGAGGAAGAAAGGCCTCGAAAGAAAAGATCCAAAGTAAAGAAAGAAGATCCAGAAGAATATGTCCTATTCTCTGCACTCTCTAGATCTGTATCCCCTGGAGAAGATACATGGCTCATTGATAGTGGTGCCTCTAAGCACATGTCAGGTCAAAGAAAGACTTTCTCAAAACTTGAAGAAAAGTCTTCTTCACAAAAGGTATCTCTAGGAGATGATTACCAATATCCCATCAAGGGGATTGGTGAAGCAAGCTATAAGCTAGATTCTGGATCACCCTTGAAGATGAAAGAAATCTTGTATGTGCCAGGATTAAAGAAAAACCTACTCTCTATCTCAGCACTAGATAAGAAAGGTTTTAGAGTTGCCTTCATAGATGGTCAAGTACTCATGTGGCCAAAGGGAAAATCCATTGAAGATGCAGTTGTCATTGGTGAAGAGGAAGGAGGCCTCTATAAGCTCAAGGGACATCCAGAAGTTGCCCTTGCTCATGAAGCATCTAACCCAAGTGAGCTATGGCATAGAAGATTATCCCACATTAACTATAAAGCCCTACCCTATGTAAGCAAGGTGGCGATAGGTCTACCAGACTTAAAGGTTAATCATAATGGCTCATGCAAAGGATGTGAAAAAGGGAAGAATGTCAAGAACCCTTTTCCAAAAAGTGAAACAAAGACTAAGAACATCTTAGAGCTAATACATTCAGATGTATGTGGACCAATTCCCACCACTTCCCTAAGTGGTTTTGAATACTATCTTTCATTCATTGATGACTATTCAAGAAAGACATGGATATACTTTCTAAAAGGTAAGAATGAGGTTTTTCAGAAAATTCAAAGAGTTCAAGGACTTAATAGAAAATATCTCAGAAAAGAAAATCAAGATTCTCAGAACAGAAAATGGGGGAGAATATACTTCAAAGGACTTTGAAGACTTTTGTAAGGAAGCTGGAATCAAGAGGGAACTAACCACTCCCTACAATCCCCAACAAAATGCGGTGGTTGAAAGAAAGAATAGAACCATAATGGAAGCTGTAAAAACCATGATACATGATCAAGATCTACATATGTATTTATGGGCTGAAGCAGCTAGGAAAACAGTCTATGTGCAAAATAGACTTTCCCATAGTGCTCTTGAATTCAAAACTTCAGAAGAAGTGTTCACAGGAAAGAAGCCTGAGGTGAGTCATCTCAAAATATTTGGTTGTCCTGTGTACATTCACATTCCAAAAGAAAAGAGAACCAAGTTGGATCCTTCTGGTAAGAAGGGAATTTTTGTTGGATACTGTGAATCATCCAAAGCTTTCAGAATCTACATACCAGGTTTTCATGATATGGAAATAAGTAGAGATGTAACATTTAATGAAGAAGCAGCCCTCAAGAAATCCAAGAAGTGTCAACTTGAAGAAATCTATGAAGAAGATACACCTCCTAGAATCACAAAAGCAGTACACATACCTGAAGATGATACTCCAGAAGTTCATGACATGATAGAACCTCAAGAACCCCCTATTTCAGACTTATCTAGAAAAAGAAGGTCAGCATGGGCTAGAGACATTATTCAAGGAGCTGAAAGATATGGAGCTCCTGAAGGCTCCACCAGAGAAAGAAATAAACCAAAGCTAGTATCCAACTATATGGCCTTGATGTGTGATCTTGTGGATCAACTACCTACTAGCTATGAAGAGGCAGCTCAGAAGAAAGAATGGGTAGAAGCAATGACAGAAGAATATCAGTCAATAATAAAAAATGATGTTTGGGATATAGTTCCCAAACCAAAAGATAAAAGTGTGGTTTCTTCCAAATGGATCTTCAAGATAAAACATGCTGCAGATGGAAGCATTGAAAAATACAAGGCAAGATTTGTAGCCAGAGGATTCTCTCAGAAGGAGGGAATTGACTATGAAGAAACATTTGCACCAGTTGCTAGGTATACTTTAATTAGAACTATCATGGCACTTGCATCCATGATGAAGTGGAAATTACACCAAATGGATGTTAAGACAGCTTTTCTGAATGGTGTAATTGAAGAAGAAGTATACATAGAACAACCACAAGGGTTTGAGGTTAAAGACGGAAGGACTCATGTATGCAAATTGAAAAAGGCATTATATGGATTAAAGCAAGCTCCCAGGGCTTGGTACGAAAGGATTGACAATTTCTTAACAAGCATGGGCTTTGCCAAGAGTAAAGCTGATCCAAATCTTTACCTCAAAGTGATGGATGATGAACCAGTTATATTGTTGTTATATGTAGACGATCTGTTTCTAACCGGAAATGAGAAACAGATTATTGAAAGCAAGAAGAAGCCTTCTTCAGAATTCAAGATGAAAGATCTCGGATTAATGCACTACTTCTTAGGTCTAGAGGTTTGGAAAGAACCAAAAGGAATCTTTCTGAATCAAGGTAATTATGCTGTGGAGATTCTAAAAAGATTTGATATGTTGGAATGTAAACCCATGGCCACTCCCATGGACTCCAACCTGAAGCTATTAGTTAATGACTCATCAGAACTAGTGGACCTAACTCTATACAGACAAATCATTGGGTCATTAATGTATTTAACAAATACTAGGCCAGATATATGCTTTGTTGTAAATACTCTAAGTCAGTATCTAGTAGAACCTAGAAAGGTTCATTTAATAGCCACAAAGCATGTGATGAGGTACCTAAAAGGTACATTGGATTTTGGTCTATATTATCTTGGAGGTCATGAACTTAGGTTACATGGTTACTTAGATTCTGATTGGGCAGGGAGTGTCTCAGACAGAAAGAGTACATCAGGTGGATGTTATGGTCTTGGATCTGCCATGATCTCATGGTTCAACAAGAAACAATCTAGCGTGGCCCTCAGTACTGCTGAAGCAGAATATATAGCTGCCTGCTTTGCCAGCTGTGAAGCAGTATGGCTTCGAAAGCTATTATCAGGAGTGTTTGACTTAGAAATGGATCCCACTGTGATTATGTGTGACAATCAAAGCTGCATTAAGATGACAGAAAATCCTGTATTCCATGATAAGTCAAAACACATAGAGATCCGATACTTTTATATACGAGATATGGTGCAGAGAGGAGCTATCAAGCTCGAATATATAAGCATTGAGGACCAAATTGCTGATATCTTGACCAAACCTTTGTCTCGAGTGAAATTTGAATACTTCCGATACAAGCTTGGTGTAGTTCAAAAGGACCCTCCTCGAAAGGGGGAGTAGTATAGTCACTAATGATGAGATTGCCTCATCGAACTCAAAGTCGATGATAAGGTTGCCGGCTCACTACACCTAGATACTTAGAAATATTTAGATTTAGGACTCTTATACTTAGAATACTTAGTTTTTACTTATACATGCTTTTAATGTTAGATGTATACATGCCTTGATGATTGATGTATTAGTGAGAATACATGTTTTTGAGTTAGATGTATACATGCTTTTGATGATAGATGTATTAGTGAGAATACATGCTTTTAATGTTAGATGTATACATGATTTTGATGATAGATGTATTAGTGAGAATACATGTTTTTGATGATAGATGTATTAGTGAGAATACATGCTTTTAATGATAGATGTATATATGCTTTTGATGATAGATGTATTAGTGAGAATACATGCTTTTGATGTTAGATGTATTGATGAGAATACATGTAAGGATTAAGTCATCCTTGGACATGGTCCTAAATGTACGGTTGAGGATTGAGTCATCGTTGGACGTGGTCCTAAATGTACGGTTGAGGATTGAGTCATCCTTGGACATGGTCCTAAATGTACGGATGGGATTGCATCGTCCCTAGACATGAGACTTGTCTTAAAGTGATAAGGACTGATCATCCTGGAACTCGATATGGATTGTATCGTCCATGGACCTATGTCCTAAAGAGAGCAAGACTGATCATCCTATATGATGATCGTGATGACGATGCTGATGATCTTGTGATGATGATGTTGATGATCGTGATGACGATGCTAATGACGATGCTGATGATCGTGTGATGATGATGTTGATGATCGTGTGATGACGATGCTGATGATTGTGATGACGATGCTGATGATCGTGAGATGACGATGCTGATGATCAAGTGATATCGACACTGTTGACGAAGATGAATTGAAGAAAGCTTCCGATGATATATAGATGTATCATGTATGATGACTCCTTGCTCCTGTAGATGTTGTTATAATATCCTTCTCGTTAAGGGGGAGTGTTGAATATTGTAAGTTCTAAGAATATTATATTTGTACTTTATTATTTCAGAGATGTTTTATCCCTCCGAGGTAACCCTATTATGTATCTGGAGATGTTTATTCCTCCAGGGGTTTGTGTTAATTAGGGTTATTAGACCCACCTTGTGGGGGTCGGCCCTGATGTCATATTTTAGGGGTTTCTTAGACTTCTCTAGGAGAGGTAGGCCCCATTAGTTATTTTGGTCAGTCGGGAGTTAGTATAAATAGAGGAGGTGAACTCCTCATTAGATAAACTCACTCACTTGAGAAAAGTAGCGCACTTGTCTGGGAGATTTGCTAAGGAGACAAAGAAGGAGGGAGCACATCTTGTATTTTGGTTGATCATCTTATTAAGGAAAGCTTTGTTGGGTTTTCTACCCCATGAGGGTTTCCCAGGGTAAATTCTGTGTCTATCTTGTGATTATGCTTCTTTCAGTGATCTTGCTAGTCTATTTGGTTTAAACTTAACATAAATGCCTCTGGATAAACATTGCCGCAGGACATGCTTTCGATCTGGAATAGCACGAGAATGACTATCCCAAAACTCTATCACCTTCTCTCTAATGCCCGCTACCATCTTATCTCAATAGGGTTCCCTACAAATAAGATCCCAACAAGCAGCTTCATCACTTTCATCTATCTGGACCCTGAATTTAGTATATTTGAGCAATGTTCTTTTTGAAACATTGAGCAATGATGCCATTGTTGATACCATTCGATTTCTTGAGGTGCTTTGTGCCACAACAGCTGTTGTAATTTCCTTACGAGCAGCTCGGGTATCATTGTTTCTTGATTTTCCAAATGAAGATAATGCAGTTCTTACATTTTCTATTGCATTCTTGCATGTATTTGTTGTTTTAACATCTTGAAAACCCAACAACTTTGTGGCACGTTTCAATTTTTGTGTTTTATCAACCCATGTAGGATTTGAGCTTATGCCATCGTTGAATGTTGTTCAAAATATGACTTGATTATGTTATTGACATGCTCTCTAACTTTCCGACCAGGGATCGAGTTCCCAATCTCTTCTTGTGCAGAAACAACTGCACAATCCTCTAGAAAATTTCCACCCCTTCCAACCCCACTGCAATTCCCAATTATATTTTCAATGTGAGAGGGAAAGGTGTCATGTGATGGCTGATCAGGATCATGAGGGGGCACAGGGTCATGTGATTCTTGATCACCATGATGAGATGTTTGACCATAATCTCTCCCTGCATAACATGTAAATTAACAAACTGAAAATTGGTTACTTGATAGTTGTGCATTGAACTTTAAAATTGCTAGTAACTTGAAATTTGATTTGGAAATTGAAAAATTGAAAATTACATGTGAATTGAATTTTCCAACTAATACATTTAGCTTGAGAATTGTTCTAAGTAAAAATTGAAATTGCTAGTAACTTGAAATTTGAAATTGCTCTTGAGTAACTTGAAATTGCTAGTAACTTGAAATTTGAAATTGCTCAAGTGATACGAACCGTTACATCAAAACCCTGAGGTGTTAGTGAAATGGCGCGGAAGTGATCGACAACAGTTCAACTGAAAATAGATATGGACCCTAGGTATGTTCGACTTCCTAAAAGTTCAGGTGTTTCACTCGGCCACCAATGTTGTCTGACGGCTTGCGTATTGGGGCAGTACCCCTCACTCCACGGCTCAGGTAAAACTGATAATCGCTTAGCCATAAACGACAGCTCTTGGTTTACCTCATGGAAAAAAATTAGTCAATTAGGTAGGGGTCGTTGCCCTTTTCACTGGCAGTTCCTCTCAATGCGCCAGCTACTCTGGGGTTCCCGTGGTACTCCTCACAATGAGTTTTAGGGCTTATGCCCAATTACTTCCCACAGTTAAGCGGACAGGGATTATTCTCAGATCCAAACTTGCAATAGATGCTTGTAATTGCTAACTTAATTAAACTTGAGAATTGTTCTAGAAGTAAAGTTTGAAATTCCTAGTAAAATTTGAAATTGCTTGTAACTTGAAATTGGTAGTAACTTGTATATTTAACTTTAAAATTGCTAATAACTTGAAAATCAATTATATATATTTAAGTCAAGATAATTATTAATAACTTGATAAAAATTATTGTGGGCGTACACATTAATATCATTTACAATCATCACATTATATAATTGTGGATAAATTTTCTTTATGCAATTTATGTCCATTTTACTTTTACATTACAAGAAAAATGTTATTTTAACTTTATGGTATAATTTATAAATAAATAAATATTTAAAATACAAGTTGCAAAACACCATGCAAAGAATAAATGATTACAACACTTCTACCTTAGAATTTCAAGGACAACATCATGCATCCCATGTTGTATATACATGAAATAACAATTTAAGATTGATTTTCTATCCATGATAACATACCTATTATACTCTAATGTGGGGAAAAAAACATTGATTTAGAGATGAATATGATATTTAATTAAAAACATTACATAGTGATATGATTGAGGAGAAATTCATAATTTTTAATGCAAACTAACATTTTCATTAGTTGATAATTTTGCAATTTCAACAATAGACAATTAAATGGAAATTGTAATTTTATCATAAATTGCAATTTAAGGATTTTTTTATCAATAATGCTTCACATATCAATGCAAGGTTGCAAACATTGCAAATTTAATTATTTCCAATTTGTCCTAACAAAATAGATGATTTTAATCATTAATCTTATCATGGTGATATGTCATGTTAAATACAAGTTGTACATTTAACTTTAAAATTGCTAGTAACTTTAAATTTGTTGTACATGTAAATTAACAAATTGAAAATTGCTAGTGACTTGAGAAAAATGTACAAGTATTGAAAATACATTAAAACAAGAAAATTGTTTGTACAACTTAATTTCAAAACAACTAAATATGTACAGGCAACTTGAAATTGTACATTTAGTTTGATAATTACTAGTAAAGTTTGAAAATCAAGTATATATATTTAACTCAAGATAATTATTAATAACTTGATAAAATTTATTGTGGGCACACAAATTAATATCATTTATAATCATCTCATTACATAATTGTGGGCAAATTTTCTTTATGCAATTTATGTGCATTTTGCTTAAATACATTACAAGAAAATGTTATTTTAACTTTATGGTATAAAATAAACAAATAAATATTTAAAATACAAGTTGCAAATCACCAAAAAGAATAAATGATTACAACACTTCTACCCTAGAATTTCAATAGTTGATGATTTTGCAATTTCAACAATAAACAATTATGAAAATTGTAATTTTTATCATAAGTTGCAAATTAAAGATTTTTTTATTAATAATGTTTCACATATCAATGCAAGGTTGCAAACATTGCAAATAATTATTTATAATTTGTCCTAACAAAACATATGATTCTAATAATTAATCTTATCATGGTGATATGTCATGTTATATGTAAATAAAAGTACATGTGACTGATGGAATTTTTTTAATGTAAATATTATAATTAAATAGCTCTTTGAACATTCATTTGTATTCAAATATCCATTACTATGAAAATATTGCCAACCACCATAATTATAAAAATATTCATTCATTTGTTTTCAAATTGAATAAATTCTAATTAATACATAACTATCACAACATGTTCATTTCAAAATATTCATTCATTTGTTTTGAAATTGATTTTTCTAACAAAACAATAATTGAAATTATATTTAACTTGAAATTGTTAGTAACTTAAAAAATTGCAATTAGTTAAATATGTACAATTTAAATTTAAAATAATGTCCAAGTATACATTTAATTTGAAAATTATTTTAATAACATTGAAAATTGTTAGTAAAGTTTATAAATTTGTAAATAGTAAATATGTACATACATTTTAACTTGAAAATAGAATCTACTTGTGTACAAATTTTATTTGAAAATTGTTGGACAATAAAATTGAAATTTGTTAGTAACTTTAAAATAATTTGAAAATTGTTAAAGCAACTTTGAAGCATTATTTGAAAATTGTTAGCAACTTTGAAATAATTTGAAAATATTTAAAAATATGTTCATATCTTAACATGAAAGTAGAATCTAAATTTACATGTTTCATTTTCTTTGAAAATTGTTTTAATTTAACATTTGTTTAAAGCCACTTGAAAATTGTTGATTTAACATAAAAATTGTTGCAAACTTTAAAATTTAAATAACAAATTGATGAAATAAGTACGAATATCATTACAAATAAATATGAAACAAATTAAATTATGAAATTTAGTTAAATTTATTGAAAAATTGTTACTAATTTTATAAATTCTGTAGCATGATATTTAAATTATGATAGCATGTAATTCAGTAATTTATCTTGGTTGTGCTCCATTGGAATTTGTTGCACCAAATGTGAATATTCTTCTTCTCTCAACCTTGCTCTTTGTTGTCTCATTTGTTCTCTACTCTTCTCACCTTCTTCATTGGCATTTTGTTGTCTAGCATGTTGTCTAGCATGTTTTCTTTGTCTGTTTCTTTTATCCCCCATCAATCTACAATGAAAACAAACAATTTTTTTTCAAAATGTTATAACAAACAACAATATGTTAGTATGAAATCTTCAAATATGCCTACAAAGAAATCTTTCATGAATCAATTTACAATGAAAACAAACAATTTTTTTTTCAAATTGTTATAACAAACAACAAAATGTTAGTATGAAATCTTGAATTATGCCTACAAAGAAATCTTACATGTCTAATGGGATCTAATTTAGCAATATGAAAATTACAAATCTCTAATTCAACAAGCTCAAATTGACAAAGCTCTAATTGAGAAAAAAATAGCAATGAGGTAAATTGTTGTTTGTGAATTCTTGTTCGCTGGTTATATAGATGTTTGTTCATGTTTTTACGAGGAGAGGGTAGTTGGCAGCATTAATTGTTGCCAACTCCTTTCGCGGTTTTTCCCTGGTGTTTATAGATTTTTTTTACACACAGAAACCCTCGATCGAGCCATTTTGATAGACCCTCGATCGAGCAATACCTCGATCGAGGTATTTTTAAACCCTCGATCGAGGTATTGTTAAACCCTCGATCGAGGGATTAACAAGCCCTCAATTGAGGTATTTAAAAAAGATCGATCGAGGGCTTAAAAACAGGCCGATAGCCCTTTTCCTTGCAGAATGGTTTTTTTGTTTGCCTTCCACAGAGTTAAACCATGTTACTAAATTCTCATTAATGAGCGGACTTGATACTATTGGACTCATCAACGAATCCTATATCCAGATAGATAAAATTTACAAATTTTTATTTTCATATGTCTTTTGTTTTTAAATTTCTACTAAAAGTTGCTCTAAAAAACCACGCTGACAACTTCAATTCAGCTCAAAGATAAATCCACAAAATTCAAAATACACATCCGAAAAATTTGAAAAAATACACAAGCCCTAGATAAACGCGTCATCTTCAAAAGGGTATTTTTATTTTTTCAAATTATGTAATGGATTTAAATATTTGGTGCACGAACACACATGTGTGCAAAAGGCGACTGAAATATTCATTGGTCATTTTAGAAAAATAATAATAAATATATTTTTTCGAGAAAAATTAAAAGAAAAATATGTAAGCCCTAGTGCATTCTGTCTAGATCATGTTCACATATTTCATTTTTTTTAATTATTACTTTAACATTAAATTATCGTGCACGAACACAAACTACTTGTTAATTGCTCTTCAAATTTTTTAGTACACACGTTTCATTAAATGAAAATTCGACATGATAAATGACATTGGAATATTTCGGAAAAAATATCATTGGAAAGCCAACATAATTCTCTACATTTCGTTTTTCAACTGCATGTCAATATTCATTTGGCAAATATGAGTTTCAACGACTTCAATTTGATACATGGATAAAATTTCCGTTTTTCATCGTCATATTTGGCTAAAAAGAGTTACCCATCTTCATGGAATCACCCATGTATATTAGTGCTATAAACATGGTGCAAAGCCTGTTGCTCAGTAGTTTCATTATATCAAGAGAATGTTCATCGATATAAAACAGGTATGGAATGCACAGTAGAAGAACAAAATTTATTGTTTATACCACCTGGTCTATTCTGGTAATGCAATTTGTTTAATTGTCTTTATCTAAGTGAAAAAAAGAGAATTACCACCTCTATAGACACATATGGAATATCTCAATTTCCATTTCAGACTATCCTACAAATTTGACTCTTACCCTTTAGATATGATGAGAGACTAAGAAGCCTGGTGTCTAAGCTGGTCCAAATAGTAGTGAGGGATAATGAGCTATACTAAAAGGAGGAAAATTAATGCTAGTTTGAGGCATCTATGCTGCTGCTACTTCTCCACTTGATAATTCCTCACCATGTGTGTGTTCTACCATGGACAACTCACCTGTTGATTCTTCTCCTATTCTATCTTTTTTCCGTAGACACCCTATCTCTGGCTCATCAATTTCCAAATATTCCTATGTCCCTTTAGCTACTCTCTTGATCCCTGCTTCTATATTTTGATTTTATGGAGCGATCTCAGAACTTCCTATAGCTACTTGAACTTGTTCCCAAGTTAGTAGGTTGGTTATTCTTTCTGAGTGAGGGTGGGGCATGCAGATATATTGGGAGTTCTTATTTTACATTCTTTCAGGATAGGCTGTAACACCTCTACCCCAAAGTGGTTTTAAAACTCTAATTTGGGAGCCATTGTCAATTTGAATCTTCCATGTGCCCTAGTGGTTTCAGGGAAATGACTCATCATGCTTGCTTTATCTTCCTTCTGTGCTATTTCATGACGTGATGTTCCTACTCGCCATCGATTTTTATTTCAGCAGGAGGACGAGGAGGCATATAATCCGATCGTCGACCTCAAACTATGATAGATTAACCAATGGTCGAACCCCATATGAGGATGCATATAACTTGCAATATGTTAAAATGTGGGAATTGGGATGATGAGGAGAAAGAGCATAAGCCCCTTCTCACAATTAGTAATATTTAATGTGATTGGACTTAAAATTTTGGAACCTTGGTGATGAGAAGAAAGGGCATGTCTCCTTTCTCACTATACAATATAATTCGTCATTGTAAAGGAATTAATTATGTGAATATTGAAAAAGACACGTTGAACTCACGAAATCAAATGGTTAGAATAATTACACTTATTATGAGTAAGTTTTTAAATGATAATAATTTTTTTGGAAATCGATAATCACAACATTGGAAACCAGTATTCACACTACTGGAAGCTGATAATGACACTTTAAAAAACCATTAATCATACTTTTGGAAATCGATCATCTTACTTCTAGAAACTGATGATCGCAATTCTGGAAACTAACAATCACAATTATGAAAACCGATAATCACATTATGGAAAACCAATAATGACACTTTCAGAACATGTTGTAAGTCCAGATTCTCACTGAGAAGTCTAAATTTAATGAAATGGGGGTTTATATATGTGTGTGTGTGTGTGTGTGTATGTGAGACAAGGGCTACATTACAATATATATATATATATATATATATATGTGAGACAAGGCTACATTACAATAAAGGTCCTAGCCGACCAATAAATATAATAGTGAAAATGAAATGTTACAATATATAGGTATATATGGATTAACATGCCCCTCTCCTTCAAACAAGTGTTGTCCTCAAAACTTGATTAACTATGGATGTTTCTATATGAAGAACTCATCTTCCCATGTTGCCTCTTTGATGCCCCTTAAACCTATTAAAGGCTTAGCTATGAAGAGCATGATGAAGAGAAGTTTAAGGTGCCTGAGCTTATCGAAAGAGCAATAAAAGAGATTAATAAGAAGCCTCTTCAAGAGGGAAACCTCCTTATACAATGTATCCAATACACAAAGCAAGATGGGATGATTCAAAGACTAGGTCTTGGTATATATATATATATAGGATACAAAAGGTACACTTACAATTAAGGTCCTAGCCAACCAATAAATACAATACTGATATAATAATGCAAATTAACTGTTAAAATATAAAGGTATATAGGGATTAACAATGGAAAAGCAAGCAATTCCTCATATTCTTTAGAATATCTAGTAAATGATGCAATCCTTGTTAATTGTTGGCTAAAATATTTTTATTCATACCTCAATTTATGAAATGCTTCAAAATGGCTAAGCCAAGTGAATGCTGATTTTTAGCAATGTGAACCTATGGACGAGTCAGAAGGAGATGGATCCTCCGTGCTACACACTCCATGCAAATCACTAAAATTAGTGAAGGAAAAAGGATGCAAGGATTTGGGTATGTGGATATTTGATTGTGCAAAGGGAGGTGTTATGTCCATACTCCAAAACAACTCTAAAGCATGCATGGGATGTGGAATTATTGTCTATTAGATATTTATCAATGAAAATTAAGATGAAAAAGGGAATATGAAGTCCACCTTCCACACTTTGCATTCCATGCAGAATGTGGGTTACATAATCTTGAGGGGCTTGAAGGAAACATTAAATTTATCCTTTACAATGTAGAAAATGATAAATATTCTTAAGACTATAGTTGAGGCTACTTGGCCATAGGGGCATGTACAAGGTAATAAAAGAGTGCAACATGTAACCCACAATACCTTCTCCCTACTGTAGCCATGTTGGACTGAACATTTACTACCTAGTCATTGTAATTGTTTCTTGGGCCATTTTCACATTTAGGGAGCGGGTAGATAGATGTAAAACCTTTGGAGTCCTTTGGCCTTTTGATTGGAGGAATGAGTTAAGAGTTGAGGAGACTGAGAGAGAGATTTTTGTGTGGTGAAGAGTTAGGGTTTAGGTAAAGAGGACCAAGTATTCGGGAGAAGAAAGAGATTCATCCTTACAGTTAGAGAGATGAAGTTGATATTTCCACTAACATAGAAAGATGTTAAACACTTAGGAAGAGTATAAGAATATCCATGTCATATTGTGACAGTTTGATATTATGGAATCACTGGCATTTGGTTCATTAAGGAATTGAAGGCTAATTTGGGAAATTTCCCAAGCCATAGAAATAAAGATGGAGACAAAATTCTTAATCATAATGAAGGAGATCCAATATTCAACGTGCATGGAGGGAAAAGTTGTCCTAAATTTGAGATTCACTGCCAAACTCAAGATTATAGAGTGGAAGGAGAATGATAAAATTGTTATACATTTACAACAAAATATCATCCATGGATTCAATGTGATTTATCCCTTCGAATAATAGGAAGACATTGCTAATTTTGCTTTAATGCTAACATGAGAGGAAAAAAAATTTAGAGGCACACCCATTCAAGCCTAGATAATTTGGTGGAAGAAGAGTGTGCTACCCTGAGAGGATATTTAAGGTAAATACCTCTCCTTATCCTTTGAATCATTGGCATAGTAGCATGCCTCTCCCTGATCTTGTGTTGTAATCTGCATCTCTGTAGTATTTTTGGGAGATGAGAAAAGCGCCCTGTTTGATGTTGGTATTTCCAATTTGGGTTCCAATGCAAATATATGTGTTTTATAGTGTGTAATTGTATGAGTTTTATGATTTGTGAAAAATATTCCAAGACAGAAAAAGAGTTCTTGACATAGCTTCATTAATGCTAAGTGATTCATGAAGAAGGAGGACAACAACTGGTATTATTGAAAAGGATTGTATCTAGAGACATAGATTAGTAATGGAGGTAGAACTACACCAAGAACATATATTGTACAATATTTCCTCATAAGAATTTTGTGGGATTTCAACAAGCTTATAGCTTAGGAAATACACCAGATGAGACAAGAGAGCATCCCCATTCATTGAACCTTATGAGTGATTGTATAGGTAGCATAAAAACTACTAAGTCATGAGGTAAAATGGGAATACCATAAATGGTGTGGAATATTTAATGGATTCAATCCATTTTCTCTTCAAAGGATATATATGGTGTGTGAAGAAAATATAACCACAATCAACAATTTCAAAGGGAAAAAATTATGTCTAAAAGAGTCAATGATTTTTCGGGACTCAGAAACCTACAATTGGGTAGGTATGATTTTAATTGATACAAAATGGATTAATATATATTTTTTCACCTATTCATAGATTTCGGGGTTAAAATATTAAATGAATTGGCTTGTAGGGCCCATTTTAGGTGTAGGTCTCACTTTTAAGATTCAGGGTCAAAAAATGTCTGAAATTTTTTGAGGGATTAAATGACAATTTTCTTTTGGTAAAACCTTTCTTTTCACCAAGATGCAATTTTATATACACCAATACCTTTCCAACGGTCCAAAAATCACCTCAAAACAGAGTCCGTATGAAGAAGTTATGCATCCCACAAGTTGACCTATCTAGTTGGCCACCATGGTATCGAGTGAATTCCGCGTCAACTCCTATTTTTCACATATGTGGAGCTAGTCATTTGTGTAACTTCAAGAAAATTTTAGAAGGACCAAAAACCTAACCCTAATAAGGAGTTGAGGCATGCAAAAAAACCCTGAAAGTAACCCTATACGGCTATCATGCTATGTTAAATATTAGACTGCTAGGAGAAGAAGGGGGTTCCATTATTTTGATGTATTGTATTGTTCCATAGCTGAGAAAACAACACGAGGGTGGATATCAGAGTAGAAAAGAATATATATATGAGATCCTATAACATCCATTTTGGTCACAGAGTCATAGGTAACTCCATAGAGAGTACCATTTCCTTCGTATTTTCATTTTGATATAAAAAGAAAGGCATAGTCCTCATTTGTGGCTGGGTTTTCCCCCATAGTGGGTTTTCTGAGGGTATATATTGTGTTATTTTGTGGATTGTGTACTTATTTACTCTAGTTTTCTCTTTCGGTTCCATTATATTCAATATTTTATAGAATTAATTAAATTAACACAATGAATTAAGTTGTAAGATCTGTTCTAAAGAACTGATCTAGTGGAATATCCACAAAAGTTTATGGATCATGAATGGTTTCTTGAAGAAATTGAACTATACAAGGATGCAACTCAAAATTCTCTTCAGATTATTTTTCTAAGATAGAGCTTATTTATGTCATCAATTTGTTGGACATAAGACTCTTCATTTGTACTTGCCTTTATTCATGCATTGGAGAAGTTCATATAAGCCCTTGGAAATGACTAAGGCAATTGCACACATAGTTTTAGCAATGTGACGTTGTGGATGATTCAAAGGGAGGTGTAACCTATGTTCTCTGCATTCCATAAAAAGACTTAAGAAAATACTAAAATAAACTTATGCAAAAAGGATATGGAGCTTCAGGTATGTGTAGCTTTGGTTGTGTGAAGGAAGATGTTACCTTCACACTTTACAACAAATATAAATATTGAAAAAGGTGTGGAGTTCATTTCAATGAAAAATGTGAAGGATATGAAAACCTTTAGCAGTATAAAACCTTTAGCAATATAGAGAAAAAAGGAAGAGGGCATAGGAAATCCTCTTTCCATATTTTGCATTTCATAGAAGGAACCATAAGCTTGTGTGCCTTGGAGAAAACATGCCTCTACCTTCTACAACACAGTAAAGATATAATATTAAGAGAATGGCTTAGGCTAGTTCACCATGGGGGCATGTAATAAGAAACAAAAGGGTTCAATGTGTCACCCATAAAGTTTCCTTTTCCCTTCCCTAGCCACATTGCAAAATAATAGTTACTACCTAGTATAAGTATTTCTTGGGCCATTTTGGCATTTAGGGAGTGGGTGGAAAAGTGTATAACATCACCAGGAAAACAATTAATCCATAATCGATACTTGGAGTCATTTGGAATTCTAATTAGAGGAAGGAGATAAAAGTTGAGGAGACAACATAGAAAGGGTTGCGTGGTGAAGAGTCAAGATTTAAGTAAAGGGGACCTAGTAGCTTAGGAAAGAAAGAGATTTGACCTTCCATTTGCAGAGAGAGATCATATTTCCACTCACATAAAAATATCTCAAAAAATTAGGAAGAGTAACAAAAGAGCCATGTTGAATCATGTTATTTAGATATTCTAGAATCGTTGAAATTTAGTTTGATAAGGAATTGAAGGTCAATTTGGGGAGTTTCCCGAGTTGTAGCAACAATGAAGGAGACAAGCTTTTAGTTGATAGGTAAGGAGGTTCAATCTTCAATGTCAAAGGAGAAGAAGTTGTCCCATCTTTTCAAAGACATTGACGGTGTTGGGATTCCATAGCTTAAGGAGAAGGACATACTTATTTTTCATTTACAACAATATATCACCTAAAGGTTGAATAGTTAGGTCCTTCCAAATAAGAGGACGAGGCCACTAATTTTTTTTGGATCATAACGTAAGAGGAAAGAAAATTTAGAGGCACACAAGTCCAATCGTAGACAAGTTGTTGGAAGAAGGTTGTGAAACCTTGATATCACATTTAAGGTAGTTACCTATCCTTAACCTTTGAGTTATTGTCATAGGAGAAGGGCTCCAATTTATATGTGTTGTAATCTGCATCTCTTTGAGCTTTCTAGGAGTTGAGAAAAGCCTCCTCTTCAATGTTGGTTTCTCATATGGGTGTCCAAATATATATGTATTTTGTTGTGTGTCATTATATGGGTTTTATTTGTTTCATTTCTTATTTTAATACATGGTAAAGTATGAAGTTAGCATTAATACAATCATACGATAATTACATAACAATATTTGTTAATATTACATACTTGTAATTTACTAGAAATAATACATGCAAGGCTAAATAACCAACACAATAAAGAACTATGAATTTTTTTTACACATTTATAAATTAAAAGGAATCAATGCTGACAAATAATATCAACCATAGGTTTAGTGGTTTGTGATCATATTTTCTACTATGGAAATTCACTATGTAAAGCACGGTGACTATTTCTATACTTGTTCAAAGCTTTCCAACATATTCCTAAACTTTGTCAACAACAAAACTTCCTTCAAGGTTGTTCATATTTTAGATGACATATTTGAAATTCATTCTTATCCTAAGAAAACATATAGGTGTTCTTCCTCTCATCATGTATTGGGGTTCTATCATGATACATGTATCCTTCCCAACAACAAGTGTCATGCATCCAATAATATAATGTCCCACAACACTTCATTATTATGTTGTCCAATATTAAATGCTACTCTAAATCAATCTACCATCATGATTTAATATCTTTATGGAGACAAAATAGTCTATATGGCTACAAATTCTTTTAAAATACTAAATTAAATTTATATATCATTTCTAAAGATACCATTTTATGTTCTCCCATCATTAATAATTAATTCGCAACACCTCCCCCATTCTTCCATCCTTGCATTTGGTTTTGAAGAGACTACTCTTCCACTCTCAATTGTTTTAATCTAGTCTATATTGTTTCTTCATTAAAGATTTCAACTTCTTCGTCATCATATTTTTATCTTATTTTGTTGTTGTTTTTTTTCAGAGGAAAAAAATGTACTATTGCTATTCACTAGAATCAAATAGTACAAAGATACATCAAGTCTCATATTCTCAAGACTTTCCATCATAACCAAAGCACGCAGGCTCGTACACAAATAACAAAAGATCCAGAAAATAGATCTGTAACTTAACTATCATCCATCAAAAAAACTGTTCATTCTCAATAATCCCCAAAAAAGTAATGGGCCCCATTTTCCAGAACATTTTGCTCAAACCATTCCTCCCAAAGAAGATGTCCTTCGATTCCATCAAAAGCTTGCTTAGATAACTTATCAGCCAAATCATTGTGCTCTCTATAAATATGTTCAAAAGTGATCTTCTCACATTTGTCGATCTCCACCCTAGTGCGGAGACACCAATGTTGAAGAGCCAGAACATGTAGGCTGTAGTCCCCAGTGGCCCATTTAATTGTAACTTAGGAGTCCCCATAAACCTTTAAGTCCACAAGACCAAAAATATTTGCAACCTTCAGTACACACCACAATGCCAGCAATTCCGCCTTCATGTTTGTCCCTGTACCACAATTAAGGCGTAGTGTAAAATAGTGATCTTTGTTCAAAAAAATCACACCACCAGCTGCACACAAACCATGCTGAGCTGCCCCATCAAAAAAAAGAACTGGCTGATTAACCGAGAATGTGAACAGATTGATCTGATTTGTACCAAGCTTTATCTTATCATTCCTATAGATCTGTGCCATTTTCAGAACAGTCACCCCACAAGCTGTAACCTCAAGAACTCTACCCTGGAAAGTAGCACTATTTCTAACATACCATATAACCCATGCCATAATGATAAGTAGTAGGAGATGTGAATTTGCAGTCCTATACCAGTTAAGTAGACAAGAACCAAAGTCACCAACATCCCAAACATCATTTATATGTAAATCTGCACAAACAATTTCCCATATCTTTCCCAAAACGACAATCAACAAAAAGATGACTGACTGTTACCACATTTTGTTTGCAGAGGATGCACCAATTGGGGCCAACCCAACCACGCCTTAACAGAATGTCCCAAGTTTTTAGTGTTCCCTGTAGTGCCTGCCAAAGGAAACACTTGATTTTCAAAGGTAAATCCCACTTCCAAATTTTTTTATACCACCAGTTCTGCGGGTATATAAATTTGTTTTGAAGAATCCTAATATAAGCTGCTTTTGTAGTCACCTTGCCCGAATTGTCATCACCTGTCCATACAATTTTATCATCTGTGTCATTAAGTTGAACTCCCGCAGCACAAAAGTTATGAACAAACCTGTCCCATTCAAAAGCATCCAAGCCATAAAGTCCCACGTCTTTAGAGATGAGCTAGTATTTCCCTTCACCAGAAAAACAAACTCCATTTCTAACCTTATTCAGTGTAGATAAACCATGAAACTTTAAGTAACCCAACAATCTCTTAGAGAATTTATAAGAGTCCTCCAAACCCAGTATAGGGTCCTTCCCCACCTTAATTTGTTCATCGGTCCCCACCTCCCATTTTATGTCATCCGCGATCCAACCAAATACCTTAAGCAAACCTCTCCACATACCTCTCCACATAGGGGCATGCACCCGCCCAGGTTCTTTGGTTTCCATAACCAAGAAAACACCTCCATCTTTATATACTTATTATGAATAACTCTTGACCAAAGAGTGCCTCTGAATAATCCGCGCCACAAGCACTTTATCCTCAGAGCAGTATTAAACACTTTGAGATCTTTGATACCCCAACCGCCGAACCTATGAGGTCTAGAAATAACCTCCCAACCAGTCGTGATCAATTTTGCTTTTTCAACACTACCAGTCCATGTTATTGTAACATTCACTTTTTTTCTTCTAAAGTTTCTCTTATATTAATATAACTCTTAAATATTCATATTCATTTTTACACATATCTTCTCTTTAAAAGCAACAAATTTTGGCTTTTCTTAACATATTTATGACAATAATATTCATATATCTACTTTATCATCTACCTTTTCCTCTTAAAACTCCTTACCTTAATCCAATTATGTATATTTTTCGTTAAATTCTTTATCATTGTAAATTTTTTAATCTCTTGTATATTAGATTATTTCCTTACTCCATCCTCTTGTCTTATTATGAACTTTCCTTCTAAATCATAGATTCTTAGCCACCTTATTTGTGATTTATTTTTCCAAAGAGCATTAATCTTTTTACATATGCAGTTAACCCATTAATATTGTTTTTGAAAGACATGGAAAAGTCACTCGTGTCCATACATTTTCTCGAGAATAATTTGGTCGTTAGTGGCCAATTCAAGCAAAATCAACACAAAATCCTTGTCATCTTCCAATTTCTTGTTTATATTGTCAATACATTAATCAACAGCAATAATCATATTTCAAATCCTGGCCATCTTCCAATTTCTTCTCTATATTGCCAATCCATTAATCAACAAGTGCCTTCAAGTAATTTGCTTATTTGTGTCGGTTTGTGCATATCTAAAAACACAATATCAATGGAATGAAATACAGTCTATCAATAAGGAAATTAATATCAAATTTCATTATCCCCACATGTCTGTTGACGGGATTGATAGTAAGAGCTTTCAGACATCTCTGGCTATCCCATCTGATTTTGATATTTTGAACCTGCAATGATAACATTTGCAGAATGTATATATAAAAATAAAATAAAATAATGCATTCAGGGTACAGATTTCTTCTTCTTTCCTTTCAAATAATGAGTCCTTTCAACCATATCATTCGATCTTTAATTATGGTGGTTTGCCATCATTATCAAGGAGCCTCTTTCTTCATCATTTGTATCACTGTAATAACAATAACGACGTCAAGCAGTCCTATCTGAGTTGTGCTGTGTTGGTTTGAGTTTGCAAATTTAAGCTTTAAGATGTCACAATCCCCTCCAATAATTTAATGGAGGAAAGTAAGCTTCTGTCAACTAACCGACAACGTAAAGTAAAGTGAAAGAACGTGGATATGACTTAACAGGACCTCCCAAGCAAACACTCCGAAGAAAACTTGGAGATATTCGCTTGAATTTACTAAGACAAAACAGCCTGAACGTGTCTATTTACCTACCAAACATTGAGGATTGATTATTCTGATATGATACATTTGGAATACACCCTGTGAAACGATAGGAAGCAGCTTGTGCAAGCTGTTTTGGGTCCCATGGGAACAGTAATTCAAAGGACTTCCGGACTTTCAAAACTGTTGATGAAGTAAGAGAGACAACTTCATTCACGAGATTATTAGTATAAATTATCAGTTGTTGTTGAGCAGTGACCACTTTTTTGGAAAAGTTAAAACTACTGAGAAACACTCAGAAAGGTCTATATTCCATTTAGATGATTTCTGAATACCCCATTTACATTGTCATACCTAGGTTTGCTTGTTAATATATCCAGATGACATTGTTATATCCAAGTAAACATATACAATTGTTGAGAGTGATATGTCATACTCGATTCTTTATAGATGCTCTCACATCTATCATTAATTAGTTAATATAAATCTTAGTTGATTCTTGTGTGGACTTGATAAATGTTAAGATGTGTGCATTTGTGTGGACTTGATAAATGTTACGATGTGTTTAGGTTGGTTTATTTTATTATAATGTTTTTTTTATAGTTTTAATTTTTTTTTTATTATTAATATTATTATATCGGCTGAAGGCAAAGTATATAGTAATGAGTTTGCAGTCAATATCAATTAACTTTCTATTAATTTGTTGTTTTCAAAATTAATTTTTCTATAGTTTTATAAAGTTTTATAAATATTCATATATTAAATTGAATATTTTAAAAAATAAAAATCAATTTCTAAGTTTAATAAAATTAAATTTTAATTTGTAATTGGTTTAAAACTTTGAATTGACTAATTTCCCCTACATCTAATTGTCAGAAAAAAAATAATTTAAAAATAAATAAAAAAGCAAAAGAACCTTTATTTGACATCTGTCTCTCTAATTATCAAGGCTGTACTATCCTCCAAACATAATTTAAAAATAAATAAAAAAGCAAAAAAACCTTTATTTGACATCTGTCTCTCTAATTATCATGGCTGTACTATCCTCCAAACATTGTTGTACTAACCTCCTATGCACCTTGTAACATACCCAAATTTAAGTGCTTAGTAAAATGTAAAAGTTTCATAACAATTTTTCGCTATAACTCTATTCTTAAACAATTTATGAGATAACCTCTTTCGACATTACATTACTTTATAATATAATATGATGCCACAACAGTCGTGAGTTATTCTAAAATGTAGTAACATCATTGTGCTATAATTACTTTAATTGTGATGTCTTTCAATTGAATTCCTGCATTTGTATCTGTTTGTTTTATCGCTTAGAGAAAACAACTTTGACGATTCTTACTATGCCTAAGATGGTAACTCTTCAACAATTCTTTTAAACATAGCAAGAGCTAACATCATGATCCCATTAACCTTTACGGTACTTTTTAAATAGACATACATAACTCACACAAACTTTATTTTCTAACTTCTTCATATGAAGAACAACCATTAACATAAGGTACACATATTGGCAATATGCATCATATAATCAACCTACCCAACTAATAATCATATAAATGAACAAATCAAAGTAATCATAAACACTCTAAGGAAGAGACGAGTATACATATAAAATACACAATGGGAAACACACGTCAAGTAGACCATTTTACGGTGGTTCACCCGCAACTTGGGATACATCCACAAAGGGTTGTGTCATATTAATATTTCATGGGGTGGTTTACATCCTGCAACATGATTGTTGCTCGAGCCGCTCATATAGAGGGCGTTTTATCAAGGCCTTCGACACCAAATCAACACTAATGCTGCGAGCTTATTACACTTACAAACTAACTATATCTCTCTCTATATGTTTAAGCAAGTAATTACAACCAAATATAAGGTTACACACTCAACATTAACATGTCAACTTTTAATGACCTTTGCACAAATATTGGAGACTATACTCGAAGTTCCCTATAATTCTACCATCAATGATGTAATCATATCACCTAAATATTTATAAAAGATTTCAATACTATCATGAGTCTAAAATAAAAGAAAAAGACACGAGTCACATTCATTAATACATGATGGTAAATTAATTCCAATTTCCCCATTTAATCCGAGTGCATGAACATTTTAAGGTAATGATCTTATAATAGTCTAAAATATGATATTCCCTGTTTCACTAATTTGTAAGGACATAAGCTTCAAGACGTTAAACCCTTTCTAAGAATATAAAGTAAAACATATTCACTACTAATCTATAAGGCATAGTATGACATAAAAGAAAGGATTTAAGTATAAAGACTTCTATGTATGGACATCCATTCATACTTTATTATAATAGTCCAAACTATGATATTCTAAGTTTCACTAAATTATAGTCTAAACTATGATATTCTCCGTTTCACTAAATTGTAAGGACATATAACCTTCAAGATGTTAAACCCTTTCTAAGCATATAAAGTAAAATATTCACTACTAATCTATAAGGCATAGTATGACATAAAATAAAGGATTTAAGTATAAAGACTTCTATGTATGGACATCCATTCATACTTTTAAAGCAAGGTAGGGCATAACGAATTAAATGAAAATTAGCTCGTAACCTTCTCGACTCATTAACATGTAAAGGGGTGTATCTCTAACTTTTAACCATGGTCGTTATAAATCTTTTAAGCAGTAAGATTAGTTCGAATTCTAAGATTTACAACTTTAAAGTTACTCTTGCCAAAAAGGTTTCAATAGATAAACGACCCGCCCTGCACCAAACTTAAAATCCAAGTGTCGGTTTACCTCCTACACTTGTCTCCAGCAATTGTTGTAACCCTAGCAATAAAACTCAAATGTAAGCATACCATCGAGATGACTATTACGGTAGATAGTTAATAAGTGGTTCAGCTAGAATCAAGGATGTAACAACTAAAAAGAAAGGGAATATAGTTCGTGTTTAATAAATACTTCAAACTTGACCGACGGGAGACAAATGTATCGCCGGTTGGCTGTAATATCTATCGATCCTGTCGATAACTCCGATCTATAACCGATTTGGTTGACTGGTACTGACACTAAAAACGCCAAGAATTTAGTTTAGAGCTAGGGATATATAAACCGATCTCCACACATAGCTTAAACCTTGGACAAGCGGAGATAAAAACATTACTCCAATCTGCTAGTGTATACAGAAATCCATCACAGAGTTGGGTTGGCGTCGACATTAGAAAATGGATTACTCTGATCCGTTATGGCATACATGGATCCATTACAGAGCTGGCGATAGTTGGTCATACCGAGACCAAACTTTTACACAACCGGAAGTAAAAACTAAAACACCTTGATCTCCTATTCATAGTTCCATATTGACAACGCAGACAGGAATACTACGATTCCTCTAATACACCGAAAGATCTTACCAATGTTCTACAAAACAAAATCGCTATTACATAAAGTAGAGAAATACCACGATTCTCTAACACGACTACTGATCCCACTCAAGATCTATAGAGATCACTCTATTGAAAATGCAGACAAGGAAAAATACCTTCCTAGAGATCGATCAATAAAGAATTATATTCCATTTATCAACAGAGAATTTGGTAAAAGAAGGGTTACGACCTCACCTTCGACAGCGGTCGATCGATAAACCAAGTACTAAGATCTCAATAGAGATCGATACGCGAAAAGCACTTCTAACAGGAAGAATGTCCACTTAAAATCCAAATCGATTCACTAATGTCGGATGGAAACATACATCTATCCAGCGTCTTATGCCGAGACTCCCCAAAAGCTAGACCTCCGTTCCGACTTCCAGTGCGTTCCTCTTTTCCTCCTCCCCTTCTAAACCTGCAATTGTATATATATATAGAGATACAGCTTCCCCCCAACTGGCTCGGCTAGCAAACTAAACTTGAGAGCAAGGCTCCAAGTGGCAACTACCATTATGCTCTGTAAGCGTTATGGGGGACAACTCTCCATAATTGTAGACTCGGGTAGGCAGCTGTTTTTCCTCCATCGAGAATAGCTCGCCACGTTGAGGTTGTAATCTGTCAAAATGCCACGTAATAAAACGTCCTGCCATCAATATGGCTCGACCTCCTTCAAGACAATCAACTATACATAAATCGAAGCCAAGGTTTATGACAATTGAATATATATCTAAAAACTCTCACCATATATATATATTACTAACTTCAGCTATATGCTTTAGAGTGAAGTTTATTGATTCGTGGTGTAGGTGTAGGGGTAGGCATACCATATAAATATAATACCCACATATATATATATATATTGAAATTCATTTTCCCATCATTTAGTCGCGTCATTATACGTTTACGGTTTAGAACTTACAATTACAAAAAGAAACAATGATACTTTCAAGGTACATTGGCAGGGCCTTGGCCTTGAGCTCCTCACCAGGGCCTCATGCATAGTTTTACAATTACCACAATTTATTTACATTAGGTTGATAAAGGAGGGGTGTTACATACTCCTCCCCTTTAGAATGACACCACCCTCAGTGTTCAAAACTTCTTAGCAATTCGCCTATTCTTCTGGATTCTCCTTTGTTTGTTCACTTGTGGTCTCTTCTTTGGTTTTCTTGTTCATCTTTGAATCTTCATGATCTTCACAAGTCTTTATGGTTCACACTTCTTTCACAACCTGTACATTGTGCAGCTCCTACAAGATTCTTGAGCATAAAGTAATTATACCATTTGCAATTTTAATCATAAGGTAAGCACAATTAGAATTCATATACTTCTACGCATAGGTTAGCATCATATACTTCGCAAATTTCAAACGGAAAAATTCTAACATTTAGAATTCATCCTCATCCTTAAGAACATCTCTGCTTACTCAAGCATTCATCACATTCATACCCAAATGTATCCAATAGTCTAGTTACAAGACAAATCATTAATATTTGTTATATCATAAAACCAACCTTTTAACGACACTTTGTTGATTATCAAACTCTCCCATGAGTTTGGAATTTCAGCAGTTCCTCTACTATACACATAACTTTTCCTTGAATTATGTTCTTTTGAAACTCAGCAAATCAAACTTTGCAAATAGAATACTCTCTGTAAACTCAGTAGAATAATCAGACAGTCTCGTTCTGCAACTCATTAGTTAGCATTCCCCTCATCGAATCTTCTTGTGTACAAATCACAAGGAAAAATCCAGTGAGCCTCCTTCCCAATTCAGTGGATTAAATTTGCCTAGGTCTTTGGGTCAATATAACATTCAACGAGCCACCTGCTCTGTTCCACTTCCATGGGGAACATGCTCACAATTTTTTTTTAGGGAAGTTGCCTCCTGCAACTGCTAGTGAGTGAGGGCAAGATGCAGCCATTCTGCTTGAGTTCATGAAATATTCTTTTCCCCTCAAACCTTCTCGTTTGAGTCCAGGAATATTCTTAATAACGATCATTTATTATTTCTTGCATGCACATATAACATAATAGTAACATATATTCACCTATCATACTCTTTTCGTTTTCATGAAATTACACATTATCAATCATAAATCTTACCATAAAAAATGTCGAGTAAATCATTACTTACTCTTGAGCGACTTAGCTCAACTGATCTTTATAAGTGCTTTTATAATCTACATTCCTCCTTGATCATGACATTAGTCTCTATTTAGTATCTCTTCCTGAAATTTTAGTATAAATAAAAATTTCTTTGCTTCAATTGCTTAAAAAATTGAACACATTAGTTGCATAGCATTATACGCATGCTCGTTCAATTAACTTGTGCATCCTCTTCTCTTCATCCTGATGTAAACTCTTCAATATCCTTAATATGAGTCGGAGATTGGATCTGTTGAAAACATGTTAGTATCATAGTTCAAACATTTTAGTTTCATATAGATTCATTTCAAATTGAGACTTAACATCTAGAGATAAGATCCCATGCTCAATCAATCACAACAAGATTAGAATTCTTCTAAAATCAAACTATTAACAAGATCTTGATACTCATTAACCTCTATTAGAAAATATAACTTTCTCTATCTGGGGTTTATCATAATGTATTTCCAAACTAAGACTAGTTTAATCCCCGAGGAATATTGCTTGCAAATTCATACAATATTACACCTTTATCCTTAAAAATTCTAGTAATAATAAGAAATTTTGAAGTGAAATACAATTGATGTTAAGTAATGAATTCTTTAACTTTTGTAGCAATTTTGACGATTTTTCACAAGAGTAATATTCAATCACATCATCATTTTTATCACATGAATTTGTTCCCATCCTTAACTTATAACCTAGTATGTCAAATTAAGCTTAATATACTTTGTCATCATAAATATATTTAAGCTTACATCTCGTCAAGGGATGAGAGAACTACCAAAATTAAACCTTAACTCTTTTTGTAACTATTATACAGCCCAAGTTACATGACTATAAGATTTAATTCTTTATACAATACTTCGCCCCTTTCTTCACCGTGCATGGTTCACATGATGAGTATTTAGCTTCATATACTTTCCTAAACATTAGACCCCACAATGATCATTCTAGGAATTTACTCTCTAATCTACACACTTCTATCATTAGATTCGACTGAATCATTACATATATCTTTTAATGAAACCTCTTTAAGATTCCAAGTTGGCATTGGAAGGATATAAGGAATTTTTCTTTTCCCTTTTTACACTAGACAACAATAAGACAAGCTAGAAGAAGACGCTCCATATTAAGTTATAACTCCTACATATACAATCTAACAAGGGAATGTATAATGCTTCTATTCTTTTAAACAAGATTACTATACAAAACAAACCATTTTTATTTTCCCATGTAAATCACTTGAAAATTGGTTACCTTATCTTATAAAGTAACACACTGCATCTTTTATAATTAACATGATTATCTTGTCCTACTCCATGCAAAACTCACTATAGCATAAGAACTTTACAGAATAAGACAAGCGTAAATATAACCAAGTATCTATCATTGATTTTTATGGATCAATCTTGTAATCCTCTACACAGCGCTCACACATAACCTATCCTCGTGATTACATTTATGTATAATAAGAGAACCATCATAATGTCATCATATTTATCTCCTACGATTATATTAGACTATCCGGAAAGTCATTAGTGGCAACAATTCCACATGTGCATGAATAAAATCCAACGTGACCTTTAACTAATATTTATATGGTTCATAAATTTAATTACAATAATCATAGAGTTTTTATCGCTATATCTTTCACTTATTATGAAGGGCTTTACAACCGTATAACATAGCTCCACCTATATTTACATAAGCTTTACTTAAATGACATAAACTAACTTTTTCATTCTTAAAGGCAAGAGAAGAAAAAATGCATCTTAGTTTAAACAACAATCTCAACAACTACACATAAACGAAGGACGAGATACACTTATCTTTACTCATTTGGAGAGCTAGAAGTTCAACTCCATTAAAATTTTTCCCTTGTCCGGTCCATTCCATGTGTCAAAACAAAACAAGAACAACTTTATTAGTCTTCATAATTATTTATCTCATGTTGAGCCCAATAGGCCCAAGTATTGTAACCTAATGCTCTCATACCATATGTAACATACCCAAATTTAAGTGTTTAGTAAAATGTAAAAATTTCATAACAATTTTCGCGATAACTCTATTCTTAAACAATTTATGAGATAACCTCTTTCGACATTACATTAATTTATAATATAATATGATGCCACAACAGTCGTGAGTTATTCTAAAATGTAGTAACACCATGGTGCTATAATTACTTTAATTGTGATGTCTTTCAATTGAATTCCTGCATTTGTATCTGTTTTATCGCTTAGAGAAAACAACTTTGACGATTCTTACTATGCCTAAGATGGTAACTCTTCAACAATTCTTTTAAACATAGCAAGAGCTAACATCATGATCCCATTAACCTTTATGGTACTTTTTAAATATACATACATAACTCACACAAACTTTATTTTCTAACTTCTTCATATGAGGAACAACCATTAACATAAGGTACACATATTGGCAATATGCATCATATAATCAACCTACCCAACTAATACTCATATAAATGAACAAATCAAAACTTAATCATAAACACTCTAAGGAAGAGACGAGTACACATATAAAATACACAATGGGAAACACACGTCAAGCAAACTATTTTACGGTGGTTCACCCGCAACTTGGGCTACGTCCACAAAGGGTTGTGTCATATTAATATTTCATGGGGTGGTTTACATCCTGCAACATGATTGTTGCTCAAGCCGCTCATATAGAGGGCATTTTATCAAGACCTTCGACACCAAATCAACATTAATGCTGCGAACTTATTACACTTACAAACTAACTATATCTCTATATGTTTAAGCAAGTAATTACAACCGAATCTAAGGTTACACCCTCAACATTAACATGTCAACTTTTAATGACCTTTGCACAAGTATTGGAGACTATACTCGAAGTTCCCTATAATTCTAGCATCAATGGTGTAATCATATCACCTAAAAAATTTCAATACTATCATAAGTCTAAAATAAAAGAAAAGGACACAAGTCACATTCATTAATACATGATCGTAAATTAATTCCAATTTCCCCATTTAATCCAAGTGCATGAACATTATAAGGTAATGATCTTATAATAGTCTAAAATATGATATTCCCCGTTTCACTAATTTGTAAGGACATAAGCTTCAAGATGTTAAACCCTTTCTAAGCATACAAAGTAAAACATATTCACTACTAATCTATAAGGCATAGTATGACATAAAAGAAAGGATTTAAGTATAAAGACTTCTATGTATGGACATCCATTCATACTTTTAAAGCAAGGCAGGGCATAACGAATTAAATGAAAATTAACTCGTAACCTTCTCGACTCATTAATATGTAAAGGGGTGTATCTCTAACTTTTAACCATGGTCGTTATAAATCTTTTAAGCAGTAAGATTAGTTCGAATTCTAAGATTTACAACTTTAAAGTTACTCTTGCCAAAAAGGTTTCAATAGATAAACGACCCGCCCTGCACCAAACTTAAAATCCAACTGTCGGTTTACCTCCTACACTCAAGTCTCCAGCAATTGTTGTAACCCTAGCAATAAAACTCAAATGTAAGCATACCATCGAGATGACTATTACGGCAGATAGTTAATAAGTGGTTCAGCTAGAATCAAGGACGTAACAGTTAAAAGAAAGGGAATATAGTTCGTGTTTAATAGATTCACTAATGTCCACTTCTAACAGTAAGAATGTCCACTTAAAATCCAAATCGATTCACTAATGTCGGATGGAAACATACATCTATCCAGCGTCTTATGCCGAGACTCCCCAAAAGCTAGACCTCCGTTCCGACTTCCAGTGCGTTCCTCTTTTCCTCCTCCCCTTCTAAACCTGCAATTGTATATATATAGAGAGATACAGCTTCCGCCCCAACTGGCTCGGCTAGCAAACTAAACTTGAGAGCAAGGCTCCAAGTGGCAACTACCATTATGCTCTGTAAGGGTTATGGGGACAACTCTCCATAATTGTAGACTCGAGTAGGTAGCTGTTTTTCCTCCATCGAGAATAGCTCGCCACGCTGAGGTTATAGATCTGTCAAAATGCCACGTAATAAAACGTCCTGCCATCAATATGGCTCGACCTCCTTCAAGACAATCAACTATACATAAATCGAAGCCAAGGTTTAAGACCATTGAATATATACCTAAAAACTCTCACCATATAATAATTTTCACTATCATTCTTTTAACACAAATGGATATATATATATATATATATATATATTACTAACTTCAGCTATATGCTTTATAGTAAAGTTTATTGATTCGTGGTGTAGGTGTAGGGGTAGGCATACCTATAAATATAATACCCATATATGTATATATACACATATATATATATTAAAATTTATTTTTTCATCATTTAGTCGCGTCATTATAAGTTTACGGTTTAGAACTTACAATTACGAAAAGAAACAATGATACTTTTAAGGTATATTAGCGGAGCCTTGGTCTTGAGCTACTCACATATAATTTTTTTTAAATGTTACAAACTAAATAACATATGTATATTATAAATAGCACTTAAAGTTCACATTGTAAAATATCGCTAGCTTTAAGTACTTTTTAAAATATGATAAGATATATGTAGCTGTCTATATTTATTATATGTGTCTAGGGCATTATATTGTAAGTTGTCATTTAGGATTTTGTCATCTAATGTTAAAATACTCTTCAATACTAATTTTGACTATATACAATTATTAATTAAATTACTTATAAATTATTTTTAAATGATAAGTATAAGCAGCTTTGCTGCTATTTTTACTTATTTATTTAATAATAAACCTAATTATTGTTTTATTTTTGTATTTGTAAAATATTATATAAAGTTTATATTAAGATATAAATTTTATTATGGATTTATTTTTTAATTTTATTTACGTTTATTAAATTTAATATATATCTTTTTTAATTTTAGGTTGTGAATTTAATTATATATTTTTACTCGATAGAGTGGCAGCTTGGCAATTAAGGGGCATTAATGTTGACGAGATGGAAGGAGGTCGAGTGGTGGCAAGATGGACAAGGATCATTCACTGAGTCCCCCTCCCGAGCTTTGAAGGACCATCACAGAGCGGTTGCATTCATGGCAGAGGGTGAAAGGGACAAACCTCTGGCACGGACACCTCAGCCATGATGGACATCATGCGTTTTCTTGGTCTGGTCTGTGTTACCTGTTTTTTTGGTCTGTTTTCATCTTAAAGGCTGAATTTACAATGTCCTTTCTAGTATTAGATACTCTGAACAATTTCCTCGCTTTGGATCACCCCTATGCATGGTGTACAGTATAGTCGATCTTGATATAGTAGAATCAATAGAGACCAATGCCGATTTTATTAGCCACAAGCCTGGGTGTTTCTCCATCTGGAAGGCCCAATGCAGTTTTTTTTTCGGTTTTAGCAGTTCATTGTGCTTGTTTTGTTAACTATAAGCCTAGGTGTTTCTCCATCTGGGAGGCCTGGTACAACCTTAATTTTATCTTACAGCCTGAGTGTTTCTCCTATCGAGAAAAGATGTGTATAGACCTAGATTGTATGTCTATGTAAATATTTTATAATATTAATATAAGTGCTAATTAAAAAAATAAATTGAATTATATATTTATATTATTTTTTTAATAAAATGCCAAATTTCACAAATATCTTTAAATATAATTAATTTATATTATTATTTGTTATCTTATATCTACTCATCTTTTAAACAAATCAAACTTTTAACTTAACTTTAATAAAAAACCATTTTCATTTACTCCAATTCATAATTCATAATGGATTTGTTTAAAACCAAATGTTCTAATTAAATTAAAAAGCTTTTTATATATTGTTCTAAAACATTTTCAAAATCTTCTTCATATACTTTCATTTAAAAAAAATCTTTTTATTCTTTCTTTTCATCTCTTTTCTAAATTCTCATATATATAAAAATAATCTCATAATAAAAAAATATTTTTATTCTTTCTTTTCATCTTTTTTTTTTTTTAATTTCTCATTTCCTAATACATATAAAAATAAAGTCTCATAATAAATAAAAGTTTTTAATTACAAAATCTATCATGTTATATCTTAATTTCTAATTTCTAAAAAAAACAATGCATATAAAACCTAAAACTTTCATCTAAAATTAACACAACAATCGAACTTTATAAAATTTATGATTCTTATATTCTAAAATTAACACAACAATCGAAGCTTTATAAAATTTATCATTCTTATTTCTAATTTCTAAAAAAAATAATGCATATAAAACATAAAACTTTCATCTAAAATTAACACAACAATTGAACTTTATAAAATTTATGATTCTTATATTCTAATTAGAAATTATATTCTAACACAAACTTTTGAAAATTTGATTATTAGATAGAGATACTCAGCGAATAGCCCAATAACTAGCATACCACCTCCAATGTACAGTCTGCACAGATACTTACGGCCTCAAGGGAAGTTGAATATTTATAGCGTACGATCTCAAGACAGGATGTATATGCAATGGGCGGCCTCATGAATGAAGAATTGACAGCAAATGGCCTTCCTGTGGGAGTGTGCAGTCTCAAGAAGCTAAAAATGGTTCCATGCAGGTTTTGCCAATTGCTCCATGGACACCAATTTGGATTTAAAAATGCAACATCCATATTATGAGAGCCCTTGATTTCAGATCTCACGGTGAAATGGATAGTGTTTAACTCAGAGTTGTTGTTATTCATCAATTATTAATGGAGAAATGGATTTATGAGTGAACTTAATCAAAATATAGTGTGATATTCATCATTATAATCATTTTTTTGTTTGTTCGCTTTTAGTCTGTGTTCTAAGAAGCTACCATGCATGGTTAAAACTCGTTGCCATGTAAAACAAGGCCCATCAAAACTAAACCAACTGTGTTAACTGGATTTGACAACTAAGAGCAGTATCTTAAAAATAGATAATGACACTAATAAAATCACACATATTTTAATACAATTACATATAAGTTCAAAACAAAATGACACAGTATTTACCTTGAAAACTCAAATGGGAAAACTAACATTCAATTGGCTTTGATTATTCTTTTCTTTCTTGGAAAATGTGTAGGTTGCAATTCCCTTTGGCTCTTTGGTTCATTATCAATCTTCACATGGGAATTTGGACATCAATTCCTCTCAATCTCAACCAAAGAACCCCTACTCCTTTGAGGTGTATGAATTTATGGAAGAATGGGGGTGTTAGTTGGAAGGCCATGCATCCTCAACTCGCTAGCTTCCCCCAACCCCAGGGTTGTCTTTTTCTTTGTTTTTGTCAATTGACAATATAATTTTTTTATGCAAGAGTTTGTTATGTTTTTATTTTTCTTTCATATATAGATGATCTATTCAAAATATTATTACTTTTAAGTTTAAAGAGAAGCCTTAGTGTGATGAAAATTCAGAGGGTAAAAGAAAAGTAAGATCAAAATTCTCTCTCTATTTTTACTAGTGCAAAGAAGAAGATCCACATAGCTAAAATAAGAACGAACTCTCATGAGCTGTATAGTGAAACATGCCATTGGACCTTTCCTAAAACTCTATGGACTAAAATGATCTATCATCTTTGTGAGACTATGGGTGTAGAGGATGAAAAAAAATTCCTCTTAGATTGTCGTGCGTATACCCACCTAAGATCTGAGTTTCAAAAATTTTGTTACAATACAAACCTTCCCAAGCTTATATCTCATCAAAATTATAGTAATTTAAGAACGCTCATCTCCAATATTTTTGAGCACATAAATAAAACACTAAAGAAAACCAAGTACTTCCTTACTTCTCTATCTTAAGATCTTATAGACCAAAATTGGTCTAAGTGGAAGTTAACTATCATCGTCATCATCAGCATATACTTTTCCTTTTTTTCTCCATTTTTTCTCCCCTTTAATCTTCCCATGCTTACATATGAAATACAATATTAAATGAAGGTGTGGACACTCATTGAAATGGAATGGGGCCCTTCATGTTATCAACCCGATTTACCTCATCCATAGTCACAAACCCTTTTTTGGTTTCCATACTTGCTGATTTTCTGATCCTCATGGTAATCTAAGCTGATAGCCAATCATTTTATTTCATGGATCCAATTCAAATCACATCTTCCCATTGGGAGGTTTTTGATCTCCAAAATATTGCAAGGATAAGTAAGATAATTTGTTGTCAACTTGGTTATTCTCATACCACTTTACTTTCCTTGGAGTTTGTCCTTTGAGGCCAATCTTCCATATCTCTTATCATCCTCTACGAGTTACCCATTCCTTTCACTTTATAATTGTATCCTCCTTCAACTCTTCAAGATAATGTAGTACAAAGCCTTCGATAGTAGGGAGAACCTAATAATCCTTTTTTGCATGGAGGGCTCAAATTTATATAGTCAACATTTACCACCGAGTTGATATGCATATAAGGAGGAAATCTCAATCTTGAATCAATCTCATTCACTTACTCAATGATGTCAAAAGGTTCATATCTAAGGGGCTTGAGTTTCTTCATCGCTCCTTATATTAGACACTCCTTATGGAGGTAATGCCACAAGTTCCCTACAATGTTCAATTTACGATCTTCTATATACTAGTCATGTATAGCTTTATATTCTTACAGGATTTTCTTAATTTTCCCATGCACTTTAAATGTATTTGTTGCATACTTTTCATAAATAATTTTTCCTTCCTCTTTTCTCCTTGCATCCCTGCTTCATCCTTCTATTTTCCATACACAATGTCAAATGGTGAGGTAGGTAAACATTCAAAGAAAGTCTGAAAACATGATTTATTGGTGGAAGAATGAAGTGCTTGATTGTATGAGTGTTAAATGTACACCAACTGCTTATCCCATTTTGTTGGATGTTTGTTGTTATAACCTCTCAAAAATTGCTCTAATATTTAGTTGACAACTTTTACTTGTATGTTAGTTGTTAGGTATGTGTTATACTCTTTGCATGTAGAGTGCATCACCCTTTGATCCCTCGAGGTCTGTCTATTCATATGCCCCTAAGATCCAGTCAAATAGAAAATTCAATTTGTAATTATGATTTAACTGGAAATTTTGTACATCACATATATGGTATATGGCAAGTTGATTTCGTCATGGGTGGGTTTATACTTAGTCGTTTTTAAAACCAATTTTATCAACCAACTCTATTTTTATCCTTGTCTATGAATCCCAGAACGATTAGAGCTTACATGCGGATTTAGTCCTCATTGCATAGTGATTAATTCATTCTTTCTTAGGTATTTTATAGTTTTTCTCTTTTATACATACGTTGCTTTTAAATTTTCAATTTAGCTTATGTTTGTTATTTTTGCAGAAGACATTGCAGATA
The DNA here is from genome assembly GCA_027924585.1 of Larix kaempferi. NCBI lineage: Eukaryota > Viridiplantae > Streptophyta > Pinopsida > Pinales > Pinaceae > Larix > Larix kaempferi. The sequence goes on from BSBM01000482.1 coordinate 3,945,608, forward strand.
CCATGGCTCATAGAAATAGGGCAAAGATAGTCGCAGAAGAAATTAAGATTAAAGACCCAAATTTTGGCATATATTCAAATACCGATGGCCGGAATAGCGACATGGAATGCATGGACTAGGCCACCATTTATAGTATATTTGACAGTGATAACAGTTAGGATATTCGTATACTCCATCCTAGTCCTACCAGCATTTTCATTATTTTGCATTTCAGTCATGCATGCATTTTTGCATGCAGTCATGCAGTTGCATGCATCCTAGTCATCAGGTCATGCATGCATTTTTGCATGCAGTCATGCAATTGCATGCATCCTAGTCATCAGGTTGGTGTCTCCCAGCACATAGAGCTTAGTTTACTAGCCCCGAGAGCCTGTTTCTGCTAAGTTCCAGCTCTCCTAGTCAGTGATGCGCCCTCCTTTAACCTACTACATGTGAAAGGCGCCCTTCTTCACCTACCACTTAGTTACACTTCAGTTAGTTGAGTTATTTATGGATCTTTCCTTGATTTAAGGCTAGATTGACTTGTTAACTAACTGAAACACTCCGTTGGACCCCCAGTGAGACTAGATTGCCTATTTTGACTCCAGTCAGCTCCCCATGCGCCCTCCACTGAGCCTCCTTCACTACATTAGTGCTCCCATGTACCAATTACACCTACCAAACTCAGTTAGACTTAGTTTGACACCTGGTTGACCGTTACTTGTGCATTGATGACTCCACTGATTTGATGATGAGGACTCCTAGTGGTGTATTGTTGACACTCCATTGATGATGATGATGAATCCTAGTGCAGATAAGCCATGCCCATGCAGGCTAATTCGAATTTCCACCTTGGCATTCGAATCCTCTCCACCATTGTATTATTTATTGTTCATATTATGATTAATGAATTTGTGTGTGATGTTATTCTACTTCTATCCGAGTTCTAATGTATCATAATTCTATTGTTCCTTTACACTGCACTGACCACTCTTCTTCTATTTTCCTGCTTAATCTTAATCTTTCTTGTGAGGTATGCATCAAATCTTAGATCTGTTGTGAGGATTTTCACAATAAATTCTCTTAGTTTGGGGAAGATGCTCAAGTCTATCAGAATCTCAGCAAGTCATGAATTCATGCCATTTACGCACAACCAACCATTATGTCGTATAAAAATCTTGTTCAGTGGATGATAGATTATGCAGATATCCCGACTACCACTTTTCGAGATTCAAACTAGGCTGTATATGCTACTTTCAAACCTGACTCTTTTGAAAGGATTGATGCTCTGAAGACTCCACAAAAAGCTATTAACACAATAATTCTTGAGGTCTTTTGAGGAAAAGTTTGAATCGAAATATTTGATTAAGAATTGGTGGTTCGATTCAAAAAGATTCATGCTAAGACCTAATAGAATGTACCCTATTCACCATTTGAGGGAGCCCTACAAGCTTCTTGATTCTATGCTCTATCGATTTTATGGCTTGGAGAATTGCATCTATTTCAAGCTAGAATAGACCCCCTTGGTTCACCGTATTGTCACTCTCAGGTAGTTATTTAACTGGGCTACATTTTTTTTGTTACTATGAAAGATGCAATTGCTCAGGCGCAGAAGACACCAGCCATTAGAAAACCCAAGTTCTTCATGTCATCTTATATGGTAGATATAATTTGATTGTCTTTTGTGTTTACCTCAATAAACTGGCATTGGAAAACACAAAACCCTTCTATTCATATATATTGTGCAATCTTATGGGAGGAAAACTATAGACCTCGCATTTATTATATCTGTGATAATTTTTTGGGTGTTGTTTATCTTATTATATTTAAGACAAATGCACCTAGGATTTCTAAAAATGATAGGAATTTGGTATCCCCAATGGGAGATTGGTATTGTGGTGATTTTTTCACCTACTTGAGGATTTGGGGTCATAATTCAGTCCATCTTTTACCAAGGTTTATTCCTGACATAATGGTTTTGGAAGAAGTGGATTTTCAAATTGCGGTTGACGGAGTTCATGACATGACCGATGCTCAATATTGAAAAGAACTTGGCTTGGCCTAAATTTCCCCTGTATATCAGTCACCTAGTCATCCACAATGCTCTCATTCCCATCTTTTGGATTCTAAGTTTAAATAAATGAAATTAGTATTAGGTGAAAAAATAATGCACGACTCTAAGAAGTTTATTGAACAACATTTTCTTCAGGCTCAATTGAAGAATACCTACGTACATGAAATTCAACCTGATGACTCCATCTATGAGGGAGCTCTTAGTTTTGAATAAGTGTTGATGAATATTGTTGATCCAACACAAATAAACTTGTTTAATGAGTCACAAAAACATTAGAATACATTAGTAATGGGAGAAAGAAGTAGAACATTTGCTGCTAAGGAATTGGCCAAGATAGCAGAATTGGAAGCCAACAATAAATCCCTGGTGGTTAGTACAACTCAGCCTAAACCTATAGCACATATGAAGTTAGAGAAACAACAAGGAAAGGATCCAATGGAAACCAACAAGTCTCAAAATCCTCTGCATAACTTGACCAGTTTAATGCAACAAGCAAAATATCTTTAAGGTAAATTTTCTTAGACTATTGGTCCTCCTACTGTTACTGGTACCTCTTCTGATGTGATTTTTTATTTTATATTTGAGGGTGAAAAGGTCTCATTCACCACAACCTTCAAACCCAAAACCCCTAATCCTAGTATCAAGATTATTGATTTAGACCAAGAAAAACCAAAAGATGCTTTCCACTTGACTCAAATTATTAAGGAATTCCATCAATTACCTCCCCTTGATGTTTCATCCCTTCCTGCTAATTCCCTACGAAATTCTAATACTGAGCTACCTTATGATAATGGTACATCCACTACTGCTAATGTTATTGAACCCACCCATGATCATGTTCATGATTCATCATCTTCTTTCCTATTACATATTCAATCCTCATATCATGCCTCAGAGCAAGTTCTTCCCTCTACTCACCCATGGGCTAATGTTCTTGTTGATGTATATGTAACTTCGGAATGTATTTCTCATATATGTATATTGTATTCCTATAGAGATGTTATTATTCCTCTATACGGAAGTGTCATCATTTATATTGTAAGTGTCGTAACTTATATTTGATGGGTTATTAGACCACCTTGTTTGGGGTCGGCCCTGTATAAGTCATGTGGGTCAAAGGGTTATTAGACCACCCTATTGGGGGTCGGCCATGTGGGTCAAAGGGTTATTAGACCACCCTATTGGGGGTCAGCCCAGTTAGCATTATGTTATGTGGTTAAGTTCGAGCCTACATGAGTTAGGTAAAAAGGCAAGTCAAGTCAAGTATAAATAGAGTGCGGGAGGCACTCTATTTACTAATTCACTTCTCACTCATGCACTCACGGAGGAGTGGCGCACTTATGGAGGAGGAGGATCTGCTGCTAGGTTATGTCTATCTCTCATGGTTGGTTGTATCATTGCTCTATCTATCTCTGAGGAAGTTATTGGGGTTTTTCACCTTTATGGTTTTCCCCAAGTAAATCTTTGTGTCTCTTGTGTGCTTGCATTATTGTATCCATGATTGATATGCTGTAGATATGCTGTACATGTTGTTCTCTCAGTTAAGATCCTAGATCAGATTGAAGTAAATTCTGAAAATTTAACATGGTATCAGAGCTAGCCTGAAAGAAGGCATGATATGGCATGTATGACACTTGTTGCACTTACGATGCTAGGGCTTGATATAGCAAAAACCAGTCATCGTAGCACTTTCGCTATAAATCCGTTTTGGTGAAGTTTTCGGATCTGAAATTGTTACAGGACGAATATTAAATCTCCAGGTACCTTGTGTCCAAAGGAAAACCTCTAATTCGTTGTACTTTGTGATTTATGATCTGTGCAATATAGGGTTTCTGCCTCTTCCAGATCTGAGTCAAAATCAGGTGACCTTGGGAAAAAGGTCATAACTTGGGCTAGGAAGCTCCAAATGAAATTTCGTAAAAAGTGACAGGTAGTACACAGACTGTACTATCTCATAAAAATTTTGCAGAGGCCGAAGTTGAACCAGTGACACATGGCATGCCGTACAAGTTCGCTCTCCTGAATTATCCCAAAACAGGTCACGTTGCGACACTTGGCATAAATCTCTCTCAGAGAGTCCAATTGAGGTCAGACCTGTCAGGATGGAAAGATAACATGCCGAGATATCTCAGGAAACGTTTTTAGAGGCCGAAGTTCAAACAGTGACATGTGGCACGCCGTACAAGTTCGCTCTCCTGAATTATCCCAAAACAAGTCACATTGCGACATTTGGCATAACTCTCTCTCAGAGAATCCAATTGAGGTTAGACCTGTCAGGATGGAAAGATAACAGGTTAGGCTATCTCAGAAAACTTTTGCAGACCCTGTGGAGTGAAACGTTCGTAGTTACACCAGAAACAATCAGGTACATATTTCTGTCAAAACAGAATTATTTTTGAATACCTTCATTCATGGCTTCCGGAATTTAGGGCTTTGTAGAAAGTTGGAATTTTTGTAATCGGAGACCACGGCTGAATGCTACTCATCAAAATAAAAATTTAGAGACCAAGATCAGAATTTTTGGCTGGGCAGAAGGCCGGGCTTGATCAAACCCTAGTTCGGGACTTTGATGAGAAAAGTGGAAAATTAGGGCTTCTGTAAAAATGAGAATTTTTGAAATCTGTGATCACGGCTGGAAGCTCCTCAGAAAATAGAAGCTTAGAGCTTTGGTTCAAAATTTTTGATTGGGCAGAAGAGTGGGCTTCATCAAACCCCAGTTTAGGGTCACGTCCAGTGAATCTGAAAGTTTCAAAGGCAAAATTGAGGAGTGAAACTTTGCAGTTTTCAAATTCTGAATATACCAGTTTGATCAGCTCATCAAGGCGCATATTTCTATCCTTTCAGAAGTTTGAAATTCAAAGTTTGAATTTTTGGGGTTTCTCTGACAAACCCATATCCAGCTCCAGGTCCATTTCTTGCAAAAGAAGTGGATAGGGTTAATCCTATAAGAAGATGGATTGGTCACCTGCATAAGTGAAGGAGTTCCTGTTTTAGAGCGAGATGAGGCTAAGGCCTTACATAAGAAGATTACAAGCGATATCGACAGGTATGACTCATTAAGGTATGCTTCGATATTTGTTCATGATTAAGTTTATGGTATGTTTGTCTTCATGTTATTACGGTTAGTACAATCTTGATTTTAGATTTGTCGTATCACCTTAACAAAATTATGAATGCATGATAGAAGATATTCATTGGTTAGGGTGTTGACACTTATGATTGTACTAATGCATTATGGTGTTGTATGAGGTTTATGTTGTCTACTAACATGAAAGGTACACCAAGAAAGACAAATCATGTTCTGGTCCAAGAACATATGGTCATGATAACATGAGGACAAAGATTCATCCATTGTCATGGATCTAATAGAAGATCCATTTACGAGGTATGTATAACTTGGTTTTGTAATGGTTAACATATGAGACATGCAGGTTACTAGCACAAGTCACTGAAGAGAACCAAAAGACATTATGCGGGTATGTTAGACATAAACTAGCTAGCATGCTAATCCATGTATGTTTTTCCTATATCAAGCTAGAATCCTACCTTGTGTTAGGATCTTATACTGTTGTTGATAATGATTATTCATGAAGGTATAGGTTTGAATAATCACAGGTTTTATGCATATTATATCTCTTATCTTGATTGATGATTCAACTAACCTGAAGAGTCATAGGTTTGAGTAATTACAGGTTTAGACATGTTATGCTTCTTATGATTTGACTAACCATAAGAATCCCACATAAACCTTGAATGCTAATGCTTATTATTCTGTTTGAAATGATCATGACTATACATGCTTGAAATTATTGTGTTTTAATAGTATACTAATGAATGTATGATTTTATATGAAATCACAAGGATAACACAATCATGATACTAATAAGCATGCATAGGGACCATGGATGAATATGAGTTCAAGAACAGGTAATTCAGGAAGCAGAGATCAAGAAGGAGCACACTCCAGTTGCTCCTGCAAGAAAGCAAAGGAGCACACTCCAGTTGTTCCTGCAAGAAAGCAAAGGAGCACACTCCAGTTGTTCCTGCAAGAAAGAAAAAGAGCACACTTCAGTAGTTTCTGCAAGGATGCAGATATTCAGAGGGAGTTGACCATCTTTCTACATTCCACAACAGAAAGGTGTAGAAGAAGCTACTTCAGATTAGGACTCCAACAACTCCTGCAAGGAAGCAAAGACTCAGAGGGAGTCCACCCAATGAACAAAGAAAGATAAGTATTTTAATCATCATTTCTTGCATATTTGTTTGTTTAAATAATACTGTTCAATAATGTATATACTGATGTTCCTAGAATTAGGTTTTGTATTATGCATATTAGAATAGTTGCATTGATGAACAGTATACTACTAATATACATGGGTAAGTGGCCTATGGCACTGTACAACATTCCATTGCTACTTATCTAGAATGAAACCTCTTTGCTGACATGTTGGGAGTTGTGCACACTCTTAACAATGTTCTGGTAGAGATTGGAAGGCATCTAGAAAGTTACGGGATATGGATAAATGTTGTATTGAAGCATTGGCTAAGATAATTGCATGACTGTATGACATATTTCCTTATGTGTAAGAATTTGTTCTGAAAACTATGAGATGTTTCTAATCATGCAATTTATCCTGCTTTGTAGGAAGACCGCATATCTTCACCTACAAAAGGACTACAACATTTGTTCCAACAACAAAGATATTTATTGAAGATATTGAAGTTCCCAGGATATGGGAAGAATGCCATGATCCGTCGATCATGAAGAACGATGTTTGGGATGCGGTCCCAAGAGCTGAAGGGAAGTCTATTGTGACTTCCAAATGGAACTATCAGATCAAGCATGCTGCAGACGGCAGCATTGAGAAATATAAAAGTGATGAAATAGAAAATACACCAGATGGATTCAAGACAGCTTTCTTGAATGGTGTAGTTGAAGAAGAAGTGTATGTGGAGTAGCCACTTGGTTTTGAGACACATGACAGGGAGTCATATATGTGCAAAACTTGGATATGATGCACCACTTTCTAGGTATGGAGGTGTGGTAGAGTGCAGATGGAATCTTCCTTGGACAAGGGAAGTATGCAGTAGAGATCCTGAAGAGGTTCGGGATGATGGATTGTGAGGCTATGGCATCGAACCTGAAGCTTCTCTGTGATGCTTCATCTAAACCAGTTGATGTCACTATGTATCGTCAGATGATTGGTTCCTTGATGTACCTGACGAACACAAGACCAGATATTTGCTTTGCTGTGAACACATTGAGCCAGTTCCTGATGGATCCGAGGAATGTTCACCTGGTTGCTGTAAAGCATGTTCTGAGGTACCTGAAGGGTACAGTGGACTATGGGCTCAAGTATGAAGCGAATCAAAAGTTTAACCTACAGGGTTATGTTGATTCAGATTGGGCTGGCAGTGCTGCAGATAGGAAGAGCACATCTGGGTGCTGCTTTAGTATGGGATCAGGTGTGATCTCATGGTTTAGCAGGAAGCAGTCCTACATAGCACTGAGTATAGCTGAGGCAGAGTATGTTGTAGCCTGCTCAGCTAGTTGTGAGACAGTATGGCTACGGAAGCTACTGTCTGAGTTATTTGATCTCCCGTTGGATGCTACTGGTGTCTTCTGTGATAACCAGAGTAGTGTGAAGCTGTCCGAGAACCCAGTGTTTCATGACAGGTCGAAACACATAGAGATCAAATATCACTATATCAGGGATATGGTGCAAAGAGGAGCTGTGAAGCTCCTGTATGTTGCGACGGACGAGCAGATTGCAGATGTGCCGACGAAGCCACTAGCCAGGGTGAAGTTTGAGTACTTCAGAGAGAGGCTTGGAGTTCTTCAGATCGAGGACACTTCGAGGAAGAAGTGATGGACACATTTGCTGAAGCCATTCCAAGCATGTTGGAAGGAGGATCCTTCGCATGGCTGTGGATGTAAGCGCTGGATGATGAGCATCAGGATGATGTTCTGGTTTTTGCTTGGATATGATCAGTTGGATCATTTTATGTATGTATGTACGCATCATGTTGGATGCTGGATATGATCAGTTGGATCATTTTTATGTATGTATGTACGCATCATGTTGATGCTGGATATGATCAGTTGGATCATGTGTATGTATTTTGTATATGCATCATGTTGGATGCTTGGACCATGTATCTGTATATGTATCAGGTGGATACATTGTATGATCAGGTGGATCATGTATGGTGATATGTATCATGTACTTGTATTTGTATCAGGTGGATACATTGTATGATCAGGAGGATCATGTATGATGATATGTATCAGGTAGATACTTGGTATGCATCAGGTAGATGCATTGATGATCAGGAGTATCATGTATGATGATATGTATCAGGTAGATACTTGGTATGCATCAGGTAGATGCATTGATGATCAGGTGGATCATGTATGATGACATGCAGCAGGATGTTGCAGTGATGATCAGGATGATCATGGATGACGAGCTTCAGGATGTTGCTCCAGATGACATGCAGCAGGACGTTGCAGTGATGATGATCAGGGTGATCATGGATACATCAGGATGATGTATGGTGAGTATCAGGTTGATACTCTATGGCCGTGGATCAGGTTGTGCAGATGAGCATGTAATCCGGTGCCCTGGGAGATTTGCAGATGGTCTTTCGAGGTTTTGCCTATGGCATGTAATTCGGTGCCCTGGGACATCTGGAAAATGCTCTTTCGAGGTTTTGCTCTGGGAGGACATGTAATTCGGTGCCCTAGGAGATCTGCAGATAGTCTTTCGAGGTTTTGCCTATGGCATGTAATAGCGCCCTGGGATATCTGGAAGATGCTCTTGCGAGGTTTTGTCCTATGGCATGTAATAGCGCCCTGGGAGATCCGATAGGTTGGGCTGTGTGCCCGTAATCAGTCCTAGGATGCTCTTGCGAGGTTTTTCCATGACCACATATAATAGCACCCTGGGAGATCCTACAGGTCGGAGTTGTGTACCCGTAACATCCTGGGATGCTCTTTCGAGGTTTTGTGGTGGGGTCACATGTAATAGCGCCCTGGGAGATCCTACAGGTCGGAGTTGTGTACCCGTAACATCCTGGGATGCTCTTTCAAGGTTTTGTGACGCACGTAATAAGTCCTGAGGATTCCACAGTATGGACAGTGATGACGAAGACCTACAGGTGGTGGGCCTACATCCAATATGAAAAAGGACTGGCTCTGTATAACTTCCTATGACAAGTAGATTCAGAGATTGATTGAGATAGCAGCAGCAGTGACGATGATGATGACTGGATGATGATTATCCAGTGACGATGATCCAGAGAAGATGACTTGTGCTAGAAGAATTGTGCTGAGAAATACCTTCCTAGTTAAGAGGGAGTGTTGATGTATATGTAACTTTGGAATGTATTTCTCATATATGTATATTGTATTCCTATAGAGATGTTATTATTCCTCTATACGGAAGTGTCGTCATTTATATTGTAAGTGTCATAACTTATATTTGATGGGTTATTAGACCACCTTGTTTGGGGTCGGCCCTGTATAAGTCATGTGGGTCAAAGGGTTATTAGACCACCCTATTGGGGGTCGGCCATGTGGGTCAAAGGGTTATTAGACCACCCTATTGGGGGTCGGACCAGTCGGCATTATGTTATGTGGTTAAGTTCGAGCCTACATGAGTTAGGTAAAAAGGCAAGTCAAGTCAAGTATAAATAGAGTGCGGGAGGCACTCTATTTACTAATTCACTTCTCACTCATGCACTCATGGAGGAGTGGCGCACTTATAGAGGAGGAGGATCTGCTGCTAGGTTATGTCTATCTCTCATGGTTGGTTGTATCATTGCTCTATCTATCTCTGAGGAAGTTATTGGGGTTTTTCACCTTTATGGTTTTCCCCAAGTAAATCTTTGTGTCTCTTGTGTGCTTGCATTATTGTATCCATGATTGATATGCTGTAGATATGCTGTACATGTTGTTCTCTCAGTTAAGATCCTAGATCAGATTGAAGTAAATTCTGAAAATTTAACAGTTCTATCAATTGTTCTACAAGATCCTTTACCTACACAACAAGCCCAATCTATAGAACCATTTGCTCATTTAGTTGAAAAGAGTGATGTTGTTGTATCTTCTTATCTTGGAATAATTATCCCTCTTTCATGTTCAACTCAATCCCATATTGATAGCTCGTCTACCCCTATGTTTACCCTCGTTCAAACCAAGCCTGAAGTTTCTCAAGATTTCACCCAAGCTCCATCAACTTCCCCATCCCAACCAATACCCATACATATCTCCGTAGGCTTGCTAGTATCATCATTAGAAGACACAACTGATTTTGGAGAAGATGTAGTGGTTGCATTGGGAGATTATTGCTTTAGCATAAAACAAAAGGAAGTAATAAGAAAAACTGTGAAGAGGACCAGGGAAGGAGAAATGGTTGTAGGCCTTGTTGAAATTCAAGTTATTTAGAAGCATGCTATTAAAGATCCCATGAGAGAAGACATTGAGATAGTTGTTGCTATGGGGGAATTTGATGGTGCTAATTTTGGCTCTGTCTCTACTTTGAATAAAATGTTAGATGATGAAAAAGCTAAGTTTTTTGCTCTAGAAGCAGAAAAGGTTTCTCTACAGGAATATTTTGTTAAGAAGTTGGATGATCTTAAATATCAGCATCAATGTGAGATACATAGTCTTCAAAAGAAGCTTCAAGAAATTTATTACTAGAAGAAAGTTGCAAATGATAATGTCATGAGCATGGATGTTGAGCTTAGGGATATCATGGGAGATCTTAAACAGTTTAAAACTTGGTCTCTTTCCTCCTCATTCTTCAAGCTCACTATACAAGAATTTAAAGCTGAAGCCATTTCTGTTAATGAAAGTTTTAGACACACTCATAAGTCATTCTTTGAAGGCTTGAATGAAATTCAAGATGATTATTGTGTTTTTGAGCATTTGTCAGACCAGTTGGAAGAGCACTCCGATAAAAATAAGAAAGCTAACAAATACTATGAAAAAATTTGTGAGTGTTAGACTCACTTGAAGAATGTCCCAGAAACTATTCCTTTGATGGATTCACTCAAGCTTAAACGACTTCGGGTTTCCTTGAAATCCTGTTGATTTGTTTGTGAGGATGTTTCCGGTTTGATTGTTAAAGGGAAAAAGGTTTGCACAAAGTTATGGTCTTTGACAGAAAATTTAATGGAACTTCTCAGAATGTTGATGTTTTCTAAATTGGTCGATGTTGTACCTGCAAAATTAAGGATCACCAAATTAAATCAACAAATAGATGAGTCGATTGAGCTAATTCATGTTGTATCCATTCGAGTTGATTTGTTTCTTCTTCGATCGTTTATCTCAGTTCCGGCCTCTTGGAAAGTGACTTTGGATAATTTCTCATAAAATTGGTCTAAGATTATAAGCAAAGAGATTCAATCATATTTATGCAGGGCTCAACTTCAACTTGAGAACGCCATCTACAAGATGTATTAGAAATGTTGGATGTTTATGCCTAATGGAAGGATTATGTGACCAATCCTGGTCAAAGTAGTTAGGCAGTCCTAGGTCTTAGGAAATCTGATACTGATTTTGTGGATCTATTTTATCCACTTTATTGTATTTATATGCCATAATTTGTAATGTAAAGGGGAGGAGACACCCTAGTCAAATAGTTGGTGAAATGTTTTGCATCAGATCTTGTTGAATTATCTGTGTTCCTTGATGATTTTTGTAATAATTTGCAAACTAGTTAATGGAAAGTGGAGGAAGTTTTGCATATCGGTCTTGGCTTGAGTAAAAGTTTGTCTTTTCTCAACTTTAATGTGTTTCTAAATTACCTTCCTCATCTCCTTACTTTTATTAGTTAGATTTCATAATTTTGTTTTGTATTACAATGGCTATATCTTGATTTTTTGATTTATTCTTTAATCTGCTATGTTGTGAACAAGACATGTTGGATGATTTCAACAAAATCTGCTTTGACGTGCTTTTGTAATCATTAGTGCTTGATTAATTAAATAACTTATTAGTTTTTCTTAAAGGGTAAATAGGTTTAGCTTGTAATTTATTTTTATTCTTAAAGATGATCTTTGTTACCTTAAACTCATGTTTTCTTTAATAATGTTTTGTTAATATAGCATAAGTAATTGGCTGTGATATAATTTAAGGATTTGTTCTTAATTATTTACAGTACATTTTCTCATCAGTGATTGTTGAATTTTATCATATTTTACTTTAGATTAATTTAAGTTAACAAGATTTCATGTTGACCGGTAATAACTTAGGCTCTCTTTTTCATATCTAGTAATACTTTAGTTTAGGTTAGGGTTTATTAGTTAGAAGTTAGATGAAATAAGAATCATCGAGTCTCCTTTCCAGGAGAATAAAACCAACTTGTGGATAACGAGGCCTTGATATCTGTCGGAAGAAGTCATACCAAACTATTAAGGGCTAGGAGAACTCTTGCTTAGGGTTTTCTGACACCTTTGGCTCAGAGTGTCTTCCCTTACGTTGACGAGCAGGATAGATTTTCCTGCCAACACACCACTGGATAGATGTAAAGAGGGTCATCAAGTATTTCCCCAACAAGTATATTCTTAGCACTATATATTATGTAATTTGCAACCGATGTAGACCTATATTAGACAAAGTGATAGATGTATAGGGAATCGTTTGTTAATGCAGATTGGGTTGTATATCTTGATTGCAGAATATCTACAAGTGGTTATGTGGTTAAACTATTTGGAGTAGCTATCAGTTGGATGAGAAAGATAAATCCTATAGTTTCACTCTCAACTAAATAAGTTGAATACATGGAAACCACCCGTGCAAGTAAATATATTGAATGGTTGGAGAGATTGTGTTCATATATTTGGCTTGTATAGAAATATGTAAGGTTAGATTACAACAATTAGAGTGCAATCTTTCTAGAAAAGAACACTACTTATCATTCTAAAATGAAGCATATTGATGTGTAGTACAAATGTTTGAGAGACATGGTTGAATACAAGAAAATGTTGCTGGATAAGGTTGACACCTTGAAAAAAGTTGCAAACTCATTGATAAAGTCCAATAGCTCTAAGAAGTTCTCTTGGTGTAGATAATTTATAGGTATTGATGCCCTGAACTTGTGAGCCTATTAGTATGTGGCCCACTATTTTGCAAAGAAAATAGCAAGTGGGAGAATTTTGGTTATGTGTTATATTATTTTCCTATCCCCCCTTCTCCATGGAGTGGATACCAACAAGGGGTATCATCCCAAAATTATTTGTGGGATATTATTTTGGAAAATGTGTAATTTAATCCCGATTATGAGATTGAGGTGTATTTTAATCTAGGTTAATGGATTAGGGTTTTAGATTATATTAAATACTTAAATGTTGTATTGTAAATGGCTAATAATAAAATTCTAAAAAATAACTTGATACAACATTTAATTAATTTATGTAACATTTCAAATTTAAAATAATTTGGAAGATTAATAACTAGTGAAATAGCCGCAAGGCAAAAAATACTGATATAATTTTTTTTTAAATGTTACAAACTAAATCACATAGGTATACTATAAATAGCACTTAAAGTTCACATTGTAAAATATAGCTAGCTTTAAGTACTTTTTAAAACATGATAAGATATGATAAGATATATGTAGCTATCCATATTTATTATATGTGCCTAGGGCATTATATTGTAAGTTGTCATTTAGGATTTTGTCATCTAATGTCAAAATACTCTTCAATACTAATTTTGACTATATACAATTATTAATTAAATTACTTATAAATTATTTTCAAATAGTAAGTATAAGCAACTTTGCTGCTATTTTTACTTATTTATTTAATAATAAACCTATTATTATTTTATTTTTATATTTATACAATATGATGTAAATTTTATTATGAATTTATTTTTTAATTTTATTTACGTTTATTAAGTTTAATATATATCTTTTTTAATTTTAGATTGTGAATTTTATATATTTTTCCCCTATAGAGTGGCAGCTTGGCAATTAAGGGGCATTAATGTTGACGAGATGGAGTGAGGTCGAGTGGTGGCATAGACGGACAAGGATCATTCACTGAGTCCCCCTCTCGAGGTTCGAAGGACCATCACAGAGCGGTTGCATTCATGGCAGAGGGTGAAAGGGACAAACCTCTGGCACGGACACCTCAGCCATGATGGACATCATGCGTTTTCTTGGTCTGGTCTGTGTAACTTGTTTTTTTGGTCTGTTTTCATCTTAAAGCCTGAATTTACAATGTCCTTTCTAGTATTAGATACTCTGAACAATTTTCTCGCTTTGGATCACCCCTATGCATGGTGTACAGTATGGTCGATCTTGATATAGTAGAATCAATAGAGACCAATGCCGATTTTATTAGCCACAAGCCTGGGTGTTTCTCCATCTGGAAGGCCGAATGCAGTTTTTTTTTCGGTTTTAGCAGTTCATTGTGCTTGTTTTGTTAACTATAAGCCTAGGTGTTTCTCCATCTGAGAGGCCTGAGTGTTTCTCCTATCCCGGAAAGCTGTGTATAGACCTAGATTATATAAATATTTTATAATATTAATACAAGTGCTAATTAAAAAAAAAATTTAATTATATATTTATATTCATTTTTTAATAAAATGCCAAATTTCACAAATGTCTTTAAATATAATTAATTTATTATTATTATTTGTTATCTTATATCTACTCATCTTTGAAACAAATCAAACTTTTAACTTAACTTTAATAAAAAACCATTTTCATTTACTCCATTTCATAATTCATAATGGATTTGTTTAAAACCAAATGTTCTAATTAAATTAAAAAGCTTTTTATATATTGTTCTAAAACATTTGCAAAATCTTCTTCATATACTTTCATTTAAAAAAAATCTTTTTATTCTTTCTTTTCATCTCTTAAATTTTTTTTATTCTTTCTTTTTATCTCTTTTATAAATTCTCATATATATAAAAATAATCTCATAATAAAAAAATATTTTTATTCTTTCTTTTCATCTTTTTTTTCTAATTTCTCATTTCCTAATACATATAAAAATTAAGTCTCATAATAAATAAAATCTTTTAATTACAAAATCTATCATGTTATATCTTAATTTCTAATTTCTAAAAAAAATAATACATATAAAACCTAAAACTTTCATCTAAAATTAACACAACAATCTAACTTTATAAAATTTATGATTCTTGTATTCTAAAATTAACACAACAATCAAAGCTTTAAAATAATGCATATAAAACCTAAAACTTTCATCTAAAATTAACACAACAATCGAACTTTATAAAATTTATGATTCTTATATTCTAAAATTAACACAACAATCGAAGCTTTATAAAATTTATCATTCTTATGTTGTTTATAGATCAATAATATTTCATACAAAATTGATTACCCCTCTCATAATTTAAAGTGGTTATAGTACAAGCATATAACGTAGCTTTGGTTGTCCCTTTAAACTATATAATGATTCCAAAATTTAATATATAATATTTTTCATTCTTATATTATATTTCCTATCATCAATAATATTTCATACAAAATTTTGATTATCACATGGTATAATTTAAAGTAGTTTTAGTGCCAGCATATTATATTTTTGATACTATAATTTTGGTTATTGATATCATAGCCTTGGTTGTTATTTCAAAGAATAGAATAATATCAAAAGTTAAACATATAATAATTTTATTGATATGTTATATATGAGATATTTTACGATATATTTTATTATTAAGGAGATTTCAAATAATGTTAAAATTTATTTACTTAATAATAAAATAAATTTATTTAATATTTAATTATATATAAATACTATTTTTCTTTAAATTAATTATATATATCATATTTTTTAGATTAATCACTTATATCAAATTAACAAAAAAATTTAAATTAAATAAAAAATAAAAAATATATTAAACAATGAAATGTTTTTACTATCTTGAATGTTTATGTTATCCTTCCATTGGACCAATTATTAATTTTGATTAAAAGGTGGTCCACCTCAAAAAATAAAGTACCATGTATATGATTGACCTTATTTATATTATATGTATTTATTAATTTAAGATTGAGATCAACTTTTAACTTTTTTTTCCTAGATAAACATAATCCACAATAATGAAACATAATGCAACATATTCAATAATTGATGTCAATATTAATATTGTGAATTCTCAACTAATGGTATAATATTCTCACCTTTCTTTAAATATTTAAAATCACTTAATTATTTTAATTTATACATCCTTATCTAATCCCTTAAATATTTCCATTCATACATCCTTTAACTATTTTAATTTATACATACTTATTTAATCCCTTAAATATTTCAATTTATATATACTTATTTAATCCTTTAAATATTTCAATTTATACATCCTTAATTAAGATTGTATAAAAAATGTATAAGTACATATATATCAATGAAATGATTGTCAACTTAATATCCAAAGTCTAAATGACCACAAAGTGATTTCTTAAAATTCTTTTGTATTTTATTAAAAAAAAGATATTTATACTTATTTATATTGAAATCAAATAATTTGTATCCTTTCAATTCACTATCATAACACTCAACTATACACTTTGTCATTTTGTTATCAAACTTAAAATATAATTTCTAATTAGAATATATATATATATATATATATAAATAAAATCAAAACATTCTTAAATGTCAATTATAACGATTCTCAAATCAAAACATTCTTAAATGTCAATTATAAGGATTCTCACTTATCCTAATCTTCTTCTTTTACTAAATTATTATATTTTGTCTTAATATTTAGAAAAGTGATTTATAAATTAAAATTATTCTCTTAAATAGTATTTCATATCATTATTATTATTTAAAAAGAAAATATTATTTTATTATTTTAAAATATAAATTTTAATTTTTTTTTCAAAATATTTATATTATTTTTTAATAAAATTTATTTATTCTTTATAAATTTATAATTCAAAATATTTATATTATTTTCTAATAAAATTTATTTATAATTTATAAATTGATAATTTATTAGTTTCATTAACACAAACATTTGAAAATTTTATTATTAACACAAACTTTTGAAAATTTTATTATTATAAACTCTCTCGGCAACTTGTGACCCTTAGTGCTCTATGTAGCAACTCTTAGAAGTTTTGAGCTACAATTAAAAAAAAAGCAATTACAAATATATAAATATATTCATAAGTAAACATCTTAACCAGGGAGACACTGCGGCTTTACTGATGTAATTGCCCAAAGTTTGTGAGAGTATACGTATAACTTTTATTTGTGTCACTCTTTTACCATATCCACTCACCTGAAGATAGAGATACTCAGCCAATAGCCCAATAACTAGCATACCACCTCCAATGTACAGTCTGCACAGATACTTACGGCCTCAAGGGAAGTTGAATATTTATAGCGTACGATCTCAAGACAGGATGTATATGCAGTGGGCGGCCTCATGAATGAAGAATTGACAGCAAATGGCCTTCCTGTGGGAGTGTGCAGTCTCAAGAAGCTAAAAATGGTTGCATGCAGGTTTTGCCAATTGCTCCATGGACACCAATTTGGATTTAAAAATGCAACATCCATATTATGAGAGCCCTTGATTTCAGATCTCACGGTGAAATGGATAGTGTTTAACTCAGAGTTGTTATTCATCAATTATTAATGGAGAAATGGATTTATGAGTGAACTTAATCAAAATATAGTGTGATATTCATCATTATAATCATTTTTTTGTTTGTTTGCTTTTAGTCTGTGTTCTAAGAAGCTACCATGCACGGTTAAAACTCGTTGCCATGTAAAACAAGGCCCATCAAAACTAAACCAACTGTGTTAACTGGATTTGACAACTAAGAGCAGTATCTTAAAAATAGATAATGACACTAATAAAATCACACATATTTTAATACAATTACATATAAGTTCAAAACATAATGACACAGTATTTACCTTGAAAACCCAAATGGGAAAACTAACATTCAATTGGCTTTGATTATTCTTTTCTTTCTTGGAAAATGTGTAGGTTGCAATTCCCTTTGGCTCTTTGGTTCATAATCAATCTTCACATGGGAATTTGGACATCAATTCCTCTCAATCTCAACCAAAGAACCCCTACTCCTTTGAGGTGTATGAATTTATGGAAGAATGGGGGTGTTAGTTGGAAGGCCATGCATCCTCAACTCGCTAGCTTCCCCAATCCGAGGGTTGTCTTTTTCTTTGTTTTTGTCAATCGACAATATAATTTTTTTATGCAAGGGTTTGTTATGTTTTTATTTTTCTTTCATATATAGATGATCTATTCAAAATATTATTACTTTTAAGTTTAAAGAGAAGCCGTGGTGTGATGAAAATTTAGAGGGTAAAAGAAAAGTAAGATCAAAATTATCTCTCTGTTTTAACTAGCACAAAGAAGAAGATCCACATAGCTAAAATAAGAACGAACTCTCATGAGCTGTATAGTGAAACATGGCATTGGACCTTTCCTAAAACTCTATGGACTAAAAGGATCTATCATCTTTGTGAGACTATATGTGTAGAGGATGAAAAAAATTCCTCTTAGATTGTTTTGTGTATACCCACCTAAGATCTGAGCTTCAAAATTTTTGTTACAATACAAACCTTCCCAAGCTCATATCTCATCAAAATTATAGTAATTTAAGAATGCTCATCTCCAAGATTTTTGAGCACATAAATAAAACACTAAAGAAAACCAAGTACTTCCTTACTTCTCTATCTTAAGATCTTATAGACCAAAATTGGTCTAAGTGGACGTTAACTATCATCGTCATCATCAGCGTATACTTAAATCCTTTTTTTCTCCATTTTTTCTCTCCTTTAATCTTCCCATGCTTACATATGAAATACAATATTAAATGAAGGTGTGGACACTCATTGAAATGGAACGGGGCCCTTCATGCTATCAACCCGATTTACCTCATCCATAGTCACAAACCCTTTTTTGGTTTCCATACTTGTTGATTTTCCGATCCTCACGGTAATAAGAACGAACTCTCATGAGCTGTATAGTGAAACATGGCATTGGACCTTTCCTAAAACTCTATGCACTAAAATTATCTATCATCTTTGTGAGACTATAGGTGTAGAAGATGAAAAAAAAATCCTCTTAGATTGTCTTGTGTATACCCACCTAAGATCTGAGCTTCAAAATTTTTGTTACAATACAAACCTTCCCAAGCTTATATCTCATCAAAATTATAGTAATTTAAGAACACTCATCTCCAAGATTTTTGAGCACATAAATAAAACACTAAAGAAAACCAAGTACTTCCTTACTTCTCTATCTTAAGATCTTATAGACCAAAATTGGTCTAAGTGGACGTTAACTATCATTGTCAACACCATCATATACTTAAATCCTTTTTTTCTCCATTTTTTCTCTCCTTTAATCTTCCCATGCTTACATATGAAATACAATATTAAATGAAGGTGTGGACACTCATTGAAATGGAATGGGGCCCTTCATGCTATCAACCCGATTTACCTCATCCATAGTCACAAACCCTTTTTTGGTTTCCATACTTGCTGATTTTCCGATCCTCATGGTAATCTAAGCTGATCCAATTCAAATAACATCTTCCCATTGGGAGGTTTTTGATCCCCAAAATATTGCAAGGATAAGTGAGATAATTTGTTGTCAACTTGGTTATTCTCATACCACTTTACTTTCCTTGGAGTTTGTCCTTTGAGGCCAATCTTCCATGTCTCTTATCATCCTCTACGAGTTGCCCATTCCTTTCACTTTATAATTGTATCCTCCTTCAACTCTTCAAGATAATGTAGTACAAAGCCTTCGATAGTAGGGAGAACCTAATAATCCTTTTGTTGGATGTTAAATGTACACCAACTGCTCATCCCATTTTGTTGGATGTTTGTTATTATAACCTCTCAAAAATTGCTCTAATGTTTAGTTGACAACTTTTACTTGTATGTTAGTTGTTAGGTATGTGTTATACTCTTTGCATGTGGAGTGCATCACCCTCTGATCCCTCCAGGTCTGTCTATTCATATGCCCCTAAGATCCAATCAAATAGAAAATTCAATTTGTAATTATGATTTAACTGCCAATTTTGTACATCACATTTATGGTATATGGCAAGTTGATTTCGTCGTGGGTGGGTTTATACTTAGTCGATTTTTCAACCAATTTTATCAACCAACTCTATTTTTATCCTTGTCTATGAATCACAAAACGATTAGAGCTTACATGCGGATTTAGTCCTCATTGCATAGTGATTAATTCATTCTTTCTTAGGTATTTTATAGTTTTTCTCTTTTCTACATACGTTGCTTTTAAATTTTCAATTTAGCTTATGTTTGTTGAAGACATTGCAGATACCATGGCTCATAGAAATAGGGAAAAGATAGTCGCAGAAGAAATTAAGATTAAAGACCCAAATTTTGGCATATATTCAAATACAGATGGCTGGAATAGCGACATGGAATGCATGGACTAGGCCACCATTTATAGTATATTTGATAGTGATAACAGTTAGGATATTCCTATACTCCATCCTAGTCCTACCAGCATTTTCATTATTTTGCATTTCAGTCATGCATGCAGTCAGGCATGCAATTGCATGCATCCCAGTCATCAGGTTGGTGTCTCCCAGCACATAGAGCTTAGTTTACTATCCCCGAGAGCCTGTTTCTGCTAAGTTCCATCCCTCCTAGTCAGTGATGCATCCTTATTTCACCTACCACATGTGAAAGGCGCCCTTCTTCACCTACCACTCAGTCACACTTCAGTTAGTTGAGTTATTTATGGATCTTTCCTTGATTTAAGGCTAGATTGACTTGTTAACTAACTGAAACACTCCGTTGGACCCCCAGTGAGACTAGATTGCCTATTTTGACTCCAGTCAGCTCCCCATGCGCCCTCCATTGAGCCTCCTTCACTACATTAGTGCTCCCATGTACCAGTTACACCTACCACACTCAGTTAGACTTAGTTTGACACCTGGTTGACCGTTACTTGTGCATTGATGACTCCACTGATCTAATGATGAGGACTCCTAGTGGTGTATTGTTGAAAATCCACTGATGATGATGATGAATCCTAGTGCAGATAAGCCATGCCCATGCAGGATAATTTGAATTTCCACCTTGGCATTCGAATCCTTGGATATAAGGTTAGATTACAGAGATTGTGTTCATATATTTGGTTTGTATATAAATATGTAAGGTTAGATTACAACAATTAGAGTGCAATCTTTCTAGAAAAGAACACTACTTATCATTCTAAAATGAAGCATATTGATGTGTAGTACAAATTTTTGAGACACATGGTTGAATACAAGAAAATGTTGCTGGATAAGGTTGACACCTTGAAAAAAGTTGCAAACTCATTGATAAAGTCCAATAGCTCTAAGAAGTTGTCTCGGTGTACATAATTTATGGGTATTGATGCGTTGAACTTGTGAGCCTATTAGTATGTGGCCCACTATTTTGCAAAGAAAATAGCAAGTGGGAGAATTTTGGTTATGTGTTATATTATTTTCCTATCCACCCCTTCTCCATGGAGTGGATACCAACAAGGGGTATCATCCCAAAATTATTTGTGGGATATTATTTTGGAAAATGTGTAATTTAATCCTGATTATGAGATTGAGGTGTATTTTAATCTAGGTTAATGGATTAGGGTTTTAGATTCTATTAAATACTTAAATGTTGTATTGTAAATGGTTAATAATATACAATAAGAAAGTGAGAGGTGCAACTCTAAGTTTTGTTGGTTTTCTTGGTTAAGGGTTTCCATGGTAAATCTCTATTTATTGTGCATGCCAATGTTTAATATCTATTTTTCTTAAAAATTTGCATGCATTATTTCACTTCATAATTTTAAAACTTACATTAGTTTGGGGATGAAATTCAATGGAAAAATTTAGCTTTGTATTTATCCTTTCCCAAAGCATGATTTAGAATCTACACAAAGACCTACTATATTGATGAGATATGGTGGAGCTCGAAAATCGAAAATATACCCAAACATGAATGAAGAATAACTCATTTTCTTCTCACCTAGTGATAACCTTCTTATATGACTTGACCACCCATATCTTGTTGATGTAGTCTACCATGGAAAAAAAGTAGTCACAACCTCTTTGGGAAGATTCTCTCCCAATGTTTATTTTGTATAGGTAGTGGCATGTACAATCCAAGCCTTTTATTGCATGGCTTACTAGTTCTATATATAACATAACCCTTAACAAATCTCACCACCCACTCCTACATTTTTCTCCAATACACATACCTCTACGAATTTTCAATCTTCTTCATCACACCAAAATGCCTATCCTAGAAGTGTGATATTCTCTCATTAATTGAATTCTTATATCCTATGCACAACTTGTCCAACTTGTAGAAAATCATGTTAGGGAGATGTAATTTGTTCCTTTCCATGATAGCAATTGGTATTTCCTTTAGTTGTTAGTATATGCATATGAAATTTTCATCTCTTGCATGGTATTCACTCAATATATCACGAGTGGAAGGCTCAAGATGCATTAACACACCAATAGTTTCAATATTGTTTAGTGGGGGTCATGAACGCATGTTCACCAACTTGTTTATAGCTCATTTCTTGTACGTCATTAGTTGGTGGCATTGTTGCAAGAATCTCGACCATTTGTAATGGCTCAATTGGTGTATTTTACTTTAAATTTGCAAGTATTGAAGGGGTTTATGATCAATGTGTATGATGTTATTTTCTACCAGGAGTGTTATATCTATAATTGGTCATCCTTGAATATTAAATAGATATAGGATACATTCATGCTTTCATCCACTAGTTTATAGATCCTCTAGATAATTTTTTAAGCATCTTTATTTATACCCAATATTTTCCTCCATGTAAGTAAAAAATATCCATTGTTTTCCTTCAATCAAGGCACATATACTAGCAATTTTCCTTCATGAAAGCTATGGGTAGATCATAATTTCCTAAAAAAATGAAAAAACAAACTAAAAATATGAGTTTTGAGTGAAAAACATGTAGCACATACAATGCACAACCCATATACTGACTCCTAACTACCCCTGACAACTTGAACCAACTTTTCTTCATATCAATAAGAGGTTCATTGGAGGAGAAATATACATGGAGATTGGTGTTACCAAGGAAATGTTGAAAGAATAGATAGATGAGTAGTTGTGTCATTTTCTTCATCGACCCCTCTTTCAAATCTCCTTGGTTCTAAATTTGATGTGAGGTTTGTGTTGGGCCTAAACCTCATATTGTTTTTCGACTGAAGTATAGTTAGCACATATATGCAGTCTATCAGTGGATAAGTGGACTAATTTGGAGGAACCAAGACTTAGGTGACAAAGGTGGAAGCAACAAATTATTAGGTATAATTGTATTTTTTGTTCATTATTAATAAAGTGTGAATATATATTTTCTATAAAATCATGGGTACACTAAATTTTGATTAAAGAAAAGTGTGGGTGTGTTCTTGTTTTTTGTTGGAAAAAAGCGTGTGTTTGTAGGGAGAAAAATTTGCAAGCTTCTTGAAGTTTTTGACTTTTTCATCCTTGTGATTTTCAATATTGAGTGTTTTTCAATTGTATTCTTAAGAAATTAACATTCGTTAGTGATTTTCATTGTCATTTAGATTTAGAAAGATAAAAGAAACAATCTTCCCTCTTATTCTAGGTGCACCATAGTGAGTTCTTATAGCTACATTTTTTTCTTCTTTAGTGGTTTCAATTTTTGGGATTGCATCAAATCAGTTTAATAAAAAATAAAGTTGCATTCTAGGATTGAGTTGTTTTTGATGTTGTGAATCACATGTTTCAATGGTTTGAAAAACTAGTGACTAGCTTTTGTGAAAGATCGATATAATATCTCTTTGGGTCTTGTTAATATATTTATTATTCCAACATTCTTAGAGTCTTTGAAATATCACAAGTTTCATTTATGTCATTCCATTGAAACGACTTAAAATGAACATTAATATTAAAATGAACTAGACTTGTTTCCCTTCTTAGAAAACACACATAGTTTAAGAATCGAATCCTTGGTGTAAGTTGGAGAGTGAATTATCCAAAGCTACAAAATCAAAACCAGAGCCACTAAAAGAGTGTGATAAATCCATTAGTAGTGATTACACTTGTTAGGAAAGAATGCCTCACTTACAGATCAAGATCAAGGTCTAAGCAGAGTAAGTACTATTAGAATATTGTGAACATATGAAATAATATCATAACACAATATAAACTATGGAAAACATTACTAGTCTATCCTTCTATCTACCAAGCAACATAAAGCATGAAATAAAATTGGAGAAAATAGAACAACAAGAGAACACCGATATACGTGGTTCACACAATATGGGATATGTCCATAGGAAGGGTTGCATCTTCCATAATTATGCAAATAGATCTCTAAGATTGCATGGCATCCTCACATATGCATCACATCAAGATCCATCACTCAATCGTGTCACAATCATATGTGTACAAATGACATACACAACATGTGATGTGTGATGAACTACAATCAACACATACCCAAAAGGGTCTCCTTCACCTCTCTTATATACCAAGAGATTTGGATTACAATACATCCCATAACACATGTGGGATAAATTAATTTCCACCTCTTTATGTATAGAATGGTTACAAAGGATATAATTACAATTATGCATGTGGGATAACTCTATTTTACAATATTAGAATTATTTTATGCCTTTAAAAGATATTTTACGAATATATCACATAAGTCATCATTACATATTCTAACATTCCCCCTTAATGATGACTGGGACAAAGAATACAAATGGAAGGAAGGTGGAAACACACCAACATCCCCCTTGATGAAAAATTCCAGAATGCTCCATACGATGTGAATAAAAAACACACTTCGCCTCATGGACTTGACGAAGATAACATCCACTTCTCATGAAACTGCATCCAAACCAAGTTGTATGATGAATGTTTGCACAACACAACAATGTATGGACAATACAACACAACATGTGGTTGCAAACTCATCACAACCTGTAACTCAACTGATAGCTGAAAGAAATCTGCAATAAACCACATGACAAATACAAGAACCCCAGATCCATACATCGAAACAGTCTTCAGAGAGCTCTTACTGAATATTACATTGCGAATACAAGACTCGAATGGTCTATCCATCGAAACATGAGCCAATCAGATAGTCTTCACAACCCAACTGAAAGATGCATGAACAATAGAAGATGGATGTCCATCATACAACATTACTGGAGTATTGTGATATAATATGATAAAATTCAACATTACATTACTTTTGAACATAAACCATCTTTGTTGCAGTAAAGGATAAGTTGAAAAGAGGAACAATGCTAAAAAACCAAAGATCCACAACCATCATATGTGTAAACAAGCAAGGAATAACAGAAGCAAGCTATCCCACAACATAGATAGCTAATATACACAAAAGAACTTCCAAGAGTAAAGCATATAATAAACATGACAAGCCCAAAAAGCATAAGAGATGATAAAATGGCATTGCTCAAGAACATATAAATAATAAGAATTGCTTATATGCTATCGCTTCTATGCAAGACCATATAAATTTTGAGAAAAAGATTATAAAAAAAGACATGACATGATATAATAAATAGAGGAGCATAAACATGAGTGAGCATAATAGATATCAAGATAGAATAATGAGCCAAGATATCACTTAAATATATGAAAAATATAGTCATCTAGCAACTAATCTTAAGCATAGGTTCATTTCTTATTAACATCATGTTAATACACATGAGATAAATTCCCTGAAAATTCAATGCTTCCATATAGGAATGTTAGAGACAAGAAACACATGTCAATGCATCCGTATAGGAACGTTAGATACAAGTAGGAATAAGACAACCTCTGTAATCATAAGAATAGAAATCTCAATGCAACAAGAGCAAGGTGCTCATGACCAGGGTAAATTTTAGGGGTGAAATTTAGCCAATTGGCTATTTTTTGGGATTTTTTCAAAAAATAAATTCGCTATGTTGTCATTTTTAATCTCTAGTATCGCCTATATTTACATAAAATATGTTTTTTTATCATAATATTCGCCAAAATTTACACATTTCAATAGTAAATTGTATGTTTCATATTTAATATTCACCTACTTATCTATATACATGTTTTTTTCAATCCAAAATAATCGCCTAGGATACTATACTTAAGTAGAATATTAGAATCCTTAAAAAATACCTTGCTCATGACAAAGATTTTAAGATTATAAGATTGCTCAAAGCCATATAAACAGTGAGTAAAAGATGATCGAAATAAACATGACATGATATATATGAAAAATAGATTAAATTTTTTAACATGATCAACATATACCAAATTATGATCAACTCATGATATCACTTATAAATTATTAAATGACAAGTCACTAATGGCCATAATCATGGGTTCATTCCTTGTTAACATGATGTTAATATGCAAGAGATGAAATTCCTTGTAAATATCAATGCTTCCATATAGGAACGCTAGAGACAAGTAACACATGTCAATGCTTCCATATAGGAATGTTAGAGACAAACAACACAGGAACTAGATACAATCTCTGCAATACATGAAAATGAAACTATACCCCAATTAAAGAACTTATGACAATCCAAAAATATGATATCACATAGATTCAAAAAATTGATTCTACTCAAGAAATTAATTAGCAAGAGCATATAATGATCATAAAGAGATTGCTTATAGAAACAATGAAATTGCTTTTACACAAGGTCAACAATAGCATATAAATAAAGAAAATAATGATCACAAGATAACACATATCGAAGCATCATTATCATTATTAGAAGAGTGATACCATATTAGAATATTGGGCAAAAAAAATGATTAAATAAAACAATAATATCACTTATAGATATGAAAATATATCCATCAATCAACTAAGTCCTAACAATAGGTTCATTTCTTGATGTCACCATAACCATACTAGAGATCCATGCCCCTGAAAATGTCAAAACATCTTCCACACAAAGAAGGTTAGAGACATAAACAAGAATAAGACAACCTCTGTAAACATGATGCATAAGAACAGAAACCTTAATGCAAAGAAATCAAGAAGCTCATGACAAGAATTTCAAGAAAAGGGATGAATAAGAAAATGATGTTTCTCACCAAAACCGAAGCCCAACAACTGCTAAAAGATGGATCTGTCACTCTACAGTAGAAAATCGAAAGCAGAAAAAACAGAAAATTTAAAATGACCATAACTCGATCAATATTTCCTGGAATTTTTATTTTAACTTGTTTTCAGAACTGGAGAAGTCGTTCTGCATCCACCGTCGTGATCATAACATAAATATGGGCACCCAATCAAAATATATTTTCTCTGTTGTCCGTACGCCCGTCACCCAAAAAATGGAAAATAATTTATTTTAAAATAACGATATCTCCACCATTCGAACTCCAAACGAGAAGATTTGTTTTTTTGAAATTGAGTATTTTTGCGAGAGGAACTTAGATATGCAATTTATTTCTTATAAATATGCACATAAAGTGTCAAAAAAATGATTTTAAAGTCGCTGCCCAATTTTACCTTAAACACTTCTCCACAAGGGTTAGGGTTTGAAATAAAAAATTCAAATATGTAGAATAAAGTCCATATATGAAAAAATACCACATGGGTATTATAGATCGGGTCACAAAACCATAAAATATGAAGAGCCCATGGAGACACTATAACTCTATTGTTTGCTACTCCATATGACTTATATTCTGATATTTCAGAGCCTCATGAGCTCTATTGCAGACTTGGGAAGGTGCTACATCAGTTTGGAAGAAAGATACATGGTTTGATTCACCATATGGCAGTTGCTCAAGGAGCTGATTTTGTTGAGTCTTTTGATGTTCTTTGGGAAGGATTTTGCAGAGATATCTTTTCCATTATTGATTATGTATTCATATCAGAGTATGTATGCAGCAAAAGCATTCTTATGATGCTCCCCCATCATCAAATGATGAGCTTCAAGGAGCCTTCCAACATGCTTTTTGTCTACAGAGCATTGAAGAATTGGTGCATGATCATGACATCCACAACATATTCACCAAGTATTTCACCAAGAAGTTGTTCATTCAACTCATTCAAGTGAAGAACAAGACTTGTTGAATACCTTTTGATCATCTCTGTGTCATGTCCATTCTTGAGGGAGGATTTTTCCCATGTGGTTTTGCCTCTTTCCTCTTTTTACATGGACAAATAAATTTATGTTGTAAAAGGTGACTTGAGCCTTAGTTGCCAAGGCCTTATTTTTGATATTCCACTAAGTCTAGCTTATGGGGGGTGTTAGAGCAATATTATACCTTAGTACCTTAATCATTAATTAATTAATGGTTATTAAGTGCTAAACTAGTTAATAATACATTCCTAGGTGTGAAATTGGTTATTATGAAGTGGTTTGGACTTATCTGGATAAGTGTGAACAAGTTCACAGTGTATGAGCCAAAGTATGGGCCAAGAGGTGGTCAAACTAGCTGTTAGGCATTCTTATCCAAGCATTTATTGCCCCAGCATGCCTAAGGTGCCCTCTTTCCCTGTTTTAGGGAAACACATTGACCAGGGGTACTCATGCTCTATATGTGGACAATTCCCACTCCCTAGGCCATTTTTGGCATGCCTAAGCCTAACCAACTTCCACACAACCTTATCCTCACATGTGTGAACCTCATTATGACTTCCCATGCTTACTTAGTGTTCACATGCATATTTTGTGTTAAGATTTAATATGCTAAGACAGAAAATAGCAGCATTACATTCCATTTCACAATAATAGCATATACAGGATCACTAAAGAAACAACAAGCACAACATAAACACAAGAGACACATATTTATCCTGGGCAACTCTCATGGGGTAGAAAACCCAGCAAAGCTTCCTCAATATAGATGACCGACAATATATAAAGATGCAAACCAAAGACATGATCTCCTCCTCCACCATAGCAGACCTCTTCTCCACAAGTGCGCTACATTCTGAGTGAGGGAAGTGTGTGTATAATGAGGAACACACCTCCTCTATTTATACACATCTCCGACTTGTACTTTATATTAACTAGGTCAGCCCCAACTTTACCACTGGGTTAAACACCCCACTACAACTGACTGGGCCGACCCCACTAGGGTGGTCTAACAACCCTTTGACCCACATAACACATATAGGGCCGACCCCCACTAGGGAAGTCTAATAAACCAAGTTACCACAATTCGACGGAGGAATAAACATCTCCGGATATACAATAAGATCTTCATGGAGGAATGAAACATCTCCGGAATAATAAAGTACAAATATAATATTCTTTGAAGTTACAATATTTCAACACTCCCCCTTAACGAGAAGGATATTATAACAACATCTACATGAGCAAGGAGTCATCGACATCATACATGATACATCTATAAATCATTGGAAGCTTTCTCAACATCATCAGTAACTCAAGCAATTACTAGAATATCTTCAATACTGGAACATCAACATCTTCAGTACAGAGTCTTTATCTTCTGCAGCACTCGAACAACTACAACAACATCAACATCGTCATCACATGATCATCAACATCGTCATCACACGATCATCATCATCGTCATCACATGATCATCAGCATCGTCATCTAGACCATCGCGATCAACAGCATCGTCATCTAGATCATCAGCATCGTCATCACACGATCATCAGCATCATCATCACACAATCATCAGCATCGTTATCTAGACCATCACGATCAGCAGCATCGTCATCTAGATCATCATGATCAGCAGCATCGTCATCTAGATCATCACGATCAACAGCATCGTCATCTAGATCATCACGATTAGTATCCACACCAATACAAGTATACACATCATCAATACAAGTATCCTCATCAATACAAGTATACATATCATCAATACAAGTATCCACACCAATACAAGTATACACATCACCAATACAAGTATACACATCATCAATACAAGTATCCACACCAATACAAGTATACACATCATCAATACAAGTATACACATCATCAATACAAGTATCCTCATCAATACAAGTATACATATCATCAATACAAGTATCCATACCAATACAAGTCTACACATCACCAATACAATTATACATATCATCAATACAAGTATCCACATCAATACAAGTATACACATCATCAATACAAGTATCCTCATCAATACAAGTATAAACATCATCAACACAAGTATCCTCATCAATACAAGTATACATAATAGCATCATACCCTACAACACACATGATCCAATTATGGGATGATCAATCCCTCTTACTTTAGGACATAGGTCCAAGGATGATACAATCCTGATCCGCTTACAGGATGATCAGTCCCTCTCAGTTTAAGACATCTCTCATGTCTATGGATGATGCAGTCCACTCGTCAACTTAGACAAAGTCTAAGGACCACTTCTCGGAGACATACGTCTACGGATCATTTAAGACACCTCATCATGCCTAGGGATGATACAATCCAAATTACATACATTTTGAACCGAGGTCCAAGGATGATACAGTCCTATCAACTCTAGTGATCCTTCCTTTCAGAATTACGAGATCTACACCATTCATTTAGGACTATGTCCAAGGATGATTTAATCCACAACCGTACGTTTAGGATTATGTCCAAGGATGACTTAATCCTCACTCCGTACATTTAGGACTATGTCCAAGGATGACTTAATCCTCTCCCCATACATTTAGGACTATGTCCAAGGATGACTTAATCCTCTCCTCGTACAAACTTGTCACAAATTCGAACTTTATAGTTCCTTTTTGCACCATATCTTGTCAAATCTCTATGTTCTTTGATTTATGATGGAACAACTGGATTCTCTGTCATCTTGATACAACTCTACTTGTCACATAGGATCATAGTTGGTTCTATCTCTAAGTCAAACAATCCTGAATCCATACTTCTTCACAACTAGCAGAGCAAGCAACCATATATTCCGCTTGTGTTGAGATCCACACTAGACTACTTCCAGCTAAACCACGAGATCATGGCTGATCCCAGACAATAACATCCTCTCGATGTGTTCTTCCTGTCTGATACACTTTCTGCCCAATCAACATCTGTGTAGCCATCTGAAGTCATGATCTCCAAGATAACATAGATCAAAGTCTATTGTATCCTTTAGGTACCTCATCACATGCTTTGCAACTATCAGGTGAACACATCTAGTTTCCACTAGATACTGACTCAAGGTGTTCATAGCAAAGCATATATCTAACCTAGTATTTGTTAGATACATCAATGACCCAATAATTTGTCTATACAGAGTTATATATCCTAACTCTGATGAGTCATTTGCTAACAGCTTCAAGTTGGAATCCATGAGAGTGGCCATTCCAACATATCAAGTCCTTTTAATATTTCTCGGCATACTTTCCCTGGTTGAGAAAGATTCCTTCTGAGCCTTGCCATACTTCCAGACCTAGGAAGTAATGCATCAATCTGAGATCTTTCATTTTCATTTCTGCAGCCATCTATCTATGCCATCTCTTGTCAGATGGGTCTATTGATATAAGCCTCAACATCATTTGAACTCTGTGGTGAGTTCCTTCTTGCATCCATGTCATCTCTGACTCACACTTCTTCTTTAATTACACCATCAAGAGAATGGTCTTATCTAGCCACTTGGATCAAACATCTCGTCATGATTCTCTTCCTCTTTCTAAGAGAATCTTCTAGCCACGAGCCTTCTATATTTTGTTTGATTTGTAAATCTTCTTGTTGAACATCCGTCACTTGTTCGGTGTTCATCATTCTTCATGATCTTTCCTACAAATCAAAATTAAGTACATGATTAGTAATACTTCATAATCATCAAATCATATTGATATGATAACCTATTATGCATACAGATATCATTTACATAGTTATGCAACTATCTTGACCAATACTCTGGCACAAAAATTTTCCATATCCTGTATGCATACAGTGGCTATCTAGATGCCTTCCATCTCTACCATAATATACTATCGAGAGTGTGCACAGCTCTTAGCATGTCAGCAAAGAGGTTTCATTCTAGACAAGCAACAATGGAATGTTTGTCCAATTTACCAATCATATGCATATTAGTAGTATATTGTTCAATGCTATATGAATGTTTACACTCATCATGATATATTCTAGGAATACAAATATGTATACAACTATTACAAGCAATATCATTTATTATTTCAAATAACAACTCAAATACTTATCTTTTATGTTTGTGTGGTTGCCTCCCGCTTGATCTTCTAAATGTCTTTTGAACTTCTATTCATTCTGTACCACTGTGCATGCTCAAGTTTGCACTAGTGTTATCCTCATGATCTCATACACAAACATACATTCATTAGTATATTATAATTCTAAATAATCTTGAATATGTATAGTCATGATCATAGATAATAAACATTAGTATTAAAGGTTTTAGGGAAGTCTTCTTTTACTCATGCATATCATCAATCAAGATAAAAGACATAATATGCATAAAACTTTGATTATTTACATTTCTAACTTTATGAATAAGCATAACCAATCATACCAAGTATACTTATATAAGGGATCCTAACACAAGGTAAGATTCTAACTTGATATAGGAAAACATACCTGGATTAGTATACCTGCTTAGTTATGTCTAACATACCTAATCAATATCTTCTTTGTTCTCTTCAATGATTTAGAGATTCTGTGCTGGAACCTGCATACCTCATAATAGAACAAAGTCATACATACCTCGTAAGTAGAACAAAGATTATGGATGAGTCTTTGTCTTCATGTTGTCATGGTCATGGAACTTGATTTGTCTTTTGTGATGTACCTGTATCTTGTTAGCAGACAACATCAACCTCATACAACACCATAGTGCATTAGTACAATCATATAGCCCTAATCAATGAATGTCTTCTATCATTCACATGCATTCATACTGTTACTAGGGTGATAAGACAATTCTAACATTAATCAAGATTGTACTAATAAATAATATGAAGACAAACATATTATGAACTTAATCAGGAATCAGATTTCAAGACATACCTGAACCTCCTTAAGTCATACCTATCGAGACTTCTTGTAGTCTTCTTATGTAAGGAATTAGCCTCAACTCCCCCTGAAACTTGATTTGGAGCTTGATTAGGGTTTGCTAGAGAAACCCTAAAAATTCTATCTTTGACTTTCACACTTCTGAATGGATGGAAGGATGTGTCTTGCTAAGCTGATCAAACTAGCATACTTCAATTTTGAAATATCCAAAATTTGACCCCTCAAAATTGCCTTTGAAACTTCTGGATCTTTTGGACAGGATCCCGAACTAGGGTTTGATGGATCCCACCCTTCTTCCCAATCAAAAGGTTTGATCCAAGTCTCTAAACTCTTATTTTTCTGAGGAGCTTCCAGCCGTAGTCACAGACTTAAAAAATTCCAACTTTTAATGAAGCCCTAATTTTCCATCTTTCCGATCAAAATCCTGAACTAGGGTTTGATCAAGCCTGGTATTCTACCCAACCAAACAATTCAATCTTGGTATCTAAATTTTGATTTTCTTGAGTAGCATTCAGCCATGGACTCCGATTCCAAAAATTCTAACTTCTCCGAAACCCTAAATTCCGGAAGCCATGAATGAATGTGCTCAAAAAATAATTCTGTTTTGATAGAAATATGTACCTGATTGTTTCTACTGTAACTCCGAAAGTTTCGCTCCACAGGGTCTGAAAATTTTATCTATGGTAGAATGACCTGTCATCTTTCCATCCTGATAGGTCTGACCTCAATTGGACTTTCTGAGAGAGAGTTATGCCAATTGTCGCAATGTGACCTGTTTATGGGATAAAACAGGAGAGCGAACTTGTACAGCGTGCCACGTGTCACTGGTTCAACTTCGGCCTCTGAAAAAGTTTCTTGAGATAGTACAGTCTTTTTACTACCTGTCACTTTTTATGAAATTTCATTTGGAACTTCCTAGCCCAAGTTATGACCTTTTTTCCAAGGTCACCTGATTATGACTGAGATCTGGAAGAGGCAGAAACCCTTGTATTGATCATAACTCACAAAGTACATCGAATCTGTGGGTGCCCATTGGACACAAGGTACATGGGGATGTTATCTATGAACTGTAAAATTTTAAGATCCTGAACCTTCACTAAAATGGATTTATAGAGAAATTTCCACGATGACTTGTTTTTTCTATATAAAACCCTAACCTTCAAACTGTCGCAAGAGAAGCAAGTGTCGTAAGTGCCATACATTGCCTTCCTTTAGGTTAGCTCTGATACCATGTTAAGATTTAATATGCTAAGATAGAAAATAGCAGCATTACATTCCATTTCACAATAATAGGATATAGAGGATCACTGAAGAAACAACAAGCACAGCATAAACACAAGAGACACAGATTTATCCTGGGAAACCCTCATGGGGTAGAAAACCCAGCAAAGCTTCCTTAATATAGATGAACAGCAATATACAAATATGCAAACCAAAGACATGATCTCCTCCTCCACCATAGCAGACCTCTCCTCCACAAGTGCGCTACATTCTGAGTGAGGGAAGTGTGTGTATCATGAGGAACACACCTCCTCTATTTATACACATCTCCGACTTGTACTTTATATTAACTAGGTCGGCCCAAACTTTACCACTGGGTTAAAAACCCCACTACAACTGACTGGGCCAACCCCACTAGGGTGGTCTAACAACCCTTTGACCCGCATAACACATACAGGGCTGACCCCCACTAGGGAAGTCTAATAACCCAAGTTACCACAATCCGATGGAGGAATAAACATCTCCGGATATACAATAAGATCTTCACGGAGAAAAGAAACATCTCCAGAATAATAAAGTACAAATATAATATTCTTTGAAGTTACAATATTTCAACATTTTCAACATGTTTGAGTTATTTTGGAAACCATTTTGGTTAACCTAGGGGGGATTGGGGTAAATCTAAGCTATCTAAGTGTGGACACTCCAAGTGGATATTTTTCCTCCTATTTTGTATATAAGGATGAACCAATCTATTTCATAGCATTGGACAGTTAATAATATCTCATATTTGAGCATTTGTGCATTTATGGAATTTTGGTCATTTGTGCTGAGTTTTGATCATTTGTTCATTCTGAAATAGTTTTGCACTTGTCTCTTGCTTAATGAATTTAATCTTTCAGTTATGAGGAATCCATGGTAGCTAGATCCTACTGTGACATAGATTT
This sequence comes from Larix kaempferi, assembly GCA_027924585.1. Lineage (NCBI taxonomy): Eukaryota > Viridiplantae > Streptophyta > Pinopsida > Pinales > Pinaceae > Larix > Larix kaempferi. The sequence goes on from BSBM01000482.1 coordinate 3,980,875, forward strand.
TACATGGTATCAGAGCTCTTGGAGCTACTATTCAAACCAATAGACTGTTTTAGTGGTATACCAGAAGCAGTGGAGAAACCACAAAATTCCTGAGGCCATTGCATTGAGTCCATTGGAGAAATCTAGTGGCTCTTCTCAGGTGTGATGCTCTCCTGAATGCACCCACTATCAAACAAGGTTCAAATCTGTTAAGTGTAGATCCCTCTTGAGTGATTGAGAGTTTTTTCAGGTTTTCAAGAGCACAATTGTCACCCGGTGTGCAAGCAGTAGAAGAAGATGGAGCAATCTCATCCAAATTTGCTCACTCCTTTCAACTATTTCGATTGGAAGGCTGGACTGGTGATTTTGTTGAGATCCAAGGGTCTTTTCAAGATCACAATGGGCACAACGGTTGAACCAAACTCTGCTGTGGAGAAATCAAAGTTTTTTAACAGAATGGATGAGGCATTTGGCCTCCATTGTCTCAGTATTTTGAGAGACCTCCTATTTCATGTGGAAAGTCTAGCTACACCCAATGAAGTTTGTCTCAAGCTTGAGTCTCTATTTGGGAAGACTGATGAGATGAGAGGACATCAACTTGAGAATGAGTTGATCTCACTTAGTCCAAGCAATTTCAAATCCATCCAGGATTTCTTCACCAAGTTCAAGAGCTTGGTCTTGCAAATCAAACAATGTGGCAATGATAAGAAGGAAGAACAGTTGATCTTGTCCATTATTTAAAAATTGGGTCTTGAGTACTTAGTTTTTGTCTCTACATTCAACTCCACAAAGCTCACAGTTAGAAATTGGAAAATGCCATCTTTGGATGATTTCATGGTTATGCTAACTCAAGAGCAAGACAAGTTGGTCTTAATGGGTTCCATTAAGCAAAAAGACCAAGTACTTGCAGTTGGAGATTCGAAATATGCAAGAGGCAAACAAAATCCCAAATCTAAACCACAAGAGAAGAAGTAGTCAAGTGATGAAAGCTAAGGTTCAAGTGACGAAGATTCAAAAGTCAAGAAGACGAAGAGCAAGAAAGAGAATCCCAAATGTGGTTATTGCAGAGGTTCTCACAATGAAAAATCCTATTTCAGAAAGAAGATAGACATTCTAACCAAGCTACTTGAAGAACATAACATTCATATTCCAGATTTTGCAAGAAGAGAAGAAGCCAAGCCCTCTTTGGAACAAGATCATTGCCTCTATGTTACCTGCAAAAGTAAAAATTTGTATGCTTTGAATGCTAGAGTTCAATCTCTTTTTGATGTCTATGTTTCTGATTCACATTCTGATATATCAGATTCAGAAATTTCTATCCCTTCCTTGAAAGAATCTCCATCCAGTTCACCAAAGCTTTCTCCCAATACTAGTAATTTTTCACTAGTTTTTGACATGCCTTCTGAAATCTCTTTCCCACTTAAATCAGATCCTTCATATTCTGATATGGAAGGTAAACATGTAGGCTGATATATAGGTTATGATAGCCATCAAACCATTTTCCCAACCATTGGATGCCCAACAGACCACACAACCCCCAAGTTCTCTAGTTGGAAAATCTCACAATTTTATTGTTTCCAAAATTGTGTCACTTATCTATGTTGGTTTTATGTCTTGGATATCATTCCTTGGTTGTACAGCCATGTCATTGGCTATCATGGGACTGCTGTTCCACATGTATGAACCTGATCTTACCACCTATGGTTCAAAACTCAAGTCTCCAGACCCTTCAAGTTCGCTCAACTGTTAGTGTGATCCTAGTTGCACACTCTCTTCTTCCTGAAAAGACACTCACACATGGAGACACTATACCTCTGTTTTTTGCTGCTCCATATGAATTATATTCTAAAATTTCAGAGCCTCGTGAGCTCTATTGCAGACTTGGGAAGGTGCTACATCAGTTTGGAATAAAGATACATGGTTTGATTCACCATATGGCAGTTGCTCAAGGAGCTGATTTTGTTGAGTCTTTTGATGTTCTTTGGGAAGGATTTTGCAGAGATATCTTTTCCATTATTGATTATGTATTCATATCAAAGTATGTATGCAGAAAGAAGAATTCTTATGATGCTCCCCCATCATCAAATGATGAGCTTCAAGGATCCTTCCAACATGCTTTTTGTCTACAGAACATTGAAGAATTGGTGCATGATCATGACATCCACAACATCTTCACCAAGTATTTCTCCAAGAAGTTGTTCATTCAACTCATTCAAGTGAATAACAAGACTTGTTGAATACCTTTTGATCATCTCTGTGTCATGTTCATTCTTGAGGGAGGATTTTCCCCATGTAGTTTTGTGTCTTTCCTCGTTTTACATGGGCAAATAAATTTCTGTTGTAAAAGGTGACTTGAGCCTTAGTTGCCAAGGCCTTATTTTTGATATTCCACTAGGTCTAGCTTATGGGGGGGTGTTAGAGCAATATTATACCTTAGTACCTTAATCATTAATTAATTAATGGTTATTAGGTGGTAAACTGGTTAATAATACATCCCTAGGTATGAAACTGGTTATTATGAAGTGGTTTGGACTTATCTGGATAAGTGTGAACAAGTTCACAGTGTATGAGCCAAAGTATGGGCCAAGAGGTGGTCAAACTAGCTGTTAGGCATGCTTATCCAAGCATTTATTTCCCCAGCATGCCTAAGGCACCCTCTTTCCCTGTTTTAAGGAAACACATTGACCAAGGGCGTTCATGCTCTGTATGTGGACAATTCCCACTCCCTAGGCCATTGTTGGCATGCCTAAGCCTAACCAACTTCCACCCAACCTTATCCTCACATGTGTGAACCTCACTATGACTTCCCATGCTTACTCAGTGTTCACATGCATATTTTGAACATGTTTGAGTTATTTTGGAAACCATTTTGGTTAACCTAGGGGGGATTGGGGTAAATCTAAGCTAGCTAAGTGTGGACACTCCAAGTGGATATTTTTCCTCCTATTTTGTATATAAGGATAAACCAATCTATTTCATAGCATTGGACAGTTAATAATATCTCATATTTGATCATTTGTGCATTTATGGAATTTTGATCATTTGTGCTGAGTTTTGATCATTTGTTCATTCTGAAATAGTTTTGCACTTGTCTCTTGCTTAATGAATTTAATCTTTCAGTTGTGAGGAATCCATGGTAGCTAGATCCTACTGTGGCATAGATTTTACATGGTATCAGAGCTCTTGGAGCTACTATTCGAACCAATAGAATGTTTTAGTGGTATGCCAGAAGTAGTGGAGAAACCACAAAATTCCTGAGGCCATTGCATTGAGTCCACCGGAGAAATCTAGTGGCTCTTATCAGGTGTGATGCGCTCCCGAATGCAGCCACTATTAAACAAGGTTCGAATCTGTTAAGTGTAGATCCCTCCTGAGTGATTGAGAGTTTTTTGCAGGTTTTCAAGAGCACCATTGTCACCCAGTGTGCAAGCAGTAGAAGAAGATGGAGCAATCTCATCTAAATTTGCTCACTCCTTTCAACTATTTCGATTGGAAGGCTGGAATGGTGATTTTGTTGAGATCCAAGGGTCTTTTCAAGATCACAATGGGCACAGAGGTTGGACCAAACTCTGCTGTGGAGAAATCAAAGTTTTCTAATAGAATGGATGAGGCATTTGGCCTCCTTTGTCTCAGTATTTCAAGAGACCTACTGTTTCATGTGGAAAGTCTAGCTACACCCAATGAAGTTTGGCTCAAGCTTGAGTTTCTATTTGGGAATACTGATGAGATGAGAGGACATCAACTTGAGAATGAGTTGATCTCACTGAGTCCAAGCAATTTCGAATCCATCCAGGATTTCTTCACCAAGTTCAAGAGCTTGGTCTTGCAAATCAAACAGTGTGGCATTGATAAGAAGGAAGAACAGTTGATCTTGTCCATTATTTCAAAATTGGGTCCTGAGTACTCAGTTTTTGTCTCTACATTCAACTCCACAAAGCTCACAGTTAGAAATTGGAAAATGCCATCTTTGGTTGATTTCATGGTTATGCTAACTCAAGAGCAAGACAAGTTGGTCTTAATGGGTTCCATTAAGCAAAAAGACCAAGTACTTGCAGTTGGAGATTCAAAATATGCAAGAGGCAAACAAAATCCCAAGTCTAAACCACAAGAGAAGAAGCAGTCAAGTGATGAAAGCTCAAGTTCAAGTGATGAAGATTAAAAAGGCAAGAAGATGAAGAGCAAGAAAGAGAATCCCAAATGTGGTTATTGAAGAGGTTCTCATAATGAAAAATCTTGTTTCAAAAAGAAGATAGACATTCTAACCAAGCTACTTGAAGAACATAACATTCATGTTCCAGATTTTGCAAGAAGAGAAGAATCCAAGCTCTCTTTGGAACAAGATCATTGCCTCTATGCTACCTGCAAAAGTAGAAAGTTGTATGCTTTGAATGCTAGAGTTAAATCTCTTTCTGATGTCTATGTTTTTGATTCACATTCTGATATATTAGATTCAGAAATTTCTATCCCTTCCTTGAAAGAATCTCCATCTAGTTCACCAAAGCTTTCTCCCAATACTAGTAATTGTTCACTAGTTTTTGACATGCCTTCTGAAAGCTCTTTCCCACATCAATCAAATCCTTCATATTCTGATATGGAAGGTAATATGCAGGTTGATATACATGTTATGATAGCCATCAAACCATTTTCCCAACCATTGGATGCCCAAAAGACCACACAAACCCCAAGTTCTCTAGTTGGAAAATCTCACAATTTTATTGTTTCCAAAACTGTGTCACTTATCTATGTTGGTTTTATGTCTTGCATATCATTCTTTGGTTGGAAAACCATGTCATTGGCTGTCATGGGACTGCTGTTCCACATTTCTAGACCTGATCTTACCACCTATGGTTCAAAACTCAAGTCTCCAGACCCTTCAAGTTCGCTCAACTGTTAGTGTGATCCAGTTGCACACTCTCTTCTTATTGAAAAGACACTCGCTCATGGAGACACTATACCTTTGTTGTTTGCTGCTCCATATGACTCATATTCTAATATTTCAGAGCCTCATGAGCTCTATTGCAGACTTGGGAAGGTGCTACATCAGTTTGGAAGAAAGATACATGGTTTGATTCACCATATGGCAGTTGCTCAAGGAGCTGCTTTTGTTGAGTCTTTTGATGTTCTTTGGGAAGGATTTTGTAGAGATATCTTTTCCATTATTGATTATGTATTCATATCAGAGTATGTATGTAGCAAGAAGCATTCTTATGATGCTCCCCCATCATCAAATGATGAGCTTCAAGGAGCCTTCCAACATGCTTTTTGTCTACAGAACATTGAAGAATTGGTGCATGATCATGACATCCACAACATCTTCACCAAGTATTTCACCAAGAAGTTGTTCATTCAACTCATTCAAGTGAAGAACAAGACCTGTTGAATACCTTTTGATCATCTCTGTGTCATGTCCATTCTTGAGGGAGGATTTTCCCCATGTGGTTTTGCCTCTTTCATAGTTTTACATGGGCAAATAAATTTATGTTGTAAAAGGTGACTTGAGCCTTAGTTTCCAAGGCCTTATTTTTGATATTCCACTAAGTCTAGCTTACGGGGGGGTGTTAGAGCAATATTATACCTTAGTACCTTAATCATTAATTAATTAATGGTTATTAGGTGGTAAACTGGTTAGTAATACATCCCTAGGTGTGAAACTGGTTATTATGAAGTGGTTTGGACTTATCTGGATAAGTGTGAATAAGTTCACAGTGTATGAGCCAAATTATGGGCCAAGAGGTGGTCAAACTAGCTGTTAGGCATGCTTATCCAAGCATTTATTGCCCCGGCATGCCTAAGGCACCCTCTTTCCCTGTTTTAAGGAAACACATTGACCAAGGGCGCTCATGCTCTGTATGTGGACAATTGCCACTCCCTAGGCCATTTTTGGCATGCCTAAGTCTAACCAACTTCCACCCAACCTTATACTCACATGTGTGAACCTCATTATGACTTCCCATACTTACTTAGTGTTCACATGCATATTTTGAACATGTTTGAGTTATTTTGGAAACCATTTTGGTTAACCTAGGGCAGATTGGGGTAAATCTAAGCTAGCTAAGTGTGGACACTCCAAGTGGATATTTTTCCTCCTATTTTGTATATAAGGATGAACCAATCTATTTCATAGCATTGGACAGTTAATAATATCTCATATTTGATCATTTGTGCATTTATGGAATTTTGATCATTTGTGCTGAGTTTTGATCATTTGTTCATTTTGAAATAGTTTTGCAGTTGTCTCTTGCTTAATGACTTTAATATTTCAGTTGTGAGGAATCCATTGTAGCTAGATCCTATTGTGACATAGATTTTACATGGTATCAGAGCTCTTGGAGCTATTATTTGAACCAATAGACTGTTTTAGTGGTATGCCAAAAGCAATGGAGAAACCACAAAATTCCTGAGGCCATTGCATTGAGTCCATTGGAGAAATCTAGTGGCTCTTCTCAGGTGTGATGCTCTCCCGAATGCACCCACTATCAAACAGGGTTCAAATCTGTTAAGTGTAGATTCCTCCTGAGTGATTGAGAGTTTTTTGCAGGTTTTCAAGAGCACCATTGTCACCCAGTGCGCAAGCAGTAGAAGAAGATGGAGCAATCTCATCCAAATTTGCTCACTCCTTTCAACTATTTCGATTGGAAGGATGGAATGGTGATTTTGTTGAGATCCAAGGGTCTTTTCAAGATCACAATGGGCAAAGAGGTTGAACCAAACTCTACTGTGGAGAAATCAAAGTTTTTTAACAGAATGGATGAGGCATTTGGCCTCCTTTGTCTCAGTATTTCGAGAGACCTCCTGTTTCATGTGGAAAGTCTAGCTACACCCAATGAAGTTTGGCTCAAGCTTGAGTCTCTATTTGGGGAGACTGATGAGATGAGAGGACATCAACTTGAGAATGAGTTGATCTCACTGAGTCCAAGCAATTTCGAATCCATCCAGGATTTCTTCACCAAGTTCAAGAGCTTGGTCTTGCAAATCAAACAGTGTGGCATTGATAAGAAGGAAGAACAGTTGATCTTGTCCATTATTTCAAAATTGGGTACTAAGTACTTAGTTTTTGTCTCTACATTCAACTCCACATAGCTCACAGTTAGAAATTGGAAAATGCCATCTTTGGCTGATTTCATGGTTATGCTAACTCAAGAGCAAGACAAGTTGGTATTAATGGGTCCCATTAAGCAAAAAGACCAATTAATTGCTATTGGAGATTCGAAATATGCAAGAGGCAAACAAAATCCCAAATCTAAACCACAAGAGAAGAAGCAGTCAAGTGATGAAAGCTCAAGTTCAAGTGATGAAGATTCAAAAGTCAAGAAGATGAAGAGCAAGAAAGAGAAGCCCAAATGTGGTTATTGAAGAGGTTCTCACAATGAAAAATCTTGTTTCAGAAAGAAGATAGACATTCTAACCAAGCTACTTGAAGAAGATAACATTCATGTTCCATATTTTGCAAGAAGAGAAGAAGCCAAGCTCTCTTTGGAACAAGATCATTGCCTCTATGCTACCTTCAAAAGTAAAAAGTTGTATGCTTTGAATGCTAGAGTTAAATTTATTTCTGATGTCTATGTTTCTGATTCACATTCTGATATATCAGATTCAGAAATTTCTATCCCTTCCTTGAAAGAATCTCCATCCAGTTCACCAAAGCTTTCTCCCAATACTAGTAATTTTTCACTAGTTTTTGACATGCCTTCTGAAAGCTCTTTCCCACTTCAATCAGATCCTTCATATTCTGATATGGAAGGTAATATGCAGGCTTATATATAGGTTATGATAGCCATCAAACCATTTTCCCAACCATTGGATGCCCAAAAGACCACACAACCCCCAAGTTCTCTAGTTGGAAAATCTCACAATTTTATTGTTTCCAAAACTGTGTCACTTATCTATGTTGGTTTTATGTCTTGCATATCATTCCTTGGTTGGACAGCCATGTCATTGGGTATCATGGGACTGTTGTTCCACATATCTGGACTTGATCTTACCACCTATGGTTCAAAACTCAAGTCTCCAGACCCTTCAAGTTCGCTCAACTGTTAGTGTGATCCAGTTGCACACTCTCTTCTTACTGAAAAGACACTCACTCATTGAGACACTACACCTCTGTTGTTTGCTGCTCCATATGACTTATATTCTAATATTTCAGAGCCTCATGAGCTCTATTGCAGACTTGGGAAGGTGCTACATTAGTTTGGAAGAAAGATACATGGTTTGATTCACCATATGGCAGTTGCTCAAGGAGCTGATTTTGTTGAGTCTTTTGATGTTCTTTGGGAAGGATTTTGCAGAGATATCTTTTCCATTATTGATTATGTATTCATATCAAAGTATGTATGCAGCAAGAAGAATTCTTATGATGCTCCCCCATCATCAAATGATGAGCTTCAAGGAGCCTTCCAACATGCTTTTTGTCTACAGAACATTGAAGAATTGGTGCATGATCATGACATCCACAACATCTTCACCAATTATTTCACTAGGAAGTTGTTCATTCAACTCATTCAAGTCAAGAACAAGGCCTATTGAATACCTTTTGATTGTCTCTGTGTCATGTCCATTCTTGAGGGAGGATTTTCCCCATGTGGTTTTGCCTCTTTCCTCGTTTTACATGGACAAATAAATTTCTGTTGTAAAAGGTGACTTGAGCCTTAGTTGCCAAGGCCTTATTTTTGATATTCCACTAAGTCTAGCTTATGGGGGGGTGTTTGTGAAATATTATACCTTAGTACCTTAATCATTAATTAATTAATGGTTATTAGGTGGTAAACTGGTTAATAATACATCCCTAGGTGTGAAACTGGTTATTATGAAGTGGTTTGGACTTATCTGGATAAGTGTGAACAAGTTCACAGTGTATGAGCCAAAGTATGGGCCAAAAGGTGGTCAAACTAGCTGTTAGGCATGATTATCCAAGCATTTATTGCCCCAGCATGCCTAAGGCGCCCTCTTTCCTTGTTTTAAGGAAACACATTGACCAAGGGCGCTCATGCTTTGTATGTGGACAATTCCCACTCCCTAGGCCATTTTTGGCATGCCTAAGCCTAACCAACTTCCACCCAACCTTATCCTCACATGTGTGAACCTCATTATGACTTCCCATGCTTACTCAGTGTTCACATGCATATTTTGAACATGTTTGAGTTATTTTGGAAACCATTTTGGTTAACCTAGGGGGGATTGGGGTAAATCTAAGCTAGCTAAGTGTGGACACTCCAAGTGGATATTTTTCCTCCTATTTTGTATATAAGGATGAACCAATCTATTTCATAGCATTGGGCAGTCAATAATATCTCATATTTGATCATTTGTGCATTTCTGGATTTTTGATCATTTGTGCTGAGTTTTGATCATTTGTTCATTCTGAAATAGTTTTGCACTTGTCTCTTGCTTAATGAATTTAATATTTCAGTTGTGAGGAATCCATGGTAGCTAGATCCTACTGTGACATAGATTTTACAAATGCATGTGGGATAACTCTATTTTATAATATTAGATTTATTTTATGCCTTTAAAATATATTTTACCAATATATCACATAAGTCATCATTACATATTCTAACAAGTACTAGGATTATCCCCCCCTTTTTTGCTTAGTGTAAATGTTTGATGGATATTTGGTATATTTGGAAATTCGTTGGGGTAACACCATTTTTCTGAAGTTTCGGGTCTAGGATTAAGTCTTATGTTCCATGCACATATGTATAAACTTGATCCATGACTATTTCATCTAACTATTGATCATGAAGTGGTAACCACAGTGACCTTTCTATAGGTTCTCGCCTAGGTTACTCCAAGTGGGAAGCACTTGTGATACCTACGACAAACATCCATTTAAAATCTCTTGGAGGGTGACTATCTTTGTGAAAGTAGTTTCATCTTGGGTAATTATTATGTGAGAGTTACCATAAATGTCTCTTGCACCTTCATTTATTGAATTTGTGCCATAATCATCCTAGAACAACTTTTGGGTGGATTCTTCATTTAAGTCATCACTGATCATAATCAAGGATTGTCTTTGGGAGTAGTTTATTTGTTGTTACATCTTATGATCTTTTCCAGTGGAGTGATGTTATGACCCAAATATTGCATACATGCGACATTTTGACAATTAATGCAAAAAGACATTATCAACATACAACATGCAACTCATTAGCATCATCTTCATCAAATCTAACATGATATTTAAACACTATAATGGAAAATTCCTTACTTTGGTACAACCAAGTTACTTTTGTAAAGGAAACCCATGTGGGTAGAGGCTCGAAATTCACGCGACAGTACCATCTAGTGGACCATTAACTTTCTGCATCACATTCAAGGATCACAACCACATTTTGTCTCAAAAAATTGAATTGATCCCTTCACATGCTTGGGAGCATTCATCAGCTCCATACATGTACCTTAAATACCACTTCATGAGGTGGAGCATTCACATGGAGAACTAGATGTTTGAATACCTCCAATTGGCCTATAAAAGGAAGCCATAGGAATGCATTTCATAAGAGAAATTCTAGATCAATGTTATGCTGCAAGAATTAGTTTGAGAGTTCATCTTTCACACTCCTAGTTATCATCATTTGTCACCACAAAGCTCCCTTAACTTCTTCCTCAAGAATAAAGTGTTTCTCCTCTTCATCCCAAGTTAGTTAGCAATCAATTTGAGAGAGTTCAAAAGGGCCTATCCCAAAGGGGAGTGTTGGCTACCATTGGAGCTACATTTTTCTAGGTGACACCATTCATATACAAGATTTTCCATTGGAAGATACTATATGGTTGAAGCTATCTCATTCTCCTTGTTTATAGGCTAAAGGCACATTTGCATTCATTTTTCACCCGGGCAGTTCCTAGTGTCTGTTCCATGCTAATCTACGTGAATTTTTCTTTTACTTCCATGTGACATTGTAACTTTTGGTTCATTATCCCACATGGTTTTGTTGATGCCTGGAAAAATCCTTGTACTGACAGTAGGGATTCTCCCCAATGAAAAGTCCCAACTAGACTATTCACAGTTTAGAATGGGGAATCCGTTCGGTTTATGGTTCAAATACCGTAAGATATGATTTGAGTTAAGTTTATTGGTTATAGCTTGATACATTGTTTAAGTTTATTATTAATAAATGCAAATGCAAATGTCCTAATTCTAACTATGCGTAATACTACCTAAGCTAAGTTTGATTGGTAGGAAGAGGCCACACGAAGTGATACGCGGGTTCTTACCTAGAGTGTCCTACCACTTCTACCTTACCAATCAACTAAAACTGTGCTACCAAAATAAATAAATTTAACGTATGTAATCTAGCCTATCCTTGCAAGGAGAGAAATTAAAGTTAGAGTAATGAGTGCAATTGTTTATTACAACCTCAACAGTTAACTATCGAAAAAAATGTATTCAGAACCATAGTATAACAGTCACACAAAGATAGCTTTGGCATAGCATTAATTCATTCATTACTCAAAATCACACAGAAAATTGCATTTCATAATCATGAACATTGAAATGATTCACATACTATTAGAATAATCCAATAGACAGGAAAGAGCTTAAAACATATAGGTGAACAAACTGAAGAAGTAATTATGTACATTCATTCATGTAATCCCATGCAACATTCTATGTATGTCTTCACCAACACAATAGTCCTTTCTCATTAGCATAAACATAGTACTTGTTCACTATTACACCAGCCAAAAGCCCCTTTCTATTCTATTCTCTCCTATTTATCTTTACAAAATTTGTATTTATGTGACTTATCACTTCATATTCCATCCCAAACTTTTGGTTCCGATAGTTTTGTCCTTTTGTGGTTGCACTAAAAAATTGCTAAAACAAAAATATAATTACAATGTTACAGTAACTAGATTGTATGTTCTCTTGAATTTGGATCTAGTTAAATCCCAAAGATCATTTTGATAAGATATTACATTTAATTGTTAGGGCTCTCATAATTTCAAAGCTATTTCATGGCCGAATAACTCTTTAACCATATCAATAAGCCCCTTTGCTGCAACTTAGTGACCTTCTCCTAAAAATAGGCATTCATTGTAGCTTGTCCAATATGTTGTTGAAGGTCTTCTGTAGTGAGTGAGTCGAACTTCTTTATATAAGCAATGTCTCCATTTAGAATATTCCTTAACTCTGCTATATGTTGCTCCTTTGGTGTTAGCTCGTCAATAGCATTAGGAGGTGGACGATGACAATTTTCAAATACTTAGAAGATGGCTTGATAAATATCTTCACACTTTGTGACTGACTTTCATGCTTCATTTTGTATCTTCTTTTCTGCCTTTTGACAACTCTCCAATAGTGCTATGTCCAATTTTAGCTCAACAGTGGTTATTTTTGGCAGATGCGCAAGAATTTATTTGGCTTTCCCCTTCCAGGTAATTCACTTTTTTATTTTATCATAAATTCCTGCTAATTTATGCTTTACAATTGAAGTTTCTTCAATAATCTGCTTCAATTTGATGATCGTCTCCTTCAACTCGTAAGTTTTATCAGTAAGCAATTCTTGAGAGTAAAATGATTGTCTATGCAATTCAGAAGCATGCTCATCAAATGGTGTTAGGTCTTGTGTTTGTGCTTGCGCATATTTAAGTTGCTCCATCAAGGATTCTTTCCCTCTTGTTAATTCAGCTATCTGATCTTGCAAATCTCCCTTTTCTATCTCCAGAGTTTCTATATCCTGGTCTAGTTGAGCTTCCTTTTCCTGTAATGCATTTATTTGATCCCGAAAATCAGTTTTCTCCCCTTCCATTATTACTACCTGTACATTTAGAGAGTCCTTTTCATATTCGAGACTCTGAATAGTCTGCAAGATTTTCTCCTTTTATAATTCCAATGCATCCCATTGTCTTCTCATCTTTATTCCTTCACTACAAGCTTGTACCAAGTTGTCCTTTAGTTTGATAATCTTGGCCTTACTCCTTTCCAAATATTCAGTCAACTTATCAATATTATATGAATTTGCTTGGATAGTTGCAACATTGATTGAAGCTGTAAATTTCGGGTCTTTATGTGTGCCTTCCACCACCGTACTTTCTTGTTCTATCACGATGTCTGGTTGTGTAGTTGTCTTCAATATTTTCTCTGTTCTTTTTATAATGCTCTTTCTCTTTGGGTCAAAAAATATCGTCTTGAGTTTTGCGATAAAGTGATGTTTTGATGGCGTAAACAACATGACTCCAAGCTCAGCCAAAGGGATATGACCTCTCGTAAGAGGGAATTCAGTATCAATATTAGTGGGATTATATATCTCCATATATTGTTGTCCACTTTGCCCCTGCAATTTATTTTCTTCCATAGCTTTCTTGACTCTTTCTTCTTCTTCTATTTTCTTCTGTAATGTTTCCACTTACAATCGCTTTTCTTCTTGTTCAACAACCATTATGTATGCTTTTTTCAATATAAAATTCAATACTTAAGCCATGTAATATCTAAGGAAGGCATTTCTGTAGATCCATATAAAATCAAGGAAATCATTGATTGGCCATTCCCTAAGGATGTAACCAGGATTTGATCCTTTATGGGGATCATAGGTTACTACCATAGGTTCATTGAGGGGTTCTCTAGGATTGCTTACTTGATAAATTCACTTCAAAATAAAGGAATTGAATTCATATGGTCAAATAAATGTCAAGAAAGCTTAAAAAAATTAAACATTTACTGACCACTGCACCTATTCTAAGAATAACATATCCATACAAGGACTTCGTTGTATGTACGAATGCTTGCTTATAAGGGTTAGGTGGTGTGTTGTTGCAAGAGGATTATGTAATAAGTTATGAGTCAAGAAAAACTAAACAACATGAATGTAACTGTGCGACACATGACTTAGAACTAGCTTCCATAATACATGCATTTATGATGTGGAGACATTACTTGATAGTTAGAAAATTTACTTTAATGTCTGATAATATAAGCTTAAAATACTTATTTGATCAACAAAATTTAAATGCTCGTCAAGCAAGGTGGTTAGCTTTCTTGAGTGAGTATGATTTTGAAATTAAACACATTAAATGAAAAGAGAACAAAGTGGCAGATGCCTTGAGTTGGAATGCCATTCCACATTGTTCGGATGCTTTTAGTAGTTATAAAACAAATCTTGAAGATTTGATAAAAGATGCAGCTAAAAATGATGAAGAATACCTAAGAATTAAAAAAAAGTTAGAAAATGATATTAATGGAAACGAATCCTCAACTTACTCCATAAGCTCAGAAGACTTATTAGTCTATAATAATCGATTATACATACCTAATTCAGAATAATTTAAACAATTAATCATGAATGAGTTACATAAGAAGCCATATTCTGGTCACCCGGGATACCAAAAGATGATAACAAAACTGAGAAAAAATTATTATTGGCCTAACATGAAGAACGATGCTGCAAATTACCTAGCCAGATGCATTGAATGTCAACAAGTAAAAACCGAACATCAACATCCTGCCGGATTACTTCAATCCTTACCCATTCCAGAATGGAAGTGGGAGATAACAAGTATGGATTTTATAACAGGATTATTTAAAACGAATAAACAACATGACTCAATAATGGTAGTTGTTGATAAGTTAAGTAAATATACACACCTCATACCCATAAAATCTACTTTTAAAACCATTAACATAACTAATATTTTTATGAGAGAAATATTCCGTTTGCATGGTATTCCGATGGTCATGATTTCTGATAGAGATGCAAACTTTACAAGTAACTTTTGGAAATACTTGTTTAAAGGTCTAGATACATAGCTAAATTTCAGTATTGCTTATCATCCTCAAACGAATGGCCCAACTGAAAGAACTAATAAAGTGTTAGAAGATATGCTGCGAATGTATGTAATGGATAAACCAGGTAAATGGGAAGAGTATTTGCATTTAGTAGAATTTTCTTATAATAACAGGTACCACGCTTCATTAAAAATGAGTCCATTTGAGGTATTGTATGGTAGAAAATGCCATACTCCCATGTCTTGGGATAACCCTGTTGACAAGATTGTTTTAGGACCTGTCATGTTAAAGGAGATGGAACAAATGGTTGAAGAGGTGCAACAAAACTTAAAGGTTTCCCAGGATCGGTAAACGAGTTATGCAGATTTAAAAAGAACTTCAAGAGAGTTAAACATTGGTGATCATGTCTATCTAAAGGTAAAGTTGAGAAAGAGTGCCCCGAGCTTGGGAAAGTGTTCCAAGCTGGAACCCAGGTATTGTGGACCTTTCGAAGTGTTAGCTAAGATAGTGCTGGTATTCTATCAGCTTGCAATTCCCCCGAATATAAAAGTACACGATGTATTTCATGTTTCCTTATTAAAAAAATATATACATGATGTTACTCATGTAATTAACTGGAATGTGATTCAGGTAGAACCCTAGGGCGAGTTCTAGACCGAACCTTTTCGCATCCTAGACTGGAAGGAACGTATGCTACAGAATCGAGCCATCGTTCAAATAAAAGTGCAATGGAAGCACTTCAAACCTGAAGAGGAAACTTGGGAAATGGAGGATAAAATGCGAGAAGAATATCTCTCCATGTTCCAGAATGAGCAAGAGAGATCAGAATAAAGAACACCGAGGACGGTGTTAAAAATAAGAAGGGGAGAAATGTGATACCCCGAAAACATTATTATTTTGATTTAATATTTTGACAATTATTTTTATATAAGATTTATTTAAAACTCAAAAAGACAAAGTGACACTTTGCACAACAACTATTTATTATTATTATCATTAAATAAAATAAAAGGGCACTAGGAGAGTTAAGCTAAATGAGGGGACACCACCATGGAACATGAGAACTTGTGTAAGCAAGCTAGAAATATCTTTACCAATCAAATCCAATATAAAACTCAACAACGAGACAAGATCCTAAATCATAGGGATTTATGGATTGATTGGAGATTTGATTGGGATGGCATAAGACTTGGGAAAAACTATATATAATAGTGCACTGAGATAGCATGGGACGTTGTGTTGTGCATGGAGGAACTGTTGAGTGTTCTCTTTTTTCATAAGTTCATCATTGCTTGTTACAGACTCTAAGAGAGAGGGTCGAGTGGAAGTGATTGCTTGGTGTTATAGTGCATGGTGGTGATCCAGCTCGGGGGTGGAGCTGGGAAAACAGATAAGTTGCTTGCTCCTATGGTTGGGAGGAGCTGATTCTCCAAGTGATCTTCCCCAATTATGGTGTATTGCTAATTATTTCCAGGTATGTAGATGATGAAATTTAGTTTGACTTTTTGATTTTTAAATATGGTGATAAATTTTATTACAAGAAATCGTTGATTGCATATTGGTATTATTATTGTAAACAATGATTTCCTTCGGGGATATGTCAAATCGGATATAATAGGGAAAATATGGGCATAGTTCATGTAAGAACAAATATATTATGCAGAGCAAGTTTTCATAAATAAAATAAAATAAAATAATGATGTAGCTGTATATGAATTATATGAATTCAATGAAAAGGGGATGTTGTATTAAAGTTCTGTTTTACTCTGTACATTTATCGGAACCTTGAGATTCTCTGTGTATTTATTGAATCCGAACTCCATGATATCTGTATAATTATTTCCGAACGCTACAGAAGGAACATTACTCGATTTCTGTAAATCAAATTATTTAAACTCTGGGATCTCTGTGTTACCTTCCGCTTTTAACGTTGATTATTCCTTACTTCTTGCTTGGCGTCAAGATTATACTTTCAGTTTATCGAACATATGCTTAACTAATGGTTTTATCGTTATAATCTAATGTTATGATATACCTTCGTTTCAAACGGTGGTATATGCATAATTCTTTTTGGTTAGTTGCCGGTTATGTTTGCGCTCTTTTAATACTTTGTGTATATCGATACTTTGTGTAAATGCCGATTCAAATGCTTATCTATATCACTTGTTTTCATCACAAAATCATACCTTTAAATTAACCCACATAATCACACGTTATATTTGTGGAAGTTAAATTATTAAATAAATATGGTTGTAACACTTTATATTTATGGAAGTAAGTATAAAATTATCAAATTTATGTTTGCATCGAGTGAAATGAGGTGCTCTACAGTCCAGTATGGGGGAGATGTTGTAACGTGTATGTAGCGTTACATGTAGTGTTACATCTAGTAAAACGTAAAAAATAATTTTTTAAATTAAAAAATAATTTAAAAAATTCATGTCGGCTCAGAAAATAAAAAATTATGGAAAGTATTTAAAAAAAATCCATGTTGGTTCATAAAATAAAATATTATGAAAACTAATTAAAAAATAGATGTTCGTTTATAAAATAAAAACTTAAAACTTAAACCCAAATGATATCAAATTTCTTGAGTTTAAATTTAAAAAAAAATGCATCTCAAGAAATTGGATCCCTCTCGGTGCTTGATAGATATGGGTTTAAGATGGATTTATTCTAGTTTATAAACAATGGTGGTTATATCCTTATATTTTCGGCATTCAAATACATAATTAAAAAGAGAATAAGCCATAAATATAGGGATATATAAGTCTTCTTGTTGAGAATTGTAAATCTATATATATGCTTATTTTGGGAAACAAGTATGAAGTTATCATGTTGGAATATATATATATATATGTGGAAGGAACAATTTTTGAAGTTATATATATATATATATATATAAATCCTAATTTCGTTAATTATGGCAAAGTTTTAATTTAAGAGAGGATGAGAGGTTAAATGGATTGGGGTAGTTAGGTAAGGAAATCATCTTGTTATATTTATTTATGTAAAATGAAATGAATTATATTGCTCTTGCAAAAAAAAGATCGTCATATTCTTACTAACATTAGAAATAATGATAAAACAAGTTTGGAGTTGTAAATTTTCATGTTGTCTAGCTCTTTCATGTAAAAATATAAATAAATAAATAAATAAAAATTGACTAAATTTTATGACGTTGAGGTCATTATAGAGATGTTATGTCCAGACTCCACAACAACTCTAAAGCATGCATGGGATGTGGAATTCTTGGTTATTTAGATATTTATCAATGGAAACTAAGATGAAAAAGGGAATAGGAAGTCCACCTTCCCCACTTTGCATTCCATGCAGAATGTGAGGTACATAATCTTGAGGGGCTTGGAGGAAAAATTAAATTTATCCTTTAGAATTTGGAAAATAAGAACTATTAAGACTATAGTTGAGGCTACTTGGCCACAAAGGCATGTACAAAGTAATAAAAGAGTGCAACATGTAACCCACAATACCTTCTCCCTACCGTAGCAATGTTGGAATGAACATTTACTACCTAGTCATTGTAATTGTTTCTTGGTCCATTTTCACATTTAGGGAGCGGGTAGATAGATGTAAAAACTTGATAAGTAGATAATTAATCCATAACCAATTCTTGGGAGTCCTTTGGCCTTTTTATTGGAGGAATGAGGTAAAAGTTGAGGATACTGAGAGATAAATTTTTGTGTGGTGAAGAGTTAGGGTTTCTAGGTAAAGGGGACCAAGTATTCGAGAAAAGAAAGAGATTCATCCTTACAGTTAGAGAGATGAAGTTGATATTTCCACTAACAAAGAAATATATTAAACACTTAGGAAGAGTAGACGAATATCCATGTCAGATTGTGACGGTTTGATATTATGGAATCATTGGCATTTGGTTCATTAAGGAATTGAAGGCTAATTTGGGAAATTTCCCAAGCCATAGAAATAAAGAAGGAGACAAACTTCTTAATCATAATGAAGGAGATCCAATATTCAACGTGCATGGAGGGAAAAGTTGTCCTAGATTTGAGATTCAGTGCCAAACTCAAGATTATAGAGTGGACGGAGAATGATAAAATGGTTATACATTTATAACAAAATATCATCCACGTATTCAATGGTGATTTATCCCTTCGAATAATAGGAAGACACTGCTAATTTTTCTTGAATGATAACATGAGAGGAAACAAAATTTAGAGGCACACCCATCCAAGCCTAGATAATTTGGTGGGAGAAGAGTGTGCTACCTTGAGAGGGTATTTAAGGTAAATACTTCTCCTTATCCTTTGAATCATTGGCATAGTAGCATGGCTCTCCTTGATCTTGTGTTGTAATCTACATCTCTGTAATATTTTTGAGAGATGTGAAAAGCATCCTCTTTGATGTTGGTATTTCCAATTTGGGTTCCAATGTAATATATGTGTTTTATAGTGTGTAATTGTATGAGTTTTATGATTTGTGAAAAATATTCCAAGATAGAAAAAGAGTTCTTGACATAGCTTCATTAATGTTAAGTGAGACATGAAGAATGAGGAAAACAAGTGGTACTATTGAAAAGGATTGTATCTAGAGACATAGATTACACCAAGAACATATATTGCACAAGATTTCCTCATAAGAATTTTGTGGGATTTCAACAAGCTTATAGCTTAGTAAATACACCAAATGAGACAAGAGAGCATCCCCATTCTTTGAACCTTATGAGTGATTGTATAGGAAACATAAAAAATACCAAGTCATGAGGTCAAATGGGAATGCCATAAATGGTGTGGAATATTTAATGGATTCAATCCATTTTCTCTCCAAAGGATATATATGGCGTGCGGAGAAAATATAACCACAATCAACAATTTCAAAGGGAAAAAATTATGTCTAAAAGAGTAAATTCTTTTCTGGGACTCAGAAACCTACAATTGGGGAGGTGTGATTTGAATTGATCCAAAATGGATTATTATATAATTTTTCACCTATTCAGAGATTTCGGGGTTAGAATATTAGATGAATTGGCTTGTAGGGCCCATTTTAGGTGTAGGTCTCACTTTTAAGATTTGGGGTAAAAATATGTCTAAACTTTTTTGACGGGTTAAATGACAAGTTTTTTTTGGTCAAACCTTTCTTTGGACCAATATGCATTTTATAGACACTGATACCTTTCCAACGGTCCAAACATCGCCTCAAATAGAATCCGTATGAAGAAGTTATGCATCTGACAAGTTGACCTATCCAGTTGGCCACTATGGTATTGAGTGAATTTTGCATCAAATCCCATTTTTCACATATGTGGAGCTTGTCATTTTTGGAAGTTCAAGAAAATTTTAGAAGGACCAAAAACCTAACCCTAATAAGGAGTTGAGGCATGCAAAAAACCCCTAAAAGTAACCCTAGACGGCTATCATGCTATGTTAAATATCAAACTGCTAGGAGAAGAAGGGGTTTCCATTATTTTGATGTATTGTATTGTTCCATAGCTAAGCAAACAACATGGGGGTGGATATTAGAGTATAAAAGAAGATATATGAGATCCTATAGTAGCCATTCTGGTCAGAGAGTCATAGGTAACTCCATAGAGAGTACCATTTCCTTTGTATTTTCATTTTGTTATAAAGAGCAAGGCATAGTCCTCATTTGTGGATGGGTTTTTCCCCATAATGGTTTTTCCTAGGGTATATATTGTGTTATTGTGTGGATTGTGTACTTATTTACTCTAGTTTTCTCTTTCAATTCCATTATATTCAATATTTTATAGAATTAATTAAATTAACACAATGAACTAAGTTGTAAGATCTGTTCTAAAGAACTGATCTAGTGGAATATCCACAACAATTTATGGATCATGAATGGGTCCATGAAGAAATTGAACTATACAAGGATGCAAATAAAAATTCTCTTCAGAGTATTTGGCTAGGATAGAGCTTATTTATGTCATCAATTTGTTGGACATAAGACTCTTCATTTGTACTTGCCTTTATTCATGCCTTGGAGAAGTTCATATAAGCCTTTGGAAATGACTAAGGCAAGTGCACGCAGAGTTTTAGCAATGTGACGTTGTGGATGATTCAAAGAGAGGTGTAACCTATGTTCTATGCATTCCATTAAAAGACTTAAGAAAATACTAAAATCAACTTATGAAAAAAGGATATGGAGCTTCAGGTATGTGTAGCTTTGGTTGTGTGAAGGAAGATGTTACCTTCACACTTCACAACAAATATAAATATTGCAAAAGGTGTGGAGTTCTTTGCAATGAAAAATGCGAAGGCTATGGAAACCTTTAGCAATATAGAGAAACAAGGCAAATGGAATAGGAAATCCTCTTTCCATATTTTTCATTCCATAGAAGGAACCGTAAGCTTGTGTGGCTTGGAGAAAACATGCCTCTACCTTCTACAACACAGTAAAGAAAAAATATTAAGAGAATGGCTTAGGCTAGCTGACCATGGGGGCATGTACTAAGAAACAAAAGTGTTCCATGTGTCACCCATGAAGTTCCCCTTTCCCTTCCATAGCCACATTGAAATAATAGTTACTACCTACAATAACTATTTCTTGGGCCATTTTGGCATTTAGGGAGTGGGTAGAAAAGTGTATAACATCACCAGGAAAACACTTAATCCATAGTTGATACTTGGAGTCATTTGGACTTCTAATTAGAGGAAAGAGATAAAAGTTGAGGAGAAAAACACAGAAAGGGTCATGATTTAAGTAAAGGGGACCTAGTAGCTTAGGAAAGAAAGAGATTTGACCTTCCATTTAAAGAGACAAACAATATTTCCACTCACATAAACAGATCTCAAATAATTAGGAAGAGTAACAAAAGAGCCATGTTGAATCATGTTATTTAGATATTCTAGAATCACTAACATTTAGTTTGATAAGGAATTGAAGGTCAATTTGGGGATTTGTCCGAGTTGTAGCAACAACGAAGGAGACAAGCTTTCAGTTGATAAGTACGGAGGTTCAATCTTCGATGTCAAAGGAGAAGAAGTCGTCCCATCTTTTCAAATACATTGACAGTGTTGGGATTCCATAGCTTAAGGAGAAGGACATACTTGTTTTTCATTTACAACAAGATATCACCTAAAGGTTGAATAATGAGGTCCTCCTTCCAAATAAGAGGAGGAGCCCACTAATTTTGTTTGTATCATAATGTAAGAGGAAAGAAAATTTAGAGGCACACAAGTCCAATCATAGACAAGTTGTTGGAAGAAGGTTGTGAAACCTTGATATTTAAGTTAGTTACCTATACTTAACCTTTGAGTTATTGTCATAGGAGTAGGGCTCCAATTTATATGTGTTGTAATCTGCATCTGTTTGAGATTTCTAGGAGTTGAGAAAATCCTCCTCTTCAATGCTGGTTTCTCATATGGGTTTCCAGATATATATGCATTTTGTGGTGTGTCATTGTATGGTTTTATGTGTTTCATTTCTTATTTTAATACATGGTAAAGTATGAAGTTAGAATTAATACAATCATAAGATCATTACATAACAATATTTGTTAATATTACATATTTGTAATTTACTATAAATAATACATGCAAGGCTAGAAATAACCAACACAATAAAGACTATGAATTTTTTTTACACATTTATAAATTTAAAGGAATCAATGTTGACAAATAATATCAACCATAGGTTGAGTGGTTTGTGATTATATTTTCTACTATGAAAATTCACTAAGTGAAGCATTGTGACTATTTCTATATTTGTTCAAAGCTTTCCAACTTGCAACAATCCCTAAACCTATGAGTTCCTTTACTTTCTTTAGGTATCCTTTGCAACATAATCCTAAAATTTGTCAACCAAAAAAACGTCTTTCAAGGTTGTTCATATTTTAGATGAAAGATTTGAAATTCATTCTTATCCTAAGAAAACATAGTGTTCTTCCTCTCATCATGTATTGGAATTCTATCATGTTACGTGTATCCTTCCCAAAACAAGTGTCATGCATCCAATAATATAATGTCCCGCAACACTTCATTATTATGTTGTCCAATATTAAATGCTATCCTAAATCAATCTACCATCATGATTTAATATCTTTATGGAAACAAAATAATCTATATATGACTACAAATTCTTTTAAAATACTAAATTAAATTTATATACCATTTCTAAAGATACCATATTATGTTCTCCCATCATTAATAATTAATTTGCAACACCTCCTCCATTCTTCCATCCTTGCATTTTGTTTTGAAGAGACTCTTCCACTTTCGAATTGTTTTAGCCTAATTTGTATTGTTTCTTCATTCAAAATCAAAATTTTATCTTCTTCGTCATCATATTTTAAACTTATTTTGTCGTTATTGTAATATTCACTTTTTTTTCTAAAGTTTTTCTTGTATTAATATAACTCTTCAATATTCATATTCATTTTTACATATATCTTCTCTTTAAAAACAACAAATTTTAACTTTTATTGACATATATATGGTTATAGTATTCATGTATCTACTTTATCATCTACCTCTTCCTCTTAAAACTCCTTACCTTCATCCAATTATGTATATTTTTCCATAATTGCTTATCATTGTAATTTTTTTAATCTCTTCACTCTTGTATATTAGATTACTACCTTACTGGACATCCTCTTGTCTTTTTATGAACTTTCCTTCTAAATCATAGATTCTTAACCACCTTATTTGTGATTTATTTTTCCAAAGGGCATTAATCTTTTTTACATATGCAGTTAACCCATTAATATTGTTTTAGAAAGACATGGAAAAGTCACTCGTGTCCATACATTTTCTCGAGAATAATTTGGTCGTTAGTTGCCAATTCAAGCAAAATCAACCCAAAATCCTTGTCATCTTCCAATTTCTTGTTTATATTGTCAATTCATTAAAATCAACAAGTGCCATAATCATATCTCAAATCCTGGCCATCTTCCAATTTCTTCTCTATATTGCCAATCCATTAATCAACAAGTGCCTTCAAGTAATTTGCATTGTTTGTGTCGGTTTGTGCATATCTAAAAACACAATATCAATGGAATGAAATACAGTCCACCAATAAGGAAATTAATATCAAATTTCATTATCCCCACGTGTCTGTTGATTGGATTGATAGTAAGAGCTTTCAGACACACATCTCTGGCTATCCCATCTGATTTTGATATTTTGAACCTGCAATGATAACATTTGCAGAATGTTCATATAAAAAGAAAATAATGCATTCAGAGTACATATTTCTTCTTCTTTCATTTCAACTAATGAGTCCTAATTTCAACCATATCATTCGATCTTTAATTATGGTGGTTTGCCATCATTATCAAGGAGACTCTTTCTTCATCATTTGTATCACTGTAATAACAATAACGACGTCAAGCAGTCCTATCTGAGTTGTGCTGTGTTGGTTTGAGTTTGCAAATTTAAGCTTTAAGATGTCACAATCCCCTCCAATAATTTAATGGAGGAAAGTAAGCTTCTGTCAACTAACTGACAACGTAAAGTAAAGTGAAAGAACGTGGCTTTCGATTTGTCTGCTACGTGGATACAAAACAGCCTGAACATTGAGGATTGATTGTCTGATATGATACATTTGGAATACACCCTGTGAAACGATAGGAAACAGCTTGTGCAAGCTGTTTTGGGTCCCATGGGAACATTAATTCAAAGGATTTCCGGATGTACATAATCCGATTTAAAAGGAAGGGTGGTGTTGAGAAATTGAATCAGACAAATGAGAGCTCAGATTTCGCTTTCAAAACTGTTACTGTTGATGAAGTAAGAGAGACAACTTCATTCATGAGCAGTGACCACTTTGTTGATGAGCAGTGACCATTTTGTTGTTAGTATAAATTATCAGTTGTTGATGAGCAGTGACCACTTTGTTGATGAGCAGTGACCACTTAGAAACACTCTAGAAAGGTGTATATTCCATTTATATGATTTCTGAATACCCCATTTACATTGTCATACCTAGGTTTGCTTGTTAATATATCCAGATTACATTGTTATACCCAAGTATGTCATACGGCTCTAACATCTATCATAAATTAGTTAACAACTTAATATAAAATCTATCAAAAGGATTAAATATTTTAAAGGATCAAATATTATAAAGTGTAAACTTTTTTCAAATTTTACATTCTAGTGTGTATTATATAAATATTAAGATGTATTTAAGTTGGTGTATTTTATTATAATGTTTCTCTTTTTTATAGTTGTAATTTTTTTATTTAATTTTATTAAATTATTTATTTAATAATATATATTTTTTTGGACATTATAATTATATTTAATTGTTTTTTATTTACAAATTTATTGAATATAAACGACAAAAACAAACAATATAGAAAATTATCAATAAAATTCAAATATTAAATTATTATTATTTTATTTTTATTTTGTAAAATATTATATAAACTCAATAAAATTCAAATATTAAATTATTATTATTTTATTTTTATTTTTGTAAAATATTATATAAAGTCAATATTTAGATGTAAATTTTATTATGGATTTACTTTTTAATTTTATTTACGTTTATTTAATTTAATGCATATCTTTTTTAATTTTAAATTGTGAATTTAATTATATATTTTCCGATGGAATGGCAGCCCGGAAATCAAGGGGCATTAATGCTAACGAGATGGAGGGAGGTCTAGTGGTGGTGTAGACCAACACAGAGTATTTAAGTATGGATGCTTTCATAATGGTAAGACATTTTTGATTTTGGATTTTTTACTTTGTCATAGTTAGTTTTGAAACCGATTTTATAATAGAATGAG
The DNA here is from genome assembly GCA_027924585.1 of Larix kaempferi. Classification (NCBI taxonomy): domain Eukaryota; kingdom Viridiplantae; phylum Streptophyta; class Pinopsida; order Pinales; family Pinaceae; genus Larix; species Larix kaempferi. The sequence continues at coordinate 4,006,308 of BSBM01000482.1, forward strand.
TAAATTAGAGGTTGAACAATTAGGTTGAAGAGAAAGAGAAAGATAAATAAGAGGCAAAAGAAAAATAATGAAAATATTAAATTAGGGAGAAAAGGTATAACTAAAAACTAATTAATTGAATAAAGAAAATAATGAAGACTAAATAGTTCCTTAAATCCCTATATAATAATATTAATAAAGAAATTATAAAATATATATATAAAATTGAAAGATTAAGGATTATAAAAATATAAAAAATATAGAATTAAAAGATTAAAGAAAGTAACGATGGGAAATTAAGGAGAGAGAATTATTAATAATTTATTAATTAAATGTTTTAAATCAATAAACAGGGGTTAGGGTCTTTGAGACATACTTTAAGAAGCTAGTCAAAATAATTTTTAAGATTATGAATTAATAAGAATGAGAGATTATATTAATAAAATTGGTAAAAATAAAGAAAGAGAGTGTGAGGGTATATATATATATAAGAGAGAGAGAAAAGGTTGAGTCAATTAAGAGAATATATAGAATAAAGAAGTAAAAATTTAAGACTAAAAAATATTATTAAAATTTTTTATTAGAATTTTACTAAAAATTTTAGGATATGAAGAAAATAATTAGAAATGTAGAAATAATGAGAGTGATTCTAGTGATGGAAAATCAATAATAGAAATCAAAGGTTTGAAAATGAGCAAGAAGAAACGAGATGCTAGAGAGATAGAATTGTCTAGAAAATAATTAAGTGAGGAGATTAAAGGCTTCTAGGAGTGACTTAACTTGTAGCCATCATCACGATTGAAGTTGTTAGGATTCTTTTCTATTTCAAGGGATTCCCTAATAAGGTATGAGGAGTAATGAGAGGTCTGGGATATAATTTTTGTTTGATCGAAGCAAATGAGATGTTTGGAATGAAATGAGTGTTCGACACTGACAGATTTGGATAGACGAATGTGATTAGTGTCAACGATGTGTTCCTTGAGGAGAGCTTGAATTGATCTTCCAGTTTGGAAGATCCATCCGATTTGACATTGTATCTCTTTTCACAAAAATCCATGTTCCTCAATCTCTCGACCTCATATCTAATCTTGTTGATAAAGAGACTCTAGATTTGATTCAAATTTTCCTTACCACCACCTTCTATTGTTTTCAAAACACATTCTATGAACAAACTGAAGGAACAACCATGGCATCGTGCTTATCCACGCTTGTTTCCAATATCTTCATGGAACATGTTGAATCTCTTTCCCTAAATAATTACCCCCTGAAACCAAAATGCTGGTTTCGTTTTGTTGAAGACACGTTTGTCATTTGGACCCATGGATTCTCTACCCTCAACAAATTTCATTCTTATCTCAACAGTCTTTCCCCTCACATTCAATTCACCATGGAGATAGAACAAAACAACTCTCTCCTGTTTCTAGATGTTGTAATCTCCCGCAATAAAGATGGTTCCCTTTCTCATCAAATTTTCAAGAAAAAGACCCACACCAATAGATACCTTCATGCTCACTCCCACCACCACCCCGCTAAAAAATATGCAGTCCTTAAGACCCTAATATCCAGAGCTATCCACATATCTGACCCCGAGCATTTATATGAAGAACGGTCCCACTTGACCAAATATTTTCTAGACAATGGCTATTCCCTTATCCAAATCAATAAATATTTTAAATATATCCTTCATCCCAAACCCAAGACACCTTGTCCCTTTCCCCCTTCCTGAGCTTTAATTTATCTTCCCTACATCCAAGGCATCACCGATCAAATTTCTAAACTGTTAAACAAAAAAGACATTAAAATAGTCTTTAAACCTCACAAAACTCTCAAACAACTTTTTCGAAGTGTTAAAGATAAATCTAACCCCCTTCTTTCCCAAGGGGTTTATCAAATACCCTGCTCATGTGGAAAATATTATATTGGCCAAACCGACAGATCCATTCAAGCTCGCCTCAAGGAGCACATTGCTGACACTAATCACAATCGTCTATCCAAATATTTCATTTCCGAACACTCATTTCATTCCAAACATCTCATTTTCTTCGATCAAACCAAAATTATATCCCAGACCTCTCATTCCTCCTCATGCTTTATTAGGGAAGCTATTGAAATAGAAAAGAATCCTAACAACTTCAATTGTCATGACAGATACAACTTAAGTCACTCCTGGAAGCCTTTAATATATCACCTAAACCATAAACTCAATTGATTTCCTTTATCTCCTCCTTTCTCCTACCCTAACTCCTTACCTCCTCTCTTATTTATTTTCTAGTCAATTATTTCTCTCTATTATCTCGTTTCTTCTCACTCCTTCCCAAACCTTTGTTTTCTAATATTGATTTTCCATTCACTAGAATCATTCCCATTATTTCTACTTTTCTAATTATTTTCTTTCATACCCTAATTTTTTTAATAAAATTCTAATAAAAAATTTAGTAATATTTTTTAGTCTTAAATTTTTACTTTTTTATTCTATATATTTCTCTTATTTGACTCAACCTTTTATATATATATATATATATATATATATATATATATATATATATATATATATATATATATATATACCCTCACATTATCTTTCTTTACTCTTACCAATTTTATTAATATAATCTCTCATTCAACCTTTCCTCTCTTATTTTAACTATATATATACCCTCACATTATCTTTCTTTACTCTTACCAATTTTATTAATATAATCTCTCATTCTTATTAATTCCTAATCTTAAAAGTTATTTTGATTAGCTTCTTAAAGTATATCTCAAAGACCCTAATCCATGTTTATTGATTTAAAACCTTTAATTAATAGATTACTAATAATTCCCCTCCTTAATTTCCCATCCTTACTTTCTTTAATCTTTTAATTCTATATTTTTATATTTTTATAATCCTTAATCTTTCAATTTTATATTTATATTTTATAATTTATTTACTAATATTATTATATAGTCTTAAAAGTTAAATCCATGTGAATTCAACGACCAATTTAGTCTTAATTATTTTCTTTATTCAATTAATTAGTTTTAGTTATACTTTTCTACCTAATTTAATATTTTTCATTATTTCTAATTCACTCACTCCATTATAAATTCCACCTTACTCCTTTCTCACTTTGAGTAGCTTCTTCATAGCTATTCCCTTAAGATAAGTGGAGTGTCCACTTGAAACGTTGGTCACAAACTATAACAATAAAAATCCAAAAATCCAAAATCAAAAGAGCATTTACCGCGTCCCCTCCCGAGTTTTGACGGACCATCACACAACGGTTGCATTCATTCTGCATTCATGGGAGAGGGTGAAATGGACAAACCTTTGGCAAGGACACCTAGGCATGGAGTTAAGGATTTAAACAGACTCACGTCCTCAATGCAGGTTATACACTTGCGAACATATAGCTCTCCCAGGTGGGATGATATTTATCCCTGTGAGGTCCTGGTGCCACTTACAACATGACGAGAGAAAGGCAACGGGATCCCAGCAGAAGAGGCTGCCCTGAACAGTGGCACGACAAAGGTTATGAAGAGGATGGAATTGCATGTCATCTCGGCTCCATGACCGACACTCTGCTTGACATCCACCATGAAGTTCGAGGTCTGGAAGAGAACACACAAACTCACCCGAAGATTTGAAGGAATTGGAGTACATGGTTCAAGTTGTGATTGATTGGTGTGTAGATATTACAGAGCTTTTTCATCTTCCCTCTCCACTCCTGGTTGTGGTGGTGGATCCAGAGGCGGTGAATGAAGATATGACAGAAGTGGCCGTGGAGATTAAGCTGGAGGAGGAGCAAGGTAAGGACGAGCAAGCAGGAACCAGTGCTGGTGCGGGAAAGAGAGAAGCCCTGGAAGACAATCAGAAAAGGGAGATAATAGAGGAACCACAGCTGCAAAAGCGAAGAATGGAGTCCTCAACCATGATGAACATCATGCGTTTTCATGGTCTGGTCTGTGTAACTCGGTTTTTTGGTCTTTTTACATCTTAAAGAATGAATTTACAATGTACTTTCTAGTCTTAGATACTATGAACAATTTTATGGCTTTGTATCGCCCCTATGCATGGTGCAGTATAGTCGATCTTGATATAGTAGAATCAATAGAGACCAATGCCGATTTTCTTAGCCACAAGCCTGGGTGTTTCTCCATCTGAAAGGCCGAGTGCAAACTTTTTTCTGTTTTAGCAGTTCTTTGTGCTTGTTTTGTTAACTATAAGCCCATGTGTTTCTCCATCTGGGAGGCTTGGTGCAGCCTTAAGCTGAATATAAACCTAACTTCTATCTCTATGTAAATATTTTATAATATTAATATAAGTACTAATTAAAAAAAAAATTATATATTTGTATTAATTTTTTAATAAAATGTTCAATTTCACAAATATCTTTAAATATAATTAACAATTTTTATTATTTATTATTTTATATCTAGTCATCTTTTAAACCAATCAAACTATTAACTTAACTTTAATAAAAAACCATTTTCATTTACTCCAATTCATAATGGATTTGTTTAAAACCAAATGTTCTAATTAATTAAATTAAAAAGCTTTTTATATATTGTTCAAAAACTTTTTCAAAATCTTCTTCATATACTTTCATTTAAAAAAATGTTTTTATTTTTTCTTTTCTAAATTCTCATTTGTTAATACACATAAAAATAATCTCATAATAAAAAATCATTTTATTCTTTGTTTTCATATAAAGTCTCATAATAAATAAAAGTTTTTAATTGCAATATCTATAAAGTTATATCTTAATTTCTAATTTCTAAAGCATAATGCATATACAACCTAAAACTTTCATCTAAAATTAACACAAAAATCAAGTCTCATAATAAATAAAAGTGTTTAATTGCAATATTTATCATGTTATATCTTAATTTCTAATTTCTAAAACATAATGCATATAAAACCTAAAACTTTCATCTAAAATTAACACAACAATCCAAGCTTTATAAAATTTATCATTCTTATGTTGTAAATAGATTAATAATATTTCATACAAAATTGATTACCCCTCTCAGAATTTAAAGTGGTTATAATACAAGCATATAACGTAGCTTTGGTTGGCCCTTTAAACTATATAATGATTCCAAAATTTAATATATAATATTTTCATTGTTACATTATATTTCTTATCATCAATAATATTTCATACAAAATTGATTACCATATGGTATAATTTTTTAAAGTGGTTTTAGTCCAAGCATATTATATTTTTAGTCTCCCTCGTAGGTAGAGACTATATGTTCCACCTTTACCTATTAGTTAGTATTAATACTTCAACTTTTATAAAGTTAAGTAAAAGTTCCATCAAAATTTGTATTTAAAAATATTTTTTTGAAAATTTGTATTTACATTTGATTGGATAGAAGGTCTTGAATTGACCATTTTTATCATTGCCTAGCTTTAAAAAAATTAAGAAAAAAAATAAAAATAAAATCAAGAACTTACCCTTACATAACCTTACCTCCACATATTTTTTTTATTACTTGACATGGAAGTAATTGACATGCGAGTCTATCATTTGTTGACCATAACTTGCCCTCCAAATGAGTTTACACCTGTGTGAAGCCAAGCTGCATGCAACATGCTCCTTCCAAGGGTGCACACGTAGTAGGATAGGAATTTCTAAAGTTTATGAAAAATCGTTCATTTTAAGGTTTAGAGGTCGCATTAGGTCATCAATATTTGTTGCAGAATATGTTGAGTATTGCCATTATCTTCTGTTGCAGGTGAAGGTCATTTTTAACATCGCACATAGTGAGGTGGAGATTCTACTATTGCTATTGAATACATGTATGATGGTAGGAAGTCGAGGATCTCATGTATGATGGTAGAAATAATGGAGTCGAGGATGACAAAGTCAACGTTGGTTTAGCAAAACATTTGCAGTGGTTGATTGAGAGCTTTCACCTTTGCGAGGATTGAGAGCTAATGTGGTTCAAATCCCTTCCTTGAATGTCTGAGTGTTTTTTTTACTTTTGTTTATTTTTATTTTTTATATTTTCTTAGGGTTTTCAAAAAAATTCCCAGGTGATTCTCATTAATAGCAATAGTAAATTGATAATATAGTCGAAAATGAAAAAAATAAGGCTGGCACCTTCGCGAGGATTGAGAGCTAATATGGTTCAAGCCCCTTCCTTGGATGTCTGAAACTTACATTCTCCTGCCAAATGTGTTTTTGTTTTCTCATTTTAAATCAATTTAATAGGGTTTTTGGAATATTTGATTATTGTTATTAAATCACATGAACATTAATGGAATCGAAAATAATAGATCAAGGCTTCTCAATATTTGTAGTGGCCTACCAACATATTTTTCCTTTGTCGGGTTTGAGCGTTAATACGGCTCAAACCCCTTGCTCAGAGTTTGAGATTCTCATGCTAGATGTGTACTTTGTATTTTCCTGGTTCAATTTCTGAGGGTTTTTAGAAAATTTCAGTGTTTTTAAATGACATGAGAAATAATGTTATTAATGGATCCCAGGTTGACAAACTAAAGGCTTGTTTCTCAAAACATTTGCAATTGTCGACTAAGATGATCTTACCTTCATTGAGCTTGGGAGTTAATGCGGTTTAAACCCTTTCCTGGGATGTCTAAGACTCTCATGCTAGTTGTGCCTATTTTTTCTCTTTTGGTTCAATTTTCTGTTGTTTTTTTTAAAGTTGGAAAAGATGAGTGCTTAAATGTAGCTCCATGCATATTAGGCACTTGTTGCTATTGCAACCCCCCCCCCCCCCCCAAATTTTTGGAAAATAGTGGGGCCCCTCCTGTTCTTTTAAGAAGAAGTTTGTCTAAGAGTTTAAGGCCATTAGAGCTTTTCCTTACTTCGTCTTTTTTTTGCTTGCTTCACTTTTGAGTTTATTTTCACCCTTTTGCCTAAGTAAATATCAAAGTTCTGAGCTGTAACAGCGGATATTTTGAGTTATTTTTGTCGCGATTGCGGACGACTCTTCCCGAAACGGAGGTAAAAGTTCACCAAAGTTCTCCGCAAAGGCGGGGAAACTCGCGCAAGTAAGTCGCAACAGCGGAGTTCTTCCGAAACAACGGAAGAACTTGCGAAATTCCTTCCACAACAGTGGAGGAATCAGTCCTTCTCCTTTCCGATAAACTGTTTCATTTGAGATATCACAACTCATCTGCAACCCCGGAATAGATTTCCTATCCTTTTCCGCAAAAGCGGATAGACTTGCCTAAACTTTCCGTCTCGCAACTTCGTAGGTTTCCTTGGCGGGAAAACTCAAGTAAATTCTCCGCGATGATGGGCAAGCTCAGATATTCCTTCCACAATGGAGGAGCACTTAGCCATCTCCTCTCGTTTTCGACAGTCGCTTTTAATACTAAAAGTTTGGATTTGACCTTTTCCGTACGCCTTAATTAACCATGTTTTATTGCACACCTACCCTATTAATGGCTCACATGTGTCAAGGGTTTTATATAGGGAATTAATCCCGTTAGGATTTTCATAATCTCCATTGATTGGAAGGCTCACCCCGTTCCATTCGAGATTGCACGCACTTGCTCCAAGTTCATTGGTTCTGTCGCAGCATCAACGTTCAGCTTCTAATAGGTTAGTACCTTGCTAAGGCTCATGTGTAGTGGTTTTCTCTCGTCAAATTAGGTTCTATGGTCCCATTTTTGATCGTTTAAACCCATGCATTTTGTTTTTTCTAATCTGACCGTGGCCTGGGAAGACCCATACCCATACCCTACTAAAAGAACCCAGCTCGTTTTCTTCTAGGCGTGGAGGTTTTAGTACCTTGCTCCACTGTTGAGAAATCATCAAAAAGAAATGCAACCCACCCCTAACCCGTTTTAGAGCCATTGGCATCATAGGATTGAAAATAGTCCGTCCACCCTTATGCGAAGGACGTCGGTCTCATGCACACTCAGACTGCTTTTATTTCATATTTGCATTATAGCGGCCCCGTAAATAGACATTTTGATAAGAGTATGTAGGAATTTGCATTGACATAAATATTTACTTAAACATGGTGTAGTCATTACGAATGAAATCTGCATTCAATTTATGTTAGACGCACCAAACTAGAAAGATTGGTTGGCATGTATGCTAGTAAGTTCCTGACAACACGTCATACTTTCTTATGTCTATCTATGTATTTTCATTGGTGAGGATTATTAAAATGGCTAAAGGTGGCAAAAGAAAATCTAAATCAGCCGTCACAAAATCCATTAAAGATGCAAGGGTTGAGACCACTTATCAGGATACTAAATGCATTATAGGTGTACCACCGGAGGTCCAATGGGGTGACTTATATTGGATGATAAGGGATCAAGAAATACCGGATGCCTTGTTAGAAGAAGAATACCTATACCGGAACATCAGGACATCCTGCATATCAAAGGAAACCACCCGCCCCAAGCTCTTTCCTTGTGCGGAGGTAGTCGGATGGATTTTGCAGCACGCAGATGCCCAATCATGAATTCTTTGAGATAGCAGGAGGGATGTGTTTGCGTCTTTCACCCTTGCTTATGTCTCGGCAGCTTATAAGTTACCCCACCCAACTCAGCGCCTAAGTGATGAATGGTTGGCACAGGTCGAAATGGACAGCCTGGAAACGAAACGGAAGCTGCTCATCGCAGGCAAGCAATTCAGGAAGAAGGAAAATGAAGAGTATGAGGTTCAAAACCTGAGGCCTCCTTTCAGAATGATTGCTCTTATGTTGAGCAGAATCTTTGGTAGACCTGATGGAACTATGTTTATGCTTCAATGGGTACCCATTATCCATTATGTAGCCTTTTGAGGAACTATTTTCAATTGGGCTGACATGATTTCAGAAAGTCTAGCATCAGCCATAACTGCTGCACAAGAAGGGCTAGAAACAAATAGGTCAGAATTCTACATGCCATCTTATTTGGTGGACTATATTGTGGAAAAGCATCCCTTTCCAAAACTAGGATGCATTTGGAACCAGGATGAAGGCCCGGTATATACCGCATATAAAATCTTTTGGGCGCAGAACTACAGGTGGCATTACAAGACCATTTGTGAGGAACTCATCATGCCACTTTATGAGCTAATGTTTAATGAAGAGCCTAATTGCCTATCAGAAAATGCCATGGTGGTTCTAGAAAACTATGGCGACTTTTATTTTTCAAAGGATGGCACCTACATTAGAATGTATGGAGGCTCAAAACCCCCATACATCTTGCCTAAGTATGCCATTGACTACATAGTTCACAAAGAGGCGGTACGACAAGTCTTCATTGATGGAATTGGTGGTACATTGTACAACAGGAAGAAGGCTACTTTTCCACCTTTGCCCTTCTATTTGGGGGCTTATAAGTTCTCTAAGATTGCATAAGAAAAAGATTTCATAGCAGAACTAAGAGGTTTTCATTTCAGGAAAAGAATCTTTCAAAAAATGATAAACAAGGTAAGTTTGCCCAACATTGCATAACAATACATTCTCCCTTTGAATATGCACATTACTATGATTCGGAGGAGGAAACATATAGGGGAGTCAGCAATATGCCCGAGCTACAAATTTTCCAACACAGTAAAGATGGAGCTAGCTCCAGTTCTGCGATTCTCAAAGGATCAGAACAACATTGAGAAAATGAAACCTCAGGAGCTGCTGAAGCTTTCTCTAGAGAGGAACAAAGACTCCTACAACAAGCTGAGGAGATCAAAAAAAAAGTCGAGGAAAGGGCAAGAAAATCCCAAGAAGATAAACTCCAAGAAGAAGAAACCCATAGAAGCCAAGCAGCCGAAGATGAAGCTAGACAGGCTCAGCAGGAAGAGAGGATCAGGGTGGAGGAAGCTGCTAAGAAAGAAAAGGATGAAAGACTGAGAAAGTCAGCAGAAGAGGAGGCACTGAAGAAAGCCAAAGAAGAAAAGAAACAAGAAGAGGATGCTGGTCCTAAAAGCCCAAATATTCAAGACCTTGATGTTAATGTCCCTATTGAGAAGTTTCCACTTGTAGCCTTCACACCATCCAGGGGCAACATGGTATCTACATGGGGTAGGTTTTCCTTTAACAGAAAAAGGAAATCTATCATCAAAGAAAAAATTACTAGTGTCAAGAGGCATTTTCAACCTGATATCGTCACGAGGCATGAAACCACCGTCATGCAGGGTACTCAGAATGATCCTAAGCTCATGGCATCAATCTCTGTAGCATCTGTTATGGCAACAACAGACAATGTAAATATATTGGAAGACGAATTGAAGCATGAAAAGGAGAAAGCCCACCAGTTACAGGAGGCTTTGGTTAAAGAAAAGAATTATACAAATTTGATGATCAAGAAGAATGATGCTCTCGCGTCTGAGAAGGAAGGATTAAATATAAAACTTCAACAGCTGGAAGCTGATAGGAGAGCCCTGGAAATGCAAGCAAGGGCACTAGAGATAGTGAAAACATAACTTGAGGATAAAAACTTGAAGCTTGAATCCGAAAAATTTGATATCGCTCAACAAATTGAAGACCTAAAAGAAAACATTGAAAAGATGGAAGAAGGAAGAGAACTGCTGGAGCAACAGTTGGAACAAGCTACCAGTAAAATAGACGATATGGATCTCTTTTATGAGCAAGCATGTGAGATAATAAGAGGGATCTACAGGGTACAAGAACTTATAATGGAAGAGATTTGCAATCTGAAGACAATCGTGGCTAGAATTGGAGAGATCTACAGGGAAGCCACCAGGCGCAAGAGAAAGTATGTGCGTATTATTGAAGATATCCGAAAACGTATGGAGTGGAGAGAAGGGAAGTCTGGTTTCCCAACAACTCTTCCTTTTAAATCCGTCTCTGGTTTCAGAGCAGATGTGCGCCTTTTAGGTTTTTGCAAAGATTACGGAGTAAAGTTGAGTGAAGTGTCCATGGTTACCCTTGAACAATGCAACGGTTTGTATCTTCAGATACGAACTGCCCAAGAAAAATGCCAGATGATGATGCCTCAAACTTTAGAAGGATTTCCGGAGAAAGCCCAACGCTTGGCTGAGTTGAAAGACGGGTTAAATGCATGAATAGAGTATGTCAAGAAGGTGGATACATTGACCGCTGAAGACCTCCACCAGTGGATTGGCCAGGCCACTGTTCACAAACACATTTTAGAAGAAAGTCTCCGGGTTGCCAAAGTAGAAATTTCCAACATAGAAGAGGAACTCCCCAAGCATGAAGTCTCACTAAAGACCATGCAAGCAAACAATGTAATAAAGGAGACTAGTGCTTGGGAAAGCCACATAGAGGAGGCAGACAGGACATTAGCAGTCAACCAAGTTTCGACCTCACTGAATGTTCCAGTAGCTGCAGTAGCTTAGGTCTAAGTGGAAACGCGCACAATCTCAGAAACACCCGAGTTAACATAGGAGCCAGCCCCAGGATAACTTGCATTTGCTCATATATGTTTGATGAAGGCCAGCACGGCTCTTTGGTTTTTTGTTTTATGTGTATACCTTTGAGATATTAAAATAACATTTGGATTTTAACTCCCGTTCCTTTTTGTAATTTAATTGGGATGTTTATCCTTTTATAAAATCAGCACTACAAGACAAATTAAAAGAATGTGAACGGTTAGGGTATGGGTGGCAGCTCATGGAGCATTTTGTAAAACTATATATAGCTAGATTAGAGAGGAGAAAAAGACTTTTGGCACGTGAAACTTTTTCTTCTGATGTACATGAACTATTTCAGCTACACGAATAGAGAAAAGATTTTGGCCTGGAAGCTGGTGCATTGTTTGCTTTGGGTTGTGATGAATGATAGCCGAACTGTTTCTGCATGTTTCATACACATTCTGTGAGATATTTCCTAGCTTTTATGAACTAAATCTATGCTGTGAATGATCTTATTTCTTTGCAAATCTCTGTATCTCACGAGTAATGGAATGCTTTTATAAAAAAAAAAAAATCAGAGCTATCTTTGATATTATTCACATTCTGCTGAAAATACGTCTTGATGATTAATGGCTATTTGTTTAATTCTCCATATGTTTCTTTCAGTCATGTTACTCATATTTTAATTTCTGCTCCTTGCAAGGATAGGTTAGTTTAGGTTAAAATAGTTAGAATGGATTTGTTTAATAACAACCATTTAATTTAGGGCAAGTGCATATCATTCTCCAATATAAAATACATAAATGGTGGATCGGGTCACAACCGATAAAATAAACAAATCTTTAAAATCTATACGTAACCGTACCGTTAATTAGATGGATTCCCCACAACAAACCATGAGCGATCTAACTGGGCTTGCTTACCCGGGAGAATCCCTTGCTTATTGATGCTGCGATTTTCGAGGTATCAACAGCACCCGCATGTTCATGTTCTCTCAGTGGCTTAGGAAGTCAACACCATGCCACTTACAATTTTCAGTGCTCACATTTAAGGGAGTTAAGACTCGAGGAACAACCTTGTAGTTGTGGAAGTAGAATTTCACTCATCAGAACTGCTAACAATGCCACTTCCCTGCATAAAGGGGCATATGCAGGTTAGTCGTAGAGAAACCCATCAGCTAGGGACAGATTATGGGTTTGATTCCTAGCGTGTCCAATTGTCAATGTCGTATCTCAGCCAGGCGTTGAGGTTAATTCATGGGGTGGCCACGGGGCCTGACCCAAAGTGTGGCTACAAAGAGGATGTTAGAGGTAGCAATCCACACCTTGATATTGAACTGATAAAGGTGCCCAGCATGAAAGGGACATGTAGCTCATCAGTAGAGCAGCCGTGGTCAGGGTTGATTGATGGGATGGCTAGGAGAGCTGAGCCAAAGTTTTTCTTGGAAGGGGGTGTTAGATATAGCAATCGACACCTTGTTATCTAACTGGGGAGGGTGCCCAACATGAAACGGGCATGTAGCTCGGTGATAGACATAATGACCAAATGCCTTCACTAGTCAGTGGAGAATTTTCTTAGCCTGTTTAATTTTCAACACTAGACAATTTTGGAGTACAACTGCCAATGGTAATCAGTTGAGTTTGTACCTATAAGCACAGACTTTACTAAAATAAGTGGGACAAACAAGCATCTCAGAACTCATGCCTCTAAGCACAGGCTTTACTAAAATAGGTGGGACAAACAAGTATATCAGAACTCAGAGCTCCCTTCTAAAGGTGGAATTTGTAGCAATTTCATTGTTTCTCTAAGAAATTGTTCCATGGTTTCTTTGAAATTGAAGTAAGGCCTAAAACTGAAGCTCTTCCTGAACCCAAGCACGTGCTGCAAAAAACAGCTTCAGGTAAGGAGGAGGAAGAGGGGTACTTACACCTTCAACCAGGGAACCTTTCTCAATTAAAAATTTATATAACTGTATGAAGGAAATGCAAAATTATATATATTTATCTATTGCTTTGTCTGAAACTTGCTAATACGAAAATAATTGTCAGCATTATTTAGCAGATGTGAAAAATATTTTAAAACTCAGTCAACTTGAAAACATCTCTAGAAACTGCTTCTAGATGCACAACGAGGGAGTAATCTAATATTTCAAATTACCAAAGCCAGTGAGAATATAATTGAAACCGCTCATGTATTTCACCCTTTTACATTGCAAAAATCAAGGAGTCATCCAATTAATTAAAAATGGACAGTGGAACAGTACCTCATCCACAAAAGGAATACAATGAAACCGTAACTAAAGTTGCTCCTCTGCAATAACTAGGTGACCTGCTTGCTCAGGAATAATTATGTCTGTCGAAAATGTGTCCAAAGAAGCTTGGAGTTGACGATATACCCAAAATGATAGCCATGACATACCTGGATTAGCATGTGAAATTAGTTAATGTGTCCAGAGAAGCTTGGAGTTAACGATATATCCAAAATGATAGCCGTGACATACCTGGATTCACATGTGAAATTTGTTAATTGAGGATCTAAATTACAACATTTGGTCATGTGGGCTTCCATGTTGCCAACCAATTATGAGCAGTCCTTCAGATCTGTAGGGGAGGGAAGAACATAGGAATATGTATCACCATAGATGTATCACCATAGACCAGGTGCAAAAGAAAATTTCCAAGCTAACTCTGACTTCCTACTTTCTTAGGATATTTTACCCATGGTATACAACAATTTACCCTTAATATACAACAGCAAGAAGATAAATCAATGATGCCCTGGTCGAAATCAAATATATCAATGTTATTTTCACTTCTGGTGATTAGTGTAGCACTATCGGATAATATATATTCCACCGACTCCAGGACTGGTAAGATGAGAAAGTGGTGCTCATGGCTTTCCAGAACTTAAACGTAGCAATGTTCCGAAGCTCCATATTACCCCGCCACCATTACACTGCACATTTCCTGACCATGTGTGTTAAGCACCTGTAATAAATAACAATCCTTGCAACCAACGGATGGGTGCATGCTTTAGACACTTATAATGTTCTTCATGTCAAAACAGGTAAGCTTCACACTACAATCTGGGCTTTTTGCTAAGTCACATCCTCTTTACAATCCTCCCATGTTGTCTGTCAATATAACATTATATGCCACTCGCTGTCCGTTCCAATGACACGAGAGTCACCGTGTGACACGAGAACCAAAGTATGTTAATTGTTTCGACTACTAGTTGACAATCAATTTTTCTTTTCTTTTTGCTCCTTTTAAAAACGGCATTCTGTCATATATTTTTATGTTTTATATAGATTTTTAACACATTAATCTTATATTTTATATAGATTTTTAACACATTAATCTAGATCTTGAAAAAATGTCACTGCTTTCAAATATTCTTCTTTTTAACAAAATAAAAGCAGATCATAATTTAGATTTACAGCAAAATTATATGGATCATAAACAAGTTGCATACCGTCGTATCGTGTATGATTGTTTCCCGTATTATTTTCAAACAAAAATATTCATAACATCGATTCATATCAAAATTGTATCCATTATAAAGAAGTGGCTCATCATTGATTTATGTATTATTATTTCTCATTCTCATTTTTCAGTTTATATATATATACACTATCATAAATTTACACTATATAGTATATAAATAATTTTATAAAATTAAATAAAAATAATGTAATTTTTTTTTTTTACTTAGAAAATAAGTATTAAAGTTAAAAATATTATTTTTTATATTTTAAATATTTTGTTAAAAAAATATTAAATTTTTATAACTCCAAATGAATAAACTGTTTTATAAATTAATTAATTTTGATTTTTAGTAATAATTAGTTTTAAATACTATGAAATGTGAAAAAATCTCTATTAAATCTATGAAACTTTATTGTCTACTTTGTAATATTAACTACTTAAAAAAAAAGTCAATTAATAAATTATTGTTACAATAATTATATTGTCAAAATAATTGTAATTAATAAATTATTATTAAATATAATTTTTTATGATAATTTTTTTTTAAATCAATTAAATTATGTATGATTACAATAATTTAAAACTAACTCAAAAACTTATTAAACTTATTATTATACTGGTTTAGTATTGTCATTATTACAATAATAATATTATCATATTCAAATTTTTCTTTATCATTCCTTTATTCAATAATTAGAAGATGTAATGTAACCTAATTTTACATTATATTACAAAAAATTAAAAAACAAATTATGTAAATTCATAAAATAAAAAAATAGAATTGAAAAATTAGAATTGAATAAGTAATTTAAAAATCCATTTTAAATCGAGATTTACCAAGTCTATATAAATTTTTTAATTTTTCATCTTAAAATTATACTTAGTAGTTCCTAGTTTAGGATGGATCTATACATAAATTTTGTAATTTTTCATCTTAAAATTATACTAAGTAGTTCCTAGTTTAGGATGGATCTATGCTCTTATTAGTCCTTGCCCTAGGGAGAGACTATATGTTCCACCTTTACCTATTAGTATCAATATTTCAATTTTTATAAAGTTAAGTAAAAGTTCCATCAAAATTTGTATTTAATTTTGTTTTTTTGAAAATTTGTATTTACATTTGATTGGATAGAAGGTCTTGAATTGACCATTTTTATCATTGTCGGGCTTAAAAAAATTAAGAAAAAAAACAAAAATAAAATCAAGAACTTACTCTTACATAACCTTACCTCCACATATTTTTTATTACTTAACATGGAAGATTGACATGTCAATCTATCCTTTGTTGACCATAACTTGCCCTCCAAATGAGTTTACACCTGCCTAAAGCCAAGCTACATGCACCATGCTCCTTCCAAGGGTGCACGCGTAGTAGGATAGGAGGTTTACACTTTCCCAAAGGCAAGATGCTTGCACCATGCTCCTTCCAACTATTCACAAATAGTAGGATATGGAGGCTAAGTTATTCAGAGGCTATGTAGATTCCAAGATTTCTAAAGCTCATGAAAAATTGTTCATTTTAAGGTTTAGAGGTCGCCTTAGGTCATCAATATTTGTTGTAGAATATGTTGAGTATTGCCATTGCCTTATGTTGTAGGTGAAGGTCAATTTTAACATCGCACATCGCGGGGTGGAGATGCTACTATTGCTATTGAATACATCTCATGTATGATGGTAGGAATAATGGAGTCGAGGATCTCATGTATGATGGTAGAAATAATGGAGTCGAGGATGACAAAATCAAGGTTTATTTCTCAAAACATTTGCAGTGGTTGACCGGGACCTTTCGCCTTTGCCAGGATTGCGAGCTAATGTGGTTCAAACCCCTTCCTTGAATGCCTAAGACTCTTTAGCTCTGTGTTCTTTTAGTTTTGTTTATTTTTTATTTTTTACAATTTTTTAGGGTTTTTAGAAAAAATCCTAGGTGATTTTGATCAATAGAAATAGTAAATTGATAATATAGTCGGAAATGGAAAAAATAAAGTTGGTTTATTTAAACATTCGCAGTGTGGATGGAGAGCTTTCACCTTCACCAGGATTGAGAGCTAATACGGTTCAGGCCCCTTCCTTGGATGTTTGAAACTTACATTCTCCTACCAAATGTGTTTCTGGTTTCTCCTTTCAAATCAATTTAATAGGGTTTTTGGAATATTTGATTATTGTTATTAAATGACATGAACATTAATGGAATCGAAAATAATAGAATCAAGGCTTCTAAACATTCATAGTGGTCGACCAACAAATTTTTCCTTTGTCAGGGTTGAGCATTAATGCAGCTCAAACCCCTTGTTTGGATGTTTGAGAGTCTCATGCTAGATGTGTACTTTGTATTTTCCTGGTTCAATTTCTGAGGGTTTCTAGAAAATTTCAGTGCTTTTAAATTACATGAGAAATAATGTTATTAATGGAGCCCAGGTTGACAAACTAAAGGCTTGTTTCTCAAAACATTCACAATGGCCGACTAAGATGGTCTCACCTTCATTGAGCTTGGGAGTTAATGCGGTTTAAACCCTTTCCTTGGATGCCTAAGACTCTCATGCTAGTTGTGCCTATTTTGCCTCTTTTGGTTCAAGTTGTTGGGTTTTTGAGTTTGACGAGCTATCAAGTATGGAAACAATGGTATATTTGGAGCACTGACCTCTTCCATAGCACTTACCATCTTTAAAATATTATTTCCAACCATTTAGGGGTCAACATGAATTCAAGGGACTCAACTTTTGCAAATTTATCCATGCTCTCATATCCAAGATGCGACCGCATGTAGTAGTAATGCATTCTTACCTCAAATTGGCACCATTACACATAGGTGTTGATCACAATCTTACATATTTAGAGCTCTTATGGAATGCATTTGACATTTCTCTGCAGTACCCCTAAAATACTATTTAAATCAGTACCTGTGTAGCCTTTTCATTAGTGCAGGTTAGACCTTCATATCGATCCTCGATGTTCAATTAACTGTTATGTTCCTTAGCGGCAGATAGATACCCATTGGCTCGATGAAATTAACTGTTATGTTTCTTAGCGACAGATAGAGACGGAAGATAGATACCCATTAGCTCAATGAAATTAAATTCTATGTTGCTTAGCGACAGATAGAGACCCATTGGCTCACCCCACTATGAGAAACCTAGCAATAGTAGGAATCTTCCATACCATTAATCTTGGTCCTAGTCTTTTGTGAGTCTATACAGTTATGCAAATTTTTTTATCAGGTACGAAACCCAATTCATCTTAACCCCATTCTGTAACATGCCTGAAGCTAAATAGCATACAAGGGTTGGAGTTGGCGACAAATATTTGACTGTACTTGTGGGAGTGCGCTCTGAGTTAAACAACACTTCTATCCATGTAGGTTTCTTTTTCTATTTCAAGCAAGTTTTGTGTCGAGCTCTGGGAGGAAAAACTAGAAGAGCATCAGTTAGATGGGATATTGGCTTGACAAAAATTACAGTTTTTGATAAGTTGTCGACAAGGTATTCTGGGTTGGATATCCCTTCTACGATTAGTATCATTGAATGCCATCAAGACAAGGTATTCTTCATTTCATTTCAGAGAGATTTTTTCATTTGCAATCTATATGAACTCATTCTCTGGAACAGTATAGATGTTGAGTTACTTTTGCATTCTCAGTAACAGAACTGTTGAACAGGTGTATAAAGTTCTCTTGGGAGCAAAGATATTGGTGTAACATCTCGTAAATTTACAAAAAATTAAAATTTTTTAAAGTAGCAATAATCACTGAATTTTGCTAATGCGGAACATAAAGTAATAGTTAAATCTCTTAACTAATTAAATGATAATGATACATCAAAATTCTTAAAAACACTTTATGATGATAGTTGTATTTGCTAAAGCGGAATTAAATGGGTACAAATCTTTTAACAAAAGACAATTTATGATCATGACACAAAAATACACCTTTCAGATCTACTTGTGATTAATTGCAAACTACATGTTGTACATAGGTTTATACTATGATTAATTTCTTGATACAGTACTGACAGTTTGCTTTTGAAAGATGACGAAGGGGTCCTACGAGGTACCCTGGAATTTACTTAGCTTCGTTTAGCTAAAGCATTTGAACATGTTCCACTTGTGCAGAAACGCAGGTAAGAATACTACGACAATTCAAGTGTTTAAGAGTGAATAAGTTTTTCAATTCATCGTCAATATTAATGTGAAAAACCTCTTAGTACTGTCTTGCATGAAAGTTATAGAAGGTATGGGTTTTTGTCCTACTTTTTGTTTATGTGTTAGCTTATGATCTTAACAATGCTATTAAAATCCTATTGTCATTTGTCACACTGCAAGGAGAAGTGTGGTTTCGTGTATTAAACTTATACTATGTGACCTGGATTCCGACATACATATGGGATTACTTGAAATAGTCAAATAACTATAGTAGCTCCTATAATTCTCCACTTTAATAAGACATATAGAATTATGCTAATATAGTATCATCTTTTATGATGTTTTCATCATAGCTCTAATGTGAATTTTACTATGCTTATAGGATTGTGTCCTCCTATTATAATATTGGTGCATTATAATATAATGTGCAACTATATGATTAGATAAAGCAATATAACAAAGATTACAATGTTACACAAATAATGCATGCTAACTATACACTAAGTATCAAACCTTTATATGAAATATGACCTTAGTTATTTGTTAACTATAAATATATGTTATGAACTGTGTATTTGAAAGACCAGCACTAGGAAGATGTAATGTACCATATATTGTAACCTTAGTTGCTACCTTACGTTTTAACGACTATAACCAAAGATATCATATAACGTATTGACACGGTAATGGTAGGTATTAAATTTGTTGTAGTCATGTGTTGGCAGATTAAATGTGTCCCGTCCAGGTATTAATACTCCTTGCTAATATTCGTGGTGGAAAGTACTACTGGCTTATCAATGTAGCCAACTTCACGGGAAACTTAGTAGATGGCAGTGCAGGTAAACTAGTTATGCATGGTCAATATGTGAATCACCTCTGAGCTGGATTTACGATGGTGAGGTTATTAATGATACATTAATGCTTGAATGCTTCATAGAATGTGGTGCTAGGCTGGCTCAAATCCCGCCCGTTGATTTAGATCTATCTCGATTTTGGGACTTCAACCCTAAACTCACCACTACCTCTTTGATGAAGTGATTCTCGACCTTCATTTCGTGTGCTAATGGCAATGTAGAGAGGCAGATAGCGTGCTAAAACTTAGGGTTTGGAAAATGGTTAATTGGAGGACTCCTTCCTCGGTTTCGACCCTTGGACCTATAAGGGAAGAATTTATAAGATTCCAGGATCTGTATTCTTTGTAGAACCGAACCATGATATAGTTTTTGAAGTAGTTAAAAGGTTTTTATGTTAGTTTGCAAAGTTGAACCGGTGTTCGATTCTCCTAGCTAAGAGTGGTTATTCTTTGGGTTCTAACGCTTACTCTCTGCAATTGGTAGATGGCTTCGACATCATGTCTGCTGAAGGTGTTTCTAACTCCAAAAATACGTTAATGAAGGTAATCTGTTCGGTTGTCCAAAAGATAGTGGTATTTGTAATGTTTCAAGTTTAAACTCTGAGTGTTTCTTCATTTAACATTGCTTTGGTTTTTGTGTCAGGTGCATTCTTCGTCGGTAGTTTACAGAGTTCAAAGTCTCTGTGGATTACTGTTACTCCACTTACTTGGTAAGCCTCGGTGGTTCCTCCCTCGTAGGTTCTCCTTTGGCATGATTTGGCCGTTGTTTATAGTTCGGCGAGAGTTGGATTTTCTTCCCTTCGCAAGGGTAATGGCCGAGTTAAAAAAAATGTTTTGAACAATATTGTAAGAGGATAAATCCTCAGTTGATGTTGCTATTCGGATCAATGGTGTTTGCTACAACAATTATGATGACTGTGAACTTGTTTTACGATGTGGTTGTTTAGATGAATGACCCTATGTGGTTTTGGAACCTTGAATGGTTTTCAATGTAAACTCTGCCAAAATTTTGATTATACTATTGAACATGAAATTCGAGAGCCGAGGTTTCACTCGCTTCTGTAAAACATGGGCAAGTCTTGTATCGAAATGTTATAATTTTATTTGAATATTGAAATGAAATTTTGTTTGTTTAAATGATAATTTGGTTTAGAAAAACAAAAGTTGTCCCCGACCGAGAGCTGTAGGTTGCATACTTTTTGGTAGATAAACCCTGTACTTCGTATCGTTTTTAAAATTTGAGTTTGGAAGATGATGTTGTATAAATTGATATGTTATATGTTTAAAATGGGTATAAGCCACAAGGTTCGATCTTGTTTCAACAAATGAAACCCTACCCTATAGGTTTCGTTGGTAGCTCTAATAGTACCAAGAATTCGAACCTAAGCACCGAGCCTTAACCTATTCATCTATTGGTTTTCAATACTGTTTATGTTCTTACTAGGGTTATAAGCTCCCTGTTAGATAACGATACTAATTTCATGTTTTCTGTTAAGTGAGGTTAAGTGCCTTGCTAGTATTCTCAACATGAATGATAGATAGTAAGGTTAATTAAAATTTTGTTTAGAGTTTTGAACCTATGTTTGCTATACCTTCATAAATCGTATCTGTCTTTGTCATGAATGGCTTGATATGAAAATTATTGAATTGTATACTAAATGAATGTTTAGAAACTAGGGTCTGAAAAGTCTTAGGGTTTTGATTCTATAGTGAAAGTGTTTATATTTAATGATTGAAATCTATACTAAATCAAAATATGAGAAAGGAGTATAAAATAGAATAGTGATATTTAGTGATGATAAGTGTTTATTTATCGTTTGTAAGTAACAACTCTGTATAGAGGAATATTTGTAGCTACTATATTTCTAGACCATAAAATGTTTGAAGCCAATGGATTTATAATAATGGAATGCATAGTATTATCAGCCGAAAATAGATAGAGTTGATTTTGAAAATCTAGATCTGTGCAGAAATAAAGTGTTTTTCTTTTATTATGAAGTAGAGGAAATGCTATACATCTGTTTATAATATGCTGTACTATTTCCTAAGTTTTAGACATATAATTGAAATGGCAGAATTTAAAAGAATCCCTACAGTTTTAATCTATCTATTATTTGGCATTCTACCCTTCATTCATCTATATTAATTCTGCTTTTCTATACTAGAGTACTATACAGAAAACAGTATGGGAAAAATACAGAAAATATTTTAATCATTCATCGTATTTACTTAACCATCCTTAAACCATATCATCTTTAAGTCAGAAATTGAAACAATTTCTTCTGTATAACTGTAAATAATAAATCTACAATACAAAAAATCATTTAACTGTAAACAATAAGATAGAACAATAGAACCTGATTGACTGTAGGAGAAACAAACAACCCAAGGAGCCTGTTCCACCCAACCTATTCCTAAAGACAACCAAATTACTTACCTTAGGACCCCCGAGTCTGTTCACTGAACCACTAGGAAGAAGAATCTGTAGAAGCTTTAGGTCGATCCACTTGCAGCAACAAAGTAGTTCATCTAGTCATATAGACTTAGCAGTCAAAAAGACCTGCACCAACACCTCTGGTTATTTCAGCAGCCTCACAATGCACTTCCACTTAGCCTCGCTATTTGAATCTCTCAGTGATCACCCGATACACTTGAGGAATTATTTCTGTAGAAAATAATTTAGAGTTTCCTGCTCAATTCGAATTGCCTTTCCTAGGATGCCTAGGCCTTTTAGTGGTTAACTTTGTTATTAATGAGCCATCAGCTCTCTTCCACCCACCTGGGGGATAATGCCACAAATTTAGGGGTAGTTGTCCGATAACCAACAGCTAGTGGTGGAGTGCAAATGCTGACATCTATCCGATGCCTTCTAACAACTTCCATTCCTCCTAGTGGGTCAGTGAACACTCATTTAACAGTTCCCTTGGGTGTTTGTCTCCTGTTTTAATTTATTAAATAATAATAATCAGTCATTACAATCATCCTTGACCAATATTTGGTCATAATTACAAAAATTTGTAATTATAATTTAATATAATGTTTTTGCAATAAAAATAAATAGTCTCTAAATTTGGGTAGGTGACAATTGGCTTCTTCAGGGAAAACAGACATTGAGATGTTTTCTCTGGGTGATAACATACTGGGAATCCAAGGCCATCTAGAGTATACCATTGACATTTTGTTCAACCTTGTCGATGTCCTTATTGATAAGAATCTAATCGAAGTAAGTAACAATAAGCATGGAAGTTGTCCATACTTTTGTTTGCTCTCATTACTTCGATTCTTTCAGGTTTAAGAAAAAGGAAATTTGGGGACTTATATTACCGCCCTGTGCAATTTGCAGCAAAAGCAGTATCAAAGTTAGGATTGTTGGATCATCATGTGGTTTTAAATACACAAAATACTCAGGAGATTGATACCATACTTGTTTTACTTGGTTTTCAAGAGAAGAAAAGCAAGGAGGCCAAGACTTCTTTACAAAACAATCAACCTGATGCAGAAATGAGGCATAAAATTTACAAGTTATTTCTGAAGACATGAAGAACAACGAGTCTTTACCAACCGCTAAGAGTTAGGGTTGGGAGCTGCATGGAATTGCTAAATTAATTTAAACATACGATATTAGGTGACTGCTAATCGAATTAGACTATATTGTGTATGATATAGTGCTCTCAAATATCAAGTATTTAACATATTAGTTGTTTGCTCGAGACACCAAAGCAATTTGGGTGCTATTTTTTTAGTTTTGGTATTACCCTAACTCTACCCGTTATTTATTGAAAAAAGTTTAATTTGAGATCAAAACATTGGACTTAGTTTATGGCTTTACACATTGATTTATTTTTTCGATCCTTTATACTAAATTGCAAAGCATTTCACTATTTAAGATGTTATTAACAAATATTTTTAAATATCTTATTTGGTTAAATTAAAAACCAACACAGTCATAATTATTGTAGTGTACTTTTTGATAAATAGTACTCTCATGTGAAGAAATGTATAATATAAATATATGTTTGTATGGAAAATATGTGGTAATGACCTCATGGTGTTTTGTGACTAGCCATGCACACTTTTTTTTCACATTTGCTCGTTTTCAGTATCTTATTTGCATATATATTTTTATAATAATAATAAAATAGAATATAAATAAAATGATTTTGAGAAAGAAGTGACTTGTCAAGTTGAAAAATGAAAAAAATAACAAAATACTATAAAAGGTGGTGAATGTTTCAAAGGACCTATTCCCTTTGAAAAACATGTTTTGTTACTGTCATGTATAGTTTTTTTTACATTTGTTGGCTATCGATAGCTTATTTGCATATAATTTTTTTGTTAATAATATAAAATAGAATAGAATAAAATTATTTTGAAAAAGAAGCTACCTGTCAAGTTGAAAAATGAAAAATATAACAAAATACTGCATATATTTTTTTGTTAATAATACAAAATAGAATAGAATAAAATTATTTTGAAAAAGAAGTTACTTGTCAAGTTGAAAAATGAAAAATATAACAAAATACTGTATATAAAAGGTGATGAAGGTTTCAAAGGACCTATTCCCTTTGAAAAAAGGTGACTTGTAAAGTTGAAAAAAAAAAATACTAAAGAAAAAAGGTGACCTGTAAAGTTGAAAAAAAACAAAAATAACAAAATATTAAAGAAAACATTGGTATTTTTTAAAAAGTGTGGGTTGGGATATGTGAAGCTGAAGAGCATACAAGGGTTGGAGCAACAACAAAGATTCTACGGTTATAGTTCAATGGATACTCCATATTGCTGCTTGCAGTTGGGATGGACACCACGACAAGTAGTGGTTTATGGCATTCTTCATGGATACGATATCATGTAGTCAATTAAAATCCTCTTTCAAGTGAACCTCATTTGATAATTATGCATGAACGACAACTACATTGCTATCTAGGTACTAGTCAGGGCTAATTTACACTAGCATCCAATCCCTCCATTGTTCTTCATGTTCTTATTAAATGTAATTTGGATTCTCAAGACAATATTATATTAGAGGCAAGATTTTATGGTTATCATTTCAGAGTGGCTTGCAAATTGTCCTGTTTGTTTTTCTTCATTTTTGTAATATATATATTCTTTTTACAGTAATACTTGGTTGAATTGTTTCAAAACAAAGCTATATGCAATCCCATGAAACAAATATATATGTGCCCAATCTTGATAATACCAGTTCCCGAGCTTGATAATACGTGTTTGACACATATATATGTGCCCGATGTTTTTTCATTGAATTTTAATTGAGATAAGACATCGATTGAGCCAAATTCATACCTTCTGTTGATTGCAATATATGTTTTAAATGATATATTTTATCCTCATTCCTCATGCAGGATCACACTACAACTCAGCTTGAACTATATTTGTTTCCCCTTTTATTTCTTTCAATTGAGGTCCTTATTACTTTGATAATTGATATATTATTGTTTTACATAATTTATATATTGTGTTATGTCACATAAATTTGTTCTTTGTTTGGATGGGAGGGTGGTCACTGCAGCAAGACATGAGAACCTCCTTGTTGTTGTATCACATGCTTGAATTCCACTTTTATCTGGAGAACGGTTAGAGCTATTATGTAGAAATTGTCAAGTTAATTTATTTGGGGTTTGTTTACTTAATCATATCTATTTATAAATTCATGCTTTACGTAGATTTGGATCTTAAATTCATTATCACTCTTCCTCTTGATCCAGCTGCTACGCTTTATTGTGTATAACATTTTTGAAAAAGCTTTCCATCTCTCTCATCGGCTTCCTTTAAGCTCTAGTTCTCATCTGACATAAAATTTCAGTTAAATAGAAACTGGTAGTGCTTTCTTTTACTTTGACTCGTATGCTTTTGCTATATCCACCTAAATATGCTTTTTCTATATTCTTTATTTCTTCCTTGGTTGAAGACCCATGATACTGGCCAAAAACAACCATGCAACAACATAACACTTGGTGTACCATAAAATGTTAATAATATAGTTTTTTATAGCAATCATGTGTGTATGTGTGTTTGTGTGAGAGAAATAAATCTGTGATGGAGATTTTCCTTTTTATCTCAGAGGGTTTGACAATTTCTTCAAACTTGCATAAGCTTATATAATGTAAACTTGTTTTTCCATCATAAATGCTTATTGTCGATATCATTTTTTTTTTCAATTGGATAGATTCATTCCGTTAAAACATTTCAAAGATCATATGTTTATGGCTTAGTTGGAACAAAGATCATATGTTTATGGCTTAGTTGGAATCAGTATTATAGTATTTTGTGTCAAATGGATCGCTAATATCATGCATGTCATTTTTTTTTCAATTGGATAGCTTTATTATGTTAAAGCATTTCAAAGATCATATGTTTATGGCTTAGTTGGAACAAAGATAATATGTTTATGGCTTAGTTGGAACAAAGATCATATGTTTATGGCTTAGTTGGAATCAATATTGTAGTATTTTGTGTCAAATGGATCGCTAATATCATGCATGTTTCATGTGTTTGTGGTATAGTTTCTTCATAGATTTCATTGTAATTATGTACTATACATTATTTTGTTCAATTTGATTTGGAAGCATGCATGATGATATTGTTCAATGTCATTTGGAAGCATGCATGACAAATCTCTTCTTGTGCTATGTCTTCCACTACATAGTTGGTCGCTATGAAGTGGATGGTATATATACTATTCCAAGGAATAACCTAAGATAATGATGACAAGAAAATATAATAGATCAATGAGTTACCAACCTTGCGATGTTGAAGGGATGCCCCTTCCTAATACAAAGTTCAAGAGGTATATGCTTTACAAACAAACACACAAATTCAGTACCATTCTTCATATCATGATTTAGCAGAGTTCAGATCAACAATCTACACCAAGATGAAACTGGGGAAAATTAAATTTATTCATTTGTTGTGTAATAGATATAATATAAAAGATGTATAATGTATTTAACTACCCTAGATTAAGTAGTTTATAAATGGAACATACTTTATTTTCACCTCTGGGTGTCTACATGCTTAGGGTTTTCAAAATAATAGTTTTAGATAATCTTTGGCCCTAGAATGTACTACTCCATTTTTTTTTCTATCGTGGATATTGATTTGAAATTAAATTATTAATTATTAACTATGAATTAAGGTAGGTTTGATGATAAGGTATTTTATTTGTATGAGGAAGATGTTTTCAAATGACGTGTTATATTTGTTTTACAAGGGTGATTCCATGAAGATGGGTAACTCTTTTTGGCCAAATATGATAGTGAAAAATGGAAATTTTATCCATGTATCAAATTGAATCCGTTGAAACTCATATTTGCCAAATGAATTTTGACATGCGGTTGAAAAACAAAATGTAGAGAATTATGTTGGCTTTCCAATGATATTTTTTTCGAAATATTCCAATGTCATTTATCATGTCGAATTTTCATTTAATGAAACGTGTGTACTTAAAAATTTGAAGAGCAATTAACAAGTAGTTTGTGTTTGTGCATGATAATTTAATGTTAAAGTAATAATTAAAAAAAATGAAATATGTGAACATGATCTAGACATAATGCACTAGGGCTTACATATTTTTCTTTTAATTTTTCTCGAAAAAATATATTTATTATTATTTTTCTTAAATGACCAATGAATATTTTAGTCGCATTTTGCACACATGTGTGTTCGTGCACCAAATCTTTTAATTTTTTACATAATTTGAAAAACTAAAAATACCCTTTTGAAGATGACGCGTTTATCTAGGGCTTGTGTATTTTTTGAAATTTTTCGGATGTGTATTTTGAATTTTGTGAATTTATCTTTGAGCTCAATCGAAGTTGTCGGCATGGTTTTTTAGAGCAACTTTTAGTAGAAATTTAAAAACAAAAGACATATGAAAATAAAAATTCGTAAATTTTATCTATCTGGATAGAGGACTTGTTGACGAATCCAATGGTATCAAGTCCGCTCATTAATGAGCATTTAATGACATGGTTTAACTCTGTGGAAGGAAGACAAAAAAACCATTCTGTAGGGAAAAGGGATATCGGCCTGTTTTTAAGCCCTCGATCGAGCTTTTTTAAATACCTCGATCGAGGGCTTAACAGACCCTCGATCGAGGGTTTAACAATACCTCGATCTAGGGTTTAAAAATACCTCGATCGAGGTGTTGTTAAACTCTCGATCAAGGTATTGCTCGATTGAGGGTCTGTCAAAATGGCTTGGTCGAGGGTTTCTGCGTGTAAAAAGAATCTATAAACACCGGGGCAAAACTGCGAAAGGAGTTAGCAACAATTAATGTTGCCAACTACCCTTCCCTTGTAAAAACATGAACAAACATCTATATAACCAGCAAACAAGAATTCACAAACAACAATTTACCTCATTGCCATTTTTTTCTCCATTAGAGCTTTGTCAATTTGAGCTTGTTGAGTTAGAGATTTGTAATTTCCATATTGCTAAATTAGATCTCATTAGACATGTAAGATTTCTTTGTAGGCATAATTCAAGATTTCATACTAACATTTTGTTGTTTGTTATAACAATTTGAAATTTTTTTTGTTTGTTTTCATTGTAAATTGATTCATGTAAGATTTTTTTGTAGGCATATTTGAAGATTTCATACTAACATATTGTTGTTTGTTATAACATTTTGAAAAACAATTGTTTATTTTCATTGTAGATTGATGGGGAATAAAAGAAAAAGACAAAGAAAACATGCTAGACAACAAAATGTCAATGGAGAACGTGAGAAGAGTAGAGAACGAATGAGACAAAAAAGAGCAAGGTTGAGAGATGAAGAAGATTCACATTTGGTGCAACAAATTCCAATGGAGCACAACCAAGGTAAATTATTGAATTACATGTTATCATAATTTAAATATCATGCTACATAATTTACAAAATTAGTAACAATTTTCCAATAAATTTAACGAAATTTCATAATTTAATTTGTTTCATATTTATTTGTAATTATATTCTTATTTATTTCATCAATTTTTTATTTAAATTTTAAAGTTTGCAACAATTTTTATGTTAAATGAACAATTTTCAAGTGGCTTTAAACAAATGTTAAATTAGAACAATTTTCAAATGAAATGAAACATGTAAATTTAGATTCTACTTTCATGTTAAGATATGAACATATTTTTAAATATTTTCAAATTATTTCAAAGTTGCTAACAATTTTCAAATTATGCTTCAAAGTCGTTTTAACAATTTTCAAATTATTTCAAAGTTGCTGACAAATTTCAATTTTATTGTCCAACAATTTTCAAATGAAATTTGTACACAAGTAGATTCTATTTTCAAGTTAAAATGTATGTACATATTTATTATTTTCAAATTTATAAACTTTACTAACAATTTTCAATGTTATTAGAATAATTTTCAAATTAAATGTACACTTGGACATTATTTTCAAGTTAAATTGTACATATTTAACTAATTGCAATTTTTTAAGTTACTAACAATTTCAAGTTAAATATAATTTCAATTCTTGTTTTGTTAGAAAATTCAATTTCAAAACAAATGAATGAATATTTTGAAATGAACATGTTGTGATAGTTATGTATTAGTTAGAATTTATTCAATTTGAAAACAAATGAATGAATATTTTCATAGTTATGGTAGTTGGCAATATTTTCATAGTAATGAATATTTGAATACAAATGAATGTTCAAAGAGTTAATTATAATGTTTACATTAACAAAATTCCATCAATCACATGTACTTTTATTTACATATAACATGACATATCGCCATGATAAGATTAATGATTAGAATCATATGTTTTGTTAGAACAAATTAGAAATAATTATTTGCAATGTTTGCAACCTTGCATTGATATGTGAGACATTATTGATAAAAAAATCCTTAATTTGCAACTCATGATAAAAATTACAATTTCCATAATTGTTTATTGTTGAAATTGCAAAATCATCAACTAGTGAAATTCTAGGGTAGAAGTGTTGTAATCATTTATTCTTTTTGATGATTTGCAACTTGTATTTTAAATATTTATTTGTTTATTTTATACCATAAAGTTAAAATAACATTTTTCTTGTAATGTATTTAAGTAAAATGGACATAAATTGCATAAAGAAAATTTGCCCACAATTATGTAATGTGATGATTATAAATGATATTAATTTTTATGCCCACAATAAATTTTATCAAGTTATTAATAATTATCTTTTTTTTTAACAAGAACAGGGGAAATAGATATATTTATAAAGGCTGTGCACAGCCATTCATTACAATTTTTCACAAAAATTTGACAGAGTAGCAAGTGCCTGAGAATTTATAGCTAGAGATTCTATCTGTCTGCCTGTAAGAGTTCTAAACAAAACCTTACTAAAACTGTTCAAAGTAGAGCAGGAATAAACCCTGACAAACTGCTGGTTTAGGAATATACAAAAAAACATAGAGTCTTACACATCAAAAAAGTGGAACCTGAACTGAGACTGCTAACTATCCATATTTTTTAAGGTAGACAGATGCCGCATCCTGCCTTTCCTGCTTTATCTCCTGATTAACCGTCAGACTGCCATGGACGGTGCTTCCCTACGATTTCCTGGTGATGACTGCAATGTCTTCCTGCATATTATCCACCTTGCCCATCAATTCGAATAGATTTCTCTCCAGGTCGTCAATTCTGGAGTCCTGGCATGCGAGCTGGTTCATGGTGTAGCTTAGATCCTTAGCCATTTCCTCATTCTGATTTACACTGGTGCATACTTCATTGTAGGTGTTTCGCACAGAGAGCTTAATATCAACCATGGTGCGACTCAACGCGGCTATGGCCGCCATAATGTTCTGCATAGTGCCCGCCCTGAGGTGGATTAACAATCCGGGACGGGAGGATGGAGAGCCCAAGTCGTTGAGGGAGAGCCGGTTCATCGCACTGGAGAGGGGACGAGCCATATCTTGATACTGCGAGGGAGAGGCAGATGGCCGAGTTAATAACTGCTCATGGGAGCTGACAGCACCACGAGGGCCCATGTGCCATGCGCGGTGGAGAGGAGGGCGTGTGGCAGGGGCACGCGAAACTTCACCTACGGAGGAGGACGGGGACAGGGGGAGGGGGACCCTCAAGCCACTATGCCCCTTCAAACCCATAACAATAACATTTTTTACCATTAAACAATTAGATTATGGTATAAATTGAAACCCCAGGGCACCATTAAGACCCTCCATGTGCCCGATATCTAGCAACGTTCCTTTGTTGGCCGCTTCATCTGCTAACTTGTTGTTCGCTCGACAGATGTGGAAGAAAGAAGTCTGAGAAAAATGAGGATTAGATTTTATTCTTTGCATGTACCTGTAAGCTCTAGATCCTTGTGGGGCGGCACCCCTTCTCATTGTTTGAATGACATGTCTGGAATCCCCATAAACTCTGAGATTGTCAATGCTGAGGGAGGAGATCATATTGAAAGAGAAGACGAGAGCTAGCCATTCAGCTTCATTGTTTGTCCTGATTCCTAATCCCCACGAGAAAGTTTCAATTTTATTTCCTCCGGGATCAAATAAGACCCCACCCGCACCTGCCACCCCATATTAATAATTATCTTGAGTTAAATATATATACTTGATTTTTAAACTTTACAAGTAATTATCAAACTAAATGTACAATTTCAAGTTGCATGTACATATTTAGTTGTTTTGAAATTAGGTTGTACAAACAATTTTATTGTTTTAATGTATTTTCAATACTTGTACATTTTTCTCAAGTCACTAGCAATTTTCAATTTGTTAATTTACATGTACAACAAATTTCAAGTTACTAACAATTTTAAAGTTAAATGTACAACTTGTATTTAACATGACATATCACCATGATAAGATTAATAATTAGAATCATATATTTTGTTAGGACAAATTGAAAATAATTAAATTTGCAATGTTTGCAACCTTGCATTGATATGTGAAGCATTATTGATAAAAAATCATTAAATTGCAATTTATGATAAAATTACAATTTCCATTTAATTGTCTATTGTTGAAATTGCAAAATCATCAACTAATGAAAATGTTAGTTTGCATTAAAAATTATGAATTTCTCCTCAATCATATCACTATGTAATGTTTTTAATTAAATATCGTATTCATCTCTAAATCAATGTTTTTTTCCCCACATTTAGAGTATAATAGGTATGTTATCATGGGTAGAAAATCAATCTTAAATTTTTATTTCATGTATATACAACATGGGATGCATGATGTTGTCCTTGAAATTCTAGGGTAGAAGTGTTGTAATCATTTATTCTTTGCATGGTGTTTTGCAACTTGTATTTTAAATATTTATTTATTTATAAATTATACCATAAAGTTAAAATAACATTTTTCTTGTAATGTAAAAGTAAAATGGACATAAATTGCATAAAGAAAATTTGCCCACAATTATATAATGTGATGATTGTAAATGATATTAATTTGTATGCCCACAATAATTTTTATCAAGTTATTAATAATTATCTTGACTTAAATATATATAGTTGATTTTCAATTTACTAGCAATTTTAAAGTTAAATGTACAAGTTACTACCAATTTCAGGTTACAAACAATTTCAAATTTTACTAGGAATTTCAAACTTTAATTCTAGAACAATTCTCAAGTTTAATTAAGTTAGCAATTACAAGCATCTGTTGCAAGTTCGTATCTGGGAATAATCCCTGTCCGTTTAACTGTGGGAAGTACTTGGGCATAAGCCCTAAAACTCATTGTGAGGAGTACCATAGGAACCCCAGAGTAGCTGGCGCATTGAGAGGACCTGCCAGCGAAAAGGGAAACGACCCCTACCTGATTGACTAGTTTTTCCTCGTGAGGTAAACCAAGAGCTGTCGTTTCTAGCCAAGCGGTTATCAATTTTACCTGATCCGTGGAGTGAAGGGTACTGCCCCAATACAGAAGCCATCAGACAGCATTGGTGGCCGAGTGAAACACCTGAACTTTTAGGAAGCCGAACATACCTAGGGTCCATATCTATTTTTAGTTGAACTGTTGTCAATCACTTCTACGCCATTTCACTAACACCTCAGGGTTTTGGTGTAACGGTTCATATCATTTGAGCAATTTCAAATTTCAAGTTACTAGCAATTTTGATTTTTACTTAGAACAATTCTCAAGCTAAATGTATTAGTTGGAAAATTCAATTCACATGAAATTTTCAATTTTTCAATTTTTCAATTTCCACATCAAATTTCAAGTTACTAGCAATTTTAAAGTTCAATGCACAACTATCAAGTAACCATTTTCAGTTTGTTAATTTACATGTTATGCAGGAAGAGATTATGGTCAGACATCACATCATGGTGATCAAGAATCACATGACCCTGTGCCCCTTCATGATCCTGATCAGCCATCACATGACACCTTTCCCTCTCACATTGAAAATATAATTGGGAGTTGCAGTGAGGTTGGAAGGGGTGAAAATTTTCTAGAGGATTGTGCAGTTGTTTCTGCACAAGAAGAGATTGGGAACTCGATCCCTGGTCGGAGAGTTAGAGAGCATGTCAATAACATAATCAAGTCATATTTTGAACAACATTCAACGATGGCACAAGCTCAAATCCTACATGGGTTGATAAAGCACAAAAAATTGAAACGTGCCACAAAGTTGTTGGGTTTTCAAGATGTTAAAACAAAAAAGACATGCGAGAATGCAATAGAAAATGTAAGAATTGCATTATCTTCATTTGGAAAATAAAGAAACAATGATACCTGAGTTGCTCGTAAGGCAATTACAACGGCTGTTGTGGCACAAAGCACCTCAAGAAATCGAATTGTATCAACAATGGCATCATTGCTCAATGTTTAAAAAAGAACATTGCTCAAATATACTAAATTCAGGGTCCGGATAGATGAAAGTGATGAAGCTGCTTGTTGGGATCTTATTTGTAGGGAACCCTATCGAGATAGGATGGCAGCGGGCATTAGAGAGAAGGTGATAGAGTTTTGGGATAGTCATTCTTGTGCTATTCCAGATCAAAATCATGTCTAGTGACAACGTTTATCCAGAGGCATTTATCAGGAGCATTGTAAGCATGTGATGGAGATGACGGGAGCCGCACTTTACGAGGAATTCCAAGAAACCAATCCTGGTGTTCAAATATCATTTAGCATGTTCAACAAATTGAAACTGTGGTATATTAGGCCGAATACGATTCGTGACACTTGTTGCTGTCGGTACCACGTTGAATTTCAACTATACTATGACACATTTCTAGATTTTTGCAAAAGGAACTAGAACGGTGTACTAGCTCCTCACATAGTGCGAGATTTTATTTGTATGATACTATGCAATAGGAATCCTGAACACATGTTTTTCAATAAGAGGTGTGTAGGTGGGAGAAAATTCCATGAATGCGGTGATTTGACATTGTTCCATAGGAACTTTCCTATCGATCCAATACACCATGGATTGTCAGATATCACTGTTAGGTGGAAGAGGTACGAGTACATCACCATGAATCCAACAACTTCTTCATCTGTGCCATCCAAGAGGATCGACTTGCTTGATGATGAGATTCCTGTTTCAAATTTCATGGAGAAGTTTCAAACTCAAATTTATAAATACATAAAGCACTCCCATAGGTCTAGGTGGCAAGCTTCAGAATTCAAACATTCCCGTGAGGTATTTGAGCCGGGCACAATCTTATCAGTGGTAGACTTTGCGGAGAACTACACCTTTGCTCCTCAGAGAGAGATACAGATTGAGTACTATCACTCCGACCAGGTGTCTATATTTGTACATGTATTGTACAGACATGCTCAGGAAAACATTGATGGTAGGGATAGCATTCCCTAGTCACGTGAAGTGATCAAGGAGTACCATTTTTATGTTAGTGATGATCGTGAGCATGACACATTGTTCGTTCAACACTGCTTTGGGTTGATTTATGATTCATTCAGGCAGAGAGGCGTATCATTTACTGAACACTGGATTTGGTCAGATGGGTGTGCAGGGAAATTCAAGTTAGCACACTCATTTTATTGGTTGAGTCACCTGCACAAACAGACAGGAATCCGACACACTTGGAGCTTTTTTGAGACAGGGCATGGGAAGGGTGAACATGATGGCGCAGGTGCATGTGTGAAACGAGCACTTCGGAGGTACCAGATGAGTCATGGTGTAACTCGACTCAAATGCTCCACTGAAGTAATTGATTAGTGCACACGTCATTTGGGACATCAGGGTCGCAAACAAGCAAGGCCGGTGTGCAGGTAATAAACTCCAAACTCAATTAATAAGCTAATAAAATTAAATATCAACATTTCCAAAAGAACACATGTACTCGATAGGAATTTGCATAAGACAAACTGAATTCCATGCTGGTTCTTCTGGGATGTTGCCCTTGGAGATGTTAATAGATCCATGCCATGGTATTGTGACACCATCCCTGGTACGAGGGAATTGCATTCTGTTTGAAGTAAAGATATGGGGGACATATTTTCCATTGAAACGAGGAAGTATGCCTGCTTTTGTGATTTTTTCATTGATGCAAATGGATGTGGGCTTGATCACTGTGAAAATGATTTATATGTCAAACCATGGAAATATGTATCTCTTAATCCAAAGGGCCCACATCCAATTCCAACATGGCAAGAGATGCACACTAAAGAGGCAATGGTCTCATTAGATTATGATCGAGTTTCCGATATGGTTAGGGAAGGTACAAGAGTCTTCATTAAGTTAATTAGTTCATTATATCTTACACATATACAAATGTTGTATAAATTTGCATGTAGGTCATTTGAATAATATTTGTAATGTATCTTGTAAGTAATGTATTCGTTGTCATTGCACCCCTCCACAACCAAGAAAATATTGCATACTATTTGATGCGGTGCACGCAAATAAAGAGTAGATTGGTGCGACCCTACCAAGATGGGGACTTCACATACCAGGTTGGAGACATGGTTCTAATGGGACACTTTTTTGAAAAAGTGAAAAAACAGGGTGCTCACATTATTTACAGAGATTTTATGCCTGGATATATATCATGTCAATAAAGTCATTTGGTGGTTGCAGCTTGGATACCTCTAACAGAAATCAAGGTGAAGAGAGGTGATCCAAAGAGATGGAAGATGACAGAAGCTGACCATGATCGTATTATGGAGACATGCATTCCTATAACCCATTGGCCAGATGAATGAGTTACATGTATGCCACTTGCATCATTGGCATAGTTTTCATGTTGTCTTGTGTAATATTTTTTTGGAGATTTTTGTGGAGGTTGTTTTATAAATGTATTTTTGTAGATGCTTTAATGTCAAGAATACAAATACTAGATGGGAGGCTTTTGTGAAATTTGGGTCATGGTGCTCCAATGTGAATACACTTGAACATGTATATGTTCTAATTTTAGATTTTGATTTCAAATACAATTGTAATGTAATTGAGAATTTAAAATACATCTATACAATGTGTAATGGTAAAATTTAAATTTTGAATTGTACAATGATTACCATTTTGTGCAACATTCTTTAATATATGAATTTAGAAAATTTTGGGCATTATAATTATTGTTTGGACCACACATTCTTGTATTGATAACCTATAATTTTTTCTATTTAGGACTATTGTGTTTCCCTTCATTGTTCATAATCTATCATTGAAGCTTCAACCAGAGGTCTCATACATACCCATGTGTGGTATATATGTGACTCTTCCTTAGCTATATTTTTTGTGACGTGACCACAATCAATCCATAGTTTTTAATTTTGATTACTAAGGGAAATGAAGGGCACCAAAACACTCCTTCAATTTGATTTCCTTCCAAAGCAATTGATCAATAATTAGATTGACCTTGCTAGTATAATTTTTACATTCGTGGGTGACATTTAGTTATGGTGATTTGGTGGTTGAAAATCCCTTTGCTTGACACTTGTTATAATTCACATAATTCTTGACTTCATTTGTTATAGACACTCAAAAAATATAATAAAGTTCTATAATTTCTTCGTCTTCCTCACTATTCACAAATGGTGGTTATTTATCTGAAAAAATAAGTTATCAATGTTACATGGTACTTGTTAGACATGTCCATGTTTACAAAAAAAAATGTATTGAATAATAAAAAGAGATGATACTAATTAGATATGTCTATGTTTAGGAAGAAACATGTATTGAATAATAAACAAAGATAATAATATTTCCATATTAACTTGACTTTATTATTTGAAAATTGTCATGCCTTTAACATATAAAGAGATAGCTTGTAATCTACTAACCTTTATTTCTATCCCTTACATATTCTTTGAAATTTGTCTCTATAATTACCTATATGAATGCAAAGGCCAAAACCAATATCCACCTCCAATAGAATGTTCACACTCAATATTCATTTAAATAATAACTCACAACATCAACTAATCTCATGAGGATGTTGATCCATCTTCCACATTTTATTTACATTTCATTTTATGAAGTAAAGATGTTATGTTTTCCCCCAACATATTGCCTCGAGACGCATGTTCCATTAGTCATCTTGAACCAATTATTTATAAAAGCATTAAGAAAACAATTTATTAATTAATTTGAATCAGTTATCATTATAATAAAATTTTAAAGAAATATCAATTGAATAAAATAATTTTTATTTTAGAATATTATTACTTAGTTTGAATGTTTACTTTCAAACATTATTAATTAACTTGAATGCTTATCATTACAATTAAGTTTTTGTTCTTAGCCAAATTATACTTAAGAGGCTAGAATGCTAACAATAAGTTATGTCTAATCATAAATAATTATTATAATAATCATGTTTTAAAATATTTTAATTATATGAAATCATTTGTACGAAGGAAAAAAAACTCATTAATTAACTTTGGATAATTATCATAATAATTGAAAGTTTTTGTAGTAAATCATATTATATTTGAGAGTATAATAAGTTTTGCACTAAAGCATGTTATATTTAAGAGTACTTGGTCACATAATATATAGCCTTGAGGTAAATTACAAAAGGAATTGCAAGAATAATCATTAACTTTACATACTTGCATTCAATAAAAAGTTATTTTGTACATGTTGATGTGAACATTCAACATACAAGCATAGTACATGCATCTACCATAAATCATAAATAGTTGTACATAAATCATATGAAATAGTTGTACAAACATAGTTTCTACCATAGTTGTACAAGCATCTGCTATCAACATATTTCCATTTCTT
This sequence comes from Larix kaempferi, assembly GCA_027924585.1. NCBI lineage: Eukaryota > Viridiplantae > Streptophyta > Pinopsida > Pinales > Pinaceae > Larix > Larix kaempferi. The sequence continues at coordinate 4,044,235 of BSBM01000482.1, forward strand.
ATATTAACTAGGTGGTTATGCCCATTGCCAAGAAAACAAACCATACCTTTATGACTTTAGATTAGAGCACACACTTAAAAGAAAATAACACAAATATTACCTACATACTATATAACTTGTAATTATATAATTTTGTCTCAAGGGATATTTCACACTCTCAATGGACAAAAACATTCTTATATACAACAACACATTGAATTTTCAATTGAAATTACACATTAAATTTTCTATGTGATTGAATTGGAATGTGGAAACTGTAAGTGAATTGTAATGTGTAACAACATAATGCAAAATGTCAATTTCAATTTTCAATTTCAAATGTATTCTAATTTTAAATTTTGATTTCAAATACAAAATTGAGAATTTAAAATACATCTTTATACATTGTAAAATTGTAAAATTTAAATTTTAGATTGTACATTGTATCATAATTTAAAATTTTTATTTCAAATGCAATTTTAATGTTATTGAAATTGAACTTGTAAATTGGAACAACACATTGTATTCTCCATTGAAATTACACATTAAATTTGAGATTTTAATTTTAAATTGTAATTGAATTGGAATGTGTAAATTGTAATTGAATGGTAATGTGTAGACAACATAATGTAATCAAAATTTCAATTATTAATTTCAAATGTATTCTAATTTTACATGTTGACTTCATTTCTGCAATTGTAATGTAGTTGAAAACGAGTTTTTAAATTGCAATTGAATTGGAATTGAAATTACACATTAAATTGGAATTTTACATTGTAATTGAATTGGAACTGTAATTTCAATTTTAAAACGTAATGTATGTATTCAATTCTAAATTTTGGAAGATGTTCTCTAATGTAGTCGAAATTTGCATTTTAAATTGAACTAAATTGTAACTAGACATTAAATTTGCATTTGAAACGACAAAACATAAATTTGTAACTGTAATAACTATGTCCAGATCTAATATAAAAAACAATGGATTTCAAATCATATACAAAATACATATGAAAACATCAATATGATAAAATATACAAAATATCCAAAAGTCCATATCCAAAGTCCATATATGATAAAAGTCCATGTATAAATGATATAAATCCACATCCAAAACATGATAACGTATATATAGATCATCCAAAACAATATAATATATAAAATATGAAAATATCCAAAACATGTAAATGCATAGATCATCAACTCATCGGCCACTACCCCCACGAGGCCTGTCATCATCCCTCTGATTGCCCTCCTGTGCAGCAGCTCGCTGCTGTCTCTGAGACTCTAAACCCTCAAGGAATTGTGCCATACCCGTCATGTCAATGGTGATATTCGAGATCTGGGTAGGAATACGGGTAGATGGCCCTTCATCAGGATAATGTACTCGAGGTACATCCCAACTATGTGTGAAATCCATTGTAGCATTGACACCCGCCTGTTGCGATGCCTATGTAATATGCCAAATTACATGTAATAAGTTAGATTTATTAAAATTAAAACTAAATTTAACATAATTTAAAAGCTATCCGTAAAAAATTGAAACATAAAGTACAAAAATCAATTACTAAATGTGACTAAATAACAGGAATTGGAACATAAATTAAAGCTCACATGTGTCTCTGGACCCGGCTTGTCAGAATCTTCACGGTCCTCATGTCCATAATCAGGATCTAACGCCTTTCCATTGCCCTGTACAATTTGAAATTCATTTGAAGTTAAGATCTACAACATAAATCTTGAAAATTAAGAAATAAAACACAAATTATTTAAACTGAGAAATAATATTCAAACACAAATTAAATTGGAACATAAATTATAACTTACCCCAACTGGCGGACCAATAGATGGCTCGCTAGCAAAGAGTTGATCCATGAATGGGGTCCCCTGCATGGATCAATAGAATACGACTCCCTTAAGTATTATTGACCATTCAATTTGCGACATTGATATGATGTAACATGAAGAACATATATACATAATTGTACAAAAGTATACCTGTCATGTAGTGACGCATCTATGATATAACTGAAAGTATGCATCTCGTGTTGTCTCAGCATACCGTAGTAGGGTCTCGCGATCAAAAATCCTTAGCATGTCACTAGAGACATGCTCTATCTCTAGCTCTGCAGGTGGAGGGGGTGGTCTAGATGCCTCTCCATGAGCAACAACAGCAACACTGCCCAAGGCAGTGAACAACGAGTCTGCAAGGTCAGCTCTACCCTCTACAGCAAGCTGGGTGATTGTTCCACATCCCCCGACCCGATAACCGCCCTATCTAGAAGCGGTATCAACCTTAGAGCGGGTGGCACAAAGGCAGGGTCTCTCTGAGCTCCAGGACGTTGGTAGGAGCGTCCCCTACCAGCCCCATAGAACTGGGACCCTGTGCTAGTGTAATCCGGGTGCATGTCCAAAACAAACTCTACATAAACATGTTTTGAAAAGTACAACGGGACTTGGTCATGGTGGGGGAACATGCCCCACGCTCCCATGAATCTATCATATATATGTGGTGCAGCGACCTCCAACTTAAACTCCATGAGTCTAAGCGGTTGACCAGGGGCACGGTCAGGAAGGATGTCGAATAAAGCACCCTTGATGTCATGCCCTCTTATGGCGACTTTGAAATCCTCCCATTTGTGGATCCCAATGACACCACCTCTCCTCCTCTGGCATGAATGTCACCAAATGTCACTGAGAGGTCCTACCCTCCTGTAGAGGGTCAACATCTCATCAATTGCCGATAACATCATCGACAAAGATAGCCGTGTGGGAGAATCCTCCCTCAAAGTGCTCACACATGGGCTCACCCACTCTCGCTGGGAAATGATGTCAGCAAGATTGATCTGTGCAAGCTCATCATCATACGATTCCCTTGATGGGGCACCTGCGATCCAAACCAAAACACAAATGTTACTAAAAATATATATTATAACTTGCAGCTGAAATTCAATGCATTATATACTAAAAATTTACCTTAAATGTGCTAACAAAAAATACGCACCTGATTCACTTGTGTCTTTTTGCACATCCTCCTCCTCGGGATCCTCATGTATGTCATTGGGATGAATCGACCCTGGCCTGGCATCACTCCTCGGTTAATGGGAGCGTTGTCGATGGCTTCCCTATCGGGCGACGTCAGATCCTCTTGTGCTTTGCGGAGCACAAAGCACCGAATCTCTCTCTTCAGGACTATCTGCATCACATTTCAATTTCTAATTATAATTTTCTTTCAAATTCTATTCCAAATTTCACATTTCAATTTCAAATTTTCTCATTTCAATTTCAAATTCTATTCCAAATTTCACATTTCAATTTCAAATTCAATTCAATTCAAATTTCAAATTCTATTCCAAATTTCACATTTCAGTATATACATTAATGTATGAAAATTTCATTAATATTATGTGTTTGATACAAATCAATTTTCATAAAATAATGCAATTTGTGGAAAACCTAGCCTGGCTTCCACCTTTTTCGCTTTTGATTCATCTAAAAATTTGATTGGAAAAAATTGGAGCAACCCTTCAATTGCAAAGTTATAAAATAATTTTCAATTTCATTATGGATAGGCTTGATGCAAAATTAATTTTTTTGAAAGGATAAGGTTGTTGTGCCTTTCTATGAAGGGAAAAATGGGTTTTGATGTGCATTCAAGGTTTCAATTTCGAAGCATGATTAGATAACAATGTGCTCCACCTAGAGCATGGCTCTAATACCATAAAAGATTGTAATTACCAACACAATCATACACTGCATATTGGATCTATTATATAGCAATTGAATCCTACTAACAACCTGTAACAACATGATAATTTTTTTCTACATAATTGAAATAGCTCCATCCTAATCTAGTGCACACACACATCAAACTTTTGTTGGTGTAGTTATTGGGGAGTAAATTAATAATCTAAACTAACAATAAAAATGTGGATCCATGCGATAACATAAAGAGTAGAGCATTGTGTAAAGTTAGTCACAGCAGATCTAATGAACAAATAAATCAGTCACAACAGATGAATAAGAAGATATGGTGCAAAACTGTGCAAAAACATGCAGCAGTGCTCTCTATCCCAGAAAGGGTGAATGAATTACAATAGATTACAATACAATCCAATATCTGTCAATGGCAATTCGAATTGACTAAGTAGGCCATTCGAATCACTGAATGGAGTAGCTTGACTCAATCTAGGAGTCCTCATCAATCATCGGTGTTGCTCATCAATCACAACAAACAGTCATCCAGGTGTCAAGCTGAGTCTAACTGATCATAATAAATGTAACTGAAGTGTGTAGCACTGATATAGGATCTGGAGGCTCAGTGGGGGCGCATGGGAGGCTAACTGGAGTCAGAGCAAGTCACCTAATCGAACTGGAGGTCAATCGGAGGTGAAACAGTCAGTCAGGAGTGAAATCGGAGTGAAATCAATCAGAATCGGAGCTAACTGAATGTAACTGGAGTGAATCTGCAGTGGTAGGTGAGCAAGTGCGCCCTTCTCAGTCAGTAGGTGAGAAGAGGGCGCCTTTCAGCTTAGGAGGGCTAAAACTCTGTGGAAAGTGGCTCCCGGGTGCTAGAAGAAGGTGGATAAGGTGCTGGAGGCATCAAACTGGTGACTGGACTACATATCCTGAAATAGATCATGCAAGATCCTGAAGTAGATATGTATCCCGAAATAGATGATCCTGAAATAGATATGTATCCCGAAATAGATGATGGATATCCGAACACCCCCCCTCAAGCTAGACTATGATGTGCCAACTAAAATAATGTGGGGCCCTGGTAACTAAGACCAAAGGTCACCCCAATACAATAATCCAAAAAATGCTGAAAAAATAAACTAAGTGAGGAAAGAGGGAAAACCCAGTGGGAAGAAAGCCCCCCCTCAAGTCTAAAGCATAATAATGAATCAATCTGTCTCCACCATGATGGAACTCACCCCCAACAGTGAACGGAGGTAAGAGAACTTCTTCTCAGTGAAGCTCTTGGTGAAGATGTCTGCAATTTGCTCATCAGTAGGGCAATATTGCAGAATGATGGTGCGGTCATGCACCAACTGTCGAATGTAATGCATATGAATCTCAATGTGCTTGGTCCTCTGCCGCTGAACTGGATCTGTGGAGATCTTGATAGCACTTTGATTGTCACAAAATAGGACAGTCGAAGTAGTGCCACCAAAACCAAACTCGGAAAGAATACCCTGCAACCAAACTGCCTGAATGCAGGCATTGACTGCCCCTCGATACTCTGCCTCTGCTGAAGAAAGTGCAATGGCTGCTTGCTTTTTGCTGGACCAGCAAATAGCACCATGACCAATCATGAAAACATAACCGGAAGTGGACTTCCGATCAATGCTATCACCTGCCCAATCTGAATCAGTAAAACCAATGAAATCTAGCTCAGAATCTGCAGCATAATGTATGCCAAACTGTCTCGTACCTTGCACATACTGCAAGATCCGCTTGGCTGCTCGCCAATGAAGCTCATGTGGCTGCTGCATATATCTTGACACGGCACTCACGGCATATGAGATGTCAGGCCTAGAGTGTGTCAAATAAAGTAGTGAACCAATCAACTGTCGATACATACTGCAATCTGCAAGCGGTGTGGAATCTCCCTCCTCAAGACTGATTCCTGAGAGGAATGGGAACGGGGCTGCCTTACATTCAGCCATATTAAACTTTAATAACAGGTCGGAAGCATATTTTTGCTGAGATATAGTGATCCCATCGAAATTTTGAGCTATCTCCAAGCCCAAAAAGTGACTCAGCAAGCCCAAATCGCTCATGTCAAAAGCTAGATTTAAGGCAGTTTTTAGCTTGTTTATTGAAGTAAGTGTGCTACCAGTAATAAGCAGATCATCAACATAAAGTACAATAACCAACAAATTACCTTTAACTCGCTGAAGATAGACATTCGGATCAGATTTGCATCTTTGGAAATTCTGAGAAAGAAGGAAGGAGTCCATCTTTGCGTACCAAGCTCTTGGGGCCTGTTTTAAACCGTACAAAGACTTCTTCAATCTGCAAACCAATGATGGATCTGATGTATAACCCTCTGGCTGCTGCATATAGACCTCTTCAGCAAGGTCTCCATGTAAAAATGCACTCTTCACATCCATGTGATGCACCTCCCAGTGCTTGGATGCGGCAATAGCTAAAACAAGGCGGATGGAATCCATCTTTGCAACCGGTGCAAAGGTCTCTGTGTAGTCCACTCCTTGGACTTGGGAAAAACCTTTTGCCACCAACCTTGCTTTATATTTGCTGATAGTGCCATCAGCAGCAACTTTATTACGGTAGACCCATTTACACTTCACTAATTTTCTTCCAGGTGGAAGAGAAACTAGCTCCCATGTATTGTTCTTTTGAAGAGAACTGTACTCTTCATCCATGGCATCTTTCCATCTCGGATCTCGATGGGCTGAATAATATGATTGGGGATCTGAACCAGCCATCAAATAACAAATCTCAGGAAGAAATGGATCAGCAATAGAAAGAGCCATACCTGCCCTTTGAAAGTCTCCTCTTGTTCGTCTCGGATCAGCAGGATTTCCAAGACTAGAACCAGCAGATTGTAGAGTATTTTGGGCCCACTTTGGTAACTGAGGGAGATCTGAATGGTCGGATTCCGAACCTGATATGTCATTATCATCATATGCTGCTACAATATCAGAAATATCAGAACTCATACCTGCATTATCGCTGCTCGAATCTTCTTCTGGTGAAGGCGGTGAATCGGCAGTTTTCTCCTCAACTAGTTGCAATTCTTGAAGCGGTTCTTCAAACTGCACACTGCGCTCTATGAATATCTTTTTAGATCTGATATCCATGAGTTTATATGCTTTTGATTCTTCCCCATATCCTATCAATATGCACTCGATACTTTGTGGATCCAAAGCTCGTCTCTTCTCAGAAGGAATTCTAGCCCATGCAGTAGAGCCAAAAACTCTCAAATTGGACACATCCGGTTTGTGACCAAAGAATGCTTCGAAAGGAGTCATACCTTTCACGGATGAATGTGGAACTCGGTTCTGTATATATGCAGCAACATTGATTGCTTCAGCCCAAAGATTTGCAGCCAAACCTTTTGATTCAATCATGCATGTAGCCATCTCTTTCAGTGACCGGTTTTTCCTTTCCGCTACACCGTTCTGCTGGGGTGTGTAGGGAACTGTATGTTGGATCTTGATTCCGCTTTGGGCACAAAGTTGCAGCAACTCGGACTTGATATATTCCCCACCATTATCAGATCTAAGAGCTTTGATCTTGCTCTCAGTGGTGGTCTCAACAGAAGCCTTAAAATCCTTGAATTTTCCAAGCACTTCTGACTTGTTTTTGAGAAAGAATACCCATGTAAAGCGAGAATAATCATCAATAAATGTCAAAACATACCTTGAACCATTTAATGACATATGGGGCAGCGGACCGCTGATATCAGAATGGATCAATCCCAAAATAGTAGAGGCTCTGCTAGCCTTGCCGCGGTCGAATCTGTGCTCGGGGTGCTTCCCAATAATGCAACCGGTGCATATTCCCTTCGAGGAACGGAGTTGTGGCAGCCCATCAACCATGGATTTATTTGATAGCAGCAGCAAATACTTATAATTTAGATGTCCAAATCTTTCATGCCAAAGCCTACTAACCTCATTACCATGTGTGCGAAGAGCAGTGGGCTTTGCAAGCGGAATAAAGTGCGAAAACTCATAACATTTTGCAGTGTGGTTTGCCTTTCCAACCGCAACTAGTCTTCCACTTTTGATATCAGAAATTTCAACTGTATTAGGGCTGAATGTGACTTTCTTTGGATCACCAGTATGTGTCATTTGATAAACAGAAAGGAGATTCGAAGCTAAGGAAGGCACATAGAGAACATTCTGAAAGCATCCATGATCTACATGAATCGTACCTTTGCCCTTTGAAGAAATTTTTGAGTCATCTCCCAAATGGATGGGGATGGAGCTGTTTGGATCGAATGAAGAAAAAGAATCAATATTTGCAGCCATATGATTTGATGCACCCGAATCTATCAAGAGAGTGGGCTTCGAAACCGTTGCCATGAGTGCTTGTCCTCTTTCATGATCGTCATTCCGATCCTTCTTCCTTGCACCGTCAGGAAGGGTTATGTTGTTCTTTTCCAAAAGGAGGGCCATTTGATCTATAGTCTTCTTCATACATGAACTTTCGGGATGAAAGCCACGGTTACAATAAGTACATTTAGATTTTTGGTTACCTTCTTTGCCCTTTTGCTTGGATTTCGAACTGGATGGTGCATCCATTTGCTTGCCTTTATCTTTTTGCTTGTGAGGCTCGAATTTGGGCTTCTCCTTCTTTAGCTTTCCTTTACCATTCGAGATCTTGGGTCCTTGAACAAATAGGGCTGAATCTTTGGAGCTTATGGACCCCATTTGAATCAACTTGTCATGCTCTTTCGTAACGGACTCAATGAAGGCATTCAAGGTAGGCATCTTCCAATTCGGGGTAGTTAGCCGACCGGAATTGAAAGTGGAGACAAATACCGAATAATCTTTCCCAAGCTTGCTTAGAATGGAGAGGATCAACTGCTTATCCTCTTTGATAACACCACTGTTCTTCAATTGCAAGTTCAAGTTCTTGAATTTTGTGAAGAATTCATTGATGGTCTCGAAATTTTCAGGATTAAGGCCAATCAATTCATTCTCTAATTGAAAAGCCCTAAGCTCATCCTGCTTGCCGAATAGTGTCTCAAGTTGCTCCCATATGGCTTTTGGAGTCTTCAATCCGCTGAGATGGAAGTGAAGATCCTTGGAGATGGAGAGACAAAGAAGACCGTAAGCTTCATCAAGCTTATTGTAGTGTTTGGTTCTTTCTGCCACATTGTTTGGCTCCAATTCAAGACCAAGAGTGACTCGGTAGTATCCTTTTGAACGTAATATGATCTCCATATCATCTTTCCAATCAAAATAATTGAATGGGGTGAGGATAGGCTTTGAAGAAGAGTATTCCATTGCTAGGAGCGAGTCAAATGATGAAGAAGAAGCTTGCTTGCAAACTATAGCGAATGGAAATGCTGTAGGGAAGCTTGCATGCAGAATGTAGCGAGTGCACTTGGAGGAGATAATTAACCTGCAAATCACATAAGAACAATCACAATAAGGTCGAACAATCCACCCTTTGAGAGTTGCATCACACCTGGGATTGGATTTCAAGCAATGTTGAATGGGTCCAATGTATCAAATCCAGGAATTATGTGGTAACTCAAGCTTCTGGAGTGGTATTGGAATAATTTTCAAGCTTTGCATGCACATGAGCGAATGCCCTTGAGATATCTCATGCCAAACTTTTTGCAATTTTTAGCAATTCAGTCAAATCTTCTTGTATAAACACCTGTAGAAAAGAGATCTTGTCCCTGCAATGGCTCTGATACCATGTAAAGTTAGTCACAGCAGATCTAATGAACAAATAAATCAGTCACAACAGATGAATAAGAAGATATGGTGCAAAACTGTGCAAAAACATGCAGCAGTGCTCTCTATCCCAGAAAGGGTGAATGAATTACAATAGATTACAATACAATCCAATATCTGTCAATGGCAATTCGAATTGACTAAGTAGGCCATTCGAATCACTGAATGGAGTAGCTTGACTCAATCTAGGAGTCCTCATCAATCATCGGTGTTGCTCATCAATCACAACAAACAGTCATCCAGGTGTCAAGCTGAGTCTAACTGATCATAATAAATGTAACTGAAGTGTGTAGCACTGATATAGGATCTGGAGGCTCAGTGGGGGCGCATGGGAGGCTAACTGGAGTCAGAGCAAGTCACCTAATCGAACTGGAGGTCAATCGGAGGTGAAACAGTCAGTCAGGAGTGAAATCGGAGTGAAATCAATCAGAATCGGAGCTAACTGAATGTAACTGGAGTGAATCTGCAGTGGTAGGTGAGCAAGTGCGCCCTTCTCAGTCAGTAGGTGAGAAGAGGGCGCCTTTCAGCTTAGGAGGGCTAAAACTCTGTGGAAAGTGGCTCCCGGGTGCTAGAAGAAGGTGGATAAGGTGCTGGAGGCATCAAACTGGTGACTGGACTACATATCCTGAAATAGATCATGCAAGATCCTGAAGTAGATATGTATCCCGAAATAGATGATCCTGAAATAGATATGTATCCCGAAATAGATGATGGATATCCGAACACATTGATCCCTCAAAGAAATATGAGAGATACTCCCACCCTAGCCCTTTGCATTGCTTTATGGAGTTAAGGATACAATGAAGGAACAATACACTAAACATTGTCCTCATGTTATGAGTTTGGAAGGAAATAGAAAGTCATGAATGAGAGATAATTGGGATATGTGATCCCAATGTTGCAACTATGACTTTTAATTCAACCTTCGACCATGTCAAAAAAGTCACAACCATTTATTAAAAGATTTGATTGGATGAAATTCCAAGGAGAATCCTGGTTTTGTGAATGCCTTCATTAGTTGGAGTTCTAAAATGGAAGTAACATGTGGTTGACCTTCCAACCAATGTCCATCGTAGATAAATTGTAAACCAATGAATGAAGAATGCCATTTTTTTTTCTATAGAAGTAGGATAAGGTGTAGGAGAAGCCCCAAAATCATATGATTCATATTTGAGATTGTAATAAGGCTTCTGAGCTTTGGTCATTGATATTGAATAAATACAGTAGACATTATTGATATGTATCTTTTTTGTGAATTTAATATGATAATTGATTTGGTGTAATTTAGTCTATTTATCTTTTAAATTGAAATTACAATAATTATTTTATCTTTCAAATTAAAATTACAATAATTATTGATAACCTTTGGTCTCGTGCCTACATCAAAGATAATTTGTTGAGAAAGCCTCAAGCTAAGTATTAAATACAAAGACATTTCAACATATGAAGGTTTCTTGATTAGTGACATTCAAACATTTTTCATCGAAGAATTGAAAAGGAAATCCCTTGGGCAAAACTATATATACTATTATAACTCCACCCATGTAGCTTTCATACCTACTTCATCTAGACATTAACCATGAACTTTACGATGTGCTCTACAGATTATCCAAATTGTGCATTTAATATATACAGATACATCAATATAAATATCCTTAAGGGAACAATCATTACCTTCTCTAAAGTGTGTTTTCTAATTCGTATAACAATGTTGCTATAAAATAAAAATGACAAATCAAATCATCTATGTTTTGACATTGTTGAAATTTTAAATGGCTCTATGCAACCTTATGTCATAGTGGACTGTACATGCCCACTAAACTAAATAAAATAATAAATACTAGCCAATAACAAATCAAATTACCCATGTTTTGACATTGTTGAAATTTTAAATGGCTCTATGCAACAACCTTATGGCATATTGTACTGTGCATGCCCACTAAACAATATAAAATAATAAATACTAGCCAAATCATAATTACATGTACACCACAATTTCAAACATAAACGTTAGCTCTTGTCCTCAACTTTGAGGATAAATTTATTTGATTTTAGAAAACAATATTATAATGGTAGTGGCATAAGCTTTTTTTATGCTTCATCATTGCTAAAAATGAAGAAACAAAATAGGCACTCATGTGAAAATGTTTGTATTGCATTGTATGCAAAGCAACTTTCTTCATGAAAGGCCACTATTGCTAAAATTGAACACACAAAATAGTGTCTCCATTAGTGGAAACCTTATATTTAATTGTTTGTTATGGAGATCACATGTGATCATTACACATCAAGATGCATAAAATATTGCCCATAAACTACGTGAGACATAAAACAAATCGAGAAACGTTGGAGAATGTCAACAACACTTCAAATTAATAAGGTTTTGTTTTCTCAAAGAGAAGGTGTTGTGGGAAACATAGTGGGGCAATCTTTTACTAAATGAACTTTTTTTATAGATTATGTTTTGGGAAGAATTTATGTTTTAAAAAACATTTATTCTGAGGTAATTTTTTGGTTTCATTATCAAATGTTGATAAGGTTGTCATTGTTTTAGTTTTGAAGTTCGATATCTCTCAAATCAAAGAAGAAGATATATAATTAATTCATAGGTTTATATGTAATTTTAATGGATTTTTTCAAAGTTGAAAGATATTTTTTTTATATATTTAAGTTTTAGGTTTCCTTTTTCATGGATTTAGTGTTAATTCAACTTTATGATAATGAATTTTTTCATTTGAGAATATATTGTAGAGATGTATTTGTTTGTTGTTATTGAAGCAAGCCTTTGGTTCATGAGAAAAACATGCATCTCTTCTTAAATTAGTGGATTCCTAGGTGAATTTGTATTTTGAATAAATGAAAAATGATCAAATGATGAAAGAATTATAAAAAGTTTTGTTTTCACTATTTGGAAAATTCACTAAGTAGAACCATTTTCATAGTTTTGATTTGGGTAAAATTGCTTAGTCTCTCTTTCAAGTTAAATTCTGTCATATTCATTGATAATACTCTTGACTATGAATATATATATTTATTTTTACCAGGATTCCTTTGGACAAAGCCCCTTGGCATTGCCATTGTCATACTCAAATACAAACGTTGCCTTAACTAAAAAGTGAAGAAACTAAAACCAACTTAGTACATGGAGTTGATTGAATAAATTTATGATGCATGAGCACCGTTGGTTTCGAGCAATTGGCATCAACCAAAAAATATTTCAATTATGAGTTAGTAGTACTGTAGGTTGGATAAGATGGCTATGTATCCTTTTAATACAAATCCATTCTATAAATTTGTGTTGATGCAAAACCTATCTTGTCATGAAGACATAAACCTACAAAACTCCTTGGTTGTGGGAATGGCCATGATACCAATCAATGCTATGGATCCCACATAGCCATGAGTGAATCATACACCCTTACCCATGTGTCATGCAATGATTTGAAATACAAAAAATGGTCTAAGGCGTAGGTCAGGGGATTCAATGGTGGAAACGATTAGATGATTCAAAGGTGTTTTTATTGTTGAATTGCAGTTTGTATTCCACAAATATCATGGAAAAATCTAATCCAAACACATGTAGTCTAGTCCAGCAAAATGCATTTGTAGTGGCTTATATCATTTAGAGACATCATCTAATGACGTTAGGCCACCTAATGTTGGGAATTTTTCCAAGCTATCCATTATGGTTCCAGGCCAATTTATCTTCATTGATGCTCACATTGTGGACATACTTTTCATGGCCTAAGAGGAGATCCTATTTAGGACAATTTGGCAAGTTAGCTATGGTTATGGTTATGATTAATAATATATGATTATATATTATTAATATTCATTTTTTAATTTTTATATTATATTATTAATATTAAATATATATTTTTTTAAATAAATTAAATAAAAATTAATAAATAATATATGATTATATATATTATTAATATTCATTTTTTAATTTTTTATTAATATTAATATATGATTTTTTTTTCAATCTTTTTGGCATTCTCAGAGGATTGAAAAAAAATTGGCAGCATTTCTGCTTGCAAATTCACATACCAAATAATTTTAAAACAAATAAATGCAAAATAAATTTAAAATCCTAAAAGTATTTCAAATTTAAAATAGTTTTGGTTTTTGTTTTGAAATAGTTTTCTGTTTTAGGTTCAAAGGGTTTTTTTTTTCAATCCTCTTGGCGTTCTCGGAGGATTGAAAAAAAATGGGCAGCATTTCTGCTTGTAAAATCACATTTTAAAATAAAACCGGTAGCATTTATGGGGTGAAATGCTACTGGTTGATATAAAAACAAAATAAATTAAATAATTTAAACAAATAAATGACAAATATGTAAAACCCTAAATCAATTTCAAATTTGGTTTTTGTTTTGGTTTGAAATGGGTTTTTGTTTTGGTTTCAAATAGGTTTTTGTTTTAGTTAAATCAAATGGTTTTTTTTTTCGATAAATTTGGTTTCAATGGTGGTTTTCGGTTTCAATGGTGGTTTAGTTTCAATGCCTACATCCTAACCATTTCTAGAAAACCAAATTAAACTTAGATTTGATAAAAAACACAAATTTATACATAAAATATGAAATATATTTTTTTTAAATCACAAAACAAATGGGAGATTTCTACCCACTTGGTGGAATAGATGACATGATGGCATTGCTGTGGGGAGGTGGCGTCAATGTGGGGGAGGTGGCATCGGGCAGGTGCTCGGTCGAGGTCCCCGGTCGCTCTATCTCTATCTCTGTCAATGCACTGCACAAAAACAGGGCCGGCTGGGCCCTGATTTGTTTGTTTTTCTCTGTCGCATTCCCTCGATCGAGGTTTTGCTCGATCGAGGGTCTGTCAATTGTTGGCAGCCAGCAACAACTTCTTCATTTCTTGACAAAGTGAAGAGAGATCAGCTCTATATGTAATTTGTCAATTCAAAATTATGTTAGAGCTCCTTCAGAATCTTTGATTCTGAAGGTGCTCTTAATCAAAGAAAAGTAATTTATGATTCTAGGGCTGATAGGAACTTGATCATTAAACTTGGTTTTTGAACAAGGGTTAGATAAGTTTCGTAAATTCTCATTAAAAGTTATTTAAAATATTGAAACGAATTTATGTGACTTAAGGGGATTTGTGTCAAAGAAATATCATAAAACACATTGTTTAGGGTATTATTAGTCTTAAGACTAAGAGAATTTAGGAAGTTAATATCATAAAAAATATCCTATTATGAACTTTGTGAATATCATAATTAATCGATAAATGAGGTTTGTATAGGAAACGTTTCACATATGATAAATACCCTATATGATGATACATATTATAGTGTGTTAATAGGATGTATAAAGGTTTAAATTTAGTGTGGTACATATATATATAGTTTTGTATATATACATAAAATAAACACCAAGCTGGCCATTTGATTAATTCCTACTTAACATTAGAACGCAATTTACTACTCTTCAAACCACTACGTAACATCATAAAGTAGGGATGATTGTTTGATGAACTGACCATGCACTAAATCAATGGTTAAATCAATAAACGTTTTGGATCGATGAGCTGGTATGGAATCGTGGCTTTCACCCCTTGACAGAGTCGACAATTGTATACATTTGGCAAAACCATGTTGACAGTGTTAATTGCTAACAGTCATTTCAAACTACGCCATTGTACTATTAATTATGAACCACTGTCAATAATCAATGATCGTAATAATGGTTCTATCAGTCTTCGTATCGCTGGTTCGCCAAGTTAAGTGGTGATTACTACTAGGCATGGTTAAACGTAGATAAGTTGGCATAAGTTATGGTGTAGTATGAAAGTTGTAACATTTATCACTATCCCGCTAAAATGGTAGGTTCAGAGATTTGATTTGTGATCAGATTTGAAGCATGTGAAGATTTTCTAGCATGTCGTGTGTGTGGATACCTATTCCCTCTGTTTTCACTTTCCCTTTCATTCCACGACTAAGCCCAAAAAGTGCTGAAGAAACCATGTCTCCTTTGAATCGTTTTGAAATATCAGGGTATGAAATTATTGAAGCCAACCAGGAGGTTGCCCAGAAATTCGAAAAAATGGGATGGACACATTTCTTTCAAAGCTTTGATGGTCATCATGTGGAGATTACCAAAATGTTCGCAATGAGTTTTAAAGGTGACAGGGTGCGAATCGGGGGTTTCGAATTTGTTATCAATGAAGACAAAATTGCTGAAGCCACGAAACTTCCTCAGGTGGGAGAACGCTGGTTTAAGGGCCTTATGGTTGATAAGAAGAAGTGTTTGGCTTTGTTAATGCCTTTACCAGATAAAACGAAATTGAGGGTAGGCGTACCTGTAAAATTTCTAAAGCCCGAGTGGAGAGCTTACTATGAGATCTTGGTAAGGTACGTAACCTGTTGTGGACGTTTTTCCCCATTTGCACTTGTACCATTTACGGTTGTTGTTAGCAGTAAAGGGTTATAAACTTAATTTGCCCTTCTATCTTTGGCAAAGCCTTAAGAAAATGTCACAGTCTGTAAGGAATTTCAATAACCCTGACAATAGTCTGTGTCACCATGGATTGATTAAAATTTTACTGCAATTCCAATTATCTGCAAAAGGTCTGTCTTGGGATAAATTTCTGGTCGATTGTAAATTAGGGCCAACGCAATATTGGCCTAATCCATCTCCTCGAGCTCATAGAAAATGAAAAGTCATAAATCGTGAGGTGAATAGCTCGGAGGATAATGAACCAGAGGCCGTAAACATGTCCGTAGACGATAAAGTAAATGAAGACGCTGATAGGGTTTTAGTTCCTTGCAATTCTAGGGAAATATTAAAAGAACCCGAACCTGGTAAGAATGATGGCAACCCTGTAAAATTAAAAGAGGGATCAGTCGAAGATGAAATTGTTAAACCTGATGACTGTGATAAAAATTCTATGCATAAGTTGAATCATTTGGCTCGGGTTTGTTGTGACAAGGAAGGGTTGAATGTTGAAAAATTATCGTTTTCGCGTAGAGTCACTAGAAGCATGCATAATCTCCATTCGACTTCAAGGTATAGGTCTGATCCACAGACTTCCAAATCTACTGCTGCCGAACCTGCAGTTGTAGATATTGAGGATGATATTTCGATGCCTGTCCCTAACGCAATGGATGTAGGGAATTCCACCACTGTGCAGGGGAGTGATGTGCAATCAGGTGAGGTCGAGGGCAATCAACCAGAAACAAACATTGACACTGTAGAACTTGAACCATTGCACAATCAGCGTTGTGACAGTCCTCATTCTCCTCATGTAGCCAAAGAAGACGAAACCTTGCAACAGGTATTAGAAAATATTTATTAGCATAAAAACGCAGAGTCTAAAGGAAAGTGCAAACAGTGTACAGCCTTATTGGAAGAAGAAAATAAAACTTTCAGAAAAGAATTGCTAGAATGGATTGACAGATGGAAAAGAGCCAACATGAAGAAGAATCAACTCAAGAAATCCAAGAAATCGATATTAAAAACGAATCAGCTGCTATTGGAACGAATTGAAAAACAAAATGTTAAAATTATCAGGTTGAAGGCTAAATTGGCCGAAGTTAGAAGAGTAGTCGCTCTTCATAATGAGGCTTAATAGTTTTTTTCCTTTTCTCATGTTGACAGGTAATGATTATTTCGATTTTGCATGTCTGTAAAATCGGAGATTTTACAGGCATGCATTTATAATTTTGTTTTAATATTTCTGTTAACTGTGTTAAATTCATTTTAATATAATGTATTTATTGAATTTAATGCAGGAGGTTTTATCACCACTTTCTTCCAGGAATGTAGCACATGGTCGATGCGTTGGCACGAAAATGTAGCGGACCTGTTATAAGCTGGAATTTTGTGAATGGGCCAGAACGTTCTGAGATGTCTCGACTCAGGCTAGTCGATTCTATTTTTAGTAGTAGGTGTAATTAGATGCCTTTATGGTTAAATAATTTCCTATAATGTTGCATCCAACATTTATAGCAAAACCGACTCTTACTAGTATATGAATGAATATTTTTGATGAACTCAGGATGGATGGAGTGTGGAAGAAAACTTGTTGAAATATATTTTATTGCTGGTATTATATTAAACTTGAAGCTGAAGCTTTTATGTGGATAATACTGGATATCTGCGAATGATGCTGTGACTGGTATTCATTTTTGGATTTTTATATATATACATATATTTTGGTTTGTCATCTTCTGTTTATATGCAAACTCTGTGTGCTGTGACATACAGATGTTTAAATAATTTTCTCACTTTATCGTCTCAAGCTGGTTATTGAATGAATATGCCATTATGGTTTTGTTCATTTGTGTGTTCACTATAAACATTAGCTTGCATGATATACTCTCTTGATTATTTAAAATTTCATTTGTATGTTAACGATGAATTTTAAATAAGCATTAATTCAAATTTAAATGACTGCCTTGATAGATAATCATTAATCAGTTTTGGAAGTAAAATTTGACTGTGTGCTTTAGGTTAAATCTTATCTCCATTTCTATATAGCAGAGTTATTGTTGTTATAACTTAAATATGCTTTGTTTATATCATACTTCAATTTTCTGTTATTGATTAATGATTAATCTTAGTTTCAAACTTGCTCTCAGCTGAGATAGGGTTAAATAGGGTAGATACGTTTATTAGTTTTAAAGTTTATTTTATTAAGCAGTGTTGACTCATTCTGCATATTGTAATTAAGCTTTCATACTTAGAAAATTTCCCAAAACATTGAAGTCTTTCTTTACGAAAGCAACCTTAGGACATTTGTAAATACATAGATAGGATAAACATTAGAATAGGTTAGATTTTGCTAGTTTTAAGGTTTCCTTAAGAAATAAACTAGCTGGTAGCAGGACCATAACCTGCGAGGTCTTGTTAATTCAAACACACCGGATACTGCTTTAAGTTGATTGTGTGGATAAAACCTCTTTATTGGCCCTGATTCATAAAATCAGGCCAACAAATGGCGCTAGAAGGAGGGCCTTAATTAAGTAATGGCAGGTGAAACTAATGAAACATTTTCAACCAGCCAACAATCTTCAGAAATTAGTAGATCACCTCTTATTGAAACTGTAAGGAATATCCTTGAACGTGATCCTATTACTTCTCCATTTACTCCTGCACAAAGTGCTCAAACCCTAGAAGAATCCAGACATATCCTTACTAGAGCTTACGCTAATCAGTTAGGTATTACTCCAATAGATTATGGTCTTCCTAGACAACAGCGACATAACCCACAATTGACCATAGTTACAGAAGATTTGGAAATAACTGATAGTACTCCTCAACATCAAGCTGAAAGCTATCAAAGACAGATTACACAAACCAATACCACAAGGAGGTTAATTTCGGGAAGTGGTTCTGATCAGCCACCTTCTCCTCCTGAGTCACCACCCAACAGTCCAAGATCTTCTCATTCAGAGAGTTCCTCTAGTTCTCAAGGAAGTCCAATGGCAGGAAATGCAGGAGGAGGAGGTAATCCTCCACCCCCTCCACCTAATCCACAGCTCCCTTGGTTAAGGGCAGCTGTTGTAGCAATTCCTGGGGTACAACACCCATTACCAAAACATTCAGATAAAATTCTTCCGAAGTTTAACCCAGATGATAAAGAACCTGCAGAGGTACATATTGATAAATTCATGTTAGCTGTTCAAACTTTAAATGTTCAGCATGAAGATGTCGTTTGTCGATTGTTTCCTCTCACCTTTGAAGGAAGAGCTTCTACCTGGTACTTTTCATTAGTACAAGGATCTATTACCAATTGGGAGGAATTTAATAAAGTCTTTTTAGATAAATTCGGGGAAGATAAAACACCTGCTCTTTTAGCCCTAGAATTATCTAGAATTAAAATGGAACCCAAATAAAGGATTAAAGACTTTAATCAAAGGTTTCTAACATTGAAAAATAAAATTCCAATTGCTTCTCAACCACCGGAAGATATAATCATCGAAAATTATACATCAGCCCTACCTAGGAATTCCGGAATGTTTGTTAAGAGAGCTGGAAAAACAACACTGATAGAAACATTTGATGAAGCAATTAAAGTAGAAAAAGATTTCATGTCTTATGAACCAGAAAGAAGTGGTAAAACCGATTCTTTTCCTCGAAAGAAAGTAGAAAAATCTAGTTCAGATAAAGATAAAGCTTTCGATGTGGAACAGCTACAGAACGCTATTTGAACGTTAACCAATGAAGTAATAGGGTTAAAAAAGACCAATTCTGAAGCTTCTCCTTCTAGAGATTACTTCAGAAACCAATTTAGACAAAGCCCAAATGCAATCAATAAGAACACACCCCCAGATGTAGCTACTAATGAAGAAATCTTTAATACAATTCGAGCTGTTCTATCTTTGTCTGAAACACCTAGTCAAGAGATAAATCAGAATAAAGAAGATGAAGAATCTGAAAATGAGGATGAATTAGAAGAACCTCAACAAATTAATGGTCACTTCTGGGATAATTTTGTGAAAAAACATGAGAACAGAAGTCCACCCTCAGGACAACACGCATATAATACACGTAGTAAAGCAATTGCAAATACTCCTGGTGCTTCAAGCTCTACTTCAAACACTGATAATAATAACTCACAACTAAACAAACAAACTCAACCCGGCAAGCAAAATCAGTCAAATAAGGGTACCCAAACCATTCAAAACGCTCTGAAG
Organism: Larix kaempferi; assembly: GCA_027924585.1. Taxonomy (NCBI): domain Eukaryota; kingdom Viridiplantae; phylum Streptophyta; class Pinopsida; order Pinales; family Pinaceae; genus Larix; species Larix kaempferi. The sequence continues at coordinate 4,064,313 of BSBM01000482.1, forward strand.
TTGGATTTACAATATGACATAATTGAAGATTTGAAGAAGACACGTGCAAACATTAGTATGTACGATCTCCTTCAAATCTATCCAATGCCTGATATTCTTATCATTAATCCTGCAGTAAGCACGATCGTCCCTAATATAAAGCAAAATGTTGCTGCAAACAGTTCAAGTAATGATCCAACAGCAACTGATAAAGGGAAAACATCAACCGATAAAGCTTCTTTGATAGGTAAGAATTCTAAGTCAACTACACCTCCATTCTTACTTACCTTTGAGATTTTTAATAGGAATGTCCACAACTGCATGGTAGATTCAGGAGCATCTTCTAATGTTATGCCTTTATCTGTGTGCAAAAAATTAAATGGCAAATTTGTTCCATCCAATGCACAAATAACTCAATTAGATAGAACAAACGTTAAGGTTGTCGGAGAGATGAAAGATGTCTTAATTAGGATTGCTTGTAATCCTTCAGTTTATCAAATCATAGACATCGTAATTGCTGATATACCTGATGCATATGGACTATTCTTAAGTAGGGATTGGTCTCAACAACTAAATGGTTTCTTTGCCACTGATTGGTCAACCTTGTGGTTACCAAAAAATGGAAAAGCAAATCAGATAAAGATACAAAGAGAAAGGTACATGAAATATACTGTTACAAAACTACATGATCCTAGTGAACCTGTGTTATTTTCTGATTCCATTATGGGAAACTACATGTATGAATTAGGTTTTGGAGATTTCAAAGCTGAAAACTCTCTCCTTTCTGAAAGTAGCCAGCAATCTGAGATTTGTAATGTAACAGTTATTTCTCCTAACTGTTCCCTTAAGGAGACCATTGGTGATGAAAATAATGTAAATATTGTAAATATCATAGAAAGTAAAGTGGTTGCACATAATTCTATTTGGATTCTTTATTTCGATGGTGCAAAATCTAAAGAAGGAGCAGGAGCCGGTTGTTTACTAATAGATCCTCAAGGTAATAAGACTTGTATAGCCTATAGACTAGAATTTAGTTGTACAAATAATATGGTTGAATATGAAGCTTTGATTCAAGGATTGAAAAAAGCAATCGATTTGGGCATCAAAGAGATAGTGGTTTTTGGCGATTCAGAGATCATCGTTAGACAGGTGCGTAATTCCATTCATTGTTTATCTGAACATTTGCAAAGTTATCAGAAAGAGGTATGGAATCTTATCACATATTTTGATGCATTTAACATAAATTCTGTTCCTAGAAGTCAAAATAAAGAAGCAGACTTATTAGCAAATGTAGCTTCCAAATTGATTCCTTCAGAAAAATTTTCACCAGAATTCTTTTCTGTTGAATTAATTTTCAGGCCCTCCATACCTGATAACATTTTTAATTGGCGTGTATTTGACAATGATACACAGGTACTGCATTTTCTGACAAATGATGGAATCTTCAAAGATTCGGCAATAGATGAAATCACTCACGACGACAATTTACGAGATTTTTCGGTAATTAATGATTTTTGTTCAATTGAGAAAGCCTTCGAACAGGTAAAACCCGTTCCCAACTCAGTATTGAGATTAGAAAAGTTTTTTGATTTGCAGGATAAGTTCAAGTCAGTTCCTAATTGTAAAACAAATAGCTCTTGCATGAGATATGAAACCATCAATTTGGGAACAGAATCTAATCCCCAAACTATAAACCTAGGAATAGATTGTGATCCTGTAGAAAGAACAGCTTTCATAAAATTATTCAAGGAGTTTAAAGATATATTTGCATGGACATATGATGACTTAAAAACATTCAATACTCAAGTCATGCAACATATAATTCAAATTAAACAAGAATCAAAACCTTTTCAGCAGAAATTAAGAAAATATCACCCATCATTAGAACCAACAATTAAAAAAGAACTGAATAAATTGCTAACTGCCAGGATCATTTTTCCTGTCAGACACACTCAGTGGGTAGCAAACTTAGTTCCAGTTAGAAAGAAAAATGGGGATATTCGATTATGTGTCGATTTTAGAAATTTAAATAAAGCTTCTGAAAAAGATAACTACCCAGTTCCACCCATGGAACAAATTCTTCAGAAAGTATCTGGGGCTGAGATACTGTCTCTCCTTGATGGTTTCTCAGGGTACAACCAAATATTAGTCTCTCCGGATGATCAATTAAAAACAGCTTTTAGAACTCCATGGGGAACGTATGCATACCGTAAGATGCCCTTTGGGTTAATCAATGCGGGAGCAACATTTCAACGAGCAATGGATATTGCCTTTAGAGGCTTGATCAATCATTCAGTTGTTGTCTATTTGGATGACGTTACTGTCTACTCTAAACATCGGCCTGATCATCTTAACCATTTGAGAAAAGTGTTTGAACGATGTAGAAAATTTGGAATATCTTTAAATCCTAAGAAAACAATATTTGCTGTTTCAGAAGGTATCTTGTTAGGATGTGTAGTATCAAAACATGGAATCATGATTGATCCGGAAAGAACACAAGCTATTTCAAAGATTACTTTCCCTTCCAGCAAGAAAGGAATGCAGTCATTCTTAGGGAAAATTAATTTTGTCAGGAGATTCATTCCTAGTTTTTCAGAGACTATTCGTCCTTTGCAGAAAATGATTAAAAAAGATGCTGTGTTTAATTGGGGACAAACTAAAAAAGAATCCTTTCAGAAAATTTTAGAAGCTATTTCAGAAGCTCCTAGTCTTCTAAGTCCAGATTTTAACAAGGATTTTATATTATATACCTTTGCTTCTGATATTGCGTATGCAGCAGTATTAACTCAATTAAATCAACAAAATAATGAGGTTCCAATTTCGTTCATGAGTTCGAATTTCAAAGGTGCTGAACTAAACTATCATGAAGTGGATAAACAAGCTTATGCTGTTTTTAAAGCGGTAAAACATTTTCGTCCTTACTTGTTAAAGTCCAAAACAAAAGTAATTGTACCTTATTCTTCAGTAAGAAATTTGTTGGTACAAAAAGATTTAGGAGAAAAAAGGGCACCGTGGATGACAGCTCTTCAAGAGTATGACTTAGAAATCAAACCATCAACGATAGTTAAAGGACAAGGGTTGTGTAAACTAGCTGCTGAAGCTGCTCATATGCCTGATGATAAAACTGAAATTGTCATTGATGAAGATTTACTTACCAGAGAAATTTATTTTTATCCACCACCTCAAGATTCCTGGTACACAGACATACGAGTACTTCTGGAAATAGGGACTGCCCCTGATTACTTAGATCCAAGGAAGAAAAGAGCACTAAGATTGAAATCTGCCCCGTACTTATTAATAGATAATGTCCTCTTTCGAAGAAATTCAGATGGGGTATACCTTCGGTGTCTAGATAAAGATGAAACAGAAACAATCCTAAAAGAATTGCATTCTGGACCGGCGGGAGGTCATTTCGGTGGAGAAACCACAGCTCATAAAATTCTTAGGGCTGGTTATTATTGGCCTACTTTGTTTCGAGATTCTTATACTTTCGTCAGAAGGTGTCAAGAATGTCAACTTGCCGCAGGAAGAGTTAAAAAATCTGCTTTCCCTTTACAACCTGTTTCAGCTGAAAGACCTTTTCAGCAGTGGGGTATCGATATAATAGGTCCAATAAACCCTCCCTCATCAATGCGACACAAGTATATAATAACCGCAACTGATTATTTCACTCGTTGGGCTGAGGCTGCACCATTGAAAGTTGTGAATACTAATCAAGTTATATTATTTTTGGATTTCTTTATAATAACAAGATTTGGTGTTCCTGATTCTTTGGTCTTTGATAATGCATCATATTTTTCATCAATCGAATTGACTCAGTTTGCTTTAGAAAAAGGAATAAGAATCAGATATTCAGCTAATTACCATCCTCATGGGAATGGTCTAGCTGAGTCAACAAATAAAAATTTATTGAAAATTCTTAAAAGAACTGTCTCAATTCACCATCGGAATTGGCACACAGAATTGGTTAATGCTCTCTGGGCAGACAGAGTAACTCCAAAAGTTGCAATAGGTAATTCACCATTTTTCTTAGTGTATGGAACTGAATCTATTCTTCCGCCAAATTTATTTTTACCTTCATTATAGTTGGCTCAGTCTGTCCAAGAAGAAGAATGCCCAGCAATGGAAAAAAGAATTAATGCATTGCTAAAATTAGAAGAGGATAGAGAAAAGTCAAAACAGCACTTTAACAAACATCAACAGATTGTTAAGTCATGGTTTCACCAATCATTTAGTTCTGATCGCGAATTCCAGGTGGGAGACTTGGTCTTAAAATGGGATAAAGCTCATGAAGTTAAGGGTAATCATACTAAGTTTCAGAAACTGTGGTTAGGTCCCTTTGTTATTTCTGAAAAAATAGGTCCAAGTACCTTTCGATTGCAAACACTTGAAGGGCAGTCCGAGACATTCCCTGTGAATGGACTGATTCTTAAGAAATATTTCTGTTAATAATTGTTGTCTAAAATGTATATACTTATTCACTGTTTGTAAATAATTTATATTTTGTATATACACTAGCAAACTGTATATGAGTCAAATTTCTGTTAATATCAAATATTTCAGATTGTTAAAATTTATGTATATAACTAGTCCTCAAAACAGAAATATGTAATTAACAACTGTAATTAGTATAAATAAATAAGATCAGTTTACTCATCAGTCTTGAAAATTTTGATTTAAACTGAAACCTTTTAAATTTGTTCGGATTGATCAAAATTTCTTGAGTTTGTAAAAAACCTTCGTTAGTTATGTTTATAAGTGTTTCTCGGATTTTTCTTTCATCTGGTTATTTTCTTAAATAAGGATAGTTTATTATATATCTTTTTCGAAACTCGTGCTTTTGAAAAATCTTTATAGATTTCTATCATCGGTTTAGAAAAATTTTGTCATTTGAGAACTGTCTAGCATCTGTTCCAGTTAATAAGAAGCTAAAGTGAGAGACAGAAGGTCTCAGTAATGAGCCGGTCTGATCAGAATCATAAATATCATTGGTATGACATTATTAGGAAACTAGTAATGGCTTTTGGTCTTGAAATCAAAAGATAAGGGGTCTCATCACGAGCCAGCTGATTCATTTTCTGGTGATATTTATGACTGACATTACCATTTGGTTACCATGCTAGGTGATGATCTCTCATTTTAGTTAAATCAAAATTAATGAAAATCCCAATAAAACATAACTTTTGCCTGAAGAATAGGAGGTCTCAGTAATGAGCCGACCTAATCATGATCATCAGTGTTGCCTGGAATAACTTCATTTCTGATCACCAAGGTGATGGCTTTTGATATTTAAATTAAAAGACAGGAGATCTCATCACGAGTCGGCCTGCTTATTTCAGACAACTCTCGTGAATGATACTATCACATTCGGACACCAAACCCAGATAGTAGTCTTCAGACAGAATTATTATTTTAAAAGAACAGCAAAGCAAGAAACAAGAAAATTACTATACCATGGAACAGGTTCTAGATAGTTTTCAGAGGGAAGGTATTCGATGCTGATGGTAAGATCATCCTTACTAAGAAGTACTGGTTTCGATGAAGATATTTGTAAGCTTATCTCTAATCAAATGTTTGTTTCAAAAGATGAAGAATTTCTGGGTTATACTTATGAATCTGAATAAATAAAGGTTTGACATGAATAAAGGATTTTGATTATTTTTAACAGATTTCTAAGATTTCGTTTTGATCATCTTGTTTTAAGCAGAGATAACTGGTTCATCCAGGTCGTCGCCATTTGTTGGCAGCCAGCAACAACTTCTTCATTTCTTGACAAAGTGAAGAGAGATCAGCTCTATATGTAATTTGTCAATTCAAAATTATGTTAGAGCTCCTTCAGAATCTTTGATTCTGAAGGTGCTCTTAATCAAAGAAAAGTAATTTATGATTCTAGGGCTGATAGGAACTTGATCATTAAACTTGGTTTTTGAACAAGGGTTAGATAAGTTTCATAAATTCTCATTAAAAGTTATTTAAAATATTGAAACGAATTTATGTGACTTAAGGGGATTTGTGTCAAAGAAATATCATAAAACACATTGTTTAGGGTATTATTAGTCTTAAGACTAAGAGAATTTAGGAAGTTAATATCATAAAAAATATCCTATTATGAACTTTGTGAATATCATAATTAATCGATAAATGAGGTTTGTATAGGAAACGTTTCACATATGATAAATACCCTATATGATGATACATATTATAGTGTGTTAATAGGATGTATAAAGGTTTAAATTTAGTGTGGTACATATATATATAGTTTTGTATATATACATAAAATAAACACCAAGCTGGCCATTTGATTAATGCCTACTTAACATTAGAACGCAATTTACTACTCTTCAAACCACTACGTAACATCATAAAGTAGGGATGATTGTTTGATGAACTGACCATGCACTAAATCAATGGTTAAATCAATAAACGTTTTGGATTGATGAGCTGGTATGGAATCGTGGCTTTCACCCCTTGACAGAGTCGACAATTGTATACATTTGGCAAAACCATGTTGACAGTGTTAATTGATAACAGTCATTTCAAACTACGCCATTGTACTATTAATTATGAACCACTGTCAATAATCAATGATCGTAATAATGGTTCTATCAGTCTTCGTATCGCTGGTTCGCCAAGTTAAGTGGTGATTACTACTAGGCATGGTTAAACGTAGATAAGTTGGCATAAGTTATGGTGTAGTATGAAAGTTGTAACATTTATCACTATCCCGCTAAAATGGTAGGTTCAGAGATTTGATTTGTGATCAGATTTGAAGCATGTGAATATTTTCTAGCATGTCGTGTGTGTGGATACCTATTCCCTCTGTTTTCACGTTCCCTTTCATTCCACGACTAAGCCCAGAAAGTGCTGAAGAAACCATGTCTCCTCTGAATCGTTTTGAAATCTCAGGGTATGAAATTATTGAAGCCAACCAGGAGGTTGCCCAGAAATTCGAAAAAATGGGATGGACACATTTCTTTCAAAGCTTTGATGGTCATCATGTGGAGATTACCAAAATGTTCGCAATGAGTTTTAAAGGTGACAGGGTGCGAATCGGGGGTTTCGAATTTGTTATCAATGAAGACAAAATTGCTGAAGCCACGAAACTTCCTCAGGTGGGAGAACGCTGGTTTAAGGGCCTTATGGTTGATAAGAAGAAGTGTTTGGCTTTGTAATGCCTTTACCAGATAAAACGAAATTGAGGGTAGGCGTACCTGTAAAATTTCTAAAGCCCGAGTGGAAAGCTTACTATGAGATCTTGGTAAGGTACGTAACCTGTTGTGGACGTTTTTCCCATTTGCACTTGTACCATTTACGGTTGTTGTTAGCAGTAAAGGGTTATAAACTTAATTTTCCCTTCTATCTTTGGCAAAGCCTTAAGAAAATGTCACAGTCTGCAAGGAATTTCAATAACCCTGACAATAGTCTGTGTCACCATGGATTGATTAAAATTTTACTGCAATTCCAATTATCTGCAAAAGGTCTGTCTTGGGATAAATTTCTGGTCGATTGTAAATTAGGGCCAACGCAATATTGGCCTAATCCATCTCCTCGAGCTCGTAGAAAACGAAAAGTCATAAATCCTGAGGTTAATATCTCAGAGGATAATGAACCAGAGGCCGTAAACATTTCCATAGACGATAAAGTAAATGAAGACGCTGATAGGGTTTCAGTTCCTTGCAATTCTAGGGAAATATTAAAAGAACCCGAACCTGGTAAGAATGATGGCAACCCTGTAAAATTAAAAGAGGGATCAGCCGAAGATGAAATTGTTAAACCTGATGACTGTGATAAAAATTCTATGCATAAGTTGAATCATTTGGCTCGGGTTTGTTGTGACAAGGAAGGGTTGAATGTTGAAAAATTATCGTTTTCGCGTAGAGTCACTAGAAGCATGCATAATCTCCATTCGACTTCAAGGTATAGGTTTGATCCACGGACTTCCAAATCTACTGGTGCCGAACCTGTAGTTGTAGATATTGAGGATGATATTCCGATGCCTGTCCCTAACGCAATGGATGTAGGGAATTCCACCACTGTGCAGGGGAGTGATGTGCAATCAGGTGAGGTCGAGGGCAATCAACCAGAAACAAACATTGACACTGTAGAACTTGAACCATTGCACAATCAGCGTTGTGACAGTCCTCATTATCCTCATGTAGCCAAAGAAGACGAAACCTTGCAACAGGTATTAGAAAATATTTATCAGCATAAAAACGCAGAGTCTAAAGGAAAGCGCAAACAGTGTACAGCCTTATTGGAAGAAGAAAATAAAACTTTCAGAAAAGAATTGCTAGAATGGATTGACAGATGGAAAAGAGCCAACATGAAGAAGAATCAACTCAAGAAATCCAAGAAATCGATATTAAAAACGAATCAGCTGCTATTGGAACGAATTGAAAAACAAAATATTAAAATTATCAGGTTGAAGGCTAAATTGGCCGAAGTTAGAAGAGTAGTCGCTCTTCATAATGAGGCTTAATAGTTTTTTCCTTTTCTCATGTTGACAGGTAATGATTATTTCGATTTTGCATGTCTGTAAAATCGGAGATTTTACAGGCATGCATTTATAATTTTGTTTTAATATTTCTGTTAACTGTGTTAAATTCATTTTAATATAATGTATTTATTGAATTTAATGCAGGAGGTTTTATCACCGCTTTCTTCCAGGAATGTAGCACATGGTCGATGCATTGGCACGAAAATGTAGCGGACCTGTTATAAGCTGGAATTTTGTGAATGGGCCAGAACGTTCTGAGATGTCTCGACTCAGGCTAGTCGATTCTATTTTTAGTAGTAGGTGTAATTAGATGCCTTTATGGTTAAATAATTTCCTATAATGTTCCATCCAACATTTATAGCAAAACCGACTCTTACTAGTATATGAATGAAGATTTTTGATGAACTCGGGATGGATGGAGTGTGGAAGAAAACTTGTTGAAATATATTTTATTGCTGGTATTATATTAAACTTGAAGCTGAAGCTTTTATGTGGATAATACTGGATATCTGCGAATGATGCTGTGACTGGTATTCATTTTTTGATTTTTATATATATACATATATTTTGGTTTGTCATCTTCTGTTTATATGCAAACTCTGTGTGCTGTGACATACAGATGTTTAAATAATTTTCTCACTTTATCGTCTCAAGCTGGTTATTGAATGAATATGTCATTATGGTTTTGTTCATTAGTGTGTTCACTATAAACATTAGCTTGCATGATATACTCTCTTGATTATTTAAAATTTCATTTGTATGTTAACGGTGAATTTTAAATAAGCATTAATTCAAATTTAAATGACTGCCTTGATAGATAATCATTAATCAGTTTTGGAAGTAAAATTTGACTGTGTGCTTTAGGTTAAATCTTATCTCCATTTCTATATAGCAGAGTTATTGTTGTTATAACTTAAATATGCTTTGTTTATATCATACTTCAATTTTCTGTTATTGATTAATGATTAATCTTAGTTTCAAACTTGCTCTCAGCTGAGATAGGGTTAAATAGGGTAGATACGTTTATTAGTTTTAAAGTTTATTTTATTAAGCAGTGTTGACTCATTCTGCATATTGTAATTAAGCTTTCATACTTAGAAAATTTCCCAAAACATTGAAGTCTTTCTTTACGAAAGCAACCTTAGGACATTTGTAAATACATAGATAGGATAAACATTAGAATAGGTTAGATTTTGCTAGTTTTAAGGTTTCCTTAAGAAATAAACTAGCTGGTAGCAGGACCATAACCTGCGAGGTCTTGTTAATTCAAACACACCGGATACTGCTTTAAGTTGATTGTGTGGATAAAACCTCTTTATTGGCCCTGATTCATAAAATCAGGCCAACATCAATCCACCGCACAACCGCCTGGACCCTTTTTTTTTTGTTTTTTTTTTCCTGACGGATCGAACAAACCCTTGATCGAGGGTCTAACGAAACCCTCGATCGAGGGTTTAACACATCCTCAATCAAGGTATGTTAAAGCCCTCGATCGAGGTATTTTTAAACCCTCGATCGAGCATATAAAACCTCGATTGAGGGCTTGAAATTAGCTTGATCGTGGGTCCGAAAAACAATTTTTCACCTTGCGATCCGCGAAAAATGGTGAACCACATTTGTGGATTCACCCACAACTTCTTTTGTCAAAATCTACTACCACTATCGTAGATGAAAACATATGATTGTCCGTCAAAGTTGGCCAATACACTTTCAAGGGTTGAACCCATACACATGAGATTGTCTATGGATTTGTTTTATTGTTTTTTAAATTATTATGATTGATTAATTATGACGGAAATATTTTTAAAATTTATATGTAGTAAAAAAAATTATCTTAAATTATGAAAAAATCTATAAAACATGGTACTCATTTCACACTTGCAATAAGTATTGCATAACAAAATCTATCATAAATTGTTGACTTAGGTGTCTTTAGAACCATAAGATAAAACTATTTGTCATTATTATTGTCTTCAAAACTTAGTGTCATCATTATTCTCTCTTCACCAAATGCCAATGTCGGCTCCACCTTATGATCTTTTTAAGGGATGTAATATTTAAATGGAAGACGATTTAACTGTTGGAATTAGAGAAACTCTTTCAAATATGGAATGAAGGATATTCAATTCAATATTAAAAAAATAAGCACCACCACACTTATTTTCACAAAACTTGATTTTGATTTTATGGAGAATATTAGGAAAGAGAATTTCATTTTTAAGTCTATTTTAGATTTTATTTTTAAAGTAGTATTATTTCATATATATATATATATATATATATATATATATATATATATATATCTATCTATCTATATATATATTATTTAAAAGTAATTCTAATTATTTTATTATTATTATTATTTTTCAAAATTAAAAGGCAAGGACTAAACTTCCCACAGCTCTTGTTGATACTGTAAATTTGTTTATCTCGTGGTATAATTTAAAGGAGCATTTTTTATACCATAGCCTTGGTTGAATTGGTTGTTCTTTCAAACTATTGAATAATTTCAGGTTGAATTGGTTGTTCTTTCAAACAATAGAATAATTATAAAAGTTAATAGTTTTATTGACATTATATAGGATATTTTACGATATATTTTATTATTACTGAAATTTCAAATATTGTTTCAATTTATTTAAAAATTATTAAAATAAATTCATTTAATTTTTAATTATATTTAAATAATATTTTTTCTTGAAATTAATTATATATATCATATATATATATATTAAGATTAATCACTCATATTGAATTAACAAAAAAAATCAAATAAAATTAAAAATTAAAAATTAAATATCAACTATATTATTCTTCCTTTGGATCAATTATTAAGTGATCCACCTCAAGAAATAAAGTACCATGTATATGATTGACCTTGTTTATATATATTTATTAATTTAAAATTGAGATGAATTTTTTCTTTATATATATTTATTAATTTAAGATTTTTATGAACTTCTAACTTTTTTTTTCCTATATAAACATAATAAACAATAATGAAACATAATGCAACATATTCAATACATGATGCCGATATTAATATTATGAATTCCCAACTAATAATATAATATTTTCACCTTTCTTTAAATATTTAAAATCATATAACTATTTTAATTTATATATCCTTATCTAATCTCTTAAATATTTCAATTCATATATTTTTAATTATTTTAATTTATACATCCTTATCTAATCCCTTAAATATTTCAATTTATGCATCCTTATTTAAGATCATATAAATACATATATGAAATGATTGTCAACTTAATATCCAAAGTCTAAACTACCACAAAATGATTTTCTTAAAATTCTTTTGTATTTTTATTAAAAAAAACATTTATACCCATTTATATTGAAATTAAACCATTTATATCCTTTCAATTCGCTATCATAACACTCAACTATACACTTTGTCATTTTGTTACCAAACTTAAAATAGTTTCTAATTAAAATTACAATATATATTAAATCAAAACATTCTTAAATATCGATTATAAATATTCTCAAATAAAAATATTTGAGAATATCAATTATAAGGATTCTCACTTGTCCCAATCTTCTCTTAAAGTGACACTACCTTTATTGAAGTAAGTCATCATCTAACTAGCCTATACCCAAAATAAGTTGTTAAAGTCTTATGTCACCATAGGTTTAGCCTTCTCTTATAAATTCTTGTTCTTTTGCTATCTCATTATATTTTGTCTTAATGTTTAGAAGTGTGACTTATGAATTAGAATTAGAATTATAATTATAATTCGTCAAATTCTATTAAGTAGTAGTTCATATTATTATTATTATTTAGAAAAATTATTAGTTTATTATTTTAAAATATATATTTTAATATTTTTTTCAAAATATTTATATTATTTAAAAAAAAAACTATTTATACTTTATAAATTTATAATTCAAAATATTTATATTATTTTTTAATAAAATTTATTTATATTTTTTAATAAAATTTATTTATAATTTATAAATTGATAATTTATTAGTTCACTAACACAAACTTTTGAAAATTTTATTATTATAAACTCTCTTGGCAACTTGTGACCCTTAGTGCTCTATGTAGTAACCCTGAGTGCTCTATGTAGTAACTCTTAGAAGTTCTGAACTACAATTTTAAAAAAAGCAATTACAAAATATAAATTTATTCAGAAGTAAACATCTTGACCAAGGAGACACTGCGGCTTTACTGATGTAATTGCTTAAAGTTTGTGAGAGTATATGTATAACTTTTATTTGACTCACTCTTTAACCATATCCACTCACTTGAAGATAGAGATACTCAGCAAATAACCCAAGATACCCGGGATTTAGCCCAATAACTAGCATACCACCTCCAATGTACTGTCTGCACCGATACCTACTGCCTCAAGTGAAGTTGAATTATAGCGTACGAAAGAGAGGATGTATATGCAATGGGCGGCCTCATGAATGAAGAATTGATAGCAAATGGCCTTCCTGTGGGAGTGTGCAGTCTTGTTGAGGCCTCGGTTGTGCAGGTTAGATGCAAAGGTGCTGGAATGGTTCCAAGGCTCCCAACAAAGGAATAAAACCGAAGTTGAAAGGCTTCGAAAGATCCTGCGCAAGGGAAGTTCTATCCCCAACTTGTTTGGTATGGTGATCCTCCATGGATATTCAGCCTCTGCTGGCACTCTAAGAGTTGGTGATTTGACCAATTAGGTCAGTTTTCCAATCAAGGAAAATGAGAGTATGAAAATGGTGAAGCTAAGCTAAGCTAACCTATTTCAGAAGAGGGAACTAATCTAAGTTAGTCCTATTCTAAAAAGAAAGCTTGATATTATGCAGATCAACCTTGAGGTATGATGAACAAGTAAATTACCACCTTCAATAGAAACGTTTTAATGTGTTACTTATTAACTTAAATCACAATCCATTAATGAAAATTAAAAGACAATAATTCAAGTACTTAAGCATGTTCAAGATTTAGTCTGTAATCATTTTTGTCAATTGAAAAATTAACCATGATTATTGAGTGCAACGAATCATTTGCAGAAATCGATAAAGAAAGTATTAATATTGAATAAACTCAATGAAATACCTCACAACATCAATCAGTCATACAGGGAAACCAATATGATATATCCATACATTATATATACACAAAATGACAACATTCACTGTAGATGACAATCTTAAATACACAATCAGTAATTCTCAAATAAACTTGAGGAATAACAAGAGATAGATCAAAATATAACTTTACTGTATTAAGAGAGTCTTGTACATAAATTACAAAAGCTATGATGAACAGAGTATCCCAGTCCTTTCTCCTGCTAATGTGTAACTCCAAAATTCCCAACCCTTAACTACAAGAAGCATTGCTCCTTAAATAGGAAATCACAAAAGAGTGCAGGTGGGACTCTCCCAAAAAGTAGGGATTACAAAAGTTCAAATTAGAGTATGAATCCAAAAAATCCTACCATTTCTTGGCTTACATGATTTTAATGAATTTTCCTCTAAATGATTTTCAGGGATCCACCTTCTAATTAAAAAAGTTCCTCGTGACATAACAAGAATTCAGTACTTAATTGCTGAGTATCAACAACGGGCAGTTCGGCTTCTAGAGTACCTTCCACAGAGGTTTTAGGATCAGAACCCACCTTCTCAAAAACAGAAAAATCCATCAAAGGATCCGCTGCAGAAGGAGTTGGAGAAACATTAGGTTCTTCGTTAATTATAAAATCCCGTATAATAGTGTCATCTTTATCAATTGGTTCTTTAGGATATTTCTTGTCCTTCTTCTTGAGGAGCCGCATGCATACAGACAGAGCTTCAGAATATTATTCTTCGCTATCGCTGCTCATATCAGGAATACCTGCATCAAAAGGTGGTGACATAGGTTCTTGATATAGCAACAATTGAAGTTCTTTATCTTCAAAGCATGCACCAAGGAATTGATTTCCTGTCTGCATATTGCTCATACCAAATGCATCAAGAAGAAACTCAAAACATCAACATGCAAATGTTCCTCTTAAAGAATACAAAGGACGAAGTAAAGGTTTCATGTTTGTTACCAATTTAAGGCCAACTGATAGGATGGTAATGATTGAGCAGAACTAGTTGTAATAATAAAATTATTACGATTAGGACACTGCAATCATATGGACTGTAACGAAACGAGCTATAACATGTGTTAACCAGATGTGGATCCAACCGAAAGTACAAATCCAATCGAGACTCGCATGACTTAAATTGGATTTGAAAGCTCATCATTACAAATATAATCGCATCAATAATCATGACTCTAAAATTGGGAGGAAAACAAAAATTATGGCGAGAGAGATGATTGCGAAAGGACGAAGACAAGGATTTTAGCATGTTCAAACTAGCAACCTGACTTCACCTGTCAAACCGGATCCGTATCGCCAATTTAACAGAACGACCAAAGCGACTCCTAAAACACTGAAAAGGTATAATTCACAAAGCCTTGCGGAGTCCCATTAAATAACAGAAGAAGGTCATTAATGAATCGAAAACAACCAAACTACTGAGCGCAGAATGCAACAACGACAACAACCCAACCTAAAATAATTGAAAAATGGGTAATAGCGACCCTTAGCAACAAATCCATAGTAAAAATCGGCACAGAGAAGTAATTTCAATAGTAAAAATGATAAAGGAAAAATAGGAAAAACCCTTATTTATCGAATTTACAAGATGAAATCCTGACTGTGCGATCGGAATGGATGAACAGCTTAGATTACCCGAATCAGGATTCGGGATCGGGCTGTTATTGCTTTATTCATAAAATTAAAAAAGGTTCCTGAAAGCTGCAACCCGAAAGGTTGGGTTCGGGTTTTAGGATCGCAATCCAAAAGAAAGACGCAGGACAAATTCCCAAAATCTGAAACCCTACATTCTGGGTTCGGGTTTCAGAAACAGAATAATCGTAAACGAAAGTGAAACCTTTTCCCGAATCTCAAAACGCGACATTGTCAGGTTTCGGGAACACATATCCAAGAATTATTAAAAGGAAGAACCCGCAACCCGCGACTGTCGGGTTTCGGGTTTCGGGTTGACATAATCGAAAAACAAAGAAAATGAAATCCCGCAACTCGCAACTGTCGGGTTTCGGGTTTTGAATGCGCAAACTGTTGGGTTTCGGGTTTTGAATACGCAAACTGTTGGGTTTCGGGTTGGAATAAACAAACAACAAAACACTCAAAAATTAAGGTTTTCTCCAAACCGAAACACTTAGAAAAAGGATCAACAACTTGGAAAACAGGCAGACCAAAAGCATTGGGTAAGGGGTCTTCAAGATGGATCTCAAGATTTGGTGTTTACAAAAGAACTTACCCAAACGCTTTTGTGTTTATTTAGAAATGGGGCTCCCGTGCTTCAGTTAAGCATGGGATCTGTTGTGGCCACAACAATTGGCGGCTAGCTGGGACAAACCAGTTATCTTTGCAATCAAAATTTAACTAAGGAAAGTATGTCAGGAAACTGCGAACATCTCATCCATAAATTTTAGAAAACGTCCACCAAAAGAATAGTTGATGAGCAAGAAACATAAGATTGATATATTTCCATACATGATCATGTTAAAGTAATGCTAATTAGATAAGGAAATTCCAGAAACGACTGAGAGTCTTTACCTTCATGCAATCATAGAAACCAGCTTGTGTTAAACCTGAAAATTAGCTCATAACTGCTCTTGGATATCCCAATTACACGTCACCTTGATCTATTGAAACTTATTTGTTTACAAAACTTCATTTAGCTATTTACATTCTTCCTCAGATCTTTTTTTTTTTTTTTTCGAATAATTGATTACTTGGGTGTAAGAACTTGCAAACATAGGACCACTACCCTGACTTGGTGATCAGACAATAGCAGTGCCATTCACAAATCTAATCTGGAAACTGAACAAGTCAGCTTAGTAAAGAGACTCCTTGTCTTCCAGTTGTGACACCGAAAACAACTATCATGGCTTGGTGACCATATGATGATAATTTCAGTCCAGGATTAGACCCATGATCATGGTAGGGATGGCTTGTGATAAGACCCCCCTGTTCCTACATTCAACAAGTATCTTACAAACAAAACAAAAAAAATTATTGAGTTGTGAAATACAAGGCACTACCATGGCTTGGTAACCATATAATGGTAGCGTTACTCCACCAGTGCTTTGCAGAGCATGAATGGACCAACATGTGATAGGAACTTCCACCTCCTAGCTAATTGAGAGTCATCTTCCAAGTGTGGTGGCTTGATGTGAAGATGTCATTCCACTTTAGCACTTATGAACCTAATGGGCTGGCTTAAAAGAAGACCCCCCACCTTGTAATTTACATTTATTAAGAGGATTATTATCAAGATGATTGTAAAAGGATTCCAGAGCAGATAAAGTTAAATAGGTTATTATGATATGCTATTTGATCCATGAAGCATGAGATAAGACAACTCAACCACCCCCTAAACCTCAATTAAACAAAAAGACATGTGTAAGATAATGACTAGGATGGAAAGGTATCAATTGAAGTATTGCAATTACTAACTGTATAACCCTTTGTTGAGCAAATTCTGATATAGGTAGGAGAAACTGTAGTTGACAAACAATGCTAGAATTTCAATTGAACTGATTATGAGAGAAAAAACTGACCGTCAGGCATTGCCATATGTGTGGGATTTATTAAAACAAACAAATGAAAACAATCATAGAAAATCAATAAAATCAAGGAAACAAAGATCACACACCACTCCTATGTACAAATGCATCAGATTGATCAAACAAAATACTTTTTGAGAAGTGAAACATTCACTAGATAGGTGTCCACAACTCCCTCCAGTGTCTGTAATCAAACTGTACCAAGGCCAATCTTTTCTGTAATAATGAAAGGCCCCAGCCAAAGACGCTGAAACTTGGTATAGGTGTTCTTGTCTTTATGCTATTTGTCCCATCTCAGGACCAAGTCTCCAACAGAAAATTCCCTATCAGATGATGATTTTTCATCAAACCATCTCTTCACCATCTGTTGATGATGATATAACTTGTTCTTAGATGTTTCCCTGTATTCTTCTAGTTTGAGTAAAGTATCAATTCTATGCTGGAGGGGAGAAGATTCATCTTCTTGGAAAGACTGAGCTAACTATAGTGAGGGGATGGTGAGATTGGAAGGAAGAACAACTTCCTTACCATAAACCAAGCAGTAGGGGGAATTTCCAACTGCTGCCTTTGGAGTGATTCGATCTACCCAAAGAGCATTGTACAACTGTGTCTACCAATCTCTATGATGAGAAGCTACAGTCTTCTTCAGAATATTGATAAGATTTTTGTTAGAAGACTCAGCCAACCCATTACCCTGTGGGTAGTAATTGGTGGAAAATTTCAACTTAATCCCCTTTTCAAGGGCATATTTAGTCAAATCAGTAGAGGAAAAATAGGACACGTTATAAAAAATGAGGTACTGTGGAGCACCAAAGCGTGTGACTATATGACTATCAAGAAAGGAGATTACTTGGCCAGCATTACACTTTTTAAGTGGGACTGCCTCTACCCATCTAGTAAAGTAGTCAGTGGCTATAAGGATTTATTTGTGTTGCAAAGAAGAGGCAAGGTTGATAGGTCCAACAAAGTCCATTCCCCATTGTTGGAATGGGAACTGAATAGTGACTTGTTGAAGAGGAAAAGTAGGTTTCCTGAACTTTCCTGCACATTTCTGGCATGGTTCGCATCACCTCACATAAGCATATGCGTCTTTAAACAACATGGGCCAATAATACCCAGCCTTGAGTATCTTATGAGCTGTTGTCTCTCCCGAAAAGTGGCCTCCAGCAGGTCCTGCATGAAATTGAAAGAGGATGTTATTGTAACGCCCCATATTTTGACTAGGTGTGTTTATGAGTTAGACACCTTTCACTTTATTTGCTTGTTATCTGTTCAACTCAGCTAGACAGAGTGAACTATATTTTCAGCATGTTAGATATGATGATATGTTGCTACTATGTTTAGGATGTTACTATGCCCATGTTGATACTACGGTTATGATGTTACTATATTCATGCAGTTATTAAGTTATGATTATCATGAGATTCATTGCTTTTATGATGAAAATATATGTTTTAGCATTTTCATTGATGAAATATGAAATATATGGTGTTGTACGTGGGTGCCAACCTATGATGAAATTGATAGAACTGTTATATTCCATACATACCTGTGATGCGATAAAATTGTGACGTGAAATCAAATGATGTTGATGATATGGATCAATTGGTGATCGAATGGAATTGCTTGTTATAAACTGTGTATTTTGTGGAATACTAACCTGCAGGACACAAGGGCTATGGGATAGCCGGATGCTTGATCTGATTTATGGATAAGAACATATCCATGCAATAAACCTTAGCAACTGAAATTGATGATACGATGACATGGACCGATAATCTCGATAGCAGCAGAGTATGATTTGATAAGGGTATAGACCCGGTATGTTGAGAGGGATGGATGTGTTTCCCACCCTATGTTCCTATGATACCCGAGGTCGTGGGAGGGTCGTGCTGAGACACGCTCCCCATGTAGTTGTGATGACGATGGTCGGATGCCTGCTAGGGGAGGATAGGTCCGCTGTTTAGCCGATGCTATCGCTCTCAGGTTCTATCTGGTCAGGTCGGTGAGTCCGACACCCACTTTTGTACTAGCAGAGGAAGGATAGGGAGGATGTGGACGTAGGTTAGGATGGGAGGATATGATAGTTAGTACTGTTGAGGGTTGGGTACTCGTTGACCTGGAGTTAGTGGTAGTAGGTAGCTTTCCTTGTACCTGATTGATTGAACAAATGTAATCATAAAAATAATGAAATGAAATCTTAAAGGTTAACTGATAAAATAACCGATGATGTTTTAGTAATATTATGATGAATATATACTTGTTCAGTTTGCATAAAGTATTATTAGTGTTAGTTAGCTGTTATGCATAGGAAATATGACGTATGTTTATAGTACATGTCCGTCTTGTGCATACGCTGGCCACGCATGCACATTATGCACATGCGCGATAATATTGGTTTACAACATACTTATCAAGATTTAACAATGTTATAAGTTATCATAGATAACTCAATTAAGTACTTAGTGAATGACTTAATTAGTAAAAGATTATCAAGTTCTAATGTGTAAAATAAGTTAATCAGTCCTTGTATGTAAACATTGTAATGACCAATTAAAATAAGTGTCATTAATTGCAAGTATCCTCAAGTGAATGTGTCTTCAATATGAAGTATGATAGTTAAATATTAATACTAGAAGAGTGTGCTATATAATTGTTGATCATGACTAAATAAACCATTAAGTATACTTCATTATTTATACCCAGAAGTACTATGTTGACACTTATCGATTAAGCAAATAAATATTTTTAATTACTATTCACAATTAATTTAATTACTATTACTATTAATTATTATCGTTATTATTGTTATTATTTAATCAATAATAATAATGATAATAATCCTTTTTATAAAAACACAGTGGATTGAATAAATGATTAAATAGATTATTCATTTAATTAATTGACAGAATCATTCCAAGCAAATTGAAGGGATTTGTTTAAAATAAATTATTGAATAATTCCACTGCTTGAGAGAAACTTGGATGATTTAAAATAATATATAATCATCATTTTACCTTGAAAAGGGTGTTGCATTAATGATTTGTACTTTAAAAAAAAACCATGACAGCTAGGGCGGTGGAGTGATAAGGAAGTTATGACTTTATGAAGGAGGAGGATTTCTATAAAGAGAGGATTTAACAAAGTAGTAGGGGGGTTATTGTGGGAGAACTATGAGTATTTGTGGGGAGAAGTGAAATATTCCGAGGAGGGGGATAACTCGAGGAATGGAGGAGGCAGAAAACTCCATTGAGGAGGGGGAAAACTCACTGAACAGTATGGTTATTGAACTAAGGACAAGGCTGCTATGGGGATTATCGGTCTGTGGGCTCAGGGGCTAGGAAATCCGTTGATTTCCTAGGGTCAGCAAGATAATAGCTGATTGGCAGGGTGGACACATTATTTCGGGTTGCTAAGGGAACCTATAGTATCCACTACAGAAATATGCTTATCTTACTGCAAATATACGGATCCAGGTATTTTACTGAGCTAGCTTAAATAAAAGGTATTTTCTTTTATTTCCAAATTACGTATGTTATAAGAACAGAGTTAAAATGAAAAGTCTTAAGCTTATGTTTATTTAAATTGCAGAGACATATAAATATATAGAAACAGACATATAAACGTTTAGATATTAGAAACATAGACGGTGGATTCTTTTCTTTTAGAAAACAATAAGGGAAAAACTTGGTATTTACATGAACATGGAATAGAGACCCAGTGCCTAGCAAGGGCACTGCAGTTATCAGTTTCATTCTTTTCCAAACACCTAAGAAAAACTCCATCATAATTTTTTCTAAATAAGACTTCATTAATGAATTGATAAGGATCAACCTTTAATCTTAAGGCTCTGCATTTTTTAAAGTCAAGGGTTTTAGGGGCAAACCCATGGTTCAGAAAAAATTTGATATGGTCATACCACTTAGAGGAAGGGGTGTCAATGGCATTGATAGAACCTATTGGAACCTCTTCTTCTTGATCCCATTCAATCTGCTACTGTGTAGGATCGTTCGATTGCGCAGTCAACAAGTAGAGACCTTGTCCTTTGACAATTTTGGCTGGTCTGATTTCAAGATCATACTCTTGCAGGGCTGTCATCCAGTGAGCCCTTTTTTCTCCCAACTATTTCTGGATCAGCACATTCCTAATGGCAGAGTAGGGTACAATGGCCTTGGTCCGATATTTCAACAAATAAGGCCTATAATGCTTGACAGACTTATAAACCACATAGGCCTGCTTGTCAATTTGAGAATAATTAATCTCAGCTCCTTTGAAGGTCGAACTCATGAAAGATATTGGAATTTCTGTGTCATTGTCATGCTTCTACGTTAAAACAGTTGCATACGAGAAATCAGT
Organism: Larix kaempferi; assembly: GCA_027924585.1. Taxonomy (NCBI): domain Eukaryota; kingdom Viridiplantae; phylum Streptophyta; class Pinopsida; order Pinales; family Pinaceae; genus Larix; species Larix kaempferi. The sequence goes on from BSBM01000482.1 coordinate 4,085,780, forward strand.
AGCAAAAGTATACAAAATGAAATCTTTATCAAAGTCTAGGGACATCAAAGTAGGAGCTTCGGCTATGGCCTTTCAAATTTCAATGAACGCATCTTTCTATTCTTTTGACCAGGTAAACTATACATCTTTCTTAACTAAATGTTGTAAAGGTTTAACTATCTGTGCAAAATTAGGTACAAATCTACGTACAAAGTTGATCTTACCGAGGAAGGACTGCATTGCTTTGCGCGAGCCTGGCAAGTTGATTTTCTAAATAGCATCTGTGCATTCGAGGTCGATGATCATACCTTCTTTTGAAACAATGAAACCGAGAATCTTTTCTTCTGTGACCGCGAATATGGATTTCTTCGGGTTCAGTAAAATTTTGTACTTCCTGCAACGTTCAAAAACCTGTTTCAGAGAAAAAAGATGTTCATGTTGCTTCTTAGAATATATAGTAATGTCATCTAGATATACTATGACAGAATTATGCATCAAACCTCGGAAAGCTATATCCATCGCTTTCTGAAAAGTGGCTCCTGCGTTGATTAAACTGAAAGGCATCCACCTGTAGGCGAAAGTGCCCCAAGAGGTTCTGAAATCCATTTTCAATTAATCGTCCAGGGAAACCATAACTTGGTTATACCCCAAAAAACCATCAAGGAGTGAGAATATCTCTGACCCTGCTACCCTTTGCAAAATCTGATCCATAGGAGGAACAGGATAATTGTCTTTTTCGGAAGTCTGATTTAGATTCCGGAAATCAACATAGTCGAATTTCTCCACTTTTCTTTTGGACATGAACCAAATTGGCTATCCATTGTGTATGCCTCACTAGGAAAATAATTCGGGCAGTGAGTAGCTTTTCCGGTTCTTTTTTCACCGAGGGTTCTAAGTTGGGATGCATTTTGCGCAGCTTCTGTTGATATGGTTTCACTTCTGGCTTCATGGGTATGTTATGATACATGATGCTAGTGTCAAATGTTTTCAATTCGTCATAGGTCCAGGCAAAGACATCTTTGTATTATTTACACAGCTTAATGATAGCTCTTCGTTCTTCAGGTATGCAATCGACTCCCAAGTTGATAAAATGAGGTTCTTGTTCGGTACCTAAGTTAACTTGCTCATAGTTAAGCGAGGAGCTCTAGGTTTTGCAATTCGTTTTATGTCTGAATTTGTCCTACAAATCGTAGAACTTCTCCAAATTGATTATAGACTTTGGGATGATGTTTGAGGGATCAGAGAGAGATTTTTAATGTTCGGCCTCGTCTATAGCCATATCTTGGAATGTATTCCGGGTTGTCAGAAAATCAAGTATCTGCTGATCATCGTCAAAAAATTTCCAATTAGTTACGTTGTCTAGTATGGAAGGCCTGTACATAAGTTCTATTGAGAATGTTCAAGGAGATAGGCCCTCTGGTGGAATCAATATGGATGCTATATTTGCCAACAAGTCAGCATCGAAATTTTGAGATCTAGGAACTGAATTAATATTGAATGCAGTAAAGGAACTAGTAAGATCTCTTACCAATTTTTGATAATTCATCAGGTGGGGAGATAAGCAGTGTATTTTATTCCTCACATGTTTGACAATGATTCCTGAATCCCCAAAACATTGGATTATTTGCACTTTCATGTCAATATCCTTCTTAAGTCCTTGCACCAGGGCCTCATATTCAGCTACATTGTTTGTACAGTCAAACTCCAACCTGCATGTAATCATAGTTTTCGTTCCTCTTGGGTCTATGAGAATACACCCTGCACCAGCTCCATCCTTAGATCTAGAGCCTTAAATAAAAATGTCCAAGCAATAGGGTCTAATCTAAAATTTGTATTTACATTAAAAACATTCTGTACAATGTCTCTTGAGAATGGCATAGAGGTGAGATGAGTTACCTGCGATTCATTATGTTCATTCTCTTGTGGTGAAATGTCAGCTGGTAAGTCCCCAAAGAAGGTATCAAAGGTAAAATTCTCAATGTGTGTGTTGGAATAACATGCAGGCTCACTTGAGTCATTTAAGTCTGTGAATGTCTATTTCATGTAAGGCTCCCTACTGATCTTTATTTTGTTTGCTTGTCCATTGTAGGGTAACCAAAAATGGGACCAGTCAGTAGCAAAATAGCCCTTTAGCTTTTCTGACTAGTCTCTACTAAGCCACATACCATATGCTTCTGGGATGTCAGCAATGACTATGTCAATTGTTTGGTGGATCCGAGGATCTGCTGACAGTGTAAGCAAAACATTTCTAAGTCTCCCTACTACTCTGACTTTAGATCTATCATGTTGTACTATCTGAGTGGGGCAAGGTTCCCATGTGGCGTTCAACTTTCTACAAACAGAAAAAGGCATCACATTTGATGAGGCACCTGAGTCTATCATGCAGTTATGTACGTTTCGATTGAAAATCTCAAAAGTAAGCAGAAAAGGGGGAGTTCTTCTGCCTCCAGACTTTTGATCATCTGGTTTAGTGAAAGAATCAAGGTTATTATTCCGTGATTCTCTTGGCTATTTGACCACCATACTTTTGGGTAAGGTATCCCTCATGGAAGGGATTTTCAACAATTCAAACAGAGAGATGTTTGCCTTAACTCTTTTAAGATCTTCAACTAGGTTGTACTCCATTTCAGGGATGACTGTGTCCTTGTGGGGAACAGTCTTTCCTTTATTAGGAACTAGTGTGGAGGATGAAGGTTCCTAAGGGGGTTGAGGTTTAGACCTTGTGTTGTAAGTATGTTGAACATTGAACACAGTCTCAGGTTCTTCTTCTTCTTCACACATAGGAAGTTCTGAAAAGTAACTTACAGTGTTGACTTGTGGATCCTCATGTTCATCTTCTTATCCTTCAGGAAATTGTGGATCTGGATCGATTTGATCATTGGAAACTTTAGGGGTGTTTTGAGATTTTGCTGCTAAGGCTCTAAAAATAGAATAAATTTCTTCGTTTGTGAGGCCTTCTGTTGGATTAGGAGGTGGAGGATTCGGTGGAGGTTGATAAGGTCTCCTAAAAGGTGGCCTTATAAAACCTCTATTCTGGTTTTGATTTTCATTGTTTGTCTTCTTCAAATCAACCATTTCGTTTGACATTTTCTCGATGAATTTTTTCATATCAATCATGTCAAGTGGATCCTTGTTTTGAACAGTTGTTTGAAGAGTAGTATCGGTTCTCCTTCTAGAAGTGGAAGGATGTTCCTTTATAGTTTATGGACTATCTTTCAGGTAGAACACATCCTTCTCTACCTGAATTGCTTCAGCAAATGCTTCAGGTAAGGTGCCTTTATGTGCTCGTTTCACTATATTGCAATGGGTGTAGGTAGGCCTTTTTCATAGTAGGCCACCAGCAATTCTTCAACAGGAAGAAGGTTGGTGGGAATTCTATTCTTTAGGTATGAGAACCTTTGATTAAAATCTTTAACTCTTTCCTTTCCTTTGATCTTCATGGAGAATAACTCCAAAACAAGGTCCTGCGGCGTTTTGTCATCTCCAAACTTTTGGATGAATAATTTTTCAAACTCATCCCAAGAAATAATAGACCTTTCTGGTAAGGAAAAATACCATGTAGCTGCCTTTCCTTCAAAAGTATAAGGAAAGAGTCTGCAGACCACATACTCATGAATGACACTTCTAAGTCTAATAGCCTGCATGAAGGTTTTAACATGATCTAGTGCAGGTGACTTGTCATCTAGGTTAAACTTGGGTAACCATTTCTCAATATTTTTGGGTAACCTGTGTTGGTCTCCAAGTACCCATACTGCATCTTGGTCGAGCCATGGTCTGTTTTGGCCATGTCTAGCCATCAGTGGTTCTTTTTCTTCTTCTTCTGACGAAGAACTTGAAGAATATTCACTATCTAAGGAAGATGATGAAGATGAAGCAGGAGATGGTGGTGGTCCACTAGCTCCAACTTTTGGTTGATCTGGTGCTTCCTGAAAGAGTTATTTGAGGTTATATTCAAGAGAACCTAAATGATCAACTGTTTCTTGGTGTTGTGTTTTTTGATCAGCTATCTGTTGATGTTCACTGTTGGGATCAACTGTGTGTTGGGTCGGTTGATCACTGGTCTATGTAATCGTGTTTTGTTGACCCTCTTGATCACTGGTCTGCAAAATGTTATCTAAATTGATAGCTGATAGACCACGGCTTTGCTGAATAGTGAGTCTTTCTTCCAATCTAGTTACACTACCACAGGACTTATTCAAAATGTCTTCAAGGAGAATTGATCCTTTGGTAGGGGATATGATTATGACATCCCTTCTAACCTGTTGTGCTGTAGGTGTAGCAACAATAGTATTGGCCTGAGCAAGTGTAATAGGAGCAACCATGGATTGTGACTCAGTGGGTTGTTCAGATGTTGAAGCCCTTCATTGGCTTCGAGTTTGAACCGTTAAAGTACTTGCTGGAGGAGGTTTCTTAGTGGATTGTTTAGGCATGTTGTACTAGTGGCCCTCCTTCTAGCACCATTTTTTGAGGCCTCGGTTGTGCAAGTTAGATGCAAAGGTGCTGGAATGGTTCCAAGGCTCCCAAAAGAGGAAGAAAACCTGAGTTGAAAGGCTTCGAAAGACCCTGCTCAAGGGAACTTCTATCCCTAACCTGTTTGGTATGGTGATCCTCCATGGATATTCGGCCTCTGCTGGCACTCTAAGAGTTGGTGATTTGACCAATTAGGTCAGTTTTCCAATCAAGGAAAACGAGAGTATGGAAATGGTAAAGATAAGCTAATCTAACCTATTTCAGAAGAGGAAACTAATCTAAGTTAGTCCTATTCTAAAAAGAAAGATTGATATTATGCAGATCAACCTTGAGGTATGATGAACAAGTAAATTACCACCTTCAACAGAAACGTTTTAATGTGTTACTTATTAACTTAAATCACAATCCATTAATGAAAATTAAAAGACAAGAATTCAAGTACTTAAGCCTGTCCAAGATTTAATCTGTAATCCTTTTTGTCAATTGAAAAATTAACGATGATTATTGAGTGCAACAAATCATTTGTAGAAATCGATAAAGAAAGTATTAATATTGAATAAACTCAATGAAATACCTCACAGCATCAATTAGTCATACAAGGAAACCAATATGATAGATCCATACATTATATATATGCAAAATGATAACATTCACTATAGATGACAATCTGAAATACACAATCAGTAATTCTCAAAAAAACTTGAGGAATAACAAGAGATAGATCAAAAGATGACTTTACTGTATTAAGAGAGTCTTGTACAGAAATTACAAAATCTCTGATGAACAGAGTATCCCAGTCCTTTCTCCTGCTGATGTGTAACTCCAAAATTCCCAACCCTTAACTACGAGAAGCATTCCTCCTTAAATATGAAATCACAAAAGAGTGCAGGTGGGACTCTCCCAAAAAGTAGGGATTACAAAACTTCAAATTAGACTATGAATCCAGAAAATCCTACCATTTCTCGGCTTACATGATTTTAATGACTTTTCCTCTAAATGATTTTCAGGGATCCACCTTCTAATTAAAAAAGTTCCTCGTGAAATAACAAGAATTCAGTACTTAATTGTTGAGTATCAGCAATGGGCGGTTCGACTTCTAGAGTACCTTCCATGGAGGTTTTAGGATCAGAACCCACCTTCTCAAAAACAGAAAAATCCGTCAAAGGATCCGCTGTAGAAGGAGTTGGTGAAACATCAGGTTCTTCGTTAATTATAAAATCCCGTATAATAGTGTCATGTTTATCAATTGGCTCTTCAGGATGTTTCTTTTCCTTCTTCTTGAGGATCCGCATGCAGACAGACAGAGCTTCAGAATCTTCTTCTTTGCTATCGCTGTTCATATCAGGAATACCTGCATAAAAAGGAGGTGACATAGGTTATTGATATAGAAATGGCTGAAGTTCTTCATCTTCAAAGCATGCATCAAGGGATTGATTTCCTGTATGCATATTGCTCATACCAAATGCGTCAAGAAGAAACTCACAACATCAACATGCAAATTTTCCTCTTAAAGAATACATAGGACGAACTAAAGGTTTCCTATTTGTTACTAATTTAAGGCCAACTGATAGGATGGTAATGATTGAGCAAAACCAGTCGTAATAATCAAATTATTATGATTAGGACACTGCAATCATCCGGACTATAACAAAATGAGCTATAACGTGTGTTAATCGGATGTGGATCGATGTGAAAGTACAAATCCAATCGAGACTCGCATGACTTAAATTGGATTTGAAAGCTCATCATTACAAATCTAATCGCATAATTAATCATGACTCTAAAATTGGGAGGAAAACATAAATTATGGCGAGAGAGATGATTGCGAAAGGACGAAGACAAGGATTTTAGCACGTTCAAACTGGCAACCTGACTTCACCTGTCAAACTAGATCTAGATCGCCAATTTAATAGAACGACCAAAGCAAATCTTAAAAAACTGAAAAGGTATAATTCACAAAGCCTTGCGGAGTCCCATTAAATAACAGAAGAAGGTCATTACTGAATCCAAAACAACCAAACTACTGAACGCAGAATGCAGCAGTGACAACAAACCAACCTAAAATAACTGAAAAACAGGTAATAACGACCCTTAGCAACAAATTCGCAGTAAAAATCGGCATAGTGTAGTAATTTCGATAGTAAAAATGATAAAGGAAAAATAGGAAAAACCCTTATTTATCGAATTTACAAGAAGAAATCCCGACTATGTGATCGGAATGGATGAACAGCTCAAATTACCCGAATCGGGATTCGGGATCGGGCCGTAAATGCTTTATTCATAAAATTAAAAAAGGTTCTCGAAATCCGCAACCTGAAAGGTCGGGTTCGGGTTTTGGGATCGAAATCCAAAAGAAAGACATAGGACAAATTCCCGAAAGCCGCAACTCGACATTCCCGGTTCAGGTTTCAGAAACAGAATAATAGTAAACAAAAGTGAAACCTTTTCCTGAATCCCGAAACGTGACATTGTCGGGTTTCAGGTTTCAGGTTTACACAACCGGGAAACAAAGAAAATTAAATCCCTCAACCCGCAACTATCGGGTTTCGGGTTTCGAATGCGCAAACTATTGGGTTTTGGGTTGGAATAAATAAACAACAAAACACTAAAAAATTAAGGTTTTCTCTAGACCGAAACACTTAGAAAAAGGAATCAACAACTTGGCAAATAGGCAGACCAAAAGCATTGGGTAAGGAGTCTTCAAGATGGATCTCGAGATTTGGTGTTTACAAAAGAACCTAGCCAAATGCTTTTGCGTTTATTTAGAAATGGGGCTCTCGTGATTCAGTTAAGCATGGGATCTGTTGTGGCCACAACAAATTTGCATGCTGATGTTGTGAGTTTCTTCTTGATGCATTTGGTATGAGTAATATGCAGACAGGAAATCAATCCCTTGATGCATGCTTTGAAGATGAAGAACTTCATCCGTTGCTATATCAAGAACCTATGCCATCACCTTTTGATGCAGGTATTCCTGATATGAGCAGCGATAGCGAAGAAGAATATTCTGAAGCTCTGTCTGTCTACATGCGGCTCCTCAAGAAGAAGGAAAAGAAATATCCTGAAGAGCCAATTGATAAAGATGACACTATTATATAAAATTTTATAATTAACGAAGAACCTAATGTTTTGCCAACTCCTTCTGCAGCGGATCCTTTGACAGATTTTCTATTTTTGAGAAGGTGGGTTCTGATCCTAAAACCTCCATGGAAGGTACTCTAGAAGCTGAACCGCCCGTTGCTGATACTCAGCAATTAAGTACTGAATTCTTGTTATGTCACGAGGAACTTTTTTAATTAGAAGGTGGATCCTTGAAAATAATTTAGAGGAAAAGTCATTAAAATCATGTAAGCCGAGAAATGGCAGGATTTTTTGGATTCATAGTCTAATTTGAACTTTTGTAATCCCTATTTTCTGGGAGAGTCCCATGTGCACTCTTTTGTGATTCCTATTTAAGGAGCAATGCTTCTCATAGTTAAGGGTTGTGAATTTTGGAGTTACACATCAGCAGGAGAAAGGACTGGGATACTCTATTCATCAGAACTTTTTTAATTTCTGTACAAGACTCTCTTCATACAGTAAAGTCATTTTTTGATCTATCTCTTGTTATTCCTCAAGTTTATTTGAGAATAACTGATTGTGTATTTCAGATTGTCATCTATAGTGAATGTTATCATTTTGCATATATTTAATGTATGGATCTATCATATTGGTTTCCCTGTATGACTGATTGATGCTGTGAGGTATTTCATTGAGTTTATTCAATATTAATACTTTCTTTATCGATTTATGCAAATGATTCGTTGCACTCAATAATCATGTTTAATTTTTCAATTGACAAAAATGATTACAGATTAAATCTTGAACATGCTTAAGTACTTGAATTATTGTCTTTTAGTTTTCATTAATGGATTGTGATTTAAGTTAATAAGTAACACATTAAAATGTTTCTGTTGAAGGTGGTAATTTACTTGTTCATCATACCTCAAGGTTGATTTGCATAATATCAAGCTTTCTTTTTAGAATAGGACTAACTTAGATTAGTTTCCTCTTCTAAAATATGTTAGGTTAGCTTAGATTTACCATTTTCATACTCTCATTTTCCTTGATTGGAAAACTGACCTAATTGGTCAAATCACCAACTCTTAGAGTGCTAGCGGAGGCCGAATATCTGTGGAGGATCACCATACCAAACAGGTTGGGGATAGAACTTCCCTTGTGCAGGTTCTTTTTAAGCCTTTCAACTTGGGTTTTCTTCCTCTGTTGGGAGCCTTGGAACCATTCTAGCACCTTTGCATCTAACCTACACAACCGAGGCCTCAACAAGTCTCAAGAAGCTAGCAATGGTTGCGTGCAGGTTTGGCCAATTGCTCCATGGACATCAATTTGGATTTAAAAATGCAACATCCATATTATGAGAGCCCTTGATTTCAAATCTCACAGTGAAATGGATAGTGTTTAACTCAGAGTTGTTGTTATTCATCAATTGTTAATGGAGAAATGGATTTATGAGTGAACTTAATCAAAATATAGTGTGATCTTCACCATTATAAACAATTTTTTTTTTGCTTTTAGTTTGTGTTCTAAGAAACTACCATGCACAGTTAAAAATCGGGTTTCCATGTAAAACAAGGTTCATCAAAAATAAACCAACTGTGTTAACTGGATTTGACAACTAAGAGTAGTATCTTAAACATAGATAACTGCATTAATAAAATCACACATATTTTAACACAATTACATATAAGTTCAAAACATAATGACACAATATTTACCTTGAAAACCCAAATGGGAAAACTAACATTCAATTGGATTTGATTAGTCTTTTCTTTCTTGGAAAATGTGTAGGTTGCAATTCCCTTTGGCTATTTGGTTCATTATCAATCTTCACATGGGAATTTGGACATCAATTCCTCTCAATCTCAACCAAAGAACCCCTACTCCTTTGAGGTGTATGAATTTATGGGAGAATGGGGGGGGGGGGGGTTAGATGGAAGGCCATGCATCCTCAACTCTCTATCTTCCCCCAACCCTAGGGTTGTCTTTTTCTTTGTTTTTGTCAATCGACAATATAATTTTTTTTATGCAAGGGTTTGTTATGTTTTTATTTTTCTTTCAGATATAGATGATATTCAAAATGTTATTACTTTAAAGTTCAAAGAGAAGCCATGTGGTGTGATGAAAATTTAGAGGATAAGAGAAAAGTAAGATATTACAAGGAGGTCATTAACCCTAATCTTGAAGATCAAAATTATGTCTCTGTTTTAACTAGTGCAAAGAAGAAGATCCACATAGCTAAAATAAGAATGAACTCTCATGAGGTGTATAGTGAAACATGCCATTGTACCTTTCCTAAAACTTTGTGGACTGAAAGGATCTATCATCTTTGTGAGACTATAGGTGTAGAGGATGAAAAACAATTCCTCCTATATAGCTTGCATTAGTATACCCAAATAAGATCCCAGTTTCAAAATTTTTGTTACAATACAAACCTGCCCAACCTTCTATCTCATCAAAATTATAATAATTTAAGAACACTCATCTCCAAGCTTTTTGAGCACAGAAATAAAACACTAAAGAAAACCAAGTACTTCCTTACTTCTCTATCTTAAGATCTTATAGATCAAAATTGGTCTAAGTGGACGTTAACTATCATCATCATCATCATCATCATCATCATATACTTTTCCATTTTTCTCCCCTTTAATCTTCCCTTGCTTACACAGGAAATACAATATCAAATGAAGGTGTAGACACTCATTCAAATGGAATGGGGCCCTTCATGCTATCAACCCTATTTACCTCGTCCACAGTCACAAACCATTTTTTGGTTGACAGACTTACTGATTTTACAATCCTCGTGGTAATCTAAGCTGATAGCCAATCATTTTATTTCATGGATCTAATTCAAATCACATCTTCCCATTGGGAGGTTTCTGATCCCCAAAATATTCCAAGGCTAAGTGAGATAATTTGTTGTCAACTTGGTTATTCTCATACCACTTTACTTTCCTTGGAGTTTTTCCTTTGAGGCCAATATTCCATATCTCTTATCATCCTCTATGAGTTACCCATTCCTTTCACTTTATAATTGTATCTTCCTTCAACTCTTCAAGATAATGTAGTACAAATCCTTCAATAGTGGGGAGAACCTAACAATCCATTTATCCATCTAACATGGAGGGCTCAAATTTATATACTCAACATTTACCACCGAGTTGATCTGCATATAAGGAGGAAGTCTCAATCTTAAATCATTCTCATTCACTTACTCAATGATGTCAAAAGGTTCATATCTAAGGGGCTAGAGTTTCTTCATTGCTCCTTGTATTAGACACTCCTTATGGAGGTAATGCCACAAGTTCCCTACAATGTTCAATTTATGATCTTCTATATACTAGTCATGTCTAGCTTTATATTGTTGTAGGATTTTCTTAATTTTCTCATGCACTTTCAAATGTATTTGTTGGATCCTTTCAATAAATCAGCTTTCCTTCCTTTCTTCTCCTTGCATCTCTGCTTCATCCTTCTATTGTCCATACACAATGTCAAATGGTGAGGTAGATAAACATTCAAAGAAAGTTTGAAAACATGATTTATTGGTGGAAGAATGAAGTCCTTGATTGTATGAGTGTTCAATGTACACCAATTGCTCATCCCATTTTGTTGGATGTTTATTGTTATAACCTCTCAACAATTGCTCTAATGTTTAGTTGACAAGTTTTACTTGTATGTTAGTTGTTAGGTATGTGTTATACTCTTTGCATGTGGAGTGCATCACCCTCTGATCCCTCCAGGTATGTCTATTCATATGCCCCTAAGATCCAATCAAATAGAAAAATCAATTTTTAATTACTATTTAACTGCCAATTTTGTACATCACATTTATGGTATATGGAAAGTTGATTTCGTCGTGGGTGGCTTTATACTTAGTTGATTTTTTAACTAATTTTATCAGTCAACTCTATTTTTATCCTTGTCTATGAATCACAGAACGATCAGAGCTTACAATCAGATTTACTCCTCATTGCATAGTGATTAATTCATTCTTTCTTAGGTATTTTACAGTTTTTCTCTTTTCTACATACGTTGCTTTTAAATTTTCAAATTAGCATATGTTTGTTATTTTTGCAGAAGACATTGTAGATACCATAGCTCAAAGAAATAGGGAAAATATAGTCGCAGAAGAACTTAAGATTAAAGACCCAAATTTTGGCATATATTCAAATACCGATGGACGAAATAGCGACATGGAATTCATGGACTAGGCCACCATTTATAGTATATTCGACAGTCATAACTTCTCTCAATTTGGGGAATATGCTGAAGTCTATCAGAATCTCAGCAAGTCACACATTCATGCCACCGCACAACCAACCATTATGTCATATACAGATCTTATTCAGTGGACGATAGATTATGTAGATATCCCGACTACCACTTTTCGAGATTCAAACAAGGCTATATATGCTAATTTCAAACCTGACTCTTTTGAAAGGATTGATGTTCTAAAGACTCTGTTATCACTCCAGGAAACTCTTCTTAGGTTGTAGTTTGAAGATGCCCGGTAACTTAACTATAATTTCAATGTTTCATTCAATGGATCAAGTCAGATGACTAATCAGACCTCACTCACTCAAGACATGCATAAAATCAACCAAATAAACAAGGCTTCTAACTATCACTGTTCAGAGGGTTTGTAATAAAGGTGAATAAATGAAGAATTCTCACTATGCTAGCAGATTCATACATAAAGCACTTACATATGAATGGCTAATCATAACAAGGAAATGATACTTGCAATTCAACTCATCAACACAGAGATAGGATGACAACTATCTGGTATTAGACAAAAAGAATAAACATGAATGAAATATCCAAGTACAAGTATAGAACATAACGAAGATGTAATGTGAACATGTAATGGCAAAAGAGCTTGTATTAATTGACAAGAACATGAGAAGCTTGAGTACAAAAAGTGTCTAAGAGTCTCCAAAGTTGAACCACCCTTTGTTTTACAGAAGTCACAGGCTTTATAGCCTTTACAAAACAGTTCAAGATCCTAAAAAAACTGGATCGAATTTGCTAAAAATAGACAGTCAAAATAGTTTCATGATATATAGGAAGGAATCCTATTTAAGGGGGCCATTGTGAAAATCCTCATAGCAGATCTAAGAGATGATGTATACCTCACAAGAGTGATTATGATTAAGCAGGAAAATAGAAGAAGAGTGGTCAATGCAGTATAATGACCAACATAATAATAATATAGTAGCACTCAAATAGAAGCAAAAATACTTCACACACACTAATTAATTAATCACAATATGGACAAATAAATAGTACAATGCATGAGGATTCGAATGCCTAAGGTGGAAATTCGAATTGGCCTTCATGGAGTGATCAAAGGATCACTGGAGTGTCATTGGATCACAACTGGTGTCATTGGAGCACAACTGGAAGTCTTCATCATCATCAGTGGAGTCATCAATGCTCAAGTAACTGTCAACCATCAGTCAAACTGAGTCTGGTAGGTGTAACTGAGTGTAACTAAGTGTAACTGAGTGTAACTGAGCATAAACTGAAGACAACTGGACTGGTAGGTGAAGAAGGGCAAGTTGCTTCCTAAAATCAAGGAAGAAGGGCACATTAAGCAACTGGAGGGCTAACACTGATTAGTGAGAAGCTCTTGGGGGATGGCTAACTGAGAGCTAGGTGGTGGACTGATGACTGGGATGCATGCAAAAATGTATGCAAACCCTAGAATGCATGCAAACCCTAAAAGTGCATGCATGACTGAAAATGTAAATGATCAAAATACTGGTGGGACTAGGATGGAGTATAGGAATATCCTAACACCCCCCCTTAATCCATCCCGGGCCCTGGTAACTAAGACCAAAGGTCACCCAATACAATGAATAATAACAGTCAATAACCCAAGGAAGTGGGGAAAATTTCATGGGAAAAATACCCTCCCCCCCCCTCAAAATAGACTGTAAGGCACACACACAACAAAAAAAGCTCCAAACTCAAGCAGGTGTGATGCTTGGTCATATGTCTAGAGGTATCTTCTTCTTGGGAAGAAGTGGATCATGCTCAAAAAGTATGTGTTTGTACTTTCTCTTCAGATCGAATGTGATGAGAACAAATCCAAAAGTATGAGGATGATCCTTGAACCTGTGATTCGAATCAGTTGAGGTAGGATAAAAAACATGAATATGAAGATAATCTTTTGTCTTCTCCTTCGAACCATCATGGGTGAGATTATGCCAAAATGAACCATCAAATAATAATGATTGCTTGAAATCCAAATCAGATTTAAGACTTGATGAATAGTTTCTTGAGATCTCCTTTGAACTGGCAGGGGTGAGATCAAAACCATCATATGCATGAGAAATTATCTCAAGTAGTGTTTGCTTAGAATCCAAATTAGATCCAAGACTTGAATCATGGTTTCTTGAGATCTCCTTTGAACCATGAGAGGTGAGATCAAAACCAGTAAATGCATGAGAAATCATCCCAAGCAAATGGAAATGGCCATATTCTTCAATAACCTTCTGAAAGCATATAATAATGATCATATAGTAGTAAATAAGAGGTGATTGCTTGAGGAGAGCGAATGCATTACCTCCAATAGCTGATTTTACCTCCAAAATAATCATGTGATCATGATGCAAACCAATAGACTCTGGTGCAAGATAGGATTTAGGACCTTCTGCAATATCTAGAGTGTGAGATGGCATAGAAAGAGAAGAAAGTTGGAGCATGAGTATAGAATCTGCAAGTTCTTTGTGGACAACTTCAATATGAGATGATACTGGTTCATGATCTGAGATATCATCAAGGAGGGCGAATGCAACACTTTGCTTGCTTTCGAATGGGTTTGGACCAATCCCTTCATTCTGTCTGCCAAATATTTCATCCAGGTGGGCCCATAGCTCTTTTGGAGATTCAACATCATCAAGGGAATAGAATTCCAAGCTTCGAGAAATAGCAACCACGATGGCTGCAATAGCTCTTCCACCTTCATTTAACTAGTCAATATTTTCTTCATAGGATTCGAACTGTCTTTCAAAACAATAATCAAAGAGATCATGTCTCTTCAAATATGATATCATTTTTGGTTTCCATTCAACATAGTCGAATAGATAAAGAGGAGGATCTTCTGAAAACATTGAAGCTGTACAAGACCTGCAAAAACAATAGAGAATATCTACAACTGCTACTGCTGCAAGACTGCAGAAACTCCTGCAGCTGCTGCATTTGAAATCTTGGTAATAACCTACAAAAAAATCTCAAGAATGGAGATAAACAATACTCTCAACATGCTCTGATACCATGTGAAAATTCTCATAGCAGATCTAAGAGATGATGTATACCTCACAAGAGTAATTATGATTAAGCAGGAAAATAGAAGAAGAGTGGTCAATGTAGTATAATGAGTAATAGAATAATAATACAGTAGAACTCGAATAAAAGCAAAAATACTTCACACACACTAATTAATTAATCACAATATGGACAAATAAATAGTACAATGCATGAGGATTCGAATGCCTAAGGTGGAAATTCGAATTAGCCTTCATGGAGTGATCAAAGGATCATTGGAGTGTCATCGGAGCACAACTGGAAGTCTTCATCATCATCAGTGGAGTTATCAATGCTTAAGTAACTGTCAACCATCAGTCAAACTGAGTCTGGTAGGTGTAACTGAGTATAAACTAAAGACAACTGGACTGGTAGGTGAAGAAGGGCGAGTTGCTTCCTAAAATCAAGGAGGAAGGGTGCATTAAGAAACTGGAGGGCTAAAACTGATTAGTGAGAAGCTTCCGGGGGCTAGCTAACTGAGGTCTAGGTGCTAGACTGATGATTGGGATGCATGCAAAAATGCATGCAAACCCTAGAATGCATGCAAACCCTAAAAGTGCATGCATGAATGAAAATGTAAATGATCAAAATATTGGTGGGACTAGGATGGAGTATAGGAATATCCTAACAGCCATCTCCATCTTGCTAGTCTTTATTTCTTCGACAGCTGTAGCAATCCTTCAAAGGCTGATGAATAAAGTCGAAAATGCCACCTAGAGGACTGACAGGTCATCTTTTTCCAAAAATAGACAAGAAGCTTTATCTTTTTCACCTTGCCGGAACCTTCAAAACTGGAACAAAGCACTAAATTTGATGCTCTTAATTATATTCTTTATTCAGAAATCATCCTCGTGCAGTTTAGAATGACAAAACTTGGATCTGTGCAAAAAGAATACCACTCTGCCCTTCTATATGTTTTCGGTGGCTTGTGAGCCAAAATTCTAACTTGTAAGCCACCAAAAGCTCTGCTTTTGGTGGCTAAGGACAGCTGTGCAAATTGAAATAGCCACCGAAAAGGCAGGCTTTAGCAGGCTTCTTCAAAGCTTCATCTAACTTTCTTTTCAGGTCCAGAACAACTGATATATGAAGCTTATCTCTGCGAGGAGGCTCATAACCATAGAGATCTTTGCATGTTGAACACACACTCTGTACTTGTTAGGTTTTCCCTCAAAGTATGGGGATTCTAGTTCGATACTCTGAGGTAGATAAAAGTCAAATAATAACCACATAACTGTTACTGAGAAGACAATGATCTGTTGATGAGATCATTGCCTACCCAATACTTTGAATTTCACCAGAACTTTTGAATCCGTTCCTATTCAATCTCTGCAATCACTACAAACAATGTAATAAGTACTATTTAACACTGCAAAATGCCATTGAAGAGATCTTCGTCGTTTTTGTAGGGTTGAATAGCTAAAAGCACGTTGACAATAACACACAAAAGTGCACAGAGAATAGTGATAATGTTGAAGCATTTGCAGTCGACCAAGAAGGGATATGTGCTGTTCAAGTATTTGGTTTGCAACTCTGCATCGATCTGCATGTCCTCAAAGGCTACCTATGCTGCTATCTGGGGTTCTTGGTGACTAGACTATCAAGCAATTTTATTTTATTTATTGTTGTTGATACCTGGCGCTTGATGTACAATAGCAAACCTCAATTATCAATGCATCAACCCTATAGCTGACAACAACTCGACACCTGCATAATATTTGCAATATGCTCGACGTTTGATTTTATTTAACATATACAGCTATTTTGATGAGGTATGGACAGGAATAGTGCTTGGCATTGCGTGTTTGAGTTGTATGTTGCATGACTTGGTTTGATCTATCGAGAGGGAAAAGTCATAGGAGTTTGTGGAATATATTGATCAAATCAAGATGGTCAAAGCTAAAATAGAATATCTAAGGATTTTAACAAAAGGAGAAAGACCCAAGAATATGATAATTTAGACACGAACGAATGAAAGTGCCTTTTGAGCAAAATTTTGAATCGAAAGAATTGATTAAGAATTGGTGGTTCGATTAAAAAAGCTTCATGCTAAGACCTAACATAATGTACCCTATTAACCATTTGAGGGAACTCTACACGCTTCTTGATTCTATGCTCTATCGATTTTATGGCTTGAAGAATTGCATCTATTTCAATCTGGAATGGACCCCCTTGGTTCACCATATTGTCACTACCGGAAAGGTATTTAACTCGGCTAAATTTTTTCTGTTACTGTGAAAGATGCAATTGCTCAGGCGCAAAAGACACAAGCCATTAGAAAACCCAAGTTCTTCATTTCATCTTATTTGGTAGATATAATTTGCTCGTCTTTTGTATTTCCCTCAATAAACTGGCATTGGACAACACACAACCCTTCTATTCATATCTATTGTGTAATCTTATGGGAGGAAAACTGTAGACCTCACATTTATTATATCCGTGATAATTTTTTGGGTGTTGTTTATCTTATTATATTTAAGAAAAATGCACCTAGGATTTCTAAAAATGATAGGAATTTGGTATCCCCAATGGGATATTGGTATTGTGGTGATTTTTTCACCTACTTGAGGATTTGGGGTCATAATTCAGTCCATCTTTTACCAAGGTTTATTCCTGATATAATGGTTTTGGAAGAAGTGGATTTTCAAATTGCAGTTGAAGGAGTTCATGTTCGATGCTCGAGATTGAAAATAAGGGCTTGACCTAAATTTACCCTCTATATCAGTCACCTAGTCATCCATAATGCTCTCATGCCCATCTTTTGGATTCTAAGTTGAAATCATTTTAATTAGGATTAGGTGTCAAAAGAATGCACGACTCTAATAAGTTTATTGAAAAACATTTTGTTCAGGCTCAATTGAAGAACACCTACGTACATGAAACTCAACCCGAGGACTCCATCTATTAGGGAGATCTCAGTTTTGAAGAAGTGTTGAGGAATATTGTTGATCTGACACAAAGAAACCTGATTAATGAGTCACAAAAAAATTAGAAGACATTAGTACTGGGAGAAAGAAGTAAAACATTTGTTTCCAAGGAATAGGCCAAGATAGCATAATTGGAAGCCAACAATAAATCCCTAGTGGTTTGTACAACTCATCCTAAACCTCTAGCATAGAAGAAGTTAGAGAAACAACAAGGAAAGCATCCAATGGAAACCGACAAGTCTCAAAATACTCTGCAGAACTTGACCAGTTTAATGCTAGAAGTAAAATATCTTCAAGGTAAATTTTCTTAGCCTATTGGTCCTCCTACTATTATTGGTACCTCTTCTGAGGTGATTTTTTATTTGATAGTTGAGGGTGAAAAGGTCTCAGACACCACAACCTTCAAATAAAAAACCCCTAATCCTAGTATCATGATTATTGATTTAGACCAATAAAAACCAAAAGATTCTTTCCACTCAACTCAAATTATCAAGGAATTCCCTCAATTACCTCCCCTTGATATTTCATCCCTTCCTGCTAATTACCTACCAAATTCTAATACTGAGCTACCACATGATAATGGTACATCCACTACTACTGATGTTATTGAACCCACCCATGATCATGTTCACAATTCATCATCTTATTTACTATCACATTATCAATCCTCAGATCATGCCTCAAAGCAAGTTCTTCCCTCTACTCACCCACGAGATAATGTTCTATCAATTGTTCTACAAGATCCTTTACCTACACAACAAGCCCAATCTATAGAACCAGTTTCTCATTTAGTTGAAAAGAGTGATGTTGTTGTATCTTCTTAGCTTGGATTAATTATCCCTCTTTCATGTTCAACTCAATCCCATATTGATAGCTCATCTACTCCTATGTCTACCCTCATTCAATCCAACCCTGAAGTTTCTCAAGATTTCACCCAAGCTCCATCAACCTCCTTATCCCAACCAATACGCATAACTATCTCTATAGGCTTGATAGTATCATCATCAAAAGACACAACTGATTTTGGAGAATATGTAGTGGTTGCATTGGGATATTATTGCTTTAGCATAAGATAAAAGGCAGTAATAAGAAAAGTTCTGAGGAGGACCAAGAAAGGAGATTATTGTATTTTTGAGCATTTGTTAGACCAGCTAGAAGAGCACTCCGATAAAAAGAAGAAAGCTAACAAATACTATGAACAAATTTGTGAGTGGTAGACTCACTTGAATAATATCCCATAAAATTTTCCTTGGATGGATCACTCAAGCTTAAATGACTTCTGGTTTCCTTGAAATCCCGCAGATTTGTTCGTGAGGATGTTTCCAGTTTGATTCTTAAAGGGAAAAAGGTTTGCACAAAATTCTGGTCTTTGAAATATAATTTAATGGAACTTCTCAGATGTCGATGTTTTCTAAATTTTTCGATGTTGTACCTGCAAAATTAAGGATCGCCAAAGTAAATCAACAAAGAGATGATTCAGTTTAGCTAATTCATGCTACAATTCGGGTTGATCTGTTTCTTCTCCGATCGTTTATCTTAGTTCCTACCTCTTGGAAAGTGACTTTGGAGAATTTATCATAAAATTGGTCTAATATTAGAAGCAAAGAGATTCAATCATATTTATGCAGGGCTCAAATTCAACTTGAGAATGCCAGCTACAAAGATGTATTGGAAATGTTGGATGTTTATGCCAAATGGAAGGATTATGTGACCAATCCTAGTCAAAGTAGTTAGGAAGTCCTAGATCTTAGGAAATATGATACTGATTTTGTGGATCTATTTTATCCACTTTATTATATTTATATGCCATAATTTGTATTGTAAAGGGGAGGAGACACCCTAGTCAAATCGTTGGTGAAGTGTTTTGCATCAGATCTTGTTGAATTCTCTGTGTTCCTTGATGATTTTTATAATATTTTGCAAACCAGTTAATGGAAAGTGGAGGAATTTTTGCATATTGGTCTTGGCTTGAGTAAAAGTTTGATTATTCTCAACTTTAATGTGTTTCTAAATTACCTTCCTCATCTCCTTAATTTTATTAGTTAGATTTCATAATTTTGTTTTGCATTACAATGGCTATATATTGATTTTTGGATTTATTATTTAATCTGCTATGCTGTGAACAAGACATGTTGGATGGTTTCAAAAAAATAAGCTTTGGCATGCTTTTGTAATCATTAGTGCTAGATTAATTAACTAACTTATTATTTTTGCTTAAAGGATAAATAGGTTTAGTCTGTAATTAATTTTGATTCTTAAAGATGATCTTTGTTACCTTAAACTCATGCTTTCTTTAATAATGTTTTGTTAAGATTGCACAAGTAATTGGCTGTGATATAATTTAAGGATTTGTTCTTAATTATTTACAGTTCATTTTCTCATCAGTGATTGTTGAATTTTATCATAGTTTACTTTAGATTAATTTAATTTAATAGGATTTCTTGTTGACCGTTAATAATTTAGGATCTCTTTATCAAATCTGGTAATACTTTAGTTTAGTTTAGGGTTTATTAGTTAGAACTTAGATGAAATAAGAATCATCAAGTCTCCTTTATAGGAGAATAAAACCAACTTGTGGCTAATGAGGCCTTGATATCCGTCAGAACCAGTCATACCAAACAATTGAGGGCTAGAAGGACTCTTGCACAGGGTTTTCTCACACCTTTGGATCAGACTGTTTTCCCTTTCGTTGATGAGCAGGTTAGATTTTCTTGCCAACACACCACTGGATACCTGTAAAGAGGGTCATCAAGTATTTTCTTAGCACTACATAGTATGTAATCTGCAACCGATGTAGACCTATATTAGACAGAGTGATAGATATATAGGGATTTGCTAATGCAGACTGGGCTAGAGATCTTGATTACAGAATATCTACAAGTGGTTATGTGGTTAACCTATTTGGAGGAGCTATCAATTGGATGAGAAAGAGAAAGCCTATAGTTTCACTCTCAACTACATAAGTTGAATACATCGAAATGACCCATGCAAGTAAATATATTGAATGGTTGTAGAGATTGTGTTCATATATTTGGTATGTATAGAAATATGTAAGGTTATATTACAACAATCAGAGTGCAATATTTCTAGAAAAGAACATTGCTTATCATTCTAAAATGAAGCATATTGATGTGTAGTACAAATTTTTGAGAGACATGGTTGAATACAAGAAGGTGTTGCTAGAGAAGGTTGACACCTTGAAAAATGTTGCAAACTCATTGATAAAGTCCAATAGCTCTGAGAAGTTCTCTTGGTGTAGATAATTTATGGGTATTGATGCCCTGAACTTGTGATATCAGTATGTGTCCCACTATTTTTCAAATAAAATAGCAAGTGGGAGAATTTTGGTTATATGTTATATTATTTTCCTATCCCCCTTGCTCCATGGAGTGGATTCCAACAAGGGGTATCAGCCCACAATTATTTATGGGATATTATTTTGGAAAATGTGTAATTTAATCCCGACTATGGGATTGAGGTGTATTTTAATATCGGTTAATGGATTATGGTTTTGGATTCTATTAAATACTTAAATGTTGTATTGTAAATGGTTAATAATATACAATAAGAAAGTGAGAGGTGCAACTATATGTTTTGTTGGTTTTCCTCGTTAAGGGTTTCCAGGGTAAATCTCTATTTATTGTGTGTGCCAATGTTTAATATCTATTTTTCTTTAAAAAAATGCATGCATTATTTCACTTCATAAGTTTAAAACTTACTTTAGTTTGGTGATGAAATGCAATGAAAAAATTTAGCTTTGTATTTATCCTTTCCCAAAGGATTATTTAGAATCTACCCAAAGACCTACTCTCTTGATGAGATATGGTGGAGCTCGAAAATCTAAAATGTACCCAAACATGAATGAAGAATAACTCATTTGCTTCTCATCTAGTGATAGCCTTCTTATATGACTTGACCACCCATATCTTGCTGATGTAGTCTACCATGGAGAAAAAGTAGTCACAACCTCTTCGGGAAGTTTGTCTCCCAATGTCTATTTTGTATAGGTAGTGGCATGTACAATATGTAATGTCCCCATCCAAATAAATCACTAGAAGGGAAAATTCCACCAATCTACTAGTTCCCTAGGTTGGGGTGGAAGCATTTAGATTTGGAATAAGGGAGCTATAAAACCACAAATGGACATTAGCTTGACAAAAATATATTTAAAAGGGGATAAATAAATATTTATAATAGGAAAATAAAGTGGCACTTGGTCATGAGGGCACATTGGTGTTGTGGGACCCACACAAAGCAAGATTATCCATGCCACATGGAATCCTACTCTCACCCATTCGAATCCAATGTGGCATCTAGCGTTCTTGGGGGAGTTGGATGGGAATTATACTTGGCATGAATCAATGAGGGTCAAATTTGAGAGGAATATTAACTCCCATGGAAGAGGAAGAGACATCTTAGAGGTATTGTGACACTTGGGATAGATTCCCTAGCTTTTATGACAACAATGATGAAGATGCTATGACACTTATGACAAGGATTAGACCCGATTGCTAACATCTGACCTATATGTCATGTCAGGGCTAAAAATAGCCTCCAAGAGGGCGCACAAGTGAGTTAGGGCATCCAAATATTCCCCCATTTGAATTGATGGAAGAGGGAGGCTACGAATTGTTGGACAAGTGGCACTCATTGGAATCTCTCCCCAGTTCGAGTTAGCATGAATCTCTTGGAGGGAATTAGAACAATGGAGGTCTTGGAAATCTAATAAAATACAAGAACAAAGGAGGAGAGGTGCTTTTGATCATTTCTCATTTTGCAAATTGGAGAGCATAGATTTTCCATGCAAGTTGAATGTTTATTCTTCTTGACTTAGTACCAATTTTGAGGGTGCAAGATTCCCATCTAATTGGAAATTGGAGACGCCATTCAGAAATTTCATTTGGATCTGCAATGAAGTAATTTGTCACAGGTTGAAGCTACAGGGAATATTGTGATAATTTCTTCTTCAACTTGTTCCCACATCTCTCTCACTTTTCTCTTCATATTCTTGCTCTTGGAGGAATGGCGCACATGGTGATATGCTGATATCTTTGGGGAAGTCCAAGGGGACCCAATTATTTGTAATATGATTTCTACACTATGTATTTTATGCTCATATGAACCTCAGATAGAAAATCCAAGTGAAACTATGTAAAAATGCCAAACTATGTATGAATGGAGCCATTTTCCCATATATCTTGTTGTAAGAGCTTGAAGTTTTTTGATATGGAATTATTTCAGTCAATATCACTAGTTTTATTTCTTTTTGGAGAAGAGGAAGAAGAAGGAGAAGAAGCGCACTCTGTTGAGACTATGGATAAGGATGAGAAAGGAACCTAATATATGGAGGAGAAAGAGGAGTTTAGGAAATTAATGAAACCATTTTTTGAAGACATGACAAGGAAAATAATGAAAGGGTTTGAATTGATGTCTAGTCAAATTGGTAGCAAATTGACATTATGAGGTAGCAGTAGTTCCCCTAGTGAGGAAAATAAGGCATTTGGTGGAAGCCTTTTATCAAGGACAGGGCCTCATAATTGACCCAATGAATTTCAGAGCTCAATAAGAGCCACCACACCCAAGTTTCTTGGGACTAAAGAGGACCTTCTCACCCAATATGGAATGCAAGAAGTTCTAACAGAATGGTAGCAATTGAGTGAAGATTGTAGGAGGACCTCACCATTTGATCAATTATTTATTGTCTCAAACAAGCTGAAGATGAGGGGAGGCAATATAAATCCTTTCCAAAACAAAGAATTGAATTATGCAATAGGTAAAATGCCCCTTCCTACCTTTGATGACTCATGTCAAAGTTCTGCAAATACTTGGACACAAAAGTTAGATGTATATTTTCAGTTGAATCCAATGGTTGAAGAGGATGCTCTAAAAATGGATATTTTGCATCTGGAAGGAGAAGCCAATTATTGGTGGTTCCATGATATTAAAACCTTGGGACATGATCAAGTCACAACATATGAATAATTTGTTAACATGTTATTGGAAAGATTCGAGCAAAAATACCTTGAAATGCCTTTCAAGGAACTAGCACAGTTGAAACAAATTGGAACCCCTGATGAATAAATGTTGGAATTAAAAAAAATATCAATTAAGGTGGCTGATATATCTATGGTTCGATTGGTATTTATTTTTACTGAAGGTTTGGTTGAACCTTTTAAGGGTATAGTTAAATCCCACAAACCTACTTCATTGAAAGATGCCATGAACTTGGAAAGATATTTGCAAAATGTGCTACCCAAGACAAAGTATCCCCCCAAGCCCAAATTTCCTTCCAAGTTCAGATTTGACAAGAAGCCATGGAAAAAAGATTCATTTGGAAAATACAAGAAATAGGTGACCAATCAAGGAAGAAATCAGAAGAAAGAAACTATGTTACACATGCTTCCAACCATGGGTACCAAGGCATAAATGTGCTAAGGGGAAAGCACAATTCATTGAAGTATTTTCTGATGATGAACGTGAAGGAGACATGGAGGAAGAAGAACATCTTTCAACCCAAGAAGAGGGATATGACACAACATAAGAAGGTCATCCCTCACCTGAGAAAAGGGAGAATGGAAGTGCTTTCAGGAGTGCCTCGTTTTCACACCATCTGATGCAAGGGAGTGGTACAAGGGAAAAGAGTTTCGGTATTGGTAGATGGAGCATCCACTCATAACTTCATTGATGTAGCCTTGGTGGAGAGGATAAATCTACCTATTGAATCATTCAATGGGTTCACAGTCATCATTCCAGGTAACAATTCTATGGAATGAAAAACATGGATTCCAAAGCTACAACTCACCATAGGAAATTTCACATTTTCTGATTGCTTTTATGTGGTGGATGTTGTTGATACAAATGTGGTATTGGGAGTGCAATGGTTGTACTCTATAGGGGAACATACAATGAAATACTAAATACCTGAAATGAAATTCAATGATTTGGAAGGAAAACAAAGGGTAGTGAGAGGAATGCACACCTATTTGAATCAAGTGGTGTCTTCCCACATTATGAGGTCCATATTGAGGCAAGTGGATATTGAATGGGTTTCTGAATGTTTCATCACTTCCCCCAAGGCAAACATAAATATTGCAGAACATCTAAGGGATATAAGGCAACTACTACACAAATATGAAAAGGTTTTTGGAGACCTTCCTCCTGGAAGGACACCTAATAGAGGGTTTGAGCACACCATTGTTTTGGAGGTGGGTACTTCACCTATACAAATACCACCATATAGACACCCAAAAAGGTTCAAAGATTATATTGAGAAGGATATTCAAGAGATCTTGGGATTGTGACTCCTTAGGCCAAGCTCAAGTCCCCATGCTTCTTCAGTTTTTTTGGTGAAGAAAAACGATGGAACCTTAAGGATGTGCATTGATTTCAGAGCTCTAAACAAGAAGACAATAAAGAATAGATATCCCATCCCTAGAATATATGATATCATGGATGAGTTATTTGGAGCAAATTTCTTCTCCAAAATAGATCTTAGATCCGGTTAGCATCAGATTCGAATGAAGGAGGAGGATGTGCAAAAAACTGCTTTCAGATGTCACTATGGTCATTTCGAATTTCTTGTCATGCCTTTTGCTTTGACCAATGCTCCAACCACTTTCAAATCATGCATGAGAAAAATAATTTGCAAGAAACTTCGTAAGTTTTTTTTGGCTTTATTTGATGATATTTTGATTTACAGTAAGACATGGGAGGAATATTTGCACCATTTAGAAGCTGTATTTAAAATCTTGCATGAACAATCTTTGTTTGCTAAGTTGTGTAAAATTAGTCACAGCAGATCTAATGAACAAGTAAATCAATCACAACAGATGAACATAGAAAATATGGTGCAAAACTATGCAAAACATGCAGCAGTGCTCTCTATCCCAGAAAGGGTGAATGAATTACAATACAAACTGTCACAATGACTGAGCAATTCGAATTGCCTAAGGAGGTCATTCGAATCACAGAATGGAGTAGCTTGACTCTATCTAGGAGTCCTCATAAATCATCGGTGGTGCTCATGAATCACAACAACCAGTCATCCAGGTGTCAAACTGAGTCTAACTGAGTGTAATAAATGTAACTGAAGTGTGTAGCACTGATATAGGATCTGGAGGCTCAGTGGGGGAGCATGGGAGGCTAACTGGAGTCAGAACAAGTCACCTAATCGAACTGGAGGTCAATCGGAGGTGAAACAGTCAGTCAGGAGTGAAACTAGCCTCAAATCAGGGAGAAGCGGAGCTAACTGAATGTAACTGGAGTGAATCTGCAGTGGTAGGTGAACAAGTGCGCCCTTCTCTGGCAGTAGGTGAGAAGAGGGCGCCTTTCAGCTTAGGAGGGCTAAAAATCTGTGGTAAGTGGCTCCCGGGTGCTAGAAGAAGGTGGATAAGGTGCTGGAGGCATCAAACTGGTGACTGGGATGCATGCAAGTGCATGCAGCTGCATATCCTGAAATAGATCATGCAAGATCCTGAAGTAGATATGTATCCTGAAATAGATGATCCTGAAATAGATATGTATCCTGAAATAGATGATGTGGATATCCGAACACCCCCCCTCAAGCTAGACTATGATGTGCCAACTAAAATAATGTGGGGCCCTGGTAACTAAGACCAAAGGTCACCCCAATACAATAATCCAAAAAATGCTGAAAATAAACTGAGGAAATGGGGAAAACCTCATGGGAAAAATACCCCCCCTCAAAATAGACTGTAGTACACCAAAAGATTTAACTGCTCCAAAATCAAGTAGATATGTCTGGAGGTATCTTGCTCTTGGGAGTAAATGGATCATGCTCCAAAAACATGTGCTTGAATTCTCCATCAGTGGATGCAAGTGAATGTGGAGACTTTAAGAACTTGCTCTTCATACCGAAAATGGTGAGAACAAATCTGAAAATATGAGGATGATCCTGGAACCTGTGATTCGAACCAAGTGAGGTAGGAATAGCTCCAATCGGATCAAATAGATCTTGAAACTTGAACTTCTTATCAATAGAAGTTAAATCAGCTCCAAAAATAGATGAATGGTTTCTTGAGATCTCCTTTGAACCAACCAGGGTGAGATCAAAACCAAAATCAGCAAAAAGTGCATGAGAATTGAACTCAAGCGAATGGTAGTGCTCTTTATCTTCATTAAAACTCTGAGAAACTTTGCAAATGATAGAACATAAGTTTATAGAAGGCATGCAATCAAGGAGGGCGAATGCTTCACCTCCAAAATCAGATTTTACCTCCAAAACATCAAGTAGATCATTATTCTGCATGCCGACAAACTCATGTGAAAGAGAGGATTCAAGAACCTCTTCGGAATCTAGAGTATGAGCTTGTTTATCTTGCTCAGAATTCGAAATAGAAGACTTTGAGAGAATGAGTGTTGAATCTACAGTTTCTTCTTCATCTTGAACAATTGTTGAGGCCAACACATGATCGGAAGGAACACATAAGGAGATCTCACTGGGCTTGTTCTCCAAAAGGCTAGCATGATCCTCTTCTTCCTGCTTTCCAAATTCTCTGTCAAGTTGGACCCATAGATCACTTGGATTTTCAGCAGTCTTAATGAGGTAGCGCATACAAGGAGACATAGCAAGACATATTGCTCCAAAAGCTCTATCACAATCATTGAGCCAATCATTCTCCTCTTCATCGGAATCAAAATCTCTTGTATTACCAATGCACATATCAAAAAGACATTGTCTCTTCAAGAATGCAATCATCTTTGGTTTCCATTCATCATAGTTGAATGGAGTAAGAATATTTTGTGAAGAAGAAGTCTCCATCTTTGCATTAGCGAATGCACATGGAGGAAGTAAGAAACCTGCAAATCACATCAAAACAACCACAATAAGGTCGAACAATCCACCCTTTTGAGAGTTGCATCACACCTGGGATTGGATTTCAAGCAATGTTGAATGGGTCCAATGTATCAGATCCAGGAATTATGTGGTAACTCAAGCTTCTGGAGTGGTATTGGAATAATTTTCAAGCTTTGCATGCACAGGAGCGAATGCCCTTGAGATATCTCATGCCAAACTTTTTGCAATTTTTAGCAATTCAGTCAAATCTTCTTGTATAAACACCTGTAGAAAAGAGATCTTGTCCCTGCAATGGCTCTGATACCATGTAAAATTAGTCACAGCAGATCTAATGAACAAGTAAATCAATCACAACAGATGAACATAGAAAATATGGTGCAAAACTGTGCAAAACATGCAGCAGTGCTCTCTATCCCAGAAAGGGTGAATGAATTACAATACAAACTGTCACAATGACTGAGCAATTCGAATTGCCTAAGGAGGTCATTCGAATCACAGAATGGAGTAGCTTGACTCTATCTAGGAGTCCTCATAAATCATCGGTGGTGCTCATCAATCACAACAACCAGTCATCCAGGTGTCAAACTGAGTCTAACTGAGTGTAATAAATGTAACTGAAGTGTGTAGCACTGATATAGGATCTGGAGGCTCAGTGGGGGCGCATGGGAGGCTAACTGGAGTCATAAAAAGTCACCTAATTGAACTGGAGGTCAATCGGAGGTGAAACAGTCAGTCAGGAGTGAAACTAGCCTCAAATCAGGGAGAATCGGAGCTAACTGAATGTAACTGGAGTGAATCTGTAGTGGTAGGTGAACAAGTGCGCCCTTCTCTGGCAGTAGGTGAGAAGAGGGCGCCTTTCATCTTAGGAGGGCTAAAACTCTGTGGTAAGTGGCTCCCGGGTGCTAGAAGAAGGTGGATAAGGTGCTAGAGGCATCAAACTGGTGACTGGGATGCATGCAAGTGCATGCAGCTGCATATCCTGAAATAGATCATGCAAGATCCTGAAGTAGATATGTATCCTGAAATAGATGATCCTGAAATAGATATGTATCCTGAAATAGATGATGTGGATATCCGAACAAGTTGTCCAAGTGTGAATTTGGGTTGAAATAAGTTTTTTATATTGGGCACATCATTGGGAAAGATGGAGTAAAGGTGAACTTGGAGAAAATAAAGGTTATTCTTGAATGGCCAACACCTAAGAACATCACTGAACTGAGAGGCTTCATTGGGATATGTACTTACTATAGGAAGTTTGTGAAGGGGTTTTCCAAACTAACTACCCCCCTTACTAATTTGACCAAGAAGGATGCTTTCAAATGGGATGAAGAAGCTGAAAAGGATTTCCAAAGAATGAAAGAGGTAATGAGTAGTTGTCCAGTACTAGCATTACCATATTTTTCTAAACTATTTGTTTTGGAATGTGATGCATCAGGAGAAGGAATAGGGGCGCTCCTAAAGCAAAATCTACACCCCATATCTTTTGAGACAATAAAATTGCAGCCACATGAGAATATCTACTCCATATATGACAAAGAAATGTTAGCCACCATGCATGCCTTGGCTAAGTTTAGACTATATCTAGTGGGGAACAAATTTGTGGTCAAAATGGATCATAACAGTTTAAAGCATTTCTTCACACAAAAGGATCTCAATGAAGGGAAACAAAAATGGGTAAGTAAGGTCCAAGATTTTTATTTTGGAATTGCATATGTAAAAGGGAAGAATAATATTATAGCAGATGCAATTTCTAGGAGACCTTCATTTTCCCTTATGGACATTTCGAAAGATTGGAAATATATGCTAATAGGAGAGTATGCCAAAGGTAGTTTTGCTTGTGATGTGTTACATAGGGTCAAAGGAGATGATATATACAAGATATTGAATGGACTAATCTACTATAAGGACCAAATATACTTGGTTCATGGTTCAAACCTAAACCACAAGATCTTGAAGGAAGCTCATGATTCTCCTTTAGCAGGCCATCCTGGTTTCTTTAAAACATATAGGAAATTAAGACAAAGGTTCTCTTGGAAAGGTCTGAAAGAAGATGTTCTAAAGTATGTGAATGAATGCAAGATATGTCAGCAGAAAAAAGTTGAACACACCCATCCTGCTAGTCTATTGCAACCATTTCCCATTCCATAACAAAAATGGGAAAGCATCTCAATGGATTTCATCACAGGTTTGCCCAAGGATTTGGGTAATGATTGTATTTATGTTGCGGTGGATAGAATCACCAAATTTGCTCATTTATTTGTTATTATATCATCTTTTATCGCTGCACAGGTGGTTGATCTATTCTTTAGAGATATTTTTAGATTGGATGGACTTCCCAAAAACATTGTGAGTGACAAGGATAACGGATTTATGAGTGTTTTTTGGAAATAAATATTCAAGTTGGTGGGAACTCAATTGACTCCTAGAACAAGCTATCATCCTCAAATTGATGTCCAAACAGAAAGGGTGAACCAATGGTTGGAGGGGTACTTTAGGAACTATCTTGGTGAGCAGCAGAAAGCATGGGTTAAATGGCTACACTTGGTTGAGTTTTGCTACAATACTACTTTCCATATGTCCATTGGCATGTCTCCGTTCAAAGAACTTTATGGTTATGAAGCACTCACCCTTGTTGAGCAAATGTTTGGTGATAGTAGAGCCCCAAAATATAAATATTGGGTTGAGGAAAGTCACGAGATTTTGAAGCTTCTAGAAGACAATTTGTCGGTTTCCCAAAATCAACAAAAACAGTATGTGGATCAACATAGGGAGGAAATAAATTTTCAAGTGAATGATTTGGTCTATTAGAGGCTACAACCATATAATAAAACCTCCTTAAAATTGAAAGGACCAAAAAATATTAAACCAAGGTATTATGGTCCATAAAACATAGTTCAAAAAGTTGGGCAGGTGGCTTATGAGTTAGAACTTCCAAAAGGTAGCAAAATCCACAGTGTATTTCATGTTTCATTCCTTAAGAAGGCTATTGTTCAGCAAATTTCTATTTCAGAAACACTCCCTCCATTAGATGATGAAGGACAACTCATACTTATTCCAGAAAAAAATTTGAAGGCAAGAGAAAGGAAATTGAGGAGCAGCACCATAAGAGAATATTTGGTACAATGGAAATATTTTTCAAGTGAGGATGCCACATGGGAAGAGGAAAATTTTTTGCAACATCCCAATTTGGAATTTCTTGAGGGAAATCAATCTTGGGTGGGGAGGACTGTAATGTACCCATCCAAATAAATCACTATAAGGGAAAATTACACCTATCTACTAGTTCCCTAGGTTGGGGTGGAAACATTTAGATTTTGAATAAAGGAGCTATAAAAACCCAAATGGACATTATATTGACAAAAATATATTAAAAGGGGCTAAATAAATATTTATAATAGGAAAATAAGGTGGCACTTGGTCATGAGGGCTCATTGGTGGTGTGGGACCCACACAAAGCAATATTCTCCATGCCACATGGCATCCTACTCTCACCCATTCGAATCCAAGGTGGAGTATAACATTTTTGGGGGATTTGGAAGGGTATTATACTTGGCATGACTCAATAAGGGTCGAATTTTAGAGGAAGAGTAACTCCCATGGAAGAGGAAGAGGCATCTTAGAGGTATTGTGACACTTGGGCTAGATTCCCTAGCTTCTATGACAACAATGATGAATATGCTATGACACTTATGACAAGGATCAGACTTGATTGCTGACATATGACCTATATGAAATGTCAAGGATAAAAATAGCCTCCAATATGGTGCACAAGGAATTTAGGGAAGCCAAAGATTCCCCCATTCGAATTGATGGAAGAGGGAGGCTAGGAATTGTTGGACAAGTGGTACTCATTGGAATCTCTCCCCAATTCGAGTTGGCATGAAGTTATTGGAGGGAATTAAAACCATGGAGGGCTTGTAAAACTAATAAAAGACAAGAAAAAATAAGGAGAGGGTATTTTGATCATTTCTCATTTTTCAAAATGGAGAGCATAGCTTGTCTCGACAAGTTGAATGTTTATTCTTCTTGCCTTAGTACCAATTTCGAGGGTGCAAGATTCACATCCTAATTGGAAATTAGAGAGGCCATTCAGACCTTTCATTTGGAGCTTCAATGAATTCATTTGTTACAAGTTGAATCTACAGGGCTTCTCGTGATCATTTCTTCTTCAACTTGTTCCCACATCTCTCACACTTTTCTCTTCATATTCTTGCTCTTGGAGGAATGGCGCACATGGTGAGATGCTGATCTATTTGGGGAATTCAAAGGGGGCCAATTTATTTGTAATATTATTTCTAAAATATATGTTTGATTCTCATATGAATCTCATATCGAAACTCCAAGTGAAACTATGTAAAAATGCCAAACTATGTATGAATGGTGTTATTTTTCCATATATCTTGTTGTAAGAGCTTGAAGTTGTTTGATATGGAATTGTTTCAGTCAATATAAGTGGTTTTATTGATTTTTGGAGAGCCCTTAATGTTCTAAATAAGTTTCATGAACCTTATGCAAGTATTTGGAAAATTTCTCTCAAATTTCATAGCAAGTTATGGCGTTTTTCTCTCATTTCCCCTATGTGATGATATGTTTACAAATATCTGATTTATGGGAGTTGTAGAAGCCTTTAGGAACTGATTAATGATGAATTTGGGTTCCCATTGAATTCATATAATTAATACATGTCTCTTTTCTGAAATTTGGGAGGTTCGTACTGCATTTGGGAAGCCATTAGTGACCTCTACCCTTAGAGGTTTGAACCTCGAAATTACTAGTAAATTCCCCATTTTGTCCTGATTACAAATGAAGGTTACAAAAGTCTTTTGAGAGTTTACAAGAACCTATAAGATTCATTTTTATGTCTTAATACCCTTAAAACACCTTCAGACCCAATTCGAAATCCTTAGGATCCATTTGGAAGCAATTGAGTCATCATTAGTGTAAGGTTCGAATTGACCAAAAAATTGCAATTTTTCCAAGTTTTCCAAATTATTAAAAAGAGACACTAGACAATCCAAGCCTTTTTTTGTATGGATTTCTAGTTCTATATATAACATAAAATTAACAAATCTCACCACCCAATCCTACATTTTTATCCATGTTGAAGCCTCGGGTATGTAGGTTGCTGGAAGTTTGTCCAAGGCTAGCAAAAGAGGGTGAAAACCCAATCTAAAAGGCTTCAAAAAGATTTGCACAAAAGCAATTCTATCCCCAGACAGTTTGGTATAGTTAAATCCCACGGATATTACGACTCTGTTAGCACTTAAATGGGTTGATCCTGAAAGTATCTGACTTCCTTTGAGGGAAGGTCAAAGTGTTCTATCTCTAGAAGTGAGTTTGGTTTAATGGAAATCTAAACTAAGTTAGATCTAAATTAAAGAGATGTGTTTTAATGTGCAGGATAACTTGATCTGAGTTTAATAAGTGTTTTCACCAATTGACATAAATTTGAAGTGGATCTTTACTTATTAGCTTAAGACACAGTTAGAAAATGAAAATCAAATGATTGTAGCTTAAGGATTGAAGCACATGCAAGATTATCCTATATATGAAATGCTAATTGAAAAATTGGCATTAATTTAATAATATATGTTTGTCATTTGCAGAAATAGATAAATGATTTAAATAAATAAATTCACTTAAAACATAAAATACACAGATCATAAGTCAAGACACATCTGGACTGCATATCAATGCATAATTTATGGTTGCAAAATTAAAATAGTATACTTTCATAAGATGAAGTAAAAATCGAAATCCATCAAACAAATTTGATCAATTAACAAAAGAGATATCAAGAGAAAACTAACTGTATTTCTTCAAGGCTGCAAAAACATACAATCTCTTACGAATCAGAGTATCTCCACTCCTCTTTTGATGATTTTATCCCCCCCTTCCCCTATGAGTTCTCTACCCTTTAAATAATAATTACAAAATAGATACAAAGGGTAAACTTCCCATAAAACAGGGATTACAAAATCAAACTAATTTAAGAATAACCAAGGGCACCTTGCCACTTGGTCCAAACTTCTAACAACTCATCCACATCTGGATAATTAGCCAACTCAAGTCCCAATTGGGCATCACATGTAAAGGACTCCATCTCATTCTTGGCTAACTTGTTCCAAGTAAGCAGAAAAATATGGATCTTGCCTTCTAGGATGACAGGTTGCTTGATGAATTTGTCAACTTCTGAAATCCCTATGTGCTCAAGCTGTTGAATCTTCTCTTTAACCTGCTCACATCTACTATCAACCTGTTCAATCATCAGCTTTGGTGGACAAGCCTTCTTAATGAGATCCATAGTAGGAAAGTGTAGCTTAACCATGATATTATCTGCAACATACCATCTTCTTCCACATATCGCTTGTGCCTTGTTGATTGTCTCTTCAACCATGTCAAAAGTATTTTTCCAGGCATTCAAATATGTTCTGATTCTCCTAAACTTGAAGCTATCCAAAACTAGGATGTCCTCTGGTTTTTCTTTGATATACCTTTTCTAATCAACAATGTCATCGATAGATTTAGAAGCTTATTTCCTTTTTTCAATGTGTTGCTCAAGAATAATAGAGATTCGCTCAAAATCATTATGAGTTTCCTGAATTTCATTCAGGTAACTAAATAACTTAGATAAGAGTTTGTGATGCTCCTCATTTACTTTGTTAGCCAAGTCCCTGAACTCTTCCTGAGAAAACCTGGAGAAAGAAGAGGTGGCTGCATTGGCGGCTGCATCTTTCAACTGTTGTTCCAGCACAATATATTCTCCACATTTGCAATGTTTAGGACTTCAACATCCTGCAACTGGTCCTGGAGAGAAGTGTTTTGTTCCTGCAAATATTTGAGCTGATTTTCCTGTTGATTTCTCAATTCATGAATTTGAGATTCATGTTCTTCATTAACTTTGATCAGCTGCTCCTGAAGATTCTTCAACTCCTCTTTCTCGATGTCAATCTCTTTATTTAGTGAAGTCACTGAATCAAAATTGGCTCCAGCAAATTCCCCCATAGTTGCAGTAGTGTCTAATGCCTCCTGTTGGATGTCATCACACTGTTTGGCCCAAATTATCTGATTAGGAACAGGTGCTTGCAACATGGTTGACTCCCTTCTTCTCGTATTGCCTCTTTTAACCATTGCCTTGGTTGATTTACTATAAAAGTATTGTCCAAGGGAGACCACAGTATCATCTTCACAATTAGCTACCAACTCTGTTGAGGATGTGGCAATGTTACATGTTGCAACTAATGGAGTTGTTTTGGTAACAATGTAATTAGGGATGGACACTGTGATTTGGGAGGTGGATAGAGAATAAGGTGTAGTTGTAGAGACTGATGGTATAGAAGTTGGAGAATTAGTTGAAGAAAGAACCTCAAGAAGAGAAGTAGAAACAATGGTTGGTGATGGTTGTAGAGAAACAGTTGGAAACTGGATCTTAGTAACTATTGGTGGTAAGGTGACAGGTTAAACTGGCAAGGTTGGATGTGAAGTAGTGATGGAGGTTAAGGCAACAAATAATTTAGATATAGTGGATGGTGGTAGTGTAACCTCAACATATGAGGTGGAAGGAAGCTCAACCGAAGAGAGTGAGGGTGTAGAAGTTAATGAATCAATAGTAGTGGTGACTTCATGAAAGTGGTAACTTGGAATGGGATCATCCATCACTATGCTTCTAAGAAAATCAGCAACTGACTCAGAACCTTCAGTTATCTCTTTCATAATAGGCACAACAGGAAAAAGAGACCTTACTGGAAGTATTTCATCCCCAGCATCACTGTCTTCAATATTCAATGTAGGAATTTGAGAGGCAGAGGTCTGAATTTTTTGTCATTTTGCAAGGGTACTTGTAGCAACCACTTGAGTATGAAGTACCGAAGTCATTTGTGCCAATTTCTTCTTAAACTATTTAGATGTTTGAATCAACACCTTCAGTTCTGCAATAGGTTTCAATTTTGGAGCATCCTCCATAAGGCCCTTACCCTTTCCTTCATCTGGATATGTTAACATCAATGGAGCACTTGCCTTTTGGGCTTCTTTCTCTTCTCTGTCCTTTCTGGTCTGCTCTTCAAGTTGTAGTTCCGTTTTCCTGTAACTCAAAACCTTAGTCTTGAGCTCCTGTTGGTATTGAAGAACGAAACTTTGTTTTTGTTTGGTTTTATCCCTAACCAGGACTTCAGAAAAGAAATTTACTCCCTAGTAAATAGAGTCATCAGGGGTATCCTCATGGGAATAGGTGGTTTTCATGTGTTCTTGGACAAAGTAGGAAGCCAAGAATGCCTTGGGATCATGCATCCTTTTGGGGGATTGTCCCAAATTTAATGAAATAATCTTCTTTCCAATTACTGCAACATATGTTGAGGTTGGAATGGCCCAAGGTTCAAAGGGAATTTAGGCCATCCCTTCCTTTTAGGTCCATTTAGCTTGAGGAATACCCCATCTGTAACAATTTGGAAAGTTATTTCTTCAAGAAGCAGTTTGTCTGGGACTATCCTTGGTATCAAATGCACTGTGATACTTACCCAAACTCTAATATAGGAGAAAGATTCTCCCACATACTAGTCACCAATTGTGGGGATGAGAGTTTTGGCATTAGGAGAGAAGGTAGGTGCATCTTCCCTGAATATCTGGTGATAAATAGTTCCAAAGAAGTGATCACATATATCATATAGTAAAGGCACATAGTTGTTTTCCCACAATGCTGAACAATATATGTGAACTGGAGGAGCTGACAGGGTCCAATTCCATCCCATGAAAGGGTACTAGAATTCTGAGCAGAACACATCAATAACATAGGCTAAATAAAAGAAAGGAGGATTCCTTGAAGTCGGTGTTTTCTGATACTGCTCAATTGCTTTCTTTAACCCCACTGAAAGAATTGAAGGCCAATTGAATGACTCCCCAGTTGTGAGGACGTGATGGGACACAGGTTCCCATTCGGCTTTGAGCACAGAACAAATGGGTAGCCCGTACAAACTGCAAAGCATGGCTGCTAGGAGGGAAAAGGGTTCCTTAAACCATGAGATAGGGTATGCATTATCGGCTATGGGTATAAATTTGGTTAGGTTGCTCATCCATGACTTTATCATCTCGTCGAAGTTAAACCTGGTCTTGACAGAATCTAGAAAAGCGACATTAAGAAGTTGGATAGCCGGCTTAAGGGCATAAGCTCTAATGAAAACTTCAGGGTGAAACGTGGCCAATTGGGAACCTGCACTATTGTTAAAGGAATGATATTTAAGGTTCGCGTGATCAATTATCCACTTGAATGAATCTGTGTAAGGGAGAAGGGCTGGTCTAGCTGTTATGGCGTGTAATTGAGAATCCCTAATTTTCTCATAGGCAGGCCATTTATCTTGGATTTTCGACAGGTCATCGTTATCAAAAATGGAATAAATGTTTGACCAGTCTATCCGATAAGTTTTTGATACTCTGTCACTGGTATCGACGAGGATGCCAAAATTGGGGTCTTTGTTTATCAGGTTTTTCCTTGCTTTCTTAGAACGAGTATTCCTCGACATGGTGAAAACTAGTAATTCTGGTAAAATAAATTAGAACCAATAAAAAACAGTTTGAAAATGATGAAAAACCATAACCAACCAATAATAAAAGATAGAAAACTGACCTCTGCTAACAAGAATAGCAGAAAAATAGCCCTGGTAAAAATTTGTAGTAAAAATCCTTGACACAAGTAATTCTCGAGATTGAAAAATGATAAAAGAAAATAGAAAATTCGACATATTTAACAACTTCGTTGGATGAAATATGGGCTATAGGATGACACAAATCAGTGGATAATATATAACATGTGGGATGCAGAAGGAGAGTTGCGTAACTTTATTTTTGCAAATATGTACATTCTTTCTGCAATGCGGGTTGCGGGTTGCGGAAACACAACTCCAAATTCAAACAAACCAAAGGTTTCCATAATCCGCAATTGCGGTTTGCGGGATCGTAAGCGACACAATTTAAAATAATGATATTTCCGCATTCCGTAATATGCATTGCAGGTTGCGGAAAAGAAAAACACAGATTTATTCCTCAAACACTTTCTACAATCCGCAATTGCTGGTCGTAGGTTGCGGAAACACAAAGTGAAAATTTGTTTTGAAACTCTTCCCACAATCCACAATTGCGAGTTGCAGAAGAGAAACACCAAATTTATTGAAAATCATTTCTTCATTTGCATTGTGGATTGCGGGTTGCGGAAAGAAACAAAATTTCAAATCCAAAAACCAAGCTTCCACAATCCGCATTGCGAATTGCGGATTGCGGGTTTCGGAAAGGGAAAACTTTTGGGAAAATCATTGCTTTCCACAACTCACAAAAATCAATGAATTTTCAAAGGAAAAAAATAATTATTAACTGAATCAAATCATGAAAAAGACATAAAAAACATGATTAGGATCATAAAAACCACAAAATGACTAAGGAATTCAAATATTACCTGAGTAAATAAAAAATTGGGGTTCCCATGTTTTAATGAAAACATGGGATCTGTTGTACCTACAACAAATAAATGGCTCTAGAAGGAGGGCCATGACCAGTCATTCCTAGACAAAACACAAAATACCTCCTCCAGCAATAATACTGGTTGTTACCAGAAGCCACACACAGGCATATACATCTACAGAACAACCAACCCAATACACAATTGTAATACCTACTACCCTTGCAACAGGGCAAGAAACTAGAAGGGCCGAAATTGTTTTTATATCACCCACTAGGGGGGGCCTCACACTTGAACAATTATTGAAAAATTCTTTTGATAGTGTTTCTTGATTACAATGAAGGATCGAAGAAGATAGTAATCTCAGACTAGCTACAATTCAACATCATCAAATCAATGATCCGTAGACTAATAATCAAGATAATCAACACTCAAGTGACCAAAATACTAAACACCACAATTCACCCCGCCACCAACTGTTTCCCGATCTAAACCTTGATTCATTATTTCAAGAAATAGATCAAGATATGCAAATTCCACAACCTAATGTTCCAACAGGTGGACCACCACCAACACCTCCTTCATCATCATCATCCTCGTCTGAGGAATCATCAGAAAGTGAGACAACCTCTAGCTCTTCTTCAGAAGATATACCCATGGTAGAAGGCCAAAACAGACCTTGGTTAGACCAAGATGTTGTATTTATTGTTGGAGATCAACATAGACTGCCAAATAATACTGAAAAGTGTCTCCCTAAGTTCAACCCTGATGACAAATCACCTGCATTATACCACATTAAAACCTTTATGCAAGCCATCAGACTTAGGAGTGTCATACATGAAGATGTAGTTTGCAGATTGTTCCCTTGCACATTTGAGGGGAAAGATTCTACATGGTACTTTTCCCTAGAAGCCCGATCCATTTCTCCTTGGGATGACTTTGAAAAACTTTTCATTCAGAAATTTGGAGATGAAATAACCCCAGAAGATTTGGTCATAGATCTCTCTTCAATGTAAATTAAGGGCAAGGAAAGAGTTAAAGATTATAACCAAATATTTTCATACTTAAAGAATAGAATCCCTACCACTGTTCTTCTTGTTGAAGAACTATTAGTTGCATATTATGTTAAAGGTTTACCTATTCCCATTTCCATGTGGGTTAAAAGAGCACGCAAAGATAACTTGCATGATGCTTTTGTTGAAGCCAACCAGGTTGAAAAAGATATGTTCTGCTTAAGGGATAACCCTGATGCTTCATATGAACAACCTTCTACCTCTCACAAGAAACAAGATAATCCCCCAAAACCAACAGTGCAGAATAAGTATCCCTTTGAAATGAATGACATGAAAAAATTTCTTCAAAAGATCTCTAATGAAATGGTAGAATTAAAAAAGACCAACATAGAAAACCAGAACAAAACAGAGGATTCAATAGACCACCTTTTAGGAGGCCTTATCAACCCTCACAAAATCAAGCTCACCTAATCCTGATGAGGGGTTAAACTATGAATAAATTCATTCAATATTTAAATCTTTGGTTTCTAAATCTCACAACCCTCCTGATAACACTAATGATGATCGAAAATAAAATCAGGATACTGAACCACCAGATGAAGAAGAAGACCAACAGATAAACACTATTAGTTACTTTTCATAACTCCCTATGGATGAAGAGGAAGATGATCATGAGTTTGTTTTCAATGTCCAACATCCCTATAATACAAGAAGCAAAGGATATCCTACACAAGAAGCTTCTCCTTCAACACCCACACCAAACAGAGGTAAAACAGAAACACAAAAGGACACTGTCATTACTGAAATAGAATACAGTTTGTTTGATGACTTGAAAAGAGTGAAAGCCAACATATCTCTCTTTGAGCTTCTGAAAATACCTGCCATGAGGGACAGTCTGCCTAAAAGCATGATTTTCAACAAACCTAGGGAGGCTCAAAACAATAATTTAGAGACATACTCTAAAACTGGAAACCAGAAACCAGGTAGTAAGAAAACACCTCCTTTCTTGCTCACTTTTGAAATTTTCAATAGGAATGTCCATAATTGTATGATAGATTCAAGGGCTTCATCTAATGTGATGCCTCTATCTGTTTGCAAAAATTTGAATGCCTCTTGGGAGCCTTGCCCTACTCAAATTGTTCAACTTGATCAATCCAAAGTTAGGGTAGTGGGAGAACTGAAGAATGTTCTATTAATACTATCTGCTAGCCCCAAAATCCACCAGAATGTAGATATTGTTGTGGATGATATCCCTGAAATGTATGGAATGTGGTTGATCAGGGATTGGTCAAAAAATATAAAAGGATATTTCTCTACTAACTGGTCCCACTTATGGCTTCCCTACAATGGGAGACCAAATAGAATCAAAATCAGAAGAGAACCTTACATGAAACAAACTATTACTGATTTAAATGATTATAGTGAGCCTGCTGCTTATTTCATATCACATGTAGAACACTACACCTTTGATGCATTTTTTGGAGATCTTCTCACAGATTCATCACATGTTGAGAATGCACAAAATTAGTCCCAAATTGTTAATCTTACTTCTGTACCATTCTCTGGCACTGTTGTACATAATGTATATAATGTAAATACTAATTTTAGGATAGACTAAAATGCATGGAGTCTGTTTTTTGATGGTTCAAGATCTAAAGATGGAGCTGGTGCAGGATGTGTTTTAATTGATCCAAAAGGGACCAAAATAATGATTGCTTGTAGACTTGAGTTTGAGTGCACCAACAACATTGTTGAATATGAGGCCCTGGTTCAGGGACTTAGGAAGGCAATTGACTTGGGTGCCCAGGTAATTGAATGTTATGGTGATTATGAGATTATTGTAAAACATGTGAGAAATAAAATTCATTGCATATCTCCCCATTTGATTAATTATCAGAAGCTAGTAATGGATTTGACTAATTCTTTTTCTGCATTAAATATTAAGTCAGTCCTTAGGTCCTAGAATTTTGATGTAGACCTATTGGCTAACACT
This sequence comes from Larix kaempferi, assembly GCA_027924585.1. Lineage (NCBI taxonomy): Eukaryota > Viridiplantae > Streptophyta > Pinopsida > Pinales > Pinaceae > Larix > Larix kaempferi. Next base: position 4,126,785 of record BSBM01000482.1, read on the forward strand.
GCATCCAGGTTGATTCCTCCAGAAGGTTTATCTCCTAACACTTTTTCTATTGAATTAATGTACATATCTTCTATTCTCGACAATGTAACTAGTTGGAATGTTTTTGATGATGACCAACATAGCTTAGATTTTCTTACAACCCAGGACACTTCTCAGGATGTGGCAATAGATGAGGATGAACATGAAAAGTCTTTATCTGATCCCAGCTACCCTTCCAATCTCATTCCCAAGTCATTTATCAATATGGAAAAATACTATGATCTGCAAGACAAATTCAAACACAAGACAAACTGCAAAACTCAAAGCTCATCCCTCAATTATGAGCCTGTCAACCTGGGAACTGAACAAAACCCTCGGTTAATCAATCTAGGGGTTGACTGCTCTCCTAAAGAGAAGAAAGCTTTCATCAAACTGTGTAGAGAGTTCAAAGATGTGTTCTCCTGGACATATGATGAACTTAGAACCTTTGATACCAATATCATGCATCATAACATACCCATGAAACCTGATGTTAAACCTTATCAACAAAAGTTGAGGAAGATGCATCCCATCCTAGAATCATCTGTCAAAAAGGAGCTTAAAAAACTATTAGCAGCAAGAATTGTCTTCCCAGTCAGACACACACAGTGGATTACAAACTTGGTACCTATTCGAAAGAAGAATGGGGAAATTAGTTTGTGTGTTGATTTCAGGAACCTTAATAAAGCTTCTGAAAAGGACAATTACCCTGTCCCCCCCATGGAATTGATTTTACAAAAGGTTGCAGGTGCTGAGATGTTTTCTCTTCTAGATGGCTTCTCAGGGTACAATCAAGTTTTGGTTTCCCTTGTTGACCAATTGAAAATAGCTTTCAGAACCCCTTGGGGAACTTTTGCATATAGGCGAATTCCTTTTGGATTGATAAATGAAGGTGCCACTTTCCAGAGAGATATGGACATAGATTTTAGGGGATTAATGCATAATTATTGTTGTTTATTTAGATGACATCACGATTTATTCTAAAAAGAGGCATGAACATTTGTCTGCTCTTAAACAGGTATTCAAGCAGTGCAAGAAGTACGAGATTTCGCTGAATCTGAAGAAATCAATCTTTGTTGTCACTGAAGGTAAGGTGTTAGGTTTCATTGTTTCAAAGTAGGACATGATTATTGACCCAGAATGCATAGAAGATATTGGAAAGACCGGCCTACCCAGTTCACTAAAAGCCATGCAGTCGTTTTTAGGTAAGATCAATTTTGTTAGAAGATTTGTTCCAAATTTTGCACAAATTGTCATAACATTGCAACAATTGATTAAAAAGGATGCGCAATATAAGTGGTTTGATGAACAAAGAAACACCTTTGCTAAAATCCGGAAGGCCATTGCGGAAGCTCCTGACTTCACCAAAGATTTTATTTTATACACATTTTCTACTGACTTCTCGTATGTAGCTGTTCTTAGGAAGAAACACCCCGATGATGTTGAGATCCCGAACTCCTTTATGAGATCCACGTTCAAAGGGCTGAATTAAACTATTCCCAGATTGAAAAACAAGCCTATGTGGTCTACAAGTCGGTAAAACACTATAGACCCTATCTTCTCAAATATCGGACTAAGGTTATTGTCCCCTATGCAGCCATCAGGAATGTTCTGATCCAGAAAGAGATGGCTGAAAAACGCGCTCACTGGATGACATCTCTGCAAGAGTATGACCTCGAGACCAGACTAGCGAAAATTGTGAAAGGCGAAGGCCTGTGCTTGCTCACTGTTCAATCCAATGACCCTGTAGAATAACATATTGTGTGGGATCAAGAAGAAAGCACATCAGAAGGTTCTATACATGTTATTACAACTCAAACATCTGAATGGTATGATGACATTAATTTTTTCCTAACACACGAGTATGCTCTTGAAACCCTTGATTTTAAAAAACGTAGAGCTTTAAGGTTAAAGTCTACACAGTTACAGTCCAGTTTCCATTTCAACAATGGGGCCTAGATTTTGTTGGACCTATTAACCCTGCCTCCTCCTTACAGCATAAGTACATCCTGACAGCCACTGACTATTTTACTAGGTGGGTAGAGGTAGTTCCTCTGAGACAAGCCAATACAAACCAAGTGATATCCTTCCTTGAAAGTCAAATAGTCACTAGGTTTGGTGCACCCGAGTTCTTAGTGTTTGAAAATGCCTCTTATTTATCCTCAATCGACCTTACACAGTATGCCCTTGAAAAAGGGATAAAACTGAAATATTCTTCCAACTACTTTCCGCAAGGGAATGGACTAGCAGAGTCTTCCAACAAAAACCTGATTAACATATTAAAGAAGACAGTAGTCACCCTCCATAAAGATTGTCACACCCAACTGTATAATGCTCTTTGGGAATATTGTGTCACCCCAAAAGCAGCCATTGGAAACTCCCCTTACTATATAGTTTACGGTAAGGAGTCCATATTACCATCCAACCTTATGATTCCTTCACTACAAGAGGATGACAGTAAGGGTATCTTAGCACATTCTAAACAAGAGGATGATTCTTCTCCACTCCAGCAAAATATTGATACATTACTTAAGCTGGAAGAAAAAAGGGAAAAATCCAAGAACAAGCTGTATCAACACCAACAACTAGTGAAGAGATGGTTTGATGAGAAGTACTCATCTGATAGGGAGTTCACTGTGGTAGATTTGGTGTTAAAGTAGGATAAGAAGCACAAAGACAAGAATGACTACACCAAATTTCAGCGCTTATGGCTAGGACCATTCATTATTACAGAAAAGCTTGGTCCTAGTACTGTCAGGTTGCAAAGACTGGAAGGTATCTTAGAAACCTATCCAATGAATGTCCAGCTGCTCAAAAAGTACTTTGTTTAGAGGAGTATTCCACTCGTCTATACATACATTTTGGTTTGTTTTCTTTTCTTTCTTTGCTTTGCCTGTTTCCTTTTCTTTTCGGTTTTTCTTTTGAATCATAATAATGAATACACATTTGACAGAGGATGTTGATCAGTTTATCCCAGATCAATATAGTCTGAAGTTTTGGGGTATTTATTGTCACTGTTACTTCATTCATCCTATAACTGAAAATGTTTTTGATGGAATCAAACAATTAATTTTTGCAGAGCTTTAATTGATACTTTCCCACCTCAATCACTATCTTTATAGATGTTTCATTTGGTTAATTGGAGTTATGGAAGTGACTAGGATTTCTTACCTTATGTTTCATTAGTGATTGGTAGCATATATTTATAGCCTGGTCAACCTTTATCTACTCTGGATCCCATTACGATCACCTTGAAACTAATTCAGTTTAATAATTGTAAATTACAAGATGGGGGGTCTTATCACAAGCCATCTCATTATTTTCATAGATGTTTAGTGGAATGACATCTCCACATCTGGTCACCAAGCTAGGGAGATGAATTTTAGCTACTGCTGGAAGGTGGAAGATTCTATCACAGGTCGATCCATTCATGATCTGCATAACATCAGTGAGTAACACTACTAGCATATGGTTAGCAAGCCATGGTAGTGTCGTGTAATTTTCACATCAATAAATTTTTGTTTTCTTTTTATAAGACAATTTGTTGTATATGAGGATAGGGGGGTCTTATTACAAGCCATCCATACCATGATCATGAATTTGATTTTGGACTGGAATTATCACTTTATGGTTACAAATCCATGGTAATTGCTTTCAGTGTCAAAAGCTTAAAGACAAGGAGTCTCCTTACCGAGCTAGCTTGTTCAGTTTCCAGATTAGGTTTGTGAATGGCATTGCCGAAATCTGATCACCAAGTCAGGGAAATGGCCTTGTGTCAACAAAGTCTTATTTGCATATTTTCATTCTATTTTCAAAAGAAAGAGAAAAGTATAAAAAAAGAGAGAAAATGAAAAAGAAATGTATATATTTTGAGTAATGCATCTGTACATAAATAAATGGTTAATAAGTCAAGGTGATTCATGATTTGGTAATCCAAAATGGCTCTAAGTTTGTTCTAAGGCTCATCATAAACTTCCCTCCTGTGATTGCATAATGGTAAAGGATTCCTTTTTACTTATAGATTACATTATCAGATAAACATCATCTTTAATTGGTTTCGGATGGGAACATATCAATCATATGATTAACTATGTTGTTTGGTTGTGTTTTTGTGAGAACATTTTGTAAATTGCAGGTTGAAACATCAATTTGCTGACATATCTTCCTTATAACTACAGATTTCATTCACAGAGATAACTACTTCGCCCCAGCCAGTCGCCATTTGTTGTAGGTACAATAAATCCCATGCTTTCATTAAAACATGGGAGCTCCAATTTTTCATTTACTAAGGTAATATTTGAATTCCTTAGTCATTTTGTGGTTTTTATGATGCTAATCATGTTTTTTATGTCTTTGTCATGATTTGATTCAGTTAATAATTTTTTTTTTCCTTCGAAAATTCATTGATTTTGGTGTGTTTTTGTGAGTTGCGGAAAGCATTGATTTTCCCAAAAGTTTGCCCTTCCACAACCCACAATCCACAATCCGCAATGTGGATTGTGGAAGCTTGGTTTTTGGATTTGAAATTTTGTTTCTTTCCGCAACCTGCAATCCACAATGCTGTTTACGGATGTGGAAATGATTTTCAATAAATTTGGTGTTTCTCTTCTGCAACCCGCAACCCACAATTGTGGATTGCGGAAAGAGTTTCAAAATAAATTTGCACTTTGTGTTTCCGCAACCTGCAACCCACAATTACGGATTGTGGAAAGTGTTTGAGGAATAAATCTGCATTTTGCTTTTCCACAACCCGCAACCCGCAATGCGGATTGTGGAATGCAGAAAGATCATTATTTTAAATTGTGTCGTTTACGATCCCGCAATCTGCAATTACGGATTGCGAAAACCTTTGGTTTGTTTGTATTTGGAGTTGTGTTTCCGAAACTCGCAACTTGCATTGCGGATTGCGGATTGCGGAAAGAATGCACATATTTGCAAAAATAAAGTTCTACAACTCTCCTTCCGCATCCCGCATGTTAGATCTTAGCCGTTGATTTGTGTCATCCTACGGTCCAGATTTCATCCGATGAAATTGTTAAATATGTCGAATTTTCTTTTTTCTTTTACCATTTTTCAATCTCAAGAATTACCTGCGTCAAGGATTTTTAATGCAAATTTTTACCAGGGCTATTTTTTTGCTATTCTCGTCAGCACAAGTTTGTTTTGATTCTTTTATTATTGGTTGGTTATGGTTTTTCGTCATTTTAAAACTATTTTTTATTAGTTCTAATTTATTCTACCAGAATTACCAGTTTTCACCATGTCGAGGAATACTCGTTCTAAGACAGCACATAAAGACTTGATAAACAAAGACCCCAATTTTGGAATCCTCGTTGATACCAGTGACAGAGTCTTGAAAACCTATCAGATAGACTAGTAAAAAATTTATGCCATTTTTTATAATGACGACTTGTCGGAAATCCAATATAACCGGCCTCTCTATGAGAAAATTAGGGATTCTCAATTACATGCCATAGCAGCTAGACCATCTCTTCTCCCTTACAAAGATGCAGTCAAGTGGATAATTGATCATGCAAACCATAAAGACCGTTCCTTTAACAATAGTGCAGGTTCCCAATTGGCCACTTTTCACCCTGAAGTTTTCATTAGAGCTTATGCTCTTAAGCCGGCTACCCAACTTCTTAATGTTGCTTTCCTGAATTCTGTCAAGACTAGGTTTAACTTCGATGAGATGATAAAGTCATGGATGAACAACCCGACCAAATTTATACCTAGATCCGATAATGCATAACCTATATGATGGTTTAAGGAACCCTTTTCCCTTCTAGCAGCCATGCTTTGCAGGCTGTATGGGCTTCCCAACTGTTATGTGTTCAAATCCGAATGGGAACCTATGGCCCATCACGTCCTCACAACTGGGGATTCATTCAATTGGGCTTCAATTATGTCAGTGGAGTTAAAGACAACAATTGAGTGGTATCAGAAAACACCAGCTTCAAGGAAGCCTCCTTTCTTTTATTCAGCCTATGTTATTGATGTGTTCTACTCAGAATTACAGTACCCTTTCATGGGATGGAATTGGACCCTATCAGCTCCTCCAGTTCACATATATTGTTCAACATTGTGGGAAAACAACTATGTGCCTTTACTATATGATATTTGTGATCACTTCTTTGGAACTATTTATCACTAGATATTTAGGGAAGATGCACCTGCCTTCTCTCCTAATGCCAAAACTCTCATCCCCACAATTGGTGACTAGTATGTGGGAGAATATTTCTCCTATATTAGAGTTTGGGGAAGTAGCACAGTGCATTTGCTGCCAAGGATAGTCCCAGACAAACTGTTGCATGAAGAAATAACTTTCCAAACTATTACAGATGGGGTATTCCTCAAGCTAAATGGACCTAAAAGGAAGGGATGGCCTAAATTCCCTTTGAACCTTGGGCCTCTGGTCATTCCAACCTCAACATATGCTACAGTATTGGGAAAGAAGATTGTTTCATTAAAGTTGGAACAAGCCCCCAAAAGGATGCAAGATCCCAAGACATTCACGGCTTCCCACTTTTCCCAAGAACACATGAAAACCACCTATGACCATGAGGATACCCTTGATGAATCTATTTACCAGGGAGTAAATTTATTTTCTGAAGTCCTGGTTAGGGCTAAAACCAAAGAAGAACAAAGTTTCATTCTTCAATACCAACAGGAGCTCAAGACTAAGCTTTTGAGTTACAGGAAAATGGAACTACAACTTGAAGAGCAGACCAGAAAGGATAGAGAAGATAAAGAAGCCCAAAAGGCAAGTGCTCCATTGATGTTAACATATCCAGATGAAAGAAAGGGTAAGGGCCTTATGGAGGATGCTCCAAAATTGAAACCTATTGCAGAACTTAAGGTGTTGATTCAAACATCTGAACAATTGAAGAAGAAATTGGCAAAAATGACTTCGGTACTTGATACTCAAGTGGTTGCTGCAAGTATCCCTGCAAAAAGATAGAAAATTCATACCTCTACCTCTCAAATTCCTACATTGAACATTGAAGACAGTGATGCTGAGGATGAAATACTTCCATTAAGGTCTCTTTTTCCTACTATGCCTATTATGCAAGAGATAATTGAAGGTTCTCAGGAAGTTGTTGATTTGCTTGAAAGCATAGTGATGGATGATCCCATTCCAGATGACCACTTTCCTGAATTCAACACTAATATTGATGCATTAACTTCTACACCCTCACCCTCTTCGGTTGAGCTTCCTTCCACCTCATCTATTGAGGTTACACTATCACCATCCACTATATCTGAATTATTTGCTTCCTTAACCTCCATCACTACTTCACATCCAACCTGTTGATGCCTCGGAAATCATAGCATCAATCAGCAAGGGATTCTCCCCAGTAGATAGTCCCAATTAGATCGTCCACCGTTTGATGTAGGGAATCCGTCCGGTTAACGGTTTCGGCTACCGTAAGATTTAAATATTCTTACTCTTGCACCAATTGCGGCCCGATCCACAGTTCAGTTATTTCATTTTGGAGATGAGATGCAAGTGCCCTAAGCTAAATGCAGGTAGCTAATCTAAATTAATCTAAAACTGTGAAAGGAAATTTAATCTATCCTTGCAAGGAGCAAATTTTAAAGATGAGCACTAAACCGACAGAAACATCTAAAGATAAGACAGATAGCCATTTAACCATAAAGATGCATCTACAGCAGAATATAAAAGATATTAAAGATAGCTTTAATTCAGTCAAAGCATTCCATTACTCATTTGAGATAGACATCTTTGCATAGGAAAATAGGAGAATCATTCATTACACAGAAGTAATTCACAACAGTAAAGAAAGATCTCACAGTAGTGTGTGAATAACACAAGAGTAATCCAGCAAACATCCAACACATCATTCAGGCAAAAATGTAGTCTCCCAGGATTTCATTAGGTAAAATCGAATTCCTTATACATGCAGAGAAATAGTTCACGTACAAGCTAGAAACTGTCCTTCACTTGCCAAAAGTCCCTTTTACTCTGCACTAACCATCTATATATAAGTTTAGAAAATGCCTCTAGGGATGCTACCCATCTCCTTTCTTTAATTCCCTTTTTTTTATAATTTTCTTTTAAATGCTCTAAAAATTGAAGTGATTCGTGGCCTCCTTTACATAACAGAAACAAAATTGACAGTTGTCCTTTGACCTCATGATTTGACAATAGGGAAAAAACAAAAACAATGCATTATGTCTGTCAAGCTAGTTCTGGAGTGGTGCCTCTGCTTCAACTGTAGCAGTCGTTTCAGGTGCTTCTATCTCAGATGGTGTCTCTGCTGTAGATAATGTGCCTTTATTGATCCTTGCCATTGCTGCTACCTTCTTATTCTCCTCTGCAATATAGTTGAACCAAACACCCATGTCTCTTATAACAACATTGGCAGGTGAAGGAAGCAAGATTTTCTTAGAAGTCACATGCTTGTCGAGTTCTGCCTCGATGTTTTGCATTTCTGTTATTGCTATCTAGCGGATTTCATGGAGCATTTGATTTTGTACTGATGGTAGCCCGATGTAGTGATGGAGATCATCTGTGGTTAACACATCAATTCTTTTCACATATTCCATTTGAAATCCTAGCTCATCTTTTAAATCGGAGAGACGTTTCTCTTTACTTGGAAATTCATCAAGGGTCTGGGGAAATACAACCTTGCACTTTTCATGCACTTCTTGAATCTTTTGATACAGGATATTACATTTTCCCATTGTAACTTGGATCTTAGTAATTAGTTTGGCGCTGCAGTTCCTGCCAAATTCCATGAGAGCTATATCTTCCTTAAAATCGACTACATATTTGAACGGGAGGTGTTTGGGGAAATCCACCTTTCCTTCTCTCCACTCCATCTGGCTCGAAATGTTTGCTTTTACCTGAGTGAACTTGTTTCTAAGTCTAACAGCTTCAACATTAATTTCCTTCATTCTATCCAGCATGGTCTTAAGTTTGCAAACCTCTTCAGTAATTAGTTCTTGTAATGCATGCATTTGTCTCAAGATGTCAAAGGACTGCTCGTGAAAGGGAGACATGTCCATTGCTCGATTATTTTCTTGCTCTAACTACTCAGTCATTAACTACTTGTCTTCTTCTAATTGAAAAACTTTGGCCTCAAAATCATTCTTATCTACTTCAAGTACCATCATTTGGACTGCCAGGTGTTTCTTTTCTTCTTCTAGGTGTTGAAATTTATCTGACCACTCCTTATGATTGAAAAATAGAAGATTGTACTTCTTTATGACGAGATCTCTATAAGATTGCTGATTAGCTATAGTGTGCTGCAGCATACAAGCCCTTTTCTTAGCTGACTCGAACTCATTAACTATGTTGATTACGTTGTCTTCGGTTGCTTTGGCTGCTGCCACAACAGCAGATGCCATAGCCACAGGAGCTTGCTTTGTGTTCTTCATAATAGTAGTTTCGTGATGGGTGACGATGTCTCACTCAAAAAGTCTCTTTAACCTTGTCTCTGACTTCAAAACAATATATTTCCTATCTCTGTTATATACAAATCTGTTCCATTGGGATACAGTGTGATCCTTTGATGGGGTGAAAGGGATCAGTGGAATATTTTCTATGGGAATATCCTCTTCGGCGGGCGAGATCTGTATCAATTGGGATGACCCTACATCCATGTCCTGCGTGTGGGAACTACCAGCTTGAGCATCTTCATTTGCCTTACTTTCTTGTTCGGCTTTGAGTCGTCTTTCTTCTTGCTCCTCCACAGCTTCCCGCAATCTTGCCTCTTCCAACTCTTGATCATGAATCCTTTTGGCTTCTTTTTCTTGTAGCCTAATATTTTCTTCCTCCTGAAATTTAAGAGCTTGTTCCTGCTCCTCTCGCAACTTATCGGCAACTTCTTTCTGGATCCTATCTGCTTCCTCCTTTAGCCTCTGTTCTTCATTGGCTAGAGCTTCTGCTGCTTCCTTTTCTTTCTACAACTTGGCTTCTTTGGCGTCTCAGACAAGAGTAGAACTATAACTAGCTCCACTCTTAAGATAGAAAATTTGCAACTCGGTCATGTTGTTGATTCCCCTATATACCTCCTCTTCTTGATCGTAGTAGTGGGCATAATCAAAGTGGGCGTACAACTCTTTACAATGTTCTGCAACTTTGTTTCGTCTATCATTCCTATGGGATATCGCTTCTCTGAAGTGAAAATCTTTCAGATCTTGAATGAATTCCTTAGCTAATGCAACCCCTCAGAACTTATAAGCTCCCACATAGAATGGCAAAGAAGGGAACAAAGCCTTCTTCAACTTATTTAAAAATCCTCCTACTCCATCGAGAAAAACTTGCCTAACCGCTTCTTTCAAGACTATGTAGTCAGTAGCGTATTTGGGCAAGATATATGGTGGCTTAGTGCCTCCATACATTCTGATATAAGTACCGTCTTCTGAAAAATAGAAATCTCCATAATTTTCCATCATTGCCATGACATTCTCTGATAAGCAATTAGGTTCTTCATTAAAAATTTGTTCATACAGAGGTATGATGAATTCTTCACAGATGATTTTGTAATGCATCCTGTAATTGTGAGCCCACAGTATCTTATAAGCAATATAGACTGGGGTGTTGGACTGATCCCAAACGCAACCTAGCTTAGGGAAAGGGAGATTTGCCAAGATGTAATCAATGAGATATGAAGACATATCAAATTCTGACTTCTTTAGAGCCAGTCCTTCTTGGGCTGCAGTTACAGCGGACGAAAAACTATATGATAGGATAGTTTCCCAATCAAAGACAGTCCCCTTAAATGCCACATAATGAATGAGGGGTTCCCATTGTATCCTGTAGACAATTCCTTTGGGCATGCCGAAAATTTTGCTTAGCATGAGGGAGATCATCCGAAAAGGAGCTCTCAGATTTGAACTTCATATTCATTGCTGTCTCTTTTCCCGAGCTACTTTCCTATGATTAGTAGCTTCTTAGCCATCTCAAGATTGTCCATCTTCCCTAGCCATTCATCATTCAGCGGCTGCTGAGAGTGCGGTAATTTGTAGGCTACTGCAATGTAGGCTAGATGGAACGAGGCAAATGCCTCTTCTTCACTATCATGCAATACTTTAGTTACTGGGTTTGCATGCTTGAGAATCCATCCAATTACCTCTGAGCAGGGAAATAGCTCAGGATGAGTGGAAGCTCTGGATATGCCGAAGCTTCTGATGTTTTGATAGATGTGCTCCTCCTCCAAGAGAGCTCCTGGAATGTCCTGGTCTCTGACCATACGGTAAACATCTCCCCATTTCACTTTAGGAGGGACGCCTGTGATGGACCTGATGTCTTCGAACAGTGTTTCAAATCTTGGCTCAGTAGGTTCTGGTTCAATCATTTTAGCTTTCTTCCTACTACCCTTCGTCATTGAGGATTAATCCTATCAAGCAAGTACACATGAATAAACATAAGATTACAAACTAGTACAGAACATGGAGCAAGACGCCAGAATTTTAAACTATAAGACCAGTATGATAATATGTGACACTGCCAACCTGACTAAGAGAAGAAACTTTGTTTTAGCAGAACTAAAATTTTCCTATCCATGCGAAATAGTTTTGGGGGGGAACGCTAACTAAGTTTTTCTTGTTCAAGATTTCCTCAGTTGAAAACACAAGTGGCAAGATGGGTGAAAGCCACCCAGGGGGGTTGAAACTCATGAGTTCAAGGGATTCAGGGAAGACTGAAAAGGTCCACGGCTGAAAGTTACAAGCTTGGGGATGGCCAAAGTAACAAAACATGCATAATGTCTACCGACTATGCAGCTCAAACGGGGATATTACCACCGAGAACGGTTTGACGTACTTAATAGTAAATAAAAAACAGTGATAGAACCACCTACCTGGCAAAAGAATGTTGGTTTCATTGGAAGTTGACTATGTGGGGAATAAACTGAGCTGGAGCAGTCTAACAGCTTCAAAACGACATTCTCCGATACAGAAACTATCAATAAAAAACAAACAAAATCTCTAAACCCTTACACAAGAGCTGACGCGTGCGGGAAATCAAGAGGTTGGTGGAGGATTTAATAAAATAGTATTAAAAGCATGTATGGTTGGGTCACCTCGGAACACTTGGCAGTCAAGCGTAACCGCCGAAACCGGAAGGAAAAAATAAAACTCACCCGACGTTGTGGCGAAGACTCGCAAGTTTAATCCACTCTGTTTCAGCAAAAGATGTCTAGTTTGTCTGTTATGGCGGGGAGTACTCGTAAGTTTCATTTGATTTGAAAGGTTTTGTGTATTTGAATAATGTGATCGCTTGTTGCGGCTAGACTTCTAAAGGCTCATCCGCGGTCACGGCGAGACTTACCAAGTTGATCCGAGGCTCAGAGGTTTTGTTGAGAAAAAAGAAACATGCGCCTGATGCGGCAAAAGATTAGAAAATGTTCAGATGCTTCGGTGGAACTTCATGAGTTCTTCCACCGTTGCGGTGGAACTTTCCAAGTTCGCTCGAAAGTTCGGAAGACTTGATAAAAGAGGGGCCTGTTGCGACATGACTTCATGAACTCTTCCGCCGTTGCGGGTGAAAAGGGTAAGTTCTTCCGCCATTGCCGGTAAGAACCTTGAGTTTTGACTTGGAAGAAAAGATGAACAAACTCAAAAGAAAGGCTAACTTCTCTAGAAAAAACTAAGCATAAAAACCCTCTGGGGAAAGCTTTAGCTCTTAAGTAAACTTTCTGTAGAAAATAATAGGAGGGACCCCATTATCTACAAAATTTTTGGGGAGGATGTTGTAGCAACAACAATTGGCGATTCTCTGGTGAACATAGATCTCTGAAAATAAATCTCCTTAGGGGTAGAAAAACTTACAAACTGCTGATTTATATGGGAAACAACATGTCTTCATAGTTCATCTTTCATGAATATAGTGATCACTCTCATCATCATGGTCATTTTGGGAGAGGGTAACTTAGAATCATACTTCTTTCCAACTCTCTTAGGGCCTGAGTATGAAGTTCATTTTAGAATTCTGCCTCTTAGAGATCAACTTTAAAAGACTCCACAAGATCGTAACAAAATCTCATGGACATATTCATTTGTTCCTCATTCCCATGCTATCTGCATCCTTTTGGATGTTTCTTTGTGACTTTAGTCAATTGAGTTTTTTCAAAAATGAATCTCTTCAACCTGTATCCGTTTGATTTTGGTCCTTCAATCCATAGTGTCCTTTTGTGTGAGCGATAAATTTGTCTGATCATCAAGCTTCACGGATGAAGAAGAACCATGATGTACAGCCTTTCTTCGTTGAGTGTGCTTTGCATTTCTTTTCCCTGCTTTGATTGAGGTGAGAATTTATGGAAATCAGACTCTTTAGTATAAGCCCTTTTGGCTTTTCTTTGTAGCATGGGATCATTTTAAATGCCATATTGCCATGAGACATGCTTCCTTTCCATGGGCCTAATTATAGTGAACTCCTTGAGACAGGTATTTAAGTTAAAGTGAATGGAGCCCCAAGATAGTAAGGAAGAAATGCAAAATCCGAGTTATGAAATCAGGGTTATTTTGACCAATCAGAAAAAGGATCTCTAAATTCCCGAAAGATCAACATTGAAAACAAAGTCATCGAAACATTCCTTTGTAAGTGAGTTTTGACCTTTCAGGATTGATCTTGGCTCAAATATCCGTATTATGTTTTACCAAAAGTTGAGCGAATTTTTATTTGAAAGATAAAGATAGAACTGAGGGTGAAGAAAAGTGGAAAACAAAACAGGCTGACTTGAAGAAAAGACAAAAACAAAATCAAACAAGTAAGCAACTAGAAACAAAAGTTTATGTACAAAGGAGTCCTCAAAGGACTATGAGAAGTATTGTTTCAGAGCGAGGCCATTGAGAGGTAGGGTTACTTCCTCTCCTTGTAAGTCCTTTAGCTTTTAGGTAGTCGGGCCAAGCTTTTCAAAAATTTGGTAAGGGCCCACCCATAAGTGCTGAAATTTTGTATGCATTCCTTTACCTTCATGGGGATGGTCCCACTTAAAAACTAGATCACCTACCTCGAAAATTCTCTTGCTAGATTTTCTCTTATCAAACCACCTTTTGACTATGTCTTGGTGTTGATGGAAACAGTCTTTGGCTTTCAGCCAGGATTCTTCTATTTTTAGCAAGGTGTCAATTCTAGATTGTAGAACCTGACTATTGGAACCTCGAGAGGCTTGGGCCAATTGCAAAGATGGGAGTAAGATGTTGGGAGGGAGGATAGATTCTTTACCATAGACAAGGGTATATGGGGATACCCCTAAGGCATTCTTTGGAGTAACCCTATCTTCCCATAAGGCATTGGGGAGAGCTATGTGCCAGCTCCTTTGATCTTCAATTACAGTATTCTTGAGAATCCGAATGAGGTTTTTGTTTGAAGATTTAGCTAATCCATCTTGGGGATAATAATTGGCTGAATAATGTAACTTGATTCCTCTCTCATAAACAAATTCGTTGATCTTAAAAGACGAAAAATAAGTTGCATTATCAAAGACTAGGGAAATTGGAACCCCAAACCTGGTTATAATATTCTCCTTTAGAAAATTTATCACTGTATCCTCGTTGATTTTGCGCAACGGGACAACCTCTGTCCATCTTGTAAAATAGTCTGTGGCTGTCAGGATATATCGGTGTTGTAGAGAAGAATTCGGTTTTATCTCTCCAATGGCGTCTATACCCCATTGTTCGAAAGGTTCTGAGATGATAACCGGCTGTAAAGGTCCTACTGCTTTGGGTAATTTCCCAGTACTTCTTTGGCATACATCATAGTTCCATGCATAGGCATGAGCATCTTTGAATAGAGTAGGCCAGTAATATCGATCCCTTATTATTTTGTGAGCCGTTGTATCTCCGAAATAATGTCCTCTAGTGGGGCCATCGTGTAGTTCTTTGACCACCTTATTTGCATCTTCTTTCTCTAAACATCTGAGAAAGATGCCATCATAATTTTTTTTTTCTGAAAAGTATATCATCAATAATTTGGTACACTGTTGACTTCAAACGAAGTGCCCTTCTTTGCTTAGAACACCAGTGCTCTGGTAAGTATCCATGTTGTAAATAGTGTACTAGATCTCTATACCAGGATTCGGGAGCTATAAAAATAAGGCATACCTCAGCCATGTTTAGTTCAGCTTCATTTTCCCAACTCTGCTCTTCATCAAACTTCTTTACCGCTTTGAATACTGCGTATGCTTGTTTATCAACAACAGGGTAGTTTAGTTCGGCACCTTGCAGACTAGTGCTCATGAAAGAAATTGGGTATTCATCTCCTGCTTCTACTTTTTGTGTAAGCACAGCTGCGAGGGAATCATCTGAAGCAAAGGTATACAAAATAGAATCTTTGTCAAAATCTAGACTTCTTAGAGAGGGGGCATTGGCTATGGCTGCTTTGATATCCTTAAATGTGTCCTTCTCTAAATCTGTCCACTTGAAATGCACACTTTGCTTGACCATTTGCTACAAAGGTTTGACGGTCTAAGCAAAGTCAAGGACAAATATTCGAACAAAATTGATTGTGCCCATAAATGATTGCATAGATTTTTTATTATGAGGCATGGGAATTTTATTGATAACTTGCACTCTCTCTTGATCTATCAAAATTCCCTTCTTTGAGATAATGTGACCCAAAAGTTCCTTCAAGAACAACAAAGACACTTTTCTTGGGATTTAGAGAAATGTCGTATTTCCTGCATCGGTCAAAAATCTGTTTTAAATGGAAAACATGGTCTTCTTTTTTTTTTTTTAAATACCGTTGCATCATCCAGACAGACTACAACACAATGACCGCCTAATCTTCGAAAAGAAATGTCCATTGCTCGCTGGAAAGTTGCTCCTGCGTTTATCAAGCTGAAAGGCATTCTTCGGTATGCAAATGTTCCCCACTCGGTGCGGAAAGTAGTCTTAAGACAATCTCCTTCTGCTACCAACACTTGATTGTAATTGGAGAAACCATCTAGTAGAGAAAACATTTATGCTCCTGATACCATCTGCAAAATTTGTTCCATTGAAGGAACAGGGTAATTATCTTTATCAGATGCTCTGTTTAGGTTTCTGAAGTCTACACATAGTCTTATTTCTCTAGACTTCTTCCTTATGGGAACTAAATTAGAGACCCATTCTTAATGCTAGACTTTAAAGATGATCTTAGCGTCTAATAACTTCTTTAATTCCTTCTGAATTAAAGGCTCGAGAGTAGGGTGCATCCTTCTTAGCCGCTGCTGAAAAAGTTTAACACTTGATTTCATTGGTATAACATGCTGAATGATACGGGTGTCATACATTTTAGATCTTCATATCTCCAAGCAAACACATCTTTATATTGCCAAAAAAGTTTGATGAACTTGCCTCTTTCACTTGGCGAACGACATCTGCCGAGATTGACATATTTTGGCTCGGCTTCTATACCTAGATTTATCAATTCATGCTACATAGTAGAACTATGAGTTTTCACATTTGCTGGTCTCTTGAACTTGCTTTGCAGATCGAACAAACTTTCAAGTGATCTCACTCCTTTAGGAATGAAATTTCCTTTGACTGCGTCCTTATCTTGCAGATCAACATCATGTTTTTCTTCATCTATAACAGCTTCTTGAAACATGTTTTCATTGGTACAGAAACTAATGATTTGGTTGTCATCATCGAACACCCTGAAATTTGTTATATTATCTGGAACATAAGGCCTGAAAACCAATTCAATAGAACATTTATTATTAGTAGGCACTAACCTAGAAGCAGAGGTAGCTAATAAGTCAGCAGCAGCATTCTGTAATCTGGCAGATTTTATATTAAAAGCTTTAAAGTTTGTAATTAGATTCCATACCTCAGACTGATATCCTTTCAGATGTGGTGAAAGATAATGGATTGTGTCTCTTACCTGTCTGACAACTATCTCCAAATCACCAAAAACTTTGAGTTATTTGCCTTTAAACTGATGGCTTTCTTTAATCCATGGACCAAAGCTTTGTATTCAGTAGTATTGTTAGTAAAATCAAACTCTAATCTACATGATAAGAAATATTTGTTGTTTTCAGGATCAACTAACACACATCTGGCTCCGGACCCTTTCGAGGTCTTGGAACCATTGAAATATAATACCCAAAAAACATTCTTTGATCTAACTAAGTTAGTATCTTTATCCTCTAAATCAACAATTAAGCTAACTATATTACAGTCAATATCATCAGTCCGGGAGAATTGAAGGAGATCGGACTGTTCATATGATTCATGGAAAACACTTTCAGATTGATAATTACCCGGTTCAATTTCCAAGAAACAATTTCCCAAGACTGAAGATGAAAACTCTACAACTTCATTTTTTTCTTCTAGCTGAGTCACATTCTACTTCATGTGTGGTTCTCATAGTACTTTGATCTGATTTTTCCTATTTTGGTATGGCAACCATAAGTGAGACCAATCTGTTGCAAAATAACCATCTTGTTTTGTAGACCAGTCCCTACTCAAGATCAAACCATAAGCTTCCGGAATATCAACTACCATTATATCTATGAACTGACACACTCTAAAATCAACAGACAATCTAATAAGCACATCTTTCATTTCCCCAATTACTTTAAAAGCAGTTCTATCCAGCTGAATAATCTGGGCTGGAGATGGAATTGGCTGCCCATTGATCTTTCTACAAATAGACAGAGGCATTACATTCGAGGAAGCCCCAAAATGTACTAAAAAATTATGCACGTTCCCAGAATGTACTAAAAAATTATGCACGTTGTGATTGAATATTTCAAAGGTCAACATAAAAGGTAATG
Source organism: Larix kaempferi (assembly GCA_027924585.1). Lineage (NCBI taxonomy): Eukaryota > Viridiplantae > Streptophyta > Pinopsida > Pinales > Pinaceae > Larix > Larix kaempferi. The sequence continues at coordinate 4,144,535 of BSBM01000482.1, forward strand.
TTTGGGATTTAGATTTCCCGCCAATACTAGCTTCATTTATTTCAGGATCTTCTTGAGTGTCTGCTAACGGAGTGCTCGATTGAGATTCAAGAGCTTGTAACAACTTCTTTCTTTGATGAGGCAAACTACACATATCGAATATAGACAAATTTGCTTTTACTTTCTTTATGTCTTCGATTATATCATATCGCATGTCACATTCTTTTACAACTTTTGGTTGATTGTCTATCTTGTTTAAGGTTACCTTAGTTTGCTTAGTCGTTTCTACGTTTGGTTGTTTGGTAGGTATTTGGTTAGCCTTGGGCTGTTGTGGAATAACCGTGATGTGCCTTTTAGGTAATTCTTTGGAGGCTTTAGGTTTGGCCGTGGTTGAGCTTGGATCGGTGATAAAACCTTTACTACGGGTAGTGATATTGACTACTGAAACTTGAATTTCTTCGAGGTCATCTTCCATTAGCTTAGTTAAAGGTACCTAGTCCCATAAGACCATAGTGGTGTCTGGGGCAGGGTCTTCTGGTTCAGGAGTCTGCTCTTCCGGAGGATTGTCTTGATCCAGAATTTGTGATTCCAACATTTGGTTCATCACTAAGCTCATTGAATTTATCCATTGTGGACAGATTTTTTCAGAGTGTGGTTCCCGATGAAAAGTGTAGAAATGTTCCATTCCTACTTCATTTAAATTTAAAACAGGAGAGCTGTTCATAGGCGGATGCGGCTAGTCATTTTCTTCTCTTTTCTTGTAGAAAGGCTTAAAAGGCTTCCTGGATGTACTAGCCGCTCTATCCTTTTCAAGGCCTACAATTTTATTTCACAGCTTTTGCATCATTTTGACTACATTTTCCATGTCTGTCGATGGCTCTTCTTTGTTTGTTGTTAACAACAGGGTTTTCTTAGTAGTTGTTGGCTTTGCTTCTATATCAAGAGCATGTTTAGCAATGTTGTCTGCTTCTTCCTCTACCTTCCTAGCTTCTTCAAAATTTTCTATTAAGGTAGTTTTTTTAGTTCTTTTAACAAACATTGCTATGGGGGGATCGAGCGTTGTTGTATAATATTCAACTAAAGATTCTTCTGCGGGTTTAGTTGCTTCACTAAAATTATTTAACAGTGTAGTGAATCTTTGGTTAAATTCTTGAACCTTTTCTTTCTTCTCCATTCTCATGGATGGCAATTCTTTCATGAATGTAGCTACTGTCTTATGATTCCCATATTTCTTTAAAAAACATTTCTCAAATTCTTCCCAATTCGATATTGAGCTAGCTTGTAAACTAAAGTACCAGGATGATAACTTAGGCTCAAAAGTATATGGAAAGAGTCTATAGACTACATCTTCATGTTGTACATTTAGAAGGCTCAAAGCTAAATAAAAGCTCTTAAGGTGATCCTCATCAGAGATACCTTTTCCAGGGTCATACTTAGGAAAAAATTTCTCAGGATTCTTAGGAAGATTATGAAAGGGTCCAACTAAATTTAATGCTCCTCTTGCTCTCCATGCAGGTACAACCATATTTCCCCATGGGGAATTAGGTGGAGTATTGTGTGGAGTGTGAGGTGGATAATTCTTTGGAGTGTAAGGTTCCTCAAGATCTTGAAGTTTTTCAAGTTCAATTTCTCCAAGAGGTTCTGTGATTTCTTCCAAGGATAAACTTGCTAATTCTTCAAAGTTCTGGACCAAAATAGAATCATGTGTATATTGTCTTTCCCTTCCTGGAGCTCTTCTTCTAGGAAGAAAGGGAATCGCGTTTAAACCGCCAAGCTGTTTAACGTAAGCACGAGTATGCCTTCTCAGGTTTGCTACTTCCTCAAAAGGTATAGCATACAATGTTTCTTGATTTTAAAATTCAGAATTGCAATTTTCTTGATTTGTCACTTCCACATCTAAATTGTCTGGGATTACTGTTTTAAACGGGTTTCCAGATGGATCTGCTCTTAAAGAAGAGTCTCTTGTATCAGCCATACACTGGTGGCCCTCCTTCTAGCGCCAAAAACTGTTGATGCCTAAGAAATCGTAGCATCAATCAGCAAGGGATTCTCCCTGGTAGACAGTCCCAATTAGATCGTCCACCATTTGATGTAGGGAATCCGTCCGGTTAACGGTTCCGGCTACCATAATATTTAAAGATTCTTACTCTTGCACCGGTTGCAGCCCGATCCACCGTTTAGTTATTTTATTTTAAAGATGAGATGCAAGTGCCCTAAGCTAAATGCATGTAGCTAATCTAAATTAATCTAAAACTGTGAAAGTAAATTTAATCTATCCTTGCAAGGAGCAAATTTTAAAGATGAGCACTAAACCGACAGAAACATCTAAAGATAAGACAGATAGCCATTTAACCATAAAGATGCATCTACAGCAGAATATAAAAGATATTAAAGATAGCTTTAATTCAGTCAAAGCATTCCATTACTCATTTGAGATAGACATCTTTGCATAGGAAAATAGGAGAATCATTCATTACACAGAAGTAATTCACAACAGTAAAGAAAGATCTCACAGTAGTGTGTGAATAACACAAGAGTAATCCAGCAAACATCCAACACATCATTCAGGCAAAAATGTAGTCTCCCAGGATTTCATTAGGTAAAATCGAATTCCTTATACATGCAGAGAAATAGTTCACGTACAAGCTAGAAACTGTCCTTCACTTGCCAAAAGTCCCTTTTACTCTGCACTAACCATCTATATATAAGTTTAGAAAATGCCTCTAGGGATGCTACCCATCTCCTTTCTTTAATTCCCTTTTTTTATAATTTTCTTTTAAATGCTCTACAAATTGAAGTGATTCGTGGCCTCCTTTACATAACAGAAACAAAATTGATAGCTGTCCTTTGACCTCATGATTTGACAATAGGGAAAAAACAAAAACAACGCATTATGTCTGTTGAGCTAGTTCTGGAGTGGTCCCTTTGCTTCAACTGTAGTAGTTGTTTCAGGTGCTTCTATCTCAGATGGTGTCTCTGCTGTAGATAATGTACCTTTATCGATCCCTGCCATTGCTGCTACCTTCTTATTGTCCTCTGCAATATAGCTGAACCAAACACCGGTGTCTCTTATAACAACATTGGCAAGTGAAGGAAGCAAGATTTTCTTAGAAGTCACATGCTTGTCAAGTTTTTCCTCAATGTTTTGCATTTCTATTATTGCTATCTGGCGGATTTCATGGAGCATTTGATTGTGGACCAACAGTAGCTTGATGTAGTGATGGAGATCATCTGTGGTTAACACATCAATTATTTTCACATATTCCATTTGAAATCCTAGCTCATCTTTTAAATCGAAGAGGCATTGCTCTTTACTTGGAAATTCATCAAGGGTCTGGGGAAATACAACCTTGCACTTTTCATGCACTTCTTGAATCTTTTGATACAGGCTATTACATTTTCCCATTGTAGCTTGGATCTTAGTAATTAGTTTGGCGCCGCAGTTCCTGCAAAACTCCATGAGGGCTACATCTTCCTTAAAATCGACTACATATTTGAATGGGAGGTGTTTGGGGAAATCCACCTTTCCTTCTCTCCACTCCATCTGGCTCAAAATGTTTGCTTTTACACGAGTGTACTTGTTTCTAAGTCTAACAGCTTCAACATTAATCTCCTTCATTCTATCTAGCATGGTCTTAAGTTTGCAAACCTCTTCAGTAATTAGTTCTTGTGTTGCATGCATTTGTCTCAAGATGTCACAGGACTGCTCATGAAAGGGAGACATGTCCATTGCTCTATTATTTGCTTTCTCTAACTGCTCAGTCATTAACCGCTTGTCTTCTTCTAATTTGAAAAGTTTCATGTATTTTGAATAACATGACCACCAGTTGCAGCTAGACTTCTAAAAGCTCAGTTGTGGTCGCGACGAGACTTACCAAGTTGATCCGATGCTCAAAGGTTTTGTTGAGAAAAAAGAAACATGCGCCCAATGCGGCAAAAGATTAGAAAATGTTCCAATGCTTTGACGAAACTTCACGAGTTCTTCCGTCGTTGCGGCAGAACTTTCCAAGTTTGCTCAAAAGTTCGGAAGACTTGATAAAAGAGGGGCCTGTTGCTGCAGGACTTCATGAACTCTTCCGATGCAGGTTAAAAGGGTAAGTTCTTCTGCCATTGTGGGTAAGAACCTTGAGTTTTGACTTGGAAGAAAAGATGAACAAACTCAAAAGAAAGGATGACTTCTCTAGAAAAAACTAAGTATAAAAACCCTATGGGGAAAGCTTTAGCTCTTAAGTAAACTTTCTACATAAAATAATAGGAGGGACCCCAATATCTACAAAGTTTTTGGGAGGGATGTTGCAGCAACAACACAACCTTGTCAATTTCACCTGTCACCTTACCACGAATAGTTACTGAGATCCAGTTTCCAACTGTTTCTCTACAACCATAACCAACCATTGTTCCTACTTCTCTTCTTGAGGTTCTTACTTCAACTACTTCTCCAACTTCTGTACCACCAGTCTCTACAACTAGAACTTCTTCTCTATCCCCCTCCCAAATCACAATGTCCATCCCTAATTCCACTGTTACCCAAACAACTCCATTAGTTGCAACATGTAACATTGCCACATCCTCAACAGAGTTGGTAGTTAATTGTGAAGTTGATACTGTGGTCTCCTTTGGACAATAATTTTACAGTAAATCAGCCAAGGCAGTGGTTAAAAGAGGTAATAAGAGAAGAAGGGAGTCAACCATGCTGCAAGAAACTATTCCTAATAAGATAATTTGGGCCAAATAGTCTGATGACATCCCATAGGAAGCATTAGACACTGCTACAGCTATGGGGGCATTTGCTGGAGCCAATTTTGATTCAGTGACTTCGCTGGATAAAGAGATTGACATCAATAAAGAGGAGTTGAAGAAGCTTCAGGAGCAGCTGATCAAAGTTAATGAAGAACATGAATCTCAGATTCATGAACTGAGAAATCAGTATGAAAATCAGCTCAAATATTTGTAGGAACAAAACACTTCTCTCCAGGTCCAATTGCAAGATGCTGAAGTCCTAAACAATGCAAATGTGGACAAGATAGATGTGCTAGAACAACAGTTGAAAGATGAAGCTACCAATGCAGCCACCTCTTCTTTCTCCAGGTTTTCTCAGGAAGAGTTCAGGGACTTGGCTAACAAAGTAAATGAGGAGCATCACAAACTCTTAGCTAAGTTATTTAGTTCCCTTAATGAAATTCAGGAAACTCATAATGCTTTTGAGTGAATGTCTATTATTCTTGAGCAACACATTGACAAAAGGAAACAAGCTTCTAAAGCTATTGATGACATTGTTGATTGGCAAAGGTATATCAAAGACAAACCATAGGACATCCCAGTTTTGGATAGCTTCAACTTCAGGAGAATTAGAATATCTTTGAATGCCTTGAAAAATATTTCTGACATGTTGAAGAAACAATCAAGAAGGCACAAGCGATCTGTGGAAGAAGATGGTATGCTGCAGTTAATATCATGGTTAAGCTATAGTTTCTGTTAGGAACCCATGTCAACCCTTCTCTTTACTTTGTTAGTATATTGTTGTTGGATGCATATGCTTTGTAAGTCATCCCGTAGTAATTGTTGATCCATAGTTTGTGTTATTGTTGTTGGGCGCATATGCTTTGTAAGCCACCCGTAGTATTTGTTGATCCATAGTTTGTATTGGCCCATGGTTTTGACCCATAGTATTGGCGCCTAGATTTAGTATATAAGTGTGTGTTGAGGCTAATGAAGGCACTGTGAAGTTATTTTTATTGAGCTTGCTCAAAGGAGGTTTCCCCCTCGAAGTGGCCCGTGATCAATAAAAATATTTATTGATCCAATATATTGTGCATTTTATCAATTAATTGTTGTAGGTTCTTCACATCTAGTATCAGAGCAGTTTCTTGGGCTCATTCGGTGAAATTTATGCTAATTTTTTTTTTCACATCTGTTGCAGATTCGGATTTGGGATTAATCCCTATCCGCTTAACTGTGGGAAGCACTTGGGAATAATCCCTAAAACTCATTGTGAGGAGTACCATAGGAACCCTGAAGTAGCTGGCCCATTGAGAGGACCTGCCCGTGATAAGGGCAATGACCCCTACCTGATTGACTAGTTCCCACCTGTGAGGTAAACCAAGAGTTGTTGTTTGTGGCAAAGTGGTTATTAGTTTTACCTGATCCGTGGAGTGAGGGGTACTTCCCTAATACGCAAGCTGTTAGACAACATTGGTGGCTGAGTGAATCCCCTAAACTGTTAGGAAGCCGAGCATACCTGGGGCCCATATCTATTTTTAGCTACAAAATCACAGATTTCCTCTATCCATAATTGTTGCTAGTTAGTTCTGTGTCGTTGCAGATCCATCTGTTGCCGATCAGTTCTGCATCGTTGCATATCTTTCTGTTTCTGATCACTTCCATGTCGTTTCAGATCTATCTATTTCCAATCCCTTCCACCTTGTTGAAGATCCATATCTCCCTTGTTATTCACTTCACTTCCCTTGAAACTTTTCGGACACCCCTGTAATCCCATTCTGTATATTTCATTCCTGAGGACGCTATCCAAAATTCCACTTCCTAAAGCCAGAAATCTCACATTTGTCTATTTTTAGGGTTTTCCATAACTTCTTCGACTTTCACCCAATCGCCTTCAAATTTTACCACAGAGTTCCTTTCCTCTAATTCTGCTTCTTTGTCCCTCTCTGCCAAATTTTCTCATTCTTTCACCCCGCTTCTGAAATCCTCCTTTTCTGCCTCCCTATCCATTTGACAATGTCCAAAACCTAGTAAAACCCAAATTACCCTTCAAATTTTTTACCAAATCCATATTTTCATTTACTGAAACAATTTCTGTTTTTGTTTTTCTACCCACTCCAAAAAAAATAAAAAAATCCTAGTTATGGTTGTCACCCGTGTAGGAGAAAATACCATGGAGGAAGCACTTGTAGCCATCCAAGCCAAACTCCAGGATCTGGATGAAAAATTTCTCGGCCTCCATCTTGAGCATTCAGCCATGAGCAACAAATGCCAGTCTGAGTCTTCATCAGACAATGGATTTTCTTCTTCCAGCAATTTTCATGGTCCGAAGCTTGATTTTCCTCGCTTCAATGGTACTGATCCGACTGGATGGATCTATCATGCAGAATAGTATTTCAGTCTACATAATACTTTTGATGTCAACAAAGTTCCACTTATATCCTTTCATTTGGCACAGGAATCTCTTCAATGGTACCGTTGGTACATCAAGTCTCATGAAGAGCAAAAATGGCTAGATTTTTGCCAGCTCCTTTTGCAAAGATTTGGTCCTTGTGCTTTTGATGACTTCATAAGATCCCTCACTAAACTTCAACAAATTGGCACTGTGAGAGAGTAACAAACCGAATTTGAGAAACTAGCCAACCACACTGAAGGATTGCCTGATGACTTCTACCGGAGTTGTTTTATCAGTGGTTTAAAGGATGTAATCCACTCTGAGGTCAAAATGTTTTGTCCCAACATAATGATGGAAGACCTGGGGTTGGCTAAGTTGGTAGAAGACAATATTGCATCCCAACAGTGCTCCAAATCCACTTTTGTTCCCTTCTGAAATATGGGTTCTCAGCGACCTCCCATCCCGCCAGGTCCTTGATCAACTCCTATCAAGCATTTGTCTGAAACAGATATGCAGGTACACAGAGAAAAAGGGATTTGTTATAATTGCGACGAGAAATTCACTCGGGGACATAGATGTGTTCAACAAAATCTCTATCTCTTTGATGTGGATTCTCCGCCTGCCTCTAAAATTGGTGAAGAAGCTGCAGATACAATGGATGCTCTGGTCGACATTCAAGAGCCGCCTATTGACCCTTTGTCTCAGGATGACCAGCCAAAGATATCTCTCCATGCTTTAGCTGGAATCACCACCCCCCAAACAATGCTGGTCCGAGGTTACTTCAAGAAGCTTCCTCTTACAATACTGATTGATTCTGGTAGCACTCATAATTTCATTGACCCTCGGATCGCCAAACAGGCTAATTGTTTTGTCCATCCTTGCTCCAACTTTGAAATCACGGTTGCCAATGGGGGCACCTTACCTTGCAAAGGGAAGTGTCGTAATGTGCGTATCTCTATAGGAGATTATAACCTGCTCTCTGACATGTTTTCCTTGACCTTAGGTAGATTTGATGTGGTTTTGGGCACTGAATGGCTATGCACACTTGGCCCCATCTTATGGGATTTTGCTCAACTTTGGATGCAATTCTCTCCCAATGGACAAAAACAAACATTTACATGCTTACAACTAGGGTCTCTTAGCATCATTAGTTCAAATCACATGGAAAAACTGAAGAAGAATTCACATGGCGTCATCGCTCAGATCCATTCCATTTAGATGCAAACATCAATGGTCTCCACTACTCCTTTGGATCTACAACAAATTCTGGATCGATATACAAGAGTCTTTGCTAAACCAGTGGGATTTCCACCTTCAAGTCCATAGGACCATCATATTTAGCTCCTTCCTGGAAGCGTTTCTCCCAACATCAGGCCCTATCGTTACCCATTTCACCAAAAAACATAGATTGAAATGCTCGTTTGGGACTTACTGAAGCAAGGTATTATTCACCCAAGCACTAGTTCCTTTTCTTCAGTAGTTCTTCTTGTGCGCAAAAAATATGGGTTATGGCACCTCTGCATCGAATTCTGAGCTCTTAATCACCTCACCTTCAAGGATAAGTTTCCAATTCTTGTTGTTGACGAGCTTCTTGATGAGCTTCATGGTGCTCAATTTTTCACCAAGTTGGATCTTCGTTATGGGTATCATCAAATTCGAGTTCATGAGAATGATATCCCTAAAAACAACTTTCTGCACACATGATGGCCACTATGAGTTTTTGGTCATTCCCTTTGGCCTCACTAATGCTCCTTCCACATTCTAGGCCTTGATGAATAAAATATTCCGGGCCTACTTGCGGAAATTCATTCTGGTATTCTTTGATGATATCCTCATCTACAGTAAAACATGGGATGAACATCTCCAGCATCTAGATCTTGTAATGCAACTTTTCTCTGACCATCATCTCCACTCCAAACAGTCTAAATGTGTTTTTGGATAGAAGGAAGTTGAGTATCTTGGGCACATTATCTCAGCACAAGGGGTTCACGTGGATCCTACCATAATCACTGCCATGAACAATTGGCCGCCTCCTAAGACACTCAAGTGCCTTCGTGGTTTTTTGGGGTTGACTGGCTACTACTGCAAGTTTGTCAAGGATTATGGGAAGATTATACCTCCATTAACTGCTCTATTCAAAAAGGATTCTTATACATGGACACATGCTACTGAGTGTACATTTGACAAGCTGGAACAAGCTATGTGTACTACACCTGTTCTAGCTATGCCCGATTTTTCCAAGCCCTTCCCTATTGAGAGTGATGATTATGGAAATGGACTTGGTGTTGTTCTCCTTCAATATGAACACCCCATTGTGTTCACCAGCAAATCCCTTTCAGGTAAGAATTTAGTTGCCTCTACATATGAGAAGGAAATAATGGCTATTTTGCATGAAGTACAGAAGTGGAGAACCAACCTATTAGGGAATCACTTCTGCATCAAAACTGATCACTAGAGTCTGAAATATTTCCTGGAACAACGTGTATCCTCCCCAGCACAACATAATTGGGTTAGCAAACTCATGGGTTATGACTATTAGATCACTTACAAGAAGGGAAGGACAATATTGTGGCGGATGTTCTTTCTTGCACATTTAATGACCAAGGTTCTCTTTCAGCTATTTCTATGCCTGTTCCAAATTGGTTGCAATCTGTTAAACAGGGCTATGTCAATGACTCTTCATTATCTCAAATCATCCAATGCTTGCCCAACAACCCTTCTACCATACCGCATTACTCTTGGGATGGTGCTTCCCTGATATACAAGGGTCGTATGGTGCTTCCCTAGAGCATAGATCTTCAACACGCTGTCTTCTACGAACTCCATGCTTGTCCATCGGTAGGGTACTCTGGGTTCCTCAAAATGTATGAACGGGCATGGTGTAAATTATTTTGGCAGGGCATGAAAAGGACAATTCAATAGATGGTGGCTGAATGTGATACCTGCCAGCGCAATAAGAGTGAAACGATACTCCTTCTGGGATTGCTCGAACCGTTGTCCGTACCTACCCGGATTTGGATAGATATTTCTATGGATTTCATTGAAGGGCTCCCTAAATCTGGAGGGAAGACATTGATTTTGGTTGTGGTTGATCGCCTCTCCAAATATAGTCATTTGTGTTCTCTCATCCATCCCTATACAGCCTCCTCAGTCGCTCAAATTTTCCTGGACCAGATCTTTTGTCTTCATGGAATCCCTTCTTCCATTGTCTCGGATCATGATGTGACTTTCACCAGTCATTTTTGGACAGAACTATTTCGCCACACTGGCACCAAACTGAAGATGAGTTCAGGGTATCACCCACAAACAAATGATCAAACTGAAATTATCAATAAATGCTTGGAAACTTATCTTCATTGCTTCACCTCTAAACAACAACATCAGTGGGCAAAGTGGCTCCCTCTCGTTGAATGGTGGTACAATACCTCTTACCACACTGCCTCTAAAATGACTCCATATGAAGCAGTTTATGGTCAAGCACCGCCAGTTCTTCTTCCATACACCCCCAACAGTTCTCTAGTTTAGGAAGTTGACACGGTCCTTCGAAACCGTGATCAGATTCTTCGCATTTTGCAGGAAAATATTCACATGGCAAGAAATCGCATGAAGCAACAAACCGATCAACACTGTTCTGAGCGCACTTTTGAAGCAGGTGATATGGTTTTTCTTTATCTCCATCCTTACAAGCAATCCTCCCTGAAACTCAAAGGGCGCCAGAAGCTCTCTCCAAAGTTCTATGGGCCATATAGGATTCTTCAGAAGATTGGATCCATTGCTTATAAATTGGAACTTCCTCTTTCTTCCTGCATTCATCCAGTATTTCATGTCTCTTGTCTGAAGAAAGTTCTTAGCACCAACATCAGAGGAAAAACTATTTTACCAGAACTAGATAATGAAGGATCCATCCTTTTGGAGCCAGAGGCCGTCCTCAATAAGTGCACTCATAATCTTTGCTCTCTCTCTATCACATAGTTCTTAATTCAGTGGCACGGAATGCAACCAGAGGATTCTACATGGGAACCACTACTTCAGATTCAACGACAATTTCCACATCTAAAGCTTTGAGGAAAAATCTTTTTCTAAGGGGGAGGGGATGTTAGGAACCCATGTCAACCCTTCTCTTTACTTTGTTAGTATATTGTTGTTGGACGCATATGCTTTGTAAGTCATCCCGTAGTAATTGTTGATCCATAGTTTGTGTTATTGTTGCTGGGCGTAAATGCTTTGTAAGACGCCCGTAGTATTTGTTGATCCGTAGTTTGTATTGGCCCATGGTTTTGACCCATAGTATTGGCTCCTAGATTTAGTATATAAGTGTGTGTTGAGGCCAATGAAGGTACCGTGAATTTATTTGTATTGAGCTTTCTCAAAGGAGGTTTTCCCCTCGAAGTGGCCCATGATCAATAAAAATATTCTGTGATCCAATATATTTTGCATTTTATCAATTAATTGTTATAGGTTCTTCACAGTTTCCTACTATGGATCTCAATAATAAGGCTTGTCCACCAAATCTGATGATTGAACAAGTTGATAGTATATGTGAGCAGGTCAAAGAGTAGATCAACAGCTTGAGCACATAGGGATTTTAGAAGATGACAAATTCATCAAGCAACCTGTCATCCTAGAAGGAAAGATCCATATTGTTCTGCGTACTTGGCACAAGTTAGCCAAGAATGAGATGGACTCCTTTACATGTGATGCCAAGTTGGGACTTGAGTTGGCTAATTATCCAGATGTGGATGAGTTGTTAGTTTGATTTTGTAATCCCTGTTTTATGGGAAGTTTACCCTTTGTATCTATTTTGTAATTATTATTTAAAGGGTAGATATCTCATAGGGGAAGTGGGGGAGAAAATCATTGAAAGAGGACTAGAGATACTTTGATTCGTAAGAGATTGTAATTTTTTGCAGCCTTGAAGAAATATAGTTAGTTTTCTATTGATATCTCTTTTGTTAATTTATCAAATTTGTTTGATGGATTTTGATTTTCACTTCAGCTTATGAACGTATACTATTTTAATTTTGCAACCATACATTATGCATTGATCTGTAGTCTAGATGTGTCTTGACTTATGATCTGTGTCTTTTATGTTTTAAGTGAATTTATTTATTTAAATCATTTATCTATATCTGCAAATGAAAAACATATATTATTAAATTAATGCCAATTTTTCAATTAACATTTCATATACACGATAATATTGCATGTGCTTCAATCCTTAAGCTACAATAATTTGATTTTCATTTTCTGATTGTGTCTTAAGCTAATAAGTAAAGATCCACTTCACATTTCTGTCAATTGGTGAAAACACTTATTAAACTCAGATCAAGTTATTCTGCACATTAAAACACATCTCTTTAATTTAGATCTAACTTAGTTTAGATTTCCTTTAAAGCAAACTCACTTCTAGAGATAGAACACTTTGACCTTCCCTCAAAGGAAGTCAGATCCTTTCAGGATCAACCCATTTAAGTGCCAACGGAGGTCTAATATCCGTGGGAGTTAACTATACCAAACAGTCTGGGGATAGAACTGCTCTTGCGCAGAGCTTTTTGAAGCCTTTTAGATTGGGTTTTCACCCTCTATTGCTAGACTTGGACAACATTCCAGCAACCTACATACGCGAGGCTTCAACACTCCAATACACACACCTCTATGAATTTTCCAATTTTCTTCATCACACCAAAATGCCCGACTATCCTAGAAGTGTGATAATCTCTCATTAATCGAATCCTTATATCCTATGCACAACTTGTACAACTTGTGGGAAAGCATGTTAGGGAGATGTAATTTGTTCCTTTCCATGATAGCAATTGGTATTTCCTTTAGTTGTTAGTATATGCATATGAAATTTTCATCTCCCTCATGGTATTCACTCAATATATCATGAGTGGAAGGATCAAGCTGCATTAACACACCAATTGTTTCAATCTTGTTTAGTGGGGGTCATGAATGCATGTTCACTAGCATGTTTGTAGCTCATTTCTTGTACCTCATTAGTTGGTGGCATTGTTCCAAGAATCTCAACCATTTGCAATGCCTCACTTGGTGCATTTTACTTTAAATTTGCAATTATTGAAGGGGTTTATGATCAGTGTGTATGATGGTCTTTTCTCCCAAGAGTTCTATATCTATAATTGGTAATCCTTGAATATTAAATAGATATAGGATACATTCATGCTTTCATCCACTAGTTTGTAGATACTCTAGATAATTTTTTAAGCATATTTATTTATACCCAATATTTTCCTCCATGTAAGTAACAAATACCCATTGTTTTCCTTCAATCAAGCATGGATACTAGCACTTTTCCTTCATGAAAGGTTTGGGTAGCTCATAATTTTCTAAAAAAATGAACTAAAAGTACGAGTTTTGAGTGAAAAACATGTAGCCCGTACAATGCACAACCCATATACCGACTCCTAACTACCCCTGATAACTTGAACCAACTTTTCTTCATATCAATAAGAGGTTCATTTTAGGATAAATATACATGGAGATTGGCGTTACGAAGGAAATGTTGAAAGAATTGATAGATGCGTAGTTGTGTCATTTGCTTTGTTGACTCCTCTTTCAGAGCTCCTTGGTTCTAAATTTGATGTGAGTTTTGTGTTGGGCCTAAACCTTATATTGTTTTTTGACTGAAGTATAGTTAGCACATATATGCAGTCTATCAGTGGATAAGTGGACTAATTTGGAGGAACCGAGACTTTGGTGACAAAGGTGGAAGCAACACATTATTAGGTATGATTGTATTTTTTGTTCATTATTAATAGAGTGTGAATATATATTTTCTATAAAATAATGGGTACACTAACTTTTGATTAAAGAAAAGTGTGGGTGTGTTCTTGTTTTTTGTTGGAAAAAAGCGTGTGTTTGTAGGGAGCCAAATTTGCAAGCTTCTTGAATTTTTTGACATTTTAATCCTTGTGATTTTAAATATTGAGTGCTTTTCAATCATAGTATCAAGAAATTAACATCCATTAGTGATTTGCATTATCATTTAGATTTAGAAAGATAAAAGAAACCATTTTCCCTGTTATTCTAGGTGCACTGTAGTGAGTTCTTATAGCTACATTTTTTTCTTCTTTAGTGGTTTCAATTTTTGGGATTGCATCAAATCAGTTTAATAAAAAATAAAGTTGCATTCTAGGATTGAGTTGTTTTTGATGTTGTGAATGACATGCTTCAATGGTTTGAAAAACAAGTGACTAGCTTCTGTGAAAGATCAATATAATATCTCTTTGGGTCTTGTTAATATCTTTATTATTCCAACATTCTTATAGTATTTGAAATATCACAAGTTTCATTTAAGTCATTCCATTGATTAATCAACAACTTAAAATGAACATTAATATTAAAATGAACTAGACTTGTTTTCATTCTTAGAAAACACACATAGTTTAAGAATCAAATCCTTATGTAGGTTGGAGAGTGAATTATCCAAAGCTACAAAATAAAAACTAGAGCCACTAAAAGAGTGTGATAAATCCATTGTTAGTGATTACGCTTGTTAGGAAATAATGTCTCACTTACAGATCAAGAACAAGGTCTAAGCAGAGTAAGTACTGGGATTATACCCCCCTTTTTTTTGCTTAGTGTAAATGTGTGATGGGATATTTGGAAATTCCTTGGGGTAACACCATTTTTCTGAAGTTTTGGGTCTAGGAATAAGTCCTATGTTCCATGCACATATTTATAAACCTCAGCCATGACTATTTCGTCTAACTATTGATCATGAAGTGGTAACCATAGTGACCTTTCTATAGGTTCTCGCCTTGGTTACTCCAAGTGGGAAGCACTTGTGATAGCTATGAAAAACATACATTTCAGATCGCTTGGAGGGTGACTATATTTTTGAGAGTAGTTTCATCTTGGATAATTATTATGTGAGAGTTACCATAAATGTCTCTTGCACCTTCATTCGTTTAATTTGGGCCTTAATCATCCTAGAACAACTTTTGGGTGGATTCTTCACAAGTAATCACTGATTGTAATCAAGGATTGCCTTTCGGAGTAGTTTGTTTGTTGTTACATCTTAGGATATTTTCCAGTGGAGTGATGTTATCTCCCAAATATTGCATGCATGAGATATTTCGACAATTATTGCAGAAATACATCATCAACATACAACATGCAACTCATTAGCATCATCCTCATCAAATCTAACATGATATTTAAACCCTAGAATGGAAAATTCCTTACTTTGGTACAACCAAGTGACTTTTGTAAAGGAAATTCTTGTGGGTAAAGGCTTGAAAGTCACGTGACAGTACCATATAGTGGACCATTAACTTTATGCATCACATTCAAGGCTCACAACCACATTTTGTCTCAAATAATTTGAATTGATCCCTTAACATGCTTGGGAGCATTCAGTAGCTCCATACATGTACCTTAAATAGCACTTCATGAGGTGGAGCATTCACATGGAGAACTAGATGTTTGAATACCTCCATTTGGCCTATAAAAGGAAGCCATGAGCATGCATTTCATAAGATAAATTCTAGATAAATTTTATGCTACAATAATTAGTTTGAGAGTTCATCTTTCACACTCCTAGTTATCATCATTTGTCATCACAAAGCTCCCTTAAAGTCTTCCTAAAGAATAAAGTGTTTCTCGGCCTCTTCATCCCAAGTTAGTTAACAATCAATTTGAGAGAGTTCAAAAGGGACTATCCCAAATGGGAGTGTTGGATACCATTGGAGCTAGATTTTTCTAGGTGACACCATTCATACACAATATTTTCTATTGGACGATACTATATGGTTGAAGCTATCTCATTCTCCTGGTTTATAGCATTTTAGTACTTGATAATATTCTCTTTTTTTATGGAATTTTAGTACTTGATAATATTTTTCACTATTATTCATTCAATTTGGATTTAGCTTGTTAGTGGTTGGTATACTAATCCTCACTCACATTGTTTCCTTGGTTGCAACTTGCAAGGAGAGGAGGAAATGGTCACCCTTGTGACATTTTTCCCAAAACAATATCGGTGACTCCATCACTTATTTTTGTTAGTTTTCTTATCTATAGGTTGCTTTTTACTTGCTAATTTATTTGGAGCCTTTTGTAGGATCATAATCTTTTTTTTCATACTCCTAACCAATGGAATTCATAGGATCAAGGCCCATTTGCATTCATTTTTCACCCCGAGCGGTTCCTAGTGTATGTTCCATGCTAATCTACGTGAATTTTTATTTTACTTCCATGTGACATTGTAACTTTCGGTTCATTATCTCGCACAGTTCTGTTGACGCCTGGAAAAATCCTTGAATCGACAGTAGGGATTCTCCCCAATGAAAATTCCCAACTAGACTATTCACTGTTTAGAATGGGCAATCCGTTCAGTTTACGATTTGACTATTGTAAGATATCATTTGAGTTAAGTTTATTAGTTACAATTCGATACATAATTTAAGTTTATTATTAAGAAATGAAAATGAAAATTTCCTAATTATAACTATGGGAAATCATACCTAAGATAAGTTTGACTGGTAGGCAGGTGCCTCACAAAGTGATGTGTGGGTTCTTACCTCTTGTCTTACCACTTCTACCTTACCA
The DNA here is from genome assembly GCA_027924585.1 of Larix kaempferi. NCBI lineage: Eukaryota > Viridiplantae > Streptophyta > Pinopsida > Pinales > Pinaceae > Larix > Larix kaempferi. Next base: position 4,161,198 of record BSBM01000482.1, read on the forward strand.
ATCAGCTAAAACTATGCTACCAAAATACATAAATTTAACATATCTAAACCAGCCTATCCTTGCAAGGAGTGAAATTAAAGTTAGAGTAATGAATGTAATTGTTTATTACAACCTCAACAGTTAACTATCTAAAGAAATGTATTCACAATCATAGTATAACAGTCACACAAAGATAGCTTTGGCATAGCATTAATTCATTCATTACTCAAAATCACACAGAAAATTGCATTTCATAATCATGAACATTGAAATGATTCACATACCATTAGAATAATCCAATAGACATGAAATAGCTTACAACATATAGGTGAACAAACTGAAGAATTAATTATGTACATTCATGTAATCCCATGCAACATTCTATGTATGTCTTCACCATCACAATAGTCCTTTCTCATTAGCAGAAAAATAGTTATCTTACAAGATGGTACTCGTTCACTATTACACCAACCAAAAACCTTTTTCTATTCTATTCTCTCCTATTTATCTTTACAAAATTTGTATTGATGTGACTTATCACTTCATATTCCATCCCAAGATTTTGGTTCCCACAGTTTTGTCCTTTTGTGGTTGCACTAAAAAAATAGCTAAAACAAAAATATAATTACAATGTTACATCAATTAGATTGTATGTTCTCTTTAATTTAGATATAGTTATCCCGAAGATCATTTTCATAAGATATTATGTTTAGTCGTTGGGGCTCTCATAATTTCAAATCTATTTCATGGACGGATAACTCTTTAACCATATCAATAAGCCCCTTTGTTTTGTGACCTTCTCATAAAAAATAGGCATTCATAGTAGCTTGTCCAATATGTTGTTGAAGGTCTTTTGTAGTGAGTGAGTCCAGCTTCTTTATATAAGTAATGTCTTCATTCATAATATTCCTTAACTCTGCTATACGTTGCTCCTTTGCTGTTAGCTCGTCAATAGCATTAGGAGGTGGAAGATGAAAATTTTCAAATACTTTGCAAATGGCTTGATAAATATCTTCACACTGTGTGACCAACTTTCATGCTTCATTCTATATCTTCTTTTCTTCCTTTTGACAACTCTCCAATAGTGCTATGTCCAATTTTAGCTCAACAATGGTTCTTTTTAGCAAATGCAAATGAATTTCTTTGGCTTTCCCCTTCCAGGCAATTAACTTTTTTTATTTTATCATAAATTATTGCTAATTTATGCTTTATAGTTGAAGTGTCTTTAATAATCTACTTCAATTTGATGACCGTCTCCTTCAACTCGTAAGTTTGCTCAGTGAACAATTCTTGAGAGTAAAATGACTATATCTGCAATTCAGAAGCATGCTCATCAAATGGTGTTAGGTATTTTGTTTTTGCTTGAGAATATTTAAGTTGGTCCATCAAGGATTCTTTCTCTCTCGTTAATTCAGCTATCTGAGCTTTCAAAGCTCCCTTTTATATCTCCATAGTTTCTATCTACTGGTCTAGTTGAGCTTCCTTTTCTTATAATGCATTTATTTGATCTTGAAAATTAGTTTTCTCCCCTTCCATTATTACTACCTGTACATTCAAATAGTCCTTTTCATCTTCGAGACTCTAAATAGTCTGTAATATTTTCTCCTTTTATAATTCCAGCGCATCCCATTGTCTTCTCATCTCTATTCCCTCACTACAAGCTTGTACCAAGTTTTCCTTTAGTTTGATTATCTTGGCCTCGATCCTTTCTAAATATTCAGTTAACTAATCAATATTATATGCATTTGCTTGGATAGAAGCAACATTGATTGAAGCTGTAAATTTCAGGTCTTTATGTGTGCCTTCCACCACTATAATTCCATGTACTGTCACGATTTCCAGCTTGTAGCTGTCTTCAATATTTTCTCTGTTCTTTTTATAATGGTCTTTCTCTTTGGGTAAAAAACTATCGTCTTGAGTTTTGCAACAAAGTGATGATTTGACGATGTAAACAACATGAGTCCAAGATCATCCAAAGGGAGATGGCCTCCCCTAAGAGGGACTTCAGTATCAGGATTAGTGGGATTATATATCTCCATATATTGATGTCCACTTTCCTCTTGCAATTTCTTTTCTTCAACAAATTTCTTGACTCTTTCTTCTTCTTCTATTTTATTCTGTAATGTTTCCACTTACAATTTATTTTCTTCTTGTTCAACAACCATTTTGTTTTCTTTTTCTTGTTCTTTTTTCCTTATTTCTTCCTTCTGCCTAGTTAACTCTTCCTCTTGAAACTTCTTTCCTTTTTTTGTTGACACATCTTCTTCATTAGCATTTTTATGTGCTACTTATTCTAAGGATCCTTTTGTTTTGCTTGAGCTTGCTTCTGTCTTCTTTACAAATCTCTTATTCAAATCTACAATGTTCTTTGCTCTTCTGTATACTTCCTCATCTTTCAAAAAATGATCAGTATATTCAAAACTAATCCTACACAATGAAAAATGTTTTGATACCTTTTGGTGGATATCATTTCTAATAAATATATTTTCCCCAAAATGATAATTCTATAATTATTTTACAAATCCTTCAACTCCTTTGACCTTGTTGAATTTATAAGCTCCAACCACAAACGAGAGTGGTGGGTATGAATCTTTCTTGTGCTAATTCAAAAAATTTCCTATACCATTCACAAATAATTGTCTCACTGCCTCCTTCAAAATGATGTAGTCTATAACATATTTGGGAATCAATGAAGGACTATTCGTGTGTCCATACATGTGGAGATAAGTGCCTTCTAGAGTAAAATAATAATCTTTGTATTCGCTGATAACTTCTAATGCTGCATGTGACATCAAATTCAGATCTTCATTGAAAATAAACCTATATAGAGGTATCAAAAATTCTTCGCAGATCAACTTGTATAAGCTTGCATGTTTGTGATCCCACACGATCTGGTAGGCCACAAAAATTGGTGTCATGTTCGGGACCCAATGGCATCCTAGCTTTGGAAAAGGATTTTTGATGATAATGCAATCAACTAAATTTGAGGACATATAGAATTCAGCCTTGTTTTGCTTCAACCCTTCCCGAGCTTCTGATATATCCTAAGCCATATTTTCCAAAATGATATATTCCCAGTTTAATATAGTGTTGTGTGTCGTGACGTGGTACATCAGCAGAATCTAGCTGAGCTTGTAGCTTTTCGCATTTGATTTTCCATATATCCTACATAGAAGCATCGTGACAACCCTGAATGGAGTCTTCAGATTCTTGGTTTCATACTTTCCAATGGACACCTTTGCCTTAGCTCCTTACCTAGGAATAACATTTTCTTTGTGCATTCTGAATGGTCTAACTTTGTACTCTTAACCCATTCATCTGACAAGAATACTTTGGGTGTTGGAAATTTGTAACTTGTGCTTATATGTGTGGGATGAAAAGAAGCGAACCCATTTCCATTGTCTTCCAAATGATTATAAAATTCACATCTATATGTGGTAGAATCTAGCCGATTACTTTTGAACATGGAAACAACTATGGTCGTGTTGCAGCTTTGTGGAGGCCACATTTCTTTATATTCTGGTATATCATGGTTTCTTCTATGGTTGCATCTGGTATATTTTTATCCCTTATAATTTGATAGATCTTTCCCCACTTATATTCAAGGACTATTCCCATGGAAACCTTTGTATCCTCGAACTCAGTTTCCATGGTGGATTCCAGGACCACCTTGATATCTAAATCAAATTATACCACCCTAGCGTTGTGCTTAGAGGTCCTTTTAGACATTTCTAAATCCCGTGACATAAGAGCAGTATCAAAGAGTGACATTTTCTCCATTTACAATACAGCTAGATAGACTTCTACTAAAAAAAATTGATTCCATAAAGAAATAAACATACTAAGCTTATGATTCCCTTGTGGACTTTTCATTCTTTCTCAACCATATTATCAATTGGAGCAAACATGATAACAAGTATAACATGCAAAGAATTGCTCATGAAAGATAACTAAGATTTAGAGTTTAACATTCATCTAATATGTATGTATTCTGAAATGAGAAATTAGGTTAGGCACATTTAAGCAAATGACCATATTGAAACTAAATAGAGATCAATTGCCAAAGTTCAATCTTTCACACTGTAAAAACCAATCAATCTTTGGGCTTCAAACGCACTTCCAACCTTTGCATTAGCTAGAAACTCCAACGTCGGGGTTTACTGTAATTTCATGATTGATACCGCCCGCTATGGTTTAAAATTGTTCTTAGCATATGAAACCCTTTCAGGGATGAGTAAAGTATTAGGTCTAACCATACTTTCTTTTGTAAAGGTATGCATTTAGAAGAATAAAAAAATATCGATAGGTAAGAGCCCTGGCAATCCCAACTCCTAGTTAAACACTCGGTTCACTGTCTTAAGGATTACCCAAGTCTCGAAGGGATCTCCCAAACCACACACACTTGAAACCAGGGCGTCTAGGGTTACTACTATAATAAGCACTTATGTAGGCTAGGGTTTACACTGTTATCCTTTAATAAGATGCAATGGAAGGTTTCGGGTTCGATAACACAAAAGTAGGGCGTCGTGTAACGATCTAATCTACTTTTCTAACAAATTTCAAGAAACATTCCTAAATTACCAAATGTAACAAAATTATCGAATACAATCATAAAAAACCTATATGGTTGTGTGATGAAAGTGCTGATGAGCTAGTGGTTGAGTTGGTAGAGCCCTCCATCCAAGTGACATAAGAAAACGAACGACATTCACGAATTCAGGGAGAACTCATAATGGGATCACTTCGCCTTATATTGGATTTCAAATCCTAACACCTTATGATTGGTTCAATGGGTAGCACCGCTCCAAGACCCTTTTTCAAATTGTCAAATGTAAACTATGTCTCACATTTGAAAGAAAATCATTTTTATACCTCAAGGTATATGGTCGATGATCTAAAAAATTTGTATCGACATTTAACGTGAACCTTTGCGATGTGTTTCGGGTCAAAAAATGATTTACACCAATACACAAGTGGATATCAAATTAATACTTACTCCGAAATTACCTAGAGACAAACTCAAAAACACGTCGATGCGTAAACAAATTGGGACAAAAGCTCTGATTGGGTCGATCATTTTATAGTTGAGTTAGTTAAGGCTCCGACCTGTTTCGGGCTTAAACCAAAATTAACAGCGAAACAATCATTTTTTTGAAGAAAAAGCTTAGTGTTGAAGTGTGTTGGGGTTAAATTGAATTCTATTCCAATCGTTTTGATGACAACTTGAAAATGGACCAGACCGGATCGGCGTGAAACTAAAATATACTCCAACTGTTTCAGCGAGAAACACATTTTCGATCTAAATATTTTGGAATGGAAAATGGTTTTGGATTCAATCAAATCGACATGAAACTAAAAAGTTAACTTGTTGTTTCAACGTAAAATGCATTCAGCTTCGACCGTTTCGGCGTAAGTCCAAATTTGGCTGCGACAGTTTTGGTGAAAAAATGAATTTTTATTCTACCGTTTCATCGCCAAATTGAATTTTGCTCCGATCGTTTCGAGAAAGATCTGGAAAGTCGTCGAAACAGTAAAATTCAGAAAATTTTCTAAGTGTTGAATATTCAATGGGGAATCAAACTTTAAGAAAAAATTTGGTAACAAGATAACAAAATAAGATAAAAATTAAGTTCAAAATGGAAGGAAAGGTCCTAAATTTTCAAAATTTGGGGAAGGGGTTGCAGCTGCAACAAGTTCATCCACACGTCCTTTGTAACTTGTAACCTATGCGACTATGAGGGGGAAAACCCGTGTGGTGGTCTCATTTTTTGTCCTTTTCTTATTAATTTCGTCACAAACAACAGTACATATGGATTACCACTCATGATAAGGAATTGACAAACAACTTAAAAAAATTTCTTCTTCTTTAGACATCAATCACTTAGTTGAAGTAAATGGGGAAAATTCATTTTTGAAAATTTTCCTAGGCATAAGATTTCAGATCCCCAATGAAATTCTTATCTCTTACTAGATTAGACTATATTATTATTCATTTATTTTAAAGTTTAAAGGAAATTATTAGTCTAGGAATTTGGGACAAAAAATTAGATTAGTTTAACCTCTTTTACTTCTTCTATATTCCCTTTTAAGAAATTTAGATTAGTCCACTTTTGCACACAAATAAGGGAGCTAATAAATATTTTCTTTTGAATATGCTCTTTGTCTTGCACTCACAAGTGATCTTGATGAGTTAGAAAAATACAAAGGTTTGAAATACCATCCTTATCACATTTAGTTTTAAATCAAATTGTACATTTCAATCACACTTAGAGATTAATTAGGAGGATTAATGAACCAATCATGGTCATATCTCTTTACTTTATGGTCTTATAGGTTATATGCAAGTTTATTTTGTTTCATTTTAAAACACATGTGTGTATCTCTCACTTGAAGCACACACCAAGGGACCTAAAGAATCCTTTCATTTTGAGTATGTTATTCCTCCTGAACTCACAAGTGATATTGATGAATCATAAAAATTGAAAGGCTTGAAATACCTCCCTTGTCACACCATTTAATCAAAGTTCGCCCCATTAAAATAAGGCTACAATGTAATCACAACCAACTAAAATCCTCTATAAAAAAGGTCACAAAATAAATTAGTTAGGTTAGGATTGTTTGGGTTATGAATCCAAATAATACTCACCAATCTTCTTCATATGAAACAATAGTGGTTGTTGATTTTTACGAAAAAATTTAAATCCTTCTATAAGCAAGTGAGATTAAAGTTGGATAAGAAAGCATGGTGCCCAAGGACACTAAATCAGAGGTAGGTTTTTTTGTTTCACCACATTGATCCATCTAGCTCTTTGTGGATGCAAAACTCGACCATTTCAGGCCAAACCTCTTATCCACACTTGATATGGGTATCTTAGTAGCTAAAACTAGGATTTTGACTAGGTGGCATTTGTGGGATGCATTTGTACCTAACTCAGATTTTGTTGGCTATTATAAATGTTTCTAGTCCTTCTAAAAACATATCCCTAATAATCTTCATTATGACTGATTCATTCCTACCTTCACTAGTTGTATTTGGTGGGTTCATAACCATTTGATAAAAGAGTTATTGGAAGACCGGATGAAATTTTGAGAGGAAGGGTGTTAGTTCAATAGGAATATATCATTGCTTGTCCTTAAATTACAAAGATCATCCATGTAATTAAAAATAATTTACTCTTGAAACCATTTGCAATTTTTGAAAACAAACCCTTTTCACTTGCACCATGTTACATATGTTATCATGATCATCATATTTTTGCATTTGTCAATTGTTTTTATTACCCTAATCAAAACAATATACATAATCTCACCACACCAAAAGAACCATTGAGGACCTAAGAAATCCTAGGCAGTGTTTAAGTCTATAAGGCCCCCTCCTATGAAGGAGAGATTCTCACAAGCACACCTCCCTCCCGACCACACGAGAGACCACCAATTTAGGGACATTCACATGCATCTATGATCAAATTGACCATGCTCAAACATACCTTGATTGGTTCCCCCCCTCATTCCCCTATTACACCTTCTTCTCCACCAAGAAAAGGTTCACCCACTAGGACAATAGCACGTCCCTTACCATCAAGAGGAGGCCTTCCACCATAACTCCTAATTGTTGACCCTACTCCCCCATCAACATTACCATTTATCAAAAGTTTAAATCTCCCAGATCCATCCAAGCTGATAAATATCACATCCAACATGACCTGGCATGGCCACAAATTTCGGTAAATCTCCCATAAGAGATTTCCAAATTTGAGGGAAAGCAAGGAGATGACCTAGCCAACCATGTGATTCCATTTCATCTACGGTGCTCATCCAATAACATAGTCAAAATTAACGTATGCCTTTGGTTATTCCAAAGTCGTCACAAGGACAAAAAATATGTGGTACATTAATGTACCATCCAATGCTCATTCTACATTTGATTCTATATCCATTTTTTCCTCACTTATTTCAAACTATCAGTTCACCATGACCTTGGCTTGGAGATTCTATCAAAGTTTAGGAAAAATACATCCACCCACATTGTAGATCACATCCATGAATGGCATAGATGCAGAATGTTGTGAAAAATCACAATCCATCCTGATTTCCTATTAGATTGGTTTATTAAATCACTCCTACCCATGATTGCTAAAGATGTAGTGACCACCATGCCCCATAATGATGATGAGGATATTCTCAAAGAAAAACATATTAATTTGATATATGCACGATTTGGGTATTTATACACAATCATTCTCAATGCCCCTCATCATTACTCTCTAGATCAATCCCCTCCTGATATCTCTCATTCCATTGATGAACTCATTGAGGTTGTTTATAACCAATGAAACACTCTTAATCTACATGGATCTTTGATTCCTAATATTTCACATCATTCTCACCTCCACCTCTATCCATGGTGTCCCCTCAAATCCCCTCTTTTGGACAAATGACATATGGTCCTTATAGTCCCGATTTTCCAAATGAAAGCACACCACTGACTACACCACCTTATCTCCCCATGGGACAATGGATCCTAAATCCACATCTTATGGATCTTCTTAGTCATATTTACCTTCCCCCATATACTATATGTATTTTATATTTCCTTATTCACCTACTCACCACCCCATTTCTCAAGTTAGGGTTAATTTTGTTCAACCCTTTTCCACATAGAAGACTCAATAGTTTGAGCAGTTGAATGTGGCCAAAACCCATAATCCACAATATTAGGGAAATAATAAAGACAAGAAAAATTTTAGAACTAGGAATAAAGGTAGGAGGGTGATCTCCCTAGCCAACAAAACCGGAATGACAAAACCAAAACCAAACAAAGGGACCAATAATCCCCCCAAACAAGGAAATAAATCCAATGTAAGGACCAACTTCCCTTGTATCACGTGTGGTAAGTATGGGCATTACACACACCATTTTCCATTGATCCAAGAATGTCGATAAATGATGGAATCTAGAAATAAAACCAACAACAATACCCCTCAAGGAAATAATGCCTCCCCACAACAAAACCAGTTTTACAACAACCCTTTTCCAATCAAGGGGTCATGTCTGATAACAAAGAACCTCATCTCACAGTTGTTATAGCTTGAAATGACACCTCTTCGTCCATGACGACACTTGCTTCCCTTGGTCACATGACGACACTTCTTGAGATCAAGTTCAGTCACACAACAGGACATTTGTGGATGGAGGAGTCATTTGGGACACTAAAAATGGTTGAAATTACCTCATTCTTGACCCATTTGATGTATATGACCCTTAGGAACATTTTTCCAGACCAAACCATCTCCTGAAAATGAGCAGAAAAGCCTGTTTTTGGCCATTTTTTAACATGAGCGCGAATCCATTGTTGAAATAGTAGCGTGTGTACACGACTTTTGCTTCGTTAAAGTAGCGCTCAAATCCATATGTACGTGACTTTGTCTACTGTAGAGTAGCATACACCCCTGTTTTGGTCAAAATCTCGAAATTCAAGTAAGTTAAGTTGGTTGGGAAACCTCTTGAGCGGTTATAACTTCTTTTCCTCTTCCTCACTGACTATATAAGGAGGGTAGAAGGGTCATGTGAAGGGACTAAGCCCAATTACAAAGTTATGCTGGAGGAATGGAGACCTTCATCCCCTCTCTTGTGCTTCAGTTTTGGTAAACCCTAGCACAGTTGATTAGAGGCTGGAATCCTTGGAGAACAGAAGCAGGAGACCTTGAATCTAGGTTTCATGAAGTGCCAAGCTTGAAAGAAGGTATAACTTTATGTACTTGCTTTTTCATCAATAAAGATCAGACGTTCTTTCCTTTCCAAATATGAGCTATTCTCGTATGTCTCTGATTTGATTATTGTTTAATTATAGTTTGATGTCTCTTTATATTATGGATATCAGTCTTATATATGTAGTCAAATGTATTTGAGAAAGGTATCAAGTTGTTTTGCAGGTCTGGGCATTGCGACATTGAATAGCATTGAAGAGCGAGGGAGGAAAAGCTATGATCAACCTTCTGAATGAGGTGCCTACATATATAAACCCTAATCTCTTCATTTATTTGTTGTACTTGCAGAATGCTTGTAAGTCTATCTTTATCACCATAAGTTGGTAGTTTCTCCCCTGAACTATAGGTGCATTTTCCCCACAACAGAATGGCGACTCCGCTGGGGAAAGCCTAACTGCTTAGGGGTATCCAAGGTCATTTATTCAGTCTTGTTTGATGGTATTTGTTCATTTTATTGATTAGGATCAGTTAGTAGGCCTATTTGACCCTCCTTGGCTCTTACAGACCCTTCCCAGCCCTTGCAAACCCTTGTGGACCCGGGTGTGGTGGTTTTAACCCCATTTTTCCAACTTTTTCCACCTATACGCTACTGTTTGTACCACATAGTAGCGCCCATATGCTACTTTTCCTCTACATAGTAGCGCCCATCCTGCTATGGGCGCTAGTTTCCTTCATACACAGTAGCGCTCAAAATCTGGGTTTGATTTTTTTGAGTTTTTGGGTTGTGGACCCAAATCTGGGGGCTGTGGCTGCATTTTTTGGGGTCCCTGATGACCCTAGGTCTGATTTAAACCACTGTAAGTGGTCTCCCATCCTTGTATTGATCCTACATTCATGATTTGAACCTCTTTTGATCAATTTGGGCTTATTTGGAAAGTTTTGGGGTTTGTTGACCCAAGTTGGGGGGTTGTGGACCTGTTTGGTGTTTTGTACCCTAATTTGAGTCTGACTGAACTTGCTTGCCCCATTTCCACTGGATTTGAAAACTTTTGAGTCTTCTTGACCCTGTTTGTATCTATTTGAGTGAAATTTCTCTTTTAGGTTGGTTTCTTATCCTCCCTTATGCTTTTAGTTTTTCTTTTGTCGTGAAAGCTCAAGTGTTTTGGCAGTTGTTCAAGACCTTGTTTGCATTGTTTATGTGCAGACCTGACTTTACCAAACCATACTTCTTCGTAGGTCATTTGCTTCATTTGGGTCTAAAACTAGTTTTTGTACTCTTTTCCCAATGGTTGGCATGCTTACATTAATAAGAATTTGAAAGTCATATTTGGTAGCTTTTACTGTTTCATAAAGAGAACCTGAAAGTTTCTTTGCTTTGCTTTGATAATAGGTTAGTTTCAGTTTTGTTTCATACCTTTGAAAGCATAAAGAATTTTGATTTATCTTCTGAATAGAGTACCTTGCAAGTGGCTTAAAATATTTTAGAGTGCTTTGCATCAAAAAGAACAAGTTTTCTTTTGCATACCTAGTTGCTTGAGTAGCTGCATTATTAGGTTTTGAGTTTAATTTTTTACATTTAGACTTTATTTTTACCTTTTTTGCATTCGAAAGATTAAAAAATTGAATTTGCACATGCATTCTAGATCAGAATTTTAAGACTTGCATTGAAAAGAAAAACATTTGTTTGGTGGTAAATATTTCATTTTCAGTACTCTATCTCTATTCTAACCACTCTCACACACCCACTACCTTTTTGAGTAAGCAAGTAACCTTTAAAATGAACTAGTAACATTTTCTTTTCTAGGTTACACTACACCAACTAGTCTTGGTTAGGATCTTGGGTTTAAAACACCTTAAACCACCCAAGATCACACATTACGCAAAAATCGTAGTGAGACTATCACAGGTAAATCCATTTCACTCAAAACTTGCCTGGGATCTATGCAGTAGGTCATTGCAAGATCGGATTGTTGGGAATACTCCTCCTACTTTCTGTTCGAGCATACGCCAGGATTGGATCGCGTATTGGGGACTCTTTCGAGTTTTGGGCTCAATTACCCTACCCATGCTTTCTGATTCGATCGGTGACTGTTCCCCCAGGAGTTTTTGGTGTTTTGGTATCCTCAGTATCTGACCATAGGTTCATACACAGGTGACAGCGGAGGGTATATCTGCTGTACCTAGGACAGACGTGGGAGGAAATCCCTTGCAGGTCTTTGGGAGGGCGGTTGGGTGATTCCAGCGCTTGCACCTTTAGTCATTGTATTGTGGACCCCGGGTAACTGTCCTTCATCCTTCGTTGATCTGTTATGGGCCCTCATCATCCCTGACTCTTCTCCGGAAGGCATCTGTTTTCCTGGTTTGATTTACCTAGGACCTTTTTTAGTGGTGTGCTCTTTGTGCTACTTGTTTTAGTTTGCCTTAGAGAATTTCTTGCTCATTTGAGCGAGAAACTATGTCTAGCATTCCGGCGAGTGCCAATCAAGGTACCCCTGTTCCAAGGGATCCTTGTGTTGTTCCATTCATTGTAAACATTGGTACTCCCTTAATGGCTACTCTGAATCTTCCTGGATTCACTATTGGGCTGTCGATTTGGTTGTTTTCCACTCCGAATGCCTTGCATGTTCCTGACACTTCTTTTGTGAGCACCTCAAATCAAGAGCATCAGAACCCTATGCCTCCCTTGCCAGTAACATCTTCTCGTCCTCCTTCTACCTCTTGTAGCGAAAGTATCAATACTAGTAGCCAGCAGTCTAAAAGGAATAGACGAAGGAAGAATAGGAAGAAGATGCCAAAACAAGGGGGCAACACCCAGCCTCTGTAAGTCATGCTGGGGGCACGCAACCTGCCGCTGCAAATCATGCAGGGGGAACCTACCTAGCCTCTGGAGGTCATGCTGGGAGAAAACTTTTAGTCACTGAAAATCATACTAAAAGTTTGTCTTCAACCACTGTCAGTCATGTTGAGGACACGTCATTGATCACTGCTAGTCATATTAATGACAAGTCACCAGTTCCTGTGAGTCATACTGGAGACACCAGATCAGCCACTGCAAGTCATGCTGAGGGAGTTGACATTGTTGACAAACCAAGCAAACAGAAGCTTAAGTTCCCTTGTAAGTTTTGCGAGGGAGATCACCTTACTTACTTGTGCCCTGTACTTCCAGAAGTGCAAAAAGTGTGATCCTTAGTTCAAAAGTATGATGCTTCTGAGCAACCAGACTCTGTGAGTCATGCTGGGGGCAAGCTGTCAGCCAATGCTAGTCATGCTGAGAGTACTGACGTTGTAAAGGAGCTAAACCTATAGGAAGGAAACCAAAGTTCCCTTGTAAACTTTGTAAGGGAGATCACCTTACTCATCGATGCCCTGCCATTCCAGAGGCACGAAGAGTGTGGTCCATGTCTGAAGGAACCTCTGTTCCTGAGTAGTCTATAGATTCTCTGCAGTCAGATCAACCTTTGGTTGATAAAGTGGTTGAACCAATGCAATCTTTGGTCAACCCCACTCTTCCTTCGGAGAGTGAAGTGATCGAATCGATGCAATCTTCGACCGATCCCATCAGTCCTGCAAAGATTGATGCACCTACTACTGAAGTCTTCTGCATTACTAGTTTGGATATTCCTGAAAAAGGGGGCACTTCATCTGTGCCATGTGAACCCCTACCAAGCCCTAGGATCGTTTCCTTTGATTGGAATAGTCTAGCCAAGCCTTGTCTTCCTTCTTCGACACCTTTCCAGATAAAGGTTGATATCGAGAACCATACGGTTGATCGATGCATTGTTGATGAAGGTGCTTCTGTTAGTATCTTATCCGCTTATGCTTGGAGAGATTTGGGTTTCCCTAATGTTATTCCAGCTGCTAATTGGCCGTTGACCTTCGATAAAAGACCTAGTGAACCGTTTGGATTCCTCCTTCAGGCACCTGTTACCTTGGGTGGAAAAACAGTCTTAGTCGATTTTATGGTTTTAAAGGACCCTATGGACTTTGATATGATCCTCGGGCGTGATTACGTTTATGCTATGCATGCTGTGGTGTCTACGCTCTTTTGTGTGATGCATTTCCCTCATAACGAAAGCATCGTCACTATCGACCAGCTTGCATTCGTTGATCCTCCTTATTACCCAACTGTAGACCAGTTTGATCCCTCGTCATTAGGCACTACTATGTCACATGGGACTTATGTGGCATATTGTTCCTCGAGGTCAAATGCTACTGAGAAGAAGTCTCTGAATTCATGCTTACCTTCTTGGGACTTGGTCCCAGCTTTCGACCAAGTGACACCTCCATCTGAATGTTTAGATATGTGTTCTATCTGGGATGATATACTTCCTTCTGATGAAGTTTTCCTAGAGTCTATAGTACAGTCTACCATTCATTTGGATGTTGTTCCAGTCGTAGTTATGTCCAACCCCGGTTTGACCTTAAATTTGGATCTTCCAACTGTTGAGTCTTTGGACTCTCCTATAGATCCACAAATCGGTGTTCCTGCTGAGTTTGATTCTGCTTCTAGAATTTTCAACTCCCGTGATGATGAATTTGTTTCTACAGATTCCATCATGTCCTTCAACTTTGATCTTCATCCTGAAGTTGATCTTGTTGATTGTAAGTCCTCAGGATTGGGTACCATAGAGTCTTCATTTGAAAACTCTACCTTGCTTATGCCTGTTGTTGACTATAGTGAAGTTGAAAGTATTTCTACCACAGTGACTTGTATCGGGTCTTTCTTTACATAAGTTTTAGATATGATCTTGGTACTGATGTTTCTTGGAGACAGGATTCTTAGCTGGATGTATACTTGCTTACTGGTCCTTTTTGACACCTTGTGCGACCATGTCAGGTATATTCGGAACCTTGCATATAGGTTTAGCCTTCCCCGTTGTTATGTTGCATTTGAACCTTTTTCCATCCGAATTCTCCATAGGGTCGAACCTATTGGATATTGGTGTGTTAGCCATCTCTTTATGCATTGTGCACCAGTCTGACAGCAGAGCCTACCTAACATGGGTCACCCTAGTCAGCACCCTTATGCCATTCTGGTACCCATGCTGAGTTTTTCTCATAGGCTTGGGAGCCTTTTTAGATTTACCATGACTTTGAGAAGAAGCCTCATATCTTTCTTCCTCATATATTTCTGGCCATCCCTGATAAGGATCCCATCTTTGTGTTCAAATTGCATATGCATCTATTATGATCCTGCTTGTGCTAATGAGCCTGAAGCTGGCTTCCATGCTTTTAGCTCGTTGTATAAGCCTCCATATCTAATCTCATTTCCGCTAAGCCCTGTATCATTTTGCCTTCGCGATTTGACACCTTTTACCTGGAGGAGACACACCCTGAGTGTCCTTATCTTGCTCATGTTCCTTGCATTAGGCATAGCTTTGTTCCATGCGCTTGGAGCTAGTTTTGCATGTCCCTGACACTCGTCTCCTCCCATTACGAGCATTCTTCTACCTTTACTTCGAGCTCGTTAAAAATAGTAAGTAGGTTTCAAGCATTCTTCTTTTACTTCGAGCTCGTTAAAAACAGTAAGTAGGTTACGAGAATTCTTCTGCCTTCACTTCGAGCTCGTTAAAAACAGTAAGGAGGCTTCGAGCATTCTTCGTTTACTTCGAGCTCGTTAAAAAACAGTAAGTAGGTTTCGAGCATTCTTCTTTTACTTCGAACTCGTTAAAAACAGTAAGTAGGTTACGAGCAATCTTCCACCTTTCCTTCGAGCTCGTTAAAAACAGTAAGGAGGCTACGAGCAATCTTCCACCTTTCCTTCGAGCTTGTTAAAAACAGGAAGGAGGCTACGAGCATTTCTTCCACCTTTCCTTCGAGCTCGTTAAAAACAGTAAGGAGGCTATGAGCATTTCTTTCATCTTCACTTCGAGCTCATTAAAAACAGTAAGGAAGTTGTGAGCATTTTCTGTATCTCCTTTGAGCTCGTTAAAAACAGTAAGGAGGTCATGAGTTTACTTTTCTGGACTCGTTAAACCTTTATGGAAAAGATCCATATGGAGTTCTTTTAAGCCCTTTTCAGACTCCTTAAAATGGAAAAGTTTGCTAAGCATATTTGTCTTTTCGGGCTCGTTAAAATAACTGAACCAACATCCACTTAGGTATAGAATTACCCCTTTTCCGGGCCTTGGTGGATAATTTACGGAAAAGGTATACTCTAGGTATACTCTTGTATGCGCTAGAAGAGTTCTTCTTCCATTATTTTAAACTTTTTCGGGGAAGGAGACTAACTTTACGAAAAAGGACCTTTGGAGTCATCTTTAGGGTTTTCAAACTCTCGAAATGTGAAAACACCAAGCGAGCACATACCAATCCAGGCTCGATATAAAATCCATAGATAGGTGTATAGAGGACTGTTTAAGTTTTTCAACTCTATAAGCAAGAAAACACCACCAAGCACAGACCAATCAGGGCTCGATATAAAATCCACGGATAGGTGTATGGAGTTTTCTTCTAGGTTTTTCAGACTCCTTAAATATGAAAATACCGTCGAGCATGCTTTAGTTCTTTGTCAAGCTCGTTAAAAAATGAAAAAGGAAAGGGAAGGGAAGAATGTTAAAATATCTTTCAATATGATGGCAGCAAGTCAACTATCTCCTTGAACAAAGCACCTGTTTTGAGTCTATCAAACAAATTGGGTTCTAGCATTGGCCTTAGGGTAAACTTGATCTCAGAGTTCCTACTCCTCCGTTTGGTTAGTCTTCCAATCATTTGGGGAAACTGTTAATGTCTCCTACATTGCAGATTTCCATCGTGGTCTCTTTGTGTTCAAAGCTGCCTAAGTCACTCTTGTGTCGTGCTCACTGTTCAAGGATATAACCTATGTCGTCCATTTTGCAGTTGCCTTGACCTCATGTGTCGGCCATTCCTTGGTGTCAGTATGTTTCATCATGTGTTTAGTCCTACTCCAAATTAGCTCAGACCTATTGAGTGTCCCTCGTGTTGGATGATGGAGGATGCATTAAGGCCTCCCTTCCAACGGACTTCTTCCCATCGACTTCAACTCATTGTACTCTGGGAATGAAGTATAGAGTTTCAGTTAGTACCTTGGGGATTACAGTCATTAGTGGCAGTTTCCCTCGCTATTGGATAGATTGGAATACATCAATGTCTCCTATCCGATGGATTCTTCAAGTGTTCGATGACAAGACCACTTATTCGCACTTGTTTGAATGTACTAGGTACCTTGGGTTCCATTTTCATTATTGGTGGACACCCTTGCGTTTGTTAACGGCATACATCAATGACCGGTAATCAAACGATACCTCCCATGTTCGACATCAACTCATTTATTCGCATGGATAGGTTTGTACCTTGGGTTGTTTTTGGATGAAGACCTTGGGATCCTCGATAGCATCACCTCATTTATGTTATCGCCCAAGTTGCGCAAGACTGAGCCACATTTTTTTTGGCTCTTGATGAGACATAGATCCAGCTTGTTCTCTATGGCTATGTTCTCCAGTTTTGACATAGATCCACCTTGTATTTATGTGGCTATGTTTACACTTATGTTCCTCATGGATCCACGCTTGTATTTTAGTGGCCATGATATATGCATCAGTATTTTGGATCATTATTGTATCCTCTTGGAGATCATGTTCCACCATTTGAACATGGATAGTTACCCCATGGATAAGTTTGTATGACTTTGCCTTTGCTTTCAGGTACTTCATTTGAGCCTATGATTCTTGGTTTCTCCGTTCCTCCACGATTCAACTCTTTTTTATTTATAATGTATTTCGGACATCGTTTCCCGTACTCCCTCTGACCTCATACATTAAGGGGCATCTTTTATAGCTTGAAATGACACCTCTCCGTCCGTGATGACACTTGCTTCCCTTGGTCGCATGACGACACTTCTTGAGATCAAGTTCAGTCACACAACAGGACATTTGTGGATGGAGGAGTCATTTGGGAAACTAAAAATGGTTGAAATTACCTCATTCTTCACCCATTTGATGTATATGACCCTTAGGAACATTTTTCCAGACCAAACCATCTCCTGAAAATGAGTAGAAAATCCTGTTTTTGGACATTTGTTAACATGAGCGTGACTCCACTGTTGAAATAGTATCGTGTGTACGTGACTTTTGCTTCGTTTAAGTAGCGCTCAAATCCATATGTATGCGACTTTGTCTACTGTAGAGTAGCATACACCCCTGTTTTGGTCAAAATCTCGAAATTCGAGTAAGTTAAGTTGGTTGGGAAACCTCTTGAGCAGTTATAACTTCTTTTCCTCTTCCTCACTGACTATATAAGGAGGGTAGAAGGGTCATGTGAGGGGACTAAGCCCAATTACAAATTTATGCTGGAGGAATGGAGACCTTCATCCCCTCTCTTGTGCTTCAGTTTTTTTAAACCCTAGCACAGTTTATTAGAGGCTGGAATCCTTGGAGAACAGAAGCAGGAGACCTTGAATCTAGGTTTCATGAAGTGCCAAGCTTGAAAGAAGGTATAACTTTATGTACTTGCTTTCATTCATCAATAAAGATAAGACATTCTTTCCTTTCCAAATATGACCTATTCTCGTATGTCTCTGATTTGATTACTGTTTAATTATAGTTTGATGTCTCTTTATATTATGGATATCAGTCTTATATATGTAGTCAAATGTATTTGAGAAAGGTATCAAGTTGTTTTGCAGGTCTGGGCATTGCGACATTGAATAGCATTGAAGAGCGAGGGAGGCAAAGCTAGGATCAACCTTTTGAATGAGGTGCCTACATATCTAAACCCTAATCTCTTCATTTCTTTGTTGTACTTGCAGAATGCTTGTAATTCTATATTTATCACCGTAAGTTGGTAGTTTCTCCCCTGAACTATAGGTGCATTTTCCCCACAACAACAGTAAATGGCTCTTTTTTAGAAAATTATATGAACAAAATAGATGTTCATCTTCAAACTCACACCAAATCATATGGTGTGTTTGAAATCCCCTAGAGAGAGGATATACCTATAACAACGTATGGGTATCTAAAGATACCACATCCTAGTAATTATCAAATCCCTAGGACACCAAAACTACCGCTACGATATACTTCCCATAATCCTTATATGAAGGTAGCACATAACTACAAAATTGTAGATGACTTGGCCTAGTCCCCCACCACCATGTCTACTCTTTATGTTCTTCATCTTTCCCTTCCCAAAACAAGGAACTACTTTCAACATTAGGTAAAATTGACCGATTTAATTCATGCCTTATGACTTTCAATCTAGAATATGGTGAGCCTTGATTTACCTTGTCTAGAACCACTTTCCAGATCCCCATCGTAATCAAGACAATTATCATTCATCAGTGCATTTTAAATGAAGGAGTATCCACTTATGTCATGCCAACCCATGTTTGGAAACATCTTGGATCACTCAACTTATTAGAATCATCCATCAGTCTCCTTTCTTTAATGGTTGGTCATCACAAATAGAAGGCCTTTACCAGAATGTTCCCATTGAATTAGGGATCAAAATGGTATTTATTGATGTTGAAGTAGTCGATGCAAAATTTGATTAGGCCATATGTATCTGTACACCATTAAGGTGGTTGCGTCATTAGTATTGTGTATCATGAAGTTCCCCCATAATGTGAAAGTGGTCACCCTTGATCAACTTACTTACTATGAGCCTCACCCCAATGCTAATATATATAACATCCTTCCCATTTTGGGATCAGAGACAATTCCATCATTTGTAGATATCATCCTTAGTGTCTACAAAGACTTAGCCTTGTTGGGGTCATATGCTAGCCCTCCGCTAGTTATGATATCTCAATTGATGGTCTCATTTGTACCTTATTCTCATAAGAAGATAAAACACCATCTATCTCTACCTCTATGTATTCACCCAAAAAAGAGATCCAACTTGAAGGAGCAGTCATTTCAACTCCTCCTTCAATGGCATCGAACATCCACGTTCCATTTATTTCCTCTTCCTAAGCATGCAAGGAAGATAGTTCATGGCTACAAGTTTACCTTTCTAGGCCTCACTTTAGGGGTACCCATTTGCTATTTAACTCCACCATACCTAGTAAACTTACCAAATCTATATGCCCATTTTAACTTCACCCTAGTTTCTCCCACTAGTGCACCATATTTAGAGTCCCATGCCCAATAGCACCATGATGAGACAACCACCAATCATAATCAATTCCAACAACGGGGGAACCAAATTGCCAAAGACAAAAATTGTAGCTTCACCAAGTAACCCCCATGACCTAAGAGTTAACCCACCATGTGCTTTATGTGATACACAAGGACACAAAATAAACATTTTTCCAACATTGGCTCTGGTAAGTATCTTTCTTAATACACCTCTAAGCACTACTCATGCAAAATACTCTTTAGAAGGGGCATACTAGCTACTCCTAAAGTAGCTCCCCCAAACCAAGAAAAAATCATTAAACACTATTCATGCATGCACAATATGTTCTTAGTTTGGTCATTATACTCACCATTGTCCCAAACTCCCTTGATTTTAGGATGGCCTCACTATGTTTTACTTGACACAATCCCCCATTGTTGGCTCACAAGTAGTTTCCCTAGAATATGGTACCATCAATTTTATAATTACTTTAGAGGAGACAATTACTCCTCCTAGGTGTTCTTCATGCAGGGAACCATGATCATATAGTTTCTTTGGATGTTGGAATGATTCTACCTACTCAAACCAACTGTACCCAGATCCCTATACATACATTGATACAATCACAACCTATTTTCCCATGTCAATTGTGTGGATTGTTGATTCATTTCTTGTTCCAATGCCCCATTTTGCACATACAATGAGATACAAATATTGACCAAATGAAATTACTCGAAAACCATCCCACCCTCAGTAAACTCACCACCATTGAATCAAGAGGAGATATTACCCCCCATGCATTATACAACTAACCATGTTAACATTCTTTACATATCATTGTCAATCCTTTCCACACCCAACAACTACCTGTCATGACTCATCGCCATCAAAAGATGTTCTTGGTGTATCACCAATACATGCTCCTTTGCAGTAGAACCCTTGGGATCATATTGAATGAGAGACATATCACACATATGTGATATTGTCCCCATAAACACCCCTACTCCTTATTGGAGTATTAAAAACCCATCCATATCCATTTCATACTTAGGATAGAATAATTAGTCATTTTTTGATTAATTCCTATGTGTTGACTAGGTAGTTGGCCATTATTTATCTTTTGTGTGGACCACAAGCCATCCAGAGTCACTATGGCGCACTTCTGTAGATTCTGGATAATATTTCCTAATATTTTGTGAGATTTTATTCCATTCTTGGATTAGAAGGGAACTATCCTTCTTTTTACTACTTTTTACGATTTTTGGTGAAAAGGTAAAAGCTAGTTGACTTGGCTTTAGCATTTTTTTGGAAAACTAGCCCTCCATGATGTTTCCTATTTCTAAGAGCTGTAATTAGCATTATTTTCAATCCTAAATCACCATCATACTCAGAATTTATCAATTCATGATCCTTAGAGGTGATTTGGAAATCACTTTTTGCACCTAGGGGGGTTTTTCATCTTTTTAGTAAGCCTGATTTTGTGAGGATTTCAAATGCCTTATTTGGATTTAAAATATATGAAGTAATTATATATTTGGACAGCCATTACATATCCCAAGTGATAAGATTTAATATGCTAAGACGGAAAATAGCAGCATTACATTCCATTTCACAATAATAGCATATATAGGATCACTGAAGAAACAACAAGCACAGCATAAACACAAGAGACAGAGATTTATCCTGGGAAACCCTCATGGGGTAGAAAACCAAACAAAGCTTCCTCAATATAGATGACCAGCAATATACAAAGATGAAACCCTGAGACATGATCTCCTCCTCCACAATAGCAGGCCTCTCCTCCACAAGTGCGCTATCCTCAAGTGAGTGAATGTGTGTATAATGAGGAACACACCTCCTCTATTTATACACTTCTCTGATATATATTTTACACAAGTACATGTAGGATCGTATTTAACCATTAGGTTAAATACCCCATTATAACTGACTGGGCCGACCCCTCTAGGGTGGTCTAATAACCCTTTGACCCACATAACACATTTAGGGCCTACCCCCACTAGGGAAGTCTAATAACCCGAGTTACCACATTCCGACGGAGGAATAAACATCTCCGGATATACAATAAGATCTTCACGGAGGAATGAATCATCTCCGGAATAATAAAGTACAAATATAATATTCTTTGAAGTTACAATATCTCAACACTCCCCCTTAACGAGAAGGATATTATAACAGCATCTGCCCGAGCAAGGAGTCATCAACATCATACATGATACATTTATAAATCATTGGAAGCTTTCTCAACATCATTAGTAACTCAAGCAGTTACTGGACCATCTTCAATACTGGAACATCAACATCTTCAGTATTGAGTCTTTATCTTCTGTAGCACTTGAACAGCTACAACAATATCATCATCTGGATCCTCACGATACACGATCATCAGCATCGTCATCACACGATCATCAGCATCGTCATCACACGATCATCAGCATCGTCATCACACGATCATCAGCATCGTCATCTCACGATCATCACCATCGTCATCACACGATCATCAGCATCGTCATCACACGATCATCAGCATCGTCATCTCACGATCATCAGCATCGTCATCACACGATCATCAGCATCGTCATCACACGATCATCAGCATCGTCATCACACGATCATCAGCATCGTCATCACACGATCATCAGCATCGTCATCACACGATCATCAGCATCGTCATCTCACGATCATCAGCATCGTCATCACACGATCATCAACATCGTCATCACACGATCATCAGCATCGTCATCACACGATCATCAGCATCGTCATCACACGATCATCAGCATCGTCATCTCACGATCATCAACATCGTCATCACACGATCATCAGCATCGTCATCACATGATCATCAGCATCGTCATCACACGATCATCAGCATCGTCATCACACGATCATCAGCATCGTCATCACACGATCATCACATCGTCATCACATGATCATCAGCATCGTCATCACATGATCATCAGCATCGTCATCTCACAATCATCAACATCGTCATCACACGATCATCAGCATCGTCATCAATACAGGTATCCATAACAATACAAGTATTCACATCATTAGTACAAGTATTCATGCCAATACAAGTATACATATAATCAATACAAGTATCCATACTGATACAAGTAACCACATCATCAATACAAGTATCCTACCGATACAAGTAATCACATCATCAATACAAGTATCCTACCGATACAAGTAACCACATCATCAATACAAGTATCCTACCGATACAAGTAACCACATCATCAATACAAGTATCCTACCGATACAAGTAACCACATCATCAATACAAGTATCCATACCGATACAAGTAACAACATCATCAATACAAGTATCCATACGATACAAATAACCACATTCATCAATACAAGTATCCTACCGATACAGGTAACCACATCATCAATACAAGTATCCTATCGATACAAGTAACCACATCATCAATACAAGTATCCTATCGATACAAGTAACCACATAAAAAATCACTTTCTCGGAGACCATACGTCTACGGATCAATTCAGGGACCTAAGTACGGGGATGATACAATCCCCACTTCTCGGAGACCATACGTCTACGGATCAATTCAGGGACCGCAGTCCGGGGATGATACAATCCCCACTTCTTGGAGACCTCACGTCTACGAATCAATTCAGGGACCGCAGTCCGGGGATGATATAATCCCCACTTCTCGGAGACCTCACGTCTACGGATCAATTCAGGGACCTAAGTCCGGGGATGATACAATCCCCACTTCTCGGAGACCTCACGTCTATGGATCAATTCAGGGACCTAAGTCCGGGGATGATACAATCCCCACTTCTCGAAGACCTCATGTCTACGGATCAATTCAGGGACCTAAGTCCGGGGATGATACAATCCCCACTTCTCGGAGACCACACGTCTACGGATCAATTCAGGGACCAAAGTCCGGGGATGATACAATCCCCACTTCTCGGAGACCACACGTCTACGGATCAATTCAGGGACCAAAGTCCGGGGATGATACAATTCCCACTTCTCGGAGACCACACGTCTACGGCTCTCTTTAGGACTGAAAGTCCAGGGATGATCCAATCCCCTCAACTGTCCACTAAGGACTTCATTCTCGGAGACCTTACGTCTACGGCTCTCTTTAGGACTGAAAGTCCAGGGATGATCCAATCCCCTCAACTATCCACTAAGGACTTCATTCTCGGAGACCTCACGTCTACATCTCTCTTTAGGACTGAAAGTCCAGGGATGATCCAATCCCCTCAACTGTCCACTAAGGACTTCATTCTCGGAGACCTCACGTCTACGGCTCTCTTTAGGACTGAAAGTCCAGGGATGATCCAATCCCCTCAACTGTCCACTAAGGACTTCATTCTCGGAGACCTCACGTCTACGGCTCTCTTTAGGACTCAAAGTCCAGGGATGATCCAATCCCCTCAACTGTCCACTAAGGAATTCATTCTCGGAGACCTCACATCTACGGCTCTCTTTAGGACTGAAAGTCCAGGGATGATCCAATCCCTACCTGTCCACTAAGGACTTCATTTTCGGAGACCATACGTCTACGGCTCACTTTAGAACATGTGTTCAAGGATGATACAATCCCCACATGTATTCTCATCAATACAAGTACAAGTATCCTCAACCATACAAGTACATTAATCAATACATGTGTCATCAAAAGTATGTATTCTTACCAATACATCTTATCATCAAAAGCATGTATTCTCACCAATACATCTATCATCAAAAGCATGTATAAGTAAAACTAAGTATTCTAAGTATAAGAGTCCTAAATCTAAATATTTCTAAGTATCTAGGTGTGGAGAACAGGTTACCTCATCATCAATGTTGTTGTTTGATGAGACAAACTCATCATCAGTGACTATACTACTCCCCCTTTCGAGGAGGGTCATTTTGAACTACACCAATCTTGTCTCGGAAGTACTCAAATTTCACTCGAGACAGAGGTTTGGTTAGTATGTTGGTAACTTCTTCACTTGAGGTAAAGGTTTGGTTAGTACAATGGTAACCTGTTACAAATTCAAACTTTATAGTTCCTTTCCGCGTCATATCTTGTTTGTTCCCTATGTTCTTTGACTTATCATGGAACACTAGATTCTATGTCATCTTGATACAACCCTAATTATCACATAGGATCTCAGTTGGTTCTATCTCTAAGTCAAACAATCCTAAAGCCAAACTTCTTCACAACTAGCAGAGCAAGCAGCCATATATTCCGCTTGTGCTGAGAGCCACACTAGACTGCTTCCAGCTAAACCACGAGATCATAGCTAATCCCAGACAATAACATCCTCTCGATGTGTTCTTCCTGTCTGATACACTTCCTGCCCAATCAAAATCTGAATAACCATCTGAAGTCATGATCTTCAAGATAGCATAGATCAAATTCTATCGTGTCCTTTATGTGCCTCATCACATTCTTTGCAACTATCAGGTGAACACATCTAGTTTCCACTAGATACTGACTCAAGGTTTTCACAACAAAGCATATATCTAATCTAGTATGTTAGATACATCAATGACCCAATAATTTGACTGTACAGAGTTATATCCACTAACTCTGATGAGTCATCTCCTAACAGTTTCAAGTTGGAATCCATAAGAGTGGCCATTCCATCATATCAAGTCTTCTCAAGATTTCTCAGCATACTTTCTATGGTTGAGAAAGATTCCTACTGAGCCTTTCCATACCTTTAGACCTAGAAAGTAATGCATCAATCTGAGATCTTTCAATTTCATTTCTACAGTCATCTATCTGTGCCATCTCTCATCAGATGGGTCTATTGATATGAGCCTCAACATCATTCGAACTCTGTGGTGAGTTCCTTCTTGCATCCATGTCATATGTGTATAGAAGCCATATTCAACCTTGTAGCAAAGGTTGAGATCCATATCACCCATGGTGATCATTAAGCTCATCAATTGATTATCGATCCTGGGAACCATATAGAACCTGATTCACACTTCTTCTTTAATTACACCATTAAGAGAATGGTCTAGCCACTTGGAGCAAACATCTCATCATGATTCTCTTCCTCTTTCTAAGAGAATCTTCTAGCCACAAGCCTTCTATAGTGTGTTTGATTTGTAAATCTTTTGTTGAACATCCATCGCTTGTTTAGTGTTCATCATTCATTATGATCTTTCCTACAAATCAAAATTAAGTACATGATTAGTAATACTTCATAATCATCAAATCATATTGACATGGTAACCTATTATGCATACAGATATCATTTATATAGTTATGCAACTAATTTGACCAATACTTTGGCACAACACTTTCCCATATCCTGTATGCATACAGTGGCTATCTAGATGCCTTCCATCTCTACCAGAACATACTATCGAGAGTGTGCACAGCTCTCGGCATGTCAACAAAGAGGTTTCATTCTAGACAAGCAACAATGGAATGTTTGTCCAACTTACCAATCATATGCACATTAGTTGTATACTGTTCATGTTAACTTTTCAGTATTTTCTTCAATCTGATCTAGGATCTTAACTGAGAGAACAACATGTACAGCATATCTACAGCATATCAATCATGGAGACAATAATGCAAGCACACAAGAGACACAAAGATTTACTTGGGGAAAACCATAAAGGTGAAAAACCCCAATAACTTCCTCAGAGATAGATAGAGCAATGATACAACCAACCAATAGAGATAGCCATAACCTAGCAGCAATCCTCCTCCTCCATAAGTGCGCCTCTCCTCCTTGAGAGCATGTGTGTGTAGTGAGTGAGTAAATAGAGTGCCTCCCGCACTCTATTTATACTTGACTTGACTTGTCTTTTTACCTAACTCATGTCGGCTCGAACTTAACCACATAACATAATGCTGAGTGGGCCAACCCCCAATAGGGTGGTCTAATAACCCTTTGACCCACATGGCCGACCCCCAATAGGGTGGTCTAATAACCCTTTGACCCACATGACTTATACAGGGCCGACCCCAAACAAGGTGGTCTAATAACCCATCAAGTATAAGTTACGACACTTACAATATAAATGATGACACTTCCTTATAGAGGAATAATACCATCTCTATAGGAATACAATATACATATATGTGAAATACATTCCGAATTTACATATACATCAACACTCCCTCTTAACTAGGAAGGTATTTCTCAGCACAGTTCTTCTAGCACAAGTCATCTTCTCTGGATCATTGTCACTGGATAATCGTCATCGAGTCATCATCATCGTCACTGCTGCTGCTATCTCAATCAATCTCTGAATCTACTCGTCATAGGAAGTTCTACAGAGCCAGTCCTTTTTCATACTGGATGTAGGCCCACCACCTGCAGGTCTTCGTCATCACTGGCCATACTGTGGAATCCTCAGGACTTATTACGTGCGTCACAAAACCTCGAAAGAGCATCCCAGGCTGTTACGAGCACACAACTCTACCTATAGGATCTCCCAGGGCACCGAATTACATGTGACCTCACCACAAAACCTCGCAAGAGCATCTGCCAGATATCCCAGGGAACCGAATTACATGCCATAGGAAAAACCTCGAAAGACTATCTGCAGATCTCCCAGGGCACAAATTACATGTGGTCCACCACAAAACCTCGCAAGAGCATCTCAGGATGTTACGGGTACACAACTCCGACCTGAAATCTCCCAGGGCAACGAATTACATGTGGTCATGGCAAAACCTCGCAAGAGCATCCTAGGACTGATTACGGGAACACAGCCCAACCTATCGGATCTCCCAGGGAAACGAATTACATGCCATAGGACAAAACCTCGCAAGAGCATCTGCCAGATATCCCAGGGCGCTATTATATGCCATAGGCAAAACCTCGAAAGACTATCTACAGATCTCCCAGGGCAACGAATTACATGTCCTCCCAGAGCAAAACCTCGAAAGAGCATTTTCCAGATGTCCCAGGGCACCGAATTACATGCCATAGGCAAAACCTCGAAAGACCATCTGCAAATCTCTCAGGGCAACGAATTACATGCTCATCTGCACAACCTGATCCACGGCCATAGAGTATCAACCTGATACTCACCATACATCATCCTGATGTATCCATGATCATCCTGATCATCATCACTGCAACGTCCTGTTGCATGTCATCTGGAGCAACATCCTGAAGCTCGTCATCTATGATCATCCTGATCATCACTGCAACATCCTGCTGCATGTCATCTGGAGAAACATCCTGAAGCTCGTCATCTATGATCATCCTGATCATCACTGCAACCTCCTGCTGCATGTCATCTGGAGCAACATCCTGAAGCTCGTCATCTATGATCATCTTGATCATCACTGCAACATCCTGCTGCATGATCCACCTGATCATCAATGCATCTACCTGATGCATACCAAGTATCATACATGATCCTCCTGATCATCAATGTATCCACCTGATACAAATACATGATACATATCATCATACATGATCCTCCTGATCATCAATGCATCTACCTGATGCATACCAAGTATCTACCTGATACATATCATCATACATGATCCTCCTGATCATCAATGTATCCACCTGATACAAATACAAATGCATGATACATATCACCATACATGATCTACCTGATCATACAATGTATCCACCTAATACATATACAGATACATGGTCCAAGCATCCAACATGATGCATACATACATACATAAAATGATCCAACTGATCATATCCAGCATCCACATGATGCGTACATACATACATAAAATGATCCAACTGATCATATCCAAGCAGAAACCAGAACATCATCCTGATGCTCATCATCCAGCACTTACATCCACAGCCATGTGAAGGATCCTCCTTCCAACATGCTTGGAATGGCTTTAGCAAATGTGTTCATCACTTCTTCCTCGAAGTATCCTCGATCTGAAGCATGCCAAGCCTCTCTCTGAAGTACTCAAACTTCACCCTGGCTAGTGGCTTCGTCAGCACATCTGCAATCTGCTCGTCCGTCGCA
Organism: Larix kaempferi; assembly: GCA_027924585.1. Lineage (NCBI taxonomy): Eukaryota > Viridiplantae > Streptophyta > Pinopsida > Pinales > Pinaceae > Larix > Larix kaempferi. The sequence goes on from BSBM01000482.1 coordinate 4,189,949, forward strand.
ACATACAGGAGCTTCACAGCTCCTCTCTGCACCATATCCCTGATATAGTGATATTTGATCTCTATGTGTTTCGACCTGTCATGAAACACTGGATTCTCGGACAGCTTCACACAACTCTGGTTATCACAGAAGATACCAGTAGCATCCAACAGGAGATCAAATAACTCAGACAGTAGCTTCCGTAGCCATACTGCCTCACAACTAGCTGAATAGGCTGCAACATACACTGCCTCAACTATACTTAGTGCTACACAGGACTGCTTCCTGCTAAACCAAGAGATCACACCTGATCCCATACTGAAGCAACACCCAGATGTGCTCTTCCTATTTGCAGCACTGCCAACCCAATCTGAATCAACATAACCCTGCAGGTTAAACTTTTGATTCACCTCATACCTGAGCCCATAATCCATTGTACCCTTCAGGTACCTCAGAACATGCTTTACAACAACCAGATGAACACTCCTCGGATCCGTCAGGAACTGTCTCAATGTGTTCACAGCAAAGCAAATATCCAGTCTCATGTTCATCAGGTACATCAAGGACCCAATCATCTGACGATACATAGAGACATCAACCGGCTCAGATGAAGCATCACATAGAAGCTTTAGATTCGATGCCATAGGTGTGGCCATGGCCTTGCAATCCATCATCCCGAACCTCTTCAGGATCTCTACTGCATACTTCCCTTGTCCAAGGAAGATTCCTTCTCTCTGCCACACCTCCATGCCAAAAACAAATAGTGCATCATCACCAAGTTCCTCAACTCGAACTCGGCAGCAAGCTTCCGCTGTGTGTCGGCAATCAATCTATCCTCACCTGATACAAACAGGTCATCCAAATAGTAGTATCGCTGGATTGCCTTCCTCAACCTTGTAGAAAAGGTTGGAGTCCGTTTTATTCTTGGTAAAGCCCAAACTGGATAGAAAGTTGTCTATCCTACCATAGCAAGTTCTGCACACATATATGACTACACCATGCTGTCTTGAAATCCATTTGGTGCATCTTCTATTTCATCACTTTTGTATTTCTCAATGCTGCCATCTGCAACATGCTTGATCTGATAGTTCCATATGGAAGTCATAACAAACTTCCCTTCAGGTCTTGGGATTACATCCCAAACATCATTCTTCATGATCGACGGATCATGGCATTTCATTTCTTCATCCCAGATCCTGGGAACTTCAATATCTTCAATAGATATCTTTGTTGCTGGAACAAAATGTTGTAGTTCTTCTTTTGTAGGAGATGGCATACGATATTTCCTACACAACAAGTTAAATTGCATGATTAGAAAACATCTCATAGTTTTCAAAACAAATTCTTACACATAAAGAAATATGCCATACAGTCATGCAATTATCTTAGCCAATGCTTCAATACAACATTTATCCATATTTCGTAACTTTCTAGATGCCTTCCAATCTCTACCAGAACATTGTTAAGAGTGTGCACAACTCCCAACATGTCAGCAAAGAGGTTTCATTCTAGATAAGTAGCAATGGAATGTTGTACAGTGCCATAGGCCACTTACCCATGTACATTAGTAGTATATTGTTCATCAATGCAACTATTCTAATATGCACAGTACATATCCTAAGTCTAGGAACATGAGCACATACATCATTGAACAATTTTATTTAAACAAACAAATATGCATGAAATGATAATTAAAATACTTATCTTTGTTTGTTCGTTAGGTGGACTCCCTCTGAGTCTTCACTTCCTTGCAGGAGCTGCTGGAGTCCTAATCTGAAGTAGCTTCTTCTACACCTTTCTATTGTGGAATGTAGAGAGATGGTCAACTCCCTCTGAATATCTGCATCCTTGCATAAACCACTGGAGTGTACTCCCTCTTGATCTTTGCTTCCTGGATTACCTGTTCTTGAACTCATATTCATCCTTGGTCCCTATGCATGCTTATTAGTACCATGATTGTGTTATCCTTGTGATTTCATATAAAATCATACATTCATTAGTATACTATTAAAAACACAATAATTTCAAGCATGTATAGTCATGATTATTTCAAACAGAATAATAAGCATTAGCATTCAAGGTTTATGTGGGATTCTTATGGTTAGTCAAATCATAAGAAGCATAACATGTCTAAACCTGTAATTACTCAAACATATACCATCATGATTCTTCTGGTTAGTCATATCATCAATTATGGTAAGAAACATAATGTGCATACAATCATGATTATTCAAACTTATGACTTCATGAATAATCATTATCAACAACATTATAAGATCCTAACACAAGGTAGGATTCTAGCTTGATATAGGAAAAACATACCTGGATTAGCATGCTAGCTAGTTATGTCTAACATACTCGTATGATGTCTTTTGGTTCTCTTCAGTGACTTGTGCTAGTAACCTACATGTCTCATAAGTTAACCATTACAAAACCAAGTTATACATACCTCGTAAATGGATCTTCTGTGAGATCCATGACAATGGATGAATCTTTGTCCTCATGTTATCATGACCATATGTTCTTGGACCAGAACATGATTTGTCTTTCTTGGTGTACCTTTCATGTTAGTAGACAACATAAACCTCATACAACACCATAATGTAAGTGTCAACACCCAAATCAATAAATATTTTCAATTGTGCATTCATAATTTTGTTAAGGTGATACAACAAATCTAATATCAAGATTGTACTAATCGTAATAACATGAAGACAAACATACCATAAACTTAATCATGAACAAATATCAAAACATACCTTGATGAGTCATACCTATCGAGATCACTTGTAATCTTCTTATGTAAGAACTTAGCCTCATCTCCCTCTGAAACAGGAACTTCTTCACTTATGCAAGTGACCAATCCATCTTCTTCTAGGATCAACCCAATCCACTTGATTTGCAAGAACTGGACCTGGAGCTGGATATGGGTTTGTCAGAGAAACCCCAAAAATTCAAACTTTGAATTTCAAGCTTTCGAAAGGATAGAAATATGCGCCTTGATGAGCTGATCAAACTGGTATATTCAGAATTTGAAAACTGCAAAGTTTCACTCCTCAAATTTGCCTTTGAAACTTCCGGATTCACTGAACGTGACCCTGAACTGGGGTTTGATGAAGCCCACTCTTTTTCCCCATCAAAATGTTTGATCCAAAGCTCTAAGCTTCTATTTTTCTGAGGAGCTTCCAGCCGTGGTCACAGATTTCAAAAATTCCCATTTTTACAGAAGCCCTAATTTTTCCACTTTTCTGATCAAAGTCCCGAACTAGGGTCTAATCAAGCCCGGCCTTCTGCCCAACCAAAAATTCTGATCTTGGTCTCTAAATTTCTATTTTGATGAGTAGCATCCAGCCGTGGTCTCCGATTACAAAAATTCCAACTTTCTTCAAAGCCCTAAATTCCGGAAGCCATGAATGAAGGTACCAAAAAATAATTATGTTTTGACAGAAATATGTACCTGATTGTTTCTGGTGTAACTCCAAAAATTTTGATCCACAGGGTCTGAAAAAGTTTCATGAGATAGCCTGACCTGTTATCTTTCCATCCTGACAGGTCTGACCTCAATTGGATTCTCTGAGAGAGAGTTATGCCAAATGTCGCAACGTGACCTGTTTTGGGAAAATACAGGAGAGCGAACTTGTACGGCGTGCCACGTGTCACTGTTTGACCTTCGGCCTCTGAAAACGTTTTCTGAGATATCTCGGCCTGTTATCTTTCCATCCTGACAGGTCTGACATCAATTGGATTTTCTGAGAGAGAGTTATGCCAAGTGTCGCAACGTGACCGGTTTATGGGATAAAACAGTAGAGCGAACTTGTACGGCGTGCCACGTGTCACTGGTTCAACTTCGGCCTCTGAAAACGTTTTCTGAGATAGTACAGACTGTGTACTACCTTTCACTTTTTACGAAATTTCATTTGGAGCTTCCTAGCCCAAGTTATGACTTTTTTCCCAAGGTCACCTGATTTTGACTCAGATCTGGAAGAGGCAGAAACCCTATATTGCACAGATCATAAATCACAAAGTACAACGATTTAGAGGTTGTCCTTTGGACACAAGGTACCTGGAGATCTTAGCTTCGGCCTGTAACAATTTCAGATCTGAAAACTTCGCCAAAATGGATTTATAGCGAAAGTGCTACGATGACTGGTTTTTGCTATATCAAGCCCTAGCATCGTAAGTGCAACAAGTGTCATACATGCCATATCATGCCTTCTTTCAGGCTAGCTCTGATACCATGTTAACTTTTCAGTATTTTCTTCAATCTGATCTAGGATCTTAACTGAGAGAACAACATGTACAGCATATCTACAGCATATCAATCATGGAGACAGTAATGCAAGCACACAAGAGACACAAAGATTTACTTGGGGAAAACCATAAAGGTGAAAAACCCCAATAACTTCCTCAGAGATAGATAGAGCAATGATACAACCAACCAATAGAGATAGCCATAACCTAGCAGCAATCCTCCTCCTCCATAAGTGCGCCTCTCCTCCTTGAGAGCATGTGTGTGTAGTGAGTGAGTAAATAGAGTGCCTCCCGCACTCTATTTATACTTGACTTGACTTGTCTTTTTACCTAACTCATGTCGGCTCGAACTTAACCACATAACATAATGCTGAGTGGGCCGACCCCCAATAGGGTGGTCTAATAACCCTTTGACCCACATGGCCGACCCCCAATAGGGTGGTCTAATAACCCTTTGACCCACATGACTTATACAGGGCCGACCCCAAACAAGGTGGTCTAATAACCCATCAAGTATAAGTTACGACACTTACAATATAAATGATGACACTTCCTTATAGAGGAATAATACCATCTCTATAGGAATACAATATACATATATGTGAAATACATTCCGAAGTTACATATACATCAACAGTTCAATGCTCTATGAATGTTTACACTCAGCATTATATATTCTAGGCATGCAAATATGCATACAACCTATTACAGGCAATATCATTACTATTTCAAATAACAACTCAAATACTTATCTTTTATGTTTGTGTGGCTGCCTCCCGCTTGATCTTCTGTATGTCTTTTGAACTTCTATTCATTCTGTACCACTGTGCATGCTCAAGAGTGCACTAGTGTCATCCTCATGAACTCATACACAAACATACATTCATTAGTATATTCTCAAAACATTCTAATTCTAAATAATCTTGAATATGTACAGTCATGATTATTAGTATTCATAGTTTCAAGGAAGTCTTCTTTTACTCATGCATATTCTTGTTTGATCTAGTTAGTTAAATCATCAACCAAGATAAGAGACATAATATGCATAAACCCTTGATTACTAACTTTATGAATAAGCATAACCAATCATACCAAGTATACTTATATAAGGGATCCTAACACAAGGTAAGATTCTAACATGACATAGGAAAACATACCTGGATTAGTATACCTGCTTAGTTATGTACAACATACCTAAATAATCTCTTCAATGATTTAGAGATCCTGAGCTAGAACCTGCATGTATCATAGGTTAAGCATAATATAACAAAGTCATACATACCTCGTGAGTAGAACAAAGATTATGGATGAGTCTTTGTCTTCATGTGGAACTTGATTTGTCTTTCGTGATGTACCTGAATCTTGTTAGCAGACAACATCAACCTCACACAACACCATAATGCATTAGTACATTCATATAACCCTAATCAATGAATGTCTTCAATCATTCACATGCATTCATACTGTTACTAGGGTGATAAGATAAGTCTAACATTAATCAAGATTGTACTAACAAATAATATGAAGACAAACACATTATGAACTTAATGAAGAATCAGATTTCAAGACATACCTGAACCTTCTTAAGTCATACCTGTCGAGACTTCTTGTAGTCTTCTTATGTAGGGCCTTAGCCTCAACTCCCCCTGAAACTTGATCTGGAGCTTGATTAGGGTTTGCTAGAGAAACCCTAAGGATTCAATCTTTGACTTTCACACTTCTGAATGGATGAAAGAATATGTCTTGCTGAGCTGATCAAACTGGCATACTTCAATTTTGGAATCTCCAAAATTTGACCCCTCAAAATTGCCTTTGGAACTTCTGTATCTTCTGGACAGGAACCCGAACTAGGGTATGATGAAGCCCACCCTTCTGTCCAATCAAAAGGTTCGATCCAAGGCTCTAAACTCTTATTTTTCTGAGGAGCTTCTAGTCGTGGTTACAGACTTCAAAAATTCCAACTTTTGCTGAAGCCCTAATTTTCCATCTTTCTGATCAAAATCCCAAACTAGGGTTTCATCAAGCCCGGTCTTCTACCCAACCAAAAAATTCGATCTTGGTCTCTAAGTTTTGATTTTCCTGAGTAGCATTCAGCCGTGGACTCTGATTCTAAAAATTCTAACTTTCTCCGAAACCCTAAATTCCGGAAGCCATGAATAAAGGTGCTCCAAAAATAATTCTGTTTTGACAGAAATATGCACCTGATTGATTCTGCTATAACTCTGAAATTTTTGCTCCACAGGGTCTGAAACCTTTTTCCTGCAGTATCCTGACCTGTCATATTTCCATCTTGACATGTCTGACCTCAATTGGATTTTCTAAGAGAGAGTTATGCCAAGTGTCGCAACGTGACCTGTTTATGGGATAAAACAGGAGAGCGAACTTGTACGGAGTTCCACGTGTCACTGGTTCAACTTCGGCCTCTAAAAAAAATTTCTGAGATAGTACAGACTGTGTACTACCTATCACGTTTTACGAAATTTCATTTGGAGCTTCCTAGCCCAAGATATGACCTTTTTCCCAAGGTCACCTGATTTTGACTCAGATCTGGAAGAGGCAGAAACCCTATATTGTACAGATCATAAATCACAAAGTACAACGAATTAGAGGTTTTCCTTTGGACACAAGGTACCTGGAGATTTAATCTTCGTCCTATAACAATTTCAGATCCGAAAACTTCGCCAAAACGGATTTATAGCGAAAGTGCTACGATGACTGGTTTTTGCTATGTAAAACCCTAACCTTCAAATTGTCGTAAGTAAAGGAAGTGTCGTTAGTGCCATACCTTGTCTTCCTTCAGGTTAGCTCTGATACCATGATAAGATTTAATATGCTAAGACAGAAAATAGCATCATTACATTCCATTTCACAATAATAGCATATATAGGATCACTGAAGAAACAACAAGCACAGCATAAACACAAGAGACAGAGATTTATCCTGGGAAACCCTCATGGGGTAGAAAACCCAACAAAGCTTCCTCAATATAGATGACCAGCAATATACAAAGATGAAACCCTGAGACATGATCTCCTCCTCCACAATAGCAGGCCTCTCCTTCACAAGTGCGCTATCCTCAAGTGAGTGAATGTGTGTATAATGAGGAACACACCTCCTCTATTTATACACTTCTCTGATATATATTTTACACAAGTACATGTAGGCTCGTATTTAACCATTAGGTTAAATACCCCATTATAACTGACTGGGCCGACCCCTCTAGGGTGGTCTAATAACCCTTTGACCCACATAACACATTTAGGGCCGACCCCCACTAGGGAAGTCTAATAACCCGAGTTACCACATTCCGACGGAGGAATAAACATCTCCGGATATACAATAAGATCTTCACGGAGGAATGAATCATCTCCGGAATAATAAAGTACAAATATAATATTCTTTGAAGTTACAATATCTCAACACCAAGTTTGGCTGATGTAGACTTACTCAATAGATTTTTATTATTTGCATCATATTCATAGATTTTTTATGTGTTCTATGACTAATTTTTGCAAGTCAATTTGTGACAGTTTGTAATTGCTTGAGTAGATCTTGGTGTGAAAAATATTTTCACATGGTATAAGAGCTATCAATCTATTCTATTCTACTTCTTTTTTCCTGCAGGATCAAACTAGTCTAAGAGAGGGTGTGATTCAATCACCAAGAGGGCGCAACTCAACATCTCAGTGGCACAACCAAATAACTCAGAAGCTAATTTCAGAGCCGCCATGGATTATTAACAACAAATACTGCTCGCTCCATTCAATTATTTTTATTGGAAGATGAATATGGAGATATTTTTGAGGTTCAAAGGGCTCTATAAGGTGACTATGTGATCCAGGAGGATCCAAGAAGGCAAAATTTTTGAAGTCCTCCAACCTCAGCAAAACCAACACCAGATCGAAGGGCTCGTCGAGATGATTCCAACGGCATTCGTTTCACCTCAAACAGACTCCGTATGAGAAATTTATCTCGTTTTGTTCTATAAGGTCAACAGGAAAAATTGGCAAAAAGAGGTGCCACGTGGCACCACTAATAGGGTGACACATGGCATCCGTACTGTAAAAACATGATGACATGGCACCACTGATAGGGTGACATGTGGCATCCGTACGGTACGGACAAGATGACATGGCAGGTGTACGGACCAACCAAAAGACGGCACGTGGCACCACTGAGAGGATGACACGTGGCAGTACGGATACGAGCTGGCATATTGCTGACTAGGCGTATGGATGGTGACATGGCAATACGGCTCGACAATGTGGCAGATGACTCAGACAATTGGCCAAAAAGGCCAGATGAAAAATTATGGCCTCCGCGGGGTTCGACCCTGTGACCTCTGCAATGAAGGTTAAGTGACTTCACCACTCGGGCTACATGGATTCTTGGTGTGAGTGGTAAGATTCTTTTATTTAAACTTGAAGAAGTGTATGTTCGCACAAAAGGGGCCGGGGAAAGCCTCGACCCATGGTTTTCAATGCACGGGAGTTTGTTACAACTCCAACCCACAACCCACGTGACATTTCAACTCGTGGATAGGGTGCAACCCACGTGATATTTCAACTCGCGGATAGGGTGACATGGTTATATGTTTTATAACGAATCTTCAAATGGGTTACCTGCCACCTAATGTATAATTATAACCATAGGGTTGGAGCGCCACCATATTGCATAACAGACTTTGGGTTAAAGTCTTAAAAGTGGTTATTATTATAATATGGTTCTAACCATATTAAAAGCCAATGCCATTTTAAAAGGGTATTGTTAAATATGTTGGTTTATTATTTAATAAAAAGCCCAACCATATGAAAACCAACTTGGGGAAGTTGTAACCAAGGCCAAGATAGGAAAATTAGTTGCAACCAAAGGAAACCATGAGAGTCATGTGAAGAAGGGCAAGCCAACCTATATAAACCCATTCATTTGCCATTTCCCACTCATGCTTTGGAGTAGAGACTTTGTAGCTAAAGGAGAGAAGGGAGATTGTGTAGCTATGCAGGAGGAAGGTACGAGTGTTTATACTCATTTTACACCATCTTCAGGCTTCAGAGTTGCTGGAAGCAGTCTCATTGTGTTTTGGGAAGTGGTTCTCTTCTTGGCCATTGTCGCCAAGGTATCATTGTATCATTACTATGTATTTTTCCTTTATGCTGAGATTATAGATTGGCCCTCCTATTGAGAAGCAGGCCTGGAGACGTAGTCCATCCTGGACGAACTCCGTTATCAACTTGTTGTCTTTATGTGCGTATTGTCTATGCTATTTGGTTCTCTTCTTAGGGATTTGTGAGCTTCATTCATGCTCTTTATGCAATTCATGTTAACGTCATAGAGTAGCAAAGATCTTGTTTTCGGATCATGTGGTATCAGAGCAGGACTATTTGACGTTGGATTGTGAGTGTGGATGCTCACGAGGGATAAACTGCAAGCTGGTGAGGGTACATTAGAGCCTTACAATTCCGAGATCGGATGTGCACACCGAAGGAGGAAGATGGATGCTAATGATGCCCGCATCGAGATGGAGGCAAAATTTCACAAGGTCTTCTATATGATGGCCGACAAGGTAGACAAGTTGTTTGCAGACTATGAAGAACGCATGGCAAAAGAAAGAAAAGGAAGTGAAGTGAAGAAGGAAGACAAATAAGTGAAGGACGAAGGCAACGCTTCAGTTAACCAAGGATGAGGTGGCGAAGAGCCTCCTGAGCCTCCCTCTTCACCTTCAACTTCAAGCACAAGTTCAAGTGCTTCTTCCTCATCTCATTCTCAGCATTCCAAGGTTCCTCATAAAGAGCCTCAAAAGAATCCCTTATTGAAGCTCGATGTGAAGTTTGATTTGCCCATGTTCAATGGGGAAGCGAATGTAGAGAAGTTAAACAATTGGATAAGGCAAATAGAGGTCTATTGCCGAGTCCAATAGATCGAAGAAGAAGATGTGAAGATTCAGTTGGCTTCACTTCGGCTGACAGGCACCGCACTTGTATGGTGGGAAAGCAAGCTTCAGCAAGGTAGCAAACAAATGGGTAATCTTCTCCCATCATGGTCTGCTTTTATTTATGCTTTACGTAAGCAATTTTATCCATTGGGTTATGTTCAGAAGGCAATGATGGATTGGCAAAGTTTTAGACAAGGCAAGGGTCAGAGTGTTCAGAGTTTTACTGAAGAATTTAGAAAGAAAGCTTTAGAATTGAATATTGCTTTAGATTCTCCTGACACTCTTTTGAAGTACATTGGTGGTCTTCATCACTATCTACGCCATACTTTGCTATTGTCGAATCCTACTAGTGTGGATGAGCAAGTGTTCAAGATACTCATCTTGAGAGCAGGGGGGATCATTTGCAAGAAGACCATCAGAAGAAGCCTTTCAAGCCCAACAACAACCACAAGTCCAAAAAGAAAGACAAGAGCAAGAAGGAAGGAGGAAAGCTCCATTGCAAACATTGTGATACTGATGGGCATGATGAAGAAAGTTGTTGGAAGTTGCATCCTGAACAGAGGCCAAAGCATTATGGAGGCAAAAAGAAGAAAAAGACCGTTGCAACAGCGCAACGAGATTTGGGTTCCGACTCAGGTGACGAAACCATGATTACAGCCATGGGAATGCAAGGTAACAAAACTCCTCATACTGGTTCTAGTTCTACTCATGTTTCTAAAGAAAATGATAAAAGAAGGAGTCAGTTGTTTCACATTAGAGTTGTGTCTAAGCATACAAATATTGAAACATTATTTGATCCGGGTTCTCAAGTAAATTTGATCTCAGAATCAGTTGTTAAGAAGTTGGGCATACAGACTAAACCTCACCCGAAGCCTTATCCTCTTGGATGGGTATGTGATAATGCTAAGCTACAGGTGACTAAGAAATGCAAGTTAAGGTTTTCTATTGCTTCAAAGTTGATCGATGAGGTGGACTTAGATGTTGTTCCTCTTGACATTTGTGGTATCGTATTGGGAAGCCCATACTTGTATGATCGACAAGCAGTATTCTTCCGTCATGAGAACAAGTACCATCTCACCAAAAATGGGGTGGAGTACATCATGAGAGCTCACAGTATGAAGGCTAACACCACTCTTGTTAGTACAGGACAGATGAAGAGACTCATTAACACTAATAAGAGATACATGCTCATGGTTGTGAGAGCAAAAGATGCTGAAGCATTCGATGCTTTCAAAGGTTGTGATCCTTCTCATAAAAAGGCTATGATTGATATTGTGGCTAACTATGATGAAATATTTCAGGAACCTACAGGTTTGCCTCCCAAAAGGGAGATTCAACATGAGATTCATCTCCAGTAGGATGCCCCTCTTCCTAATGTGGGCATGTATAGGTTGTCCGCAGTTATCAAGTACAAGAAGGGTACTAGTAACAAAGTGGCAGATATGCTTTCTAGACTTCCTATTGTCGCATCTATTGTTTTGAACAATGCTTCTTTATCCCATGAAAGTTATATTGAGCAGTATGCTACTGATGATGATTTCAAGGAGATTTATGAGAAGCTAACCAATGGCACATAGGTGGAAGACTACTATTTGCAGGGAAAGTTGCTCTATCATTTGGGCAAGCTATGTGTTCCTATCAGTGAAAGAGTCCATGTAATATGAGAAGCTCATACTTCTCTTGTATCAGGGCATTTTGGGGTAGGTAAGACTTTGGCTCATTTGCAAAGACTTGTGTATTGGCCTCGCATGAAAGACATTGTAACAAAATATGTAAAGGGGTGTGTGATTTACTCTACTTGTAAGCCCACTAATAGAAAATTGGGGCTGTACTCACCACTTCCCATTCCTTCCAATCCTTGGGAAAGCATTTCCATGGATTTTGTGGGGGGTTTGCCTATGTCTAGGAGGGGTCATGACTACTTGTATGTGGTCGTGGATAGGTTTAGCAAGATGTGTATTCTTATGCCATGTAAAAAGCAGGTCACTGCAGAGCAGGCTGCTTCCCTTTTCTTTCAGCATGTATGGGTTCACTTTGGACTTCCTACATCCATTATCTAGGATCGGGACTCACAATTCCTTGGATATTTTTGGACAAATTTATGGTGTATGATGGACACCAAGTTGAAGAGGAGCACTGCTTTCCATCCACAGACCGACAGACAGACAGAGGTAGTCAATAGGACAGTTGTTCATTTGCTTCGAGGTTATTGCACCAAGCATCCTAAGTTATGGGATGAGTAGATCCAGTATGTGTAGCATGCCTACAATAGGGCTATGCATTCTTCCACTTAGAGGTCACCATTTGAGACATGCTTTGGGTACTTTCCAAAGACTCCATTGGACTTGACTTATGGGAGAGAGATTGATTCAAGCGCTTCCAAGGATGAAGACAAAGCCCGCAGGTTCATTCAGAGAGTTCAACAGGTACATCAAGCAGTGCAAGAGCAATTGGAGAAGAGCCAAGCCCAGTATAAGGCTTGCCATGACAAGCATAGAGTTGATCATTAGTTTCAGGTGGGAGATCAAGTGTGGCTTCACATCAGCAAGGAGAGGATGAAAGGAGAAGGAAAAAATCTCAAGCCTATTAGATATGGTCCCTTCACCATCTTGGAGAAGATTGGGATGAATGCTTTTCGCTTAGAGCTACCACCATACATGCAGATCTACTCAGTGGTGAATGTGGAGAACTTGAAACTCTATGAGCCTCCCATGATCATGGATGAAAGGGAGAATGTCTCATTGCCATCCGTTGATGAATTTGCTCCTGAGTACATGGATGAGCTAAAGGAAGATGTCATCTTGGACAGAAGGACAAGGACTTCTCACAGAGGTGATGTTGATTATCTTCGAGTGGGCATCAGAGGCACTCATACAAGTAAATCCAAGTGGATCGAGAAGGAGAAAGTGAGGGAGCAATTCCCTCACCTATCTGTTGATTAGTAAAGGATTTTGGAGGCCAAAAGCTTCTCAGTGGGGAGGAATGATCCAGGAGGATCCAAGAAGGAAAATTTTTTGAAGTCCTCCAATCTCAGCAAAACCAGCACCAGATCGAAGGGCTCATTGAGACGATTCCGATGGCATTCGTTTCACCTCAAACGGACTCCGTATGAGAAAGTCATCGCATTATGTTCTATAAGGTCAACATGCAAAATTGGCAAAAAGAGGTGCCACGTGGCACCACTGACAGGGTGGCACGTGGTGTGCGTATTTTGATCACAGAAGATCTAGGAGCTATGGAGAACCTCACAAAATCGAATTAATTTGCAAAAAAAGTGGAAAAACTTGAAAAAGAAGATAATTTTACACACAATGTATGATGAAACCTTTGATTAACTGACTGTCTAACATGTGAAAATGTTAGTAATAGGTTTTTATTACATCCATGAGAAATTCCAGAGCATTAGGTGGCTCTAGCTGAGTGTACAAGTCAACAATGCCAAATTGGCCTCAATCCCCCCTAGGTGGGTCCAACTCAATCCCAATCACCCCAAACAGTCACGAATTCTGGTGTGGAGGTGGCTGAAGCATGCTTGGTCATTAATGAGCTCAAGGTAGGCGTGGGTGAGCAAGTAGAGGAGTTTGGGGGGCCCAAGGGAGCATTAAATGCTCCAAATCTAGCCAAAAATGGGCAAAAATCCACCCTAGCGCCCTTGGTCAACTAAAATTCCCCAAAACAAGGAGAGAGGGCGCACCAGCAATTAATGAGGGTGCACTTGTGGACAAAACAGGAGGCTGGGTGAACTGGTTTGGTTGGAAGTGGGTGTGAACACTCTCAAAAGTGGGTTTTTGACCAACTGTAGTCACCTAGTCCAAACTATGGTTTAATTAAGCACATGAGCAATAAAAATTTATGGATTATGGTACTAAGTGTGGATTACAGTTCTAACACCCCCCCTTAACCATAACTTAGTACATCTCATGAAAGATAAGTGGGAGGCCTTGGCAACAAAGGCTCAAGTCACCTCATTACAAACAGAAATTTTATTTGTCCATATGAACCGAGGAAAAGAAGTAAAACCTCATGGGATAAAAAATTCCCTCTAAAATGGACATGGGGCTGAACCTGCAATTAAATCGCAGCAATCACCATCCATCACTCACTCCAAGCAAAGCTCTCAAGTGAGTGAAGGTCTTCTCAGTAAAGCACTTGGTGAAAATATCTGCAGTTTGCTCGGTGGATGGGCAATACTGCAATGAAATACTTGTCATGCACCAAGCCCCGAATGTAATGCATGTGGATCTCAATGTGCTTTGTTCTTTGCCTCTGTACTGGATCAGTAGATATCTTGATGGCACTTTGATTATCCACCCAAATATTGGTTGGAGAATCAATAGCAACACCAAACTCCCGAAGAATGCCTTGCAACCAAACACACTGTGTGGCTGCGTTCACTGCTGCCCTGTACTCGGCCTCTGCTGATGAAAGAGAAATTGTATGCTGTTTCTTACTTGACCAGAAAATGGGACCTTCAGCAAACATAAACACAAAACCTGAAGTGGACTTTCTATCGATGGGATCTCCCGCCCAATCGGAATCAGAAAATCCAGCTAGTTGAAGTGAAGAACCAGCTGCATAGTGTACCCCAAAGTTCTTTGTTCCTTGGACATAATGAAGGATACTTTTGGCTGCCTTCCAATGGATCTCATGTGGCTGCTGCATATACCTTGCTACAGCACTTACAGCATAAGAAAAATCAGGTCTTGTATGTGTAAGGTATAGCAAACTTCCAACTAGCTTCCTGTAGAGAGTGCAATCCACCAATGGAGAGTCTTCAAATTCACCTAGTTTTATGCCTGAAAGGAATGGGCACTTGGATGCCTTACATTCAGCCATTTTAAAATTGAATAATAGGTCTGAAGCATACTTAGGCTGACTCAGCAATATACCTCTCTCAGATTGCTCAATCTCCAAACCCAAAAATTGCCTTAGCAATCCTAGGTCGCTCATGGCAAATTCACTGTGCAAAGAAGCTTTAATTGAGCCAATTTGTTTGGTGCAGCTCCCTGTAATTAAGAGATCATCAACATACAGTACAATGAACTGCAAATTATCATCACAATTCTGCAAATAAACATTTGGATCAGACTTGCATCGACAGAAACCAATTGAGAGCAAAAAAGCATCCATTTTGGCATACCAACCCCTGGGGGCTTGCTTGAGTCCATAGAGTGACTTCTTCAACCTGCATACAAGTGTGGGATCCTCTTGGAATCCTTCAGGTTGCTGCATATATATCTCTTCCTGTAGCTCACCATGCAAGAATGCACTTTTGACATCCATGTGGTGAACTTCCCAACCTTTACTAGCTGCCATGGCTAGAGCTAGTCTAATTGAGTCCATCTTTGCAACCGGTGCAAAGGTCTCTGTATAATCCACACCATGGATTTGTGAGTAGCCCTTATCCACTAGCCTAGCCTTATACTTCAGATCAGAACCATCAGCAACAGGTTTGGTTCGGAAAATCCACTTACATTGCACAAGTTTCCTCTTGGGAGGAAGAGGCACCAAATCCCATGTTTTGTTCTCTTGGAGAGATTGGAATTCTTCTTGCATTGCTGCTCTCCACCTTGGATCATGATGAGCTTCCTGATATGATTTTGGATCAGATCCAATCATCATATAACAGTGATCAACAAGTTCACTTTCATTTGCAAAGGAAGCATTGATTGTTTGAGATCTAGTCTTCCTAGGCTCTTGGGGATTGCCTGCCAATTCAGCTGCATCTTGTATGATTTTCTCAGCCCACTTGGGCCTTGATGGTGACTCATGTACAGCAATGTCATCTTCAGCAATATCAGAAAAATCAGAGGTGGAATCATCACTAATTTCATTAAGGTGTGGAGGAGAGGAGCTTTCCCCCGGTGCAAGCTCAAAATCTGGAATTGGTTCTTCTTCGAATTGCACACTTCTCTCAATTAAAGTTTTGAGTGTGGATGTGTCAAAGAGCTTATAGCCCTTTGTGTCCTCACCATATCCAACCATGATACATTCCCTGCTCTGTGGCTCCAAATCCTTCCTCTTTTTTGATGGAATTCGAGCCCATGCTCTAGACCCAAAAATCCTGAAATTCGACACATTTGGTTTTTGGCCAAACCATGCCTCATAGGGGGTTTTTCCTTTGACTGATTTGTGAAAGGCTCTGTTCTGAATATGAGCAGCACAATTGATGGCTTCAGCCCATAGCTGAGGGCTTAGATCCCTAGCTTCAATCATGCAAGTAGCCATCTCCTTGAGAGATCTATTTTTCCTCTCTGCCACACCATTTTGCTGAGGTGTGTAGGGAATTGAATGTTGCATTTGGATGCCACATTCCTCACAAAGGAGCTGAATGTTATTATTCACATATTCCTTTCCATTATCAGTCCTAAGGATCTTTATCTTATGACCACTATGGTTCTCCACTAGGGCTTTCCAAATCTTCAATTTCTCAAACACTTCTGACTTCAATTTAAGGAAGTAAACCCAGCAGAATCGAGAGTAGTCATCTATGAATGTAAGTACATACCTTGATCCACCATATGATGGAGTGGGAAGAGGACCAATGAGGTCTGAATGTACCAATCCAAGTGGTTGAGTGGCTCTCCTTGCCATTCCCTTCTCATAGCTGTGCTTAGGATGCTTTCCAACTACACACCCAATGCATGCACCATTTGAAGATTTGATTTCTGGAAGCCCTTCCACCATCTCGTCCTTGTGCAAATGTTGGAGATATTTGTAGTTCATGTGGCCAAATCTTTCATGCCACAACTTGGAGGTCTCGTTGGCATGAGAGACAAGAGCATGGTCACTAGAATTTGGAATGAAATTTGAGAATTTGTACATTCTCTCATCATGATCTGCATACCCTACTGCCACAACTTGATTTGAGGAAATTTCTGAGATTTCTACCAAATCTGGAGTAAATGTTACTCTCTTGGCTTCTCCTGTATGGGTCATTTGATAAACTGATAGCAAATTTGCAGCCAATGAAGGTACATAGAGCACATCACTGAAATAGCCATGCTCCATGTCAATCCTACCAATCCCCTTGGTCTGGATTTCTGAATCATCTCCCATTCGAACTGTTGGGCCACCATTCGAATGCATAGAGGAGAAGAGCTCTCTGGATGAAACCATATGTCTGGAAGCTCCTGAATCAATGATAAAGGATGAGGGATTCGAGGTACCTGCTACCAAAGCATGATACTTCTCCTTATTGTCAGGGTTTGAGGTGCTCTCCTTCTTCCTTGCGCCCTCAGGGACTGGGATGTTGTTCTTCTCCAGCAGCTGCGCCATTGAGTCAATGGTTTTCTTCATACATGAGCTCTCTGGATGCCATCCCCTATGACAATAGGTGCATTTGGTCTTTTCCTTTCCCTTCTTGTCCTTCTCCTTTGACAGATTCGAACCCCCATCTGCAGACTTGGTCTTGTCAAACTTCCTCTTCTCTTGCTGCTTCGAATTTTTGGCTTTCTGCTTTCCTTTGCTTGCATTTGAAACACCCATTGCCAATGCTTGGTCCTTTGATTTTATGGTGCCCATCTGAACTAGTTTTTCCTGCTCCTGAGTGAGACACTCCATGAAGGTAGCTAGTGATGGCATTTGCCAATTTCGAAGGGTCATTTTGGCTGAGTGAAATGTGCTAACAAATACTGAAAACTCTGGGCCTAGCTTCGAAAGGATGGACAGAATCAGTTGTTCCTCCTTCTTAACAATTCCACATTGTTGCAGTTGAAGCACCAGTGACTTGAATTTCGTGAAGAACTCCTGGATGGTTTCAAAATGCGCTGGGCTCAAGCTAATGAGCTCGTTTTCAAGCTGGTGGCCTCTCAGTTCATCAGTTTTCCCAAAGACTGATTCTAGCTTCACCCATACTTCATTGGGAGTTGTCAAACTGTCTGTATGAAACAAGAGTTCCCTTGAAATGCTCAGGCATAGCAATCCATAAGCTTCATCAAGTCGATTGTAGTACTTTGCTTTCTCCACAGCAGAGTTTGGCTCCACTTCTGTGCCCATGGTCACTCTATAGAGACCCTTAGATCTCAGCTTGATGACCATCTCAGCCTTCCAATCGAAAAAATTGAAGGGTGTGAGCAACATTTGGTTTGCTTCCATGACTGCTGCGTTAATGGTAAGAAAACTACTGAAACACCAGCAAAAAACACTCAATTTTTATCTGGAAATCCTCCCTAGAATGCAGTTCAATGCTCAATATTGACCTGCAACTCACTAACTCCACGATGGATCTGATACCATGTGAGTATTTTGATCACAGAAGATCTAGGAGCTATGGAGAACCTCACAAAATCGAATTAATTTGCAAAAACAGTGGAAAAACTTGAAAAAGAAGATAATTTTACACACAATGTATGCTGAAACCTTTGATTAACTGACTGTCTAACATGTGAAAATGTTAGTAACAGGTTTTTATTACATCCATGATAAATTCGAGAGCATTAGGTGGCTCTAGCTGAGTGTACAAGTCAACAATGCCAAATTGGCCTCAATCCCCCCTAGGTGGGTCCAACTCAATCCCAATCACCCCAAACAGTCACGAATTCTGGTGTGGAGGTGGTTGAAGCATGCTTGGTCATTAATGAGCTCAAGGTAGGCGTGGGTGAGCAAGTAGAGGAGTTTGGGGGGCCCAAGGGAGCATTAAATGCTCTAAATCTAGCCAAAAATGGGCAAAAATCCACCCTAGCGCCCTTGGTCAACTAAAATTCCCCAAAACAAGGAGAGAGGGCGCACCAGTAATTAATGAGGGCGCACTTGTGGACAAAACAGGAGGCTGGGTGAACTGTTTTGGTTGGAAGTGGGTGTGAACACTCTCAAAAGTGGGTTTTTGACCAACTATAGTCACCTAGTCCAAACTATGGTTTAATTAAGCACATGAGCAATAAAAATTTATGGATTATGGTACTAAGTGTGGATTACAATTCTAACACGTGGCATCCATACTGTATAAACATGATGATGTGGCACCACTAATAGGGTGACATGTGGCATCCATACGGTACAGACAAGATGACATGGCAGGTGTACAGACCAACCAAAAGATGACATGTGGCACCACTGAGAGGATGACACATGGCATTCGTACAGTACGGACCAATCACAAGGTGACATGTGGCAGTACGGATCCGAGCTAGCATACTGCTGACTGGGCATACGGATGGTGACGTGGCAGTACGGATCGATGACGTGGCAGATGACTCAGACAATTGGCCGATGAGTTGGACCAATCGGTGCCTGCCATGTGGCAGGATCGAATTGGCCAAAAAGGCTAGATGAAAAATTATGGCCTCCGCGGGATTTGACCCCGTGACCTCTGCAATGAAGGTTGAGTGACTTCACCACTCGGGCTACATGGATTCTTGGTGTGAGTGGTAAGATTCTTTTATTTAAACTTGAAGAAGTGTATGTTGGTGCAAAAGGGGCCGGGGCAAGCCCCGACCCATGGTTTTCAATGCACGGGAGTTTGTTACAACTCCAACCCACAACCCACGTGACATTTCAACTCGCGGATAGGGTACAACCCACGTGATATTTCAACTCGCGGATAGGGTGACATGTTTATATGTTTTATAACGAATCTTCAAATGGGTTACATGCCACCTAATGTATAATTATAACCATAGGGTTGGAGTGCCACCATATTGCATAACAGACTTTGAGTTAAAGTCTTAAAAGTGGTTATTATTATAATATGGTTTTAACCATATTAAAAGCCAATGCCATTTTAAAAGGGTATTGTTAAATATATTGGTTTATTATTTAATAAAAAGCCCAACGATATGAAAACCAACTTGGGGAAGTTGTAACCAAGGCCAAGATAGGCAAATTAGTTGAAACCAAAGGAATCCATGAGAGTCATGTGAAGAAGGGCAAGCCAACCTATATAAACCCATTCATTTGCCATTTCCCACTCATGCTTTGGAGTAGAGACTTTGTAGCTAAAGGAGAGAAGGGATATTGCGTAGCTATGCAGGAGGAAGGTACGAGTGTTTATACTCGTTTTACATCGTCTTCAGGCTTCGAAGTTGCTGGAAGCAGTTTTGTTGTGTTTTGGGCAGCGGTTCTCTTCCTGGCCATTTTCGCCAAGGTATCATTGTATCATTACTATGTATTTTTCCTTTATGCTGAGATTATAGATCGGCCCTCCTATTGAGAAGCAGGCTCGGAGACGTAGTCCATCCTGGACGAACTCCGTTATCAACTTGTTGTCTTTATGTGCGTATTGTCTATGCTGTTTGGTTCTCTTCTTATGGATTTGTGAGCTTCATTCATGCTCTTTATGCAATTCATGTTAACGTCATAGAGTAGCAAAGATCTTGTTTTCGGATCACTATGGCAACTGAAATTGAGCCTACTGCTCTCATGGAGAAGGAAAAGTGGCATAACAAAAGAAATGAATCTTCTGGTCTCTTATGTCTCAGCACATCCATGGATATTCTTTTCCATCTATATGGTCTTACCAGTAATAATGAGGTTTGGGTAAATCTCCAAACTTTATTTGGAAAGACTGATGAATTGAGGGGCCACCAAATGGAGAATGAACTAGTTTCATCGAGTCCAAGCAATTTTGAGACCCCATAAGAATTTTTCTCAAATTTTAAAGCTCTTTTTATTCAATTGAAGCAGTGTGGAATTGCCAAGAAAGATGAGCAATTGATCTTGGCCATCCTCTCAAAGCTTGGCCATGATTACTCGGTCTTTGTTTCTACCTTCCATCTACAAAACTCATTATTCGAAATTGAAAGATGCCTTCACTGGCATAATTCATGGAATCGCTCTCTAAGGAGCAAGACAAGTTGGTCTTGATGGACACAATAAAAAATCCATTAAAGGACCTATTGTAGGCACAACAGATCCCATGTTTTATGGATAAAACATGGGAGCCCCAATTTTATATGCAAGGGTAACTTATGCATTTTGTGGGGTTGTAAATATTTTTAGATTTTTGTGGGGTTGTAAATAACTTTGTAAATATTTTTAGATTTTTAATATTTTATCTATTATTGTTTTATTTTAATATACTTCATTCAACATTAGAAAAAATAAAATAAAAAATTGCATTTTTCCAAGCTTTTCCAATCATTTTTATGCATTTTTACGGATTGCGGAAATTTGATTTTTGGTTAAAATTTCAACCTTTCAGCAATCCGCAACTCGTAATTGCGGGATGCGAAAACCCACAATTGCGGATTGCCAATGGTTTAATTTTTCTCATTTTTAAAACACATTTCCGCAACCCGCATTCCGCAATGCGGAATGTGGATTGCGGAAGGTAAGGTTCTTCTCATGGAAATTTAATATTTCCGCAATGCAGAATGGAGGTTGTGGAAATCACTTTTTTCAAATCTTTACTTTTTCATTCTGCATTTTCTGGACCCTAAGTTTATCTTATGCTATGTTTTAATTTAATTTTGGGTCCGTAAATTTTGGTAATTTCATTTTTACTTAGCATTTTAATTTTGGTTTTGATTTTTGGTTTTTCCGATTTTGATTTGTTTAAATTCTTAATTTCCTCCCGAAATGATTTCCGATTTTATTGGGAATATTGTTTTGGATTTTTGTTTGGTTATTCTTTTGAAAAATAATTGATATAAATGATGGATTTAATTGTTAAGATCAATGACCATAATTCACCCAAACAATGAAATCAACGGTTGCTGAGTCTTAACTTCCGGGAGCGATATATTGAGATTATAAATCCAAATTAAGCCCGAGATAGCTTGTTGGAAAGCTGGAAAAATGAGTAATGATTTGGGAAGATTGTTTTGTCCAATTGAATAGCTTAAACACCCCAAAAATCTGTCTCAACAGTCAATTTTGGATTTGCATGAGATTTGTTTATTTTCATTATATTTTGATTTGCAAATGGATTTTTATTAATTTAGATTTCTGTCATTAGCTTTGGAATGATGTTTTAATTTCTCTTTTGAATTGTACAAGTGTGGATTTGGATTTGGAGGAATCAAATTGAAGAATTTACATCCCAAGTTTGGAGTGATCAAAATGTGCCAAGTGGAAAGCAGTGATCTTTGGATGCGATTTTGTGCAGCGATGGAGATGAATATGGAAAATCCGAGTCATGGGTTTTGTGCAAAATATGCCAAATTAGGTTTCCATGGGAAGAATCCTCAGAACGGTCCTCATTTGGGAGATCCGACTAGGTTTTCAAAATGGATTTTCCTAGATGTTTCTCATGGATGGATTTGGTAAATGGAACAACTTGACTAGTTAGCTTAGGAATTGGGGGAATGGATCTTCTCTTTTCCTGTAATTTTCTTTGTATAAATACCTACCTTCTATGATCTGAGAAGGATGGTTAGGGGAAAGAATCACCAAAAGATACTGTAGATGCTCTGTTGTTGTAGACTATGTAATGTTTTGCAGACCTTATTACATAGTTAGTTTTCTACAGCTATCTCTTCTGTTATAATTTGTCAAATGTCTTTGATGGATTGTGATTTTGCTTTGACACATTCACTAATACTGTTTATTATTTGCAATCAATAACCTGCATTGATCTATAGTTTAGATTTCTCTCAACTTATGATCTCTATCATTGATGTTTTAAATGAATGTCTTTATCTAAAACATTTTATCTATTTCTGCAAATGATTCACATAAAACATTGAGTTAATGTTAATTTGTCAATTAACATTCTAGATACAGGATAAGCTTGTATGCACTTAATTCTTAATCAATGTCGGTTGAATGTCTTCAACTGATTATATCTTGAGCTATTGAGTCAAGATCGAGTTTTGCATGTCTATTGAATTGGTGAAAAGATTTAGTAATTTTCAGATCAAGTTATCTTATGCACAAACAAATCATTCCTTTCAGAATAGGCCTGACTTAAATTAGATTTATTTTCAAAGTTATACTAACTCTTAGGATTAGGAAACTCTTGTCTTTCCTCATAGGAAGACAGATCCTTTTTAGAATCAAACACACACATGTGTTAGCGGAGGCCTTTGTATCTGTGGGTGTTAACCACACCAAACAGCTCGAGGATAGGGTAATATTTATGTAGGATTATCTAAAGCCTTTGGATGGGTTTTCATTCCATGTTGTTTGCCTTGAAAACCATTCCAACACATACACAACCGAGGCATCAACAAATGGTGCTAGAAGGAGAGTTTGAACCTCTGACATGTAAGGTCATTTGAGCTATCTTAATCAGATTATCTTAAAATGGCTCCAGCCCAAAAATATGTATATAGTTCATTTTATGCTCATGAATCTGTATTTAGTTGTTTTTCTAAACAAATTAGTTTTCATTTTCAAACAGATTTGCTGAAGCAATTGATAGAAGTAAAATTCGATGGTGAGGGAGAAATTTTAGCACAAGAACATGTTCTTCAATTTACTTATAATTTTCTTGTTAACAAAATTTTCGATAAAATGTTTTTTGTAGATTGCTAGCCTTCACATTCGATGGACGAGTCAAAGAGTGGTTTGTAACCTTACCTTTTGCCTCTGTCCATTCTTTTGAACATTTTGTAGATATTTTCTTACTTTCTTTTGGACACTATGATTTTGTTAGATTATGCAATGAATGGAAACAACTCACTATTAAAAAGGGTGAATCATAGAAGATTTTGTAATTAGAACTTTTAATCTCTATTGTAGATTCCCTTTAATAGATCATCCTATGATACTTGAATGGTTTCAACACAATAGTTCTATTTCACATGAATCTAATCAATTAGAAGATGATAAATCTGAATTATACATCAATAATCAGTCACCTCTTGGTTTAGATTTGCATGAAGAATCTAAGGATTTAAAAATTGTGGAAATGAATTCATTCTCTTTTTTAGATATGGATCATAATCAATATGATGATTCGGATGAATTAAATGTTGATATTCCCATGTCTATTTCACATGAAATTCAAAGTCTAACTAATCATGAAGGAGATCATTTTTCTATAGAAGATTCTTCTAAAGTACAAGAGAATAGTTCTAATCATAATGTCGAACAATCTTCTTCTAACATAAGTAAAGAGCTTTAAGATTCTGATATCTATTATTCTATTGATCTTATAATAGATCTTGAATCAACTAATTGTTCTCAAATTTGTGATATGTTTTCCCAATTACTTTTTTATGATCTAAGTGATTTCATGGGAGAGCATTTTTCACGAGATGATGATACCTCATTAGAAGAAGAAGCATATTTAGACTCGAAACCTTTCACACATACCTCTCTTGAAGAGAAAACCTTTTTTAAGGAATCTCAATATGAAAATATTCTACTAAGAGATGAATTTCATGCACTAATTTCCTCTTCATATTTTTCTTTGTATCCCGATCTATTCTATAATAATGACATTCAATCATATATTTCAGATTCTAATTCTCCATTGTTAAGTCTTAAAGAGGTACATGATAATTATGAAATACATGAAGAAGATCAAGAAAGTTCTTATCTTTGTCATCAATCTATGTTTTATTGTCATTCTTCTTTGCTGGAAATGAATACTTTTTCTAATGATTATTTTCAGAATTCTTCCTTTTATGATTCCTCATTCAATGAAGAAACATTTTCTTCTTAAAATCAATTACTTGATGGAGAAGATTCTTATCAGAATGTTAAGGATATTGGTTCTATATCTATAACATCCCATATCTTTAATTCTTCTCAAGTAAATACTCAAAAACAATTTGCTCTCTTTGAGAATTTCCAATTAAATCAATCAATTTATGATGATTTTTATGATAATAAATTAGAACAAATTGGATCTGATTTTGTTGATCTTATTCAAGAAAATATTTCTAAGGAGAAAATTGTTCAAGAAGAAGTTTTGGATTCTTATAATACTAATGTTGATTTCGTTTCAAATACTTCATTTAATTGCATAAATCTTTCAAACTCTTTATGTCATTCTTTAAATTTTCATTGTACATACCATGATTGGGTTGTTGATTGGCTTGAGAAATCTTTCTTAGCAAGATTTCATCATTATGGTAAGGCTCCATTCTCTTTATTTGTACATAAATCTCATCTTATTTGCTTTAATGCATTCTTTTTTCATTTTTATTTTCAAACATTCATGTCATGCTTTCTGATCATTCATATCTTCTTTTTTGCAGGTCTTCATATGCTTTCATGGTTGCATTGGAAATTTGATTACACTTAGTTTTTGTTTACTTCTTAGATTAGTGTAGGAGTAGCTGTAGAATAGACTAATTTTGTTCATTCCTTTAGAAATTAGATTACTCTTTTGGTTTTCTTCAATAAAATATTTGCATCGACAAGCCAAGTTCAAGTTGGAAACGACACTTCTTCACATGCATTTAGGGAAGTTTTTTTTTTATATCCTCTTTCATTATATGTTATTCATGTTCTCGCTTATTATTTTATTGGTTCAAGGCATCCATGTTTGAATTATGTCTTTAGTTTTAAATTATAATGATCTTGTCATAAAATGTTTTGAATTGATTATTTTCCAAGTTTTAAGAGCAAGAATATTTTGACAGGAGACAAAGTAATTTAAAATTAGAACATCTTCACTACCCACGAATTTTGATCTTTCCTGGATATGCACTTGAAAAAAGGGGGGTTTTTACATTTTTTTGTTTTTTGCAAATTGAACACAATTTAGTTTAGTTTCTTTCTGTACATAATTTTTAATAAAGGAGGCCTTATTGTCCTAAAAACCTTTATGTGAAACAACGATTTTGATTGTAATTCTTCAACCGAAGGAGAGTAAATTTATTTTAAGAGTTTTATTATAATCAATTCAATTTATCGATTCAATACATTTTCATTATATGAATTGATATAGTTACTCTCTTTACAATAACAAATTCTTTCGATTCTACAAACATGACAAACAAATATTTCTTTTGTTCGCATGAAACAATTTCTTAAGGCTTATTTTTTCGCAATTATTTTATGTTTTAATTTAGTTTAATCTTTTAGGATTCTTTATTTGTTTTCAATAAAGACCTAATTGAATCTGATATCTCATGACTTATTAAAAAATAAAATTTTATCACTAATTTTTCTTCTAGTAAGTGATATAGTTGTGGGATTTGATTTACTTTTGGTTCCACTTGTATATACGTTTGATTTTATCATTCCCACATTTTCTTTTCTTGATGGTTTGTTTTGATTTTTTCATTATTCTCACTTTTAAAATAAAAGAGCTTATGACTCTTTTACAGTATTGAAATATTATCTATAAAGGAAATCTTTATAAATGTTTTATGCTTGTTGGAAATCAAATGTTTTGATTAGTTAATTTCTAATTGTGAAAAATCAATAATAGACTGTGTTGATAATTCTGTTTGAATCTTTCCATCATTATCCTTAGAACTTTATCTTTAACTCAACATAAACATATAAAGTTTGAATTTAGTTACTTTTAAGGGAATCAGTTTCGGGAAAGAAGTTTAAATATGTAAATATTAGTAATCTATAGTTTTCTTATGCCATCCTTACTCTTAAGGAGTTTCTAAGTCTGCTCCCTCATTTACTAGGCAATCTCAAATCGAGATTAGCGCATTACACATAGTTTGCAGATTTCTTTAAACTTGTTATTTGAGATATAAGCCATCAGGTAAAACGGGTTAAAAGACGTCCCTGTCGAGGCTATGGACTTTGCGGGCTACAGTGGCTCTGTTTGTGGTATTTGGGATTCCAAATCATAAATATTATATATATGAATCTTTAAGAATCCTTTGCCATCCCACACTCATAGAGAGTTATCTGATGCTGCTTATCCATTAGTAAATTGAGTCACTATATAGCTATGTATCTAAATCAGTAAACTGGGACCGGAGAGCTTGGAAGTGGGGTTAAAAGGCATCCCTGTCGCGGCTATAGACTCCGGCTGGCTGTAGGGTCCTTCCTGTGGTATTGGAGTCATTTCTTAATACTATGTCTTATATGATTAGCTTGATTTCCCAAAGTTAATTCTCGGTAAAGTTCTTGATTCTTACATCTTATAAATAATTTATTTTGAAAAATGAGTTTATCTTTAAAAAAGTCTTTTGGATAATGATGGGAATGACTTGGATGTTTTAGAAGATTTGAAGTCTGACCAATACTATATCATGCAGGGATAATGTTATTCATATTATTTGAAATTTAGCATGTGGAGGCATTTTATTTTTTATTCCTAATTTTTATGGATTTCAATACTGTAATACAGAGATAACTGCTTCTTCCCAACTAGTCACCATTTGTTGTAGGCACAACAAATCCCATGTTTTATGGATAAAACATGGGATCCCCAATTTTATATGCAAGGGTAACTTATACATTTTTGGGGGTTGTTCATCCCGTTTGCTATACATTTTTTTCTTTGACATGATTTGATTTAGTTAGTAATTTTCCTTTTGAAAACTTATGTTTTTTGTGAGTTGTGGGAAGGACTTATTTTTCCCAAAATTATATCTTTCCCGCAACCCGCAATCTACAATGCGGATTGAGGGAACTTGGTTTTTGAGTTTGAAACTTTTCCATTCCGCAACCCGCAACCAGCAATGCAAATTGCGGATTGCGGGTGCAGAAACATTTTTCAATAATCGCAGTTTGTCATCCCCGCAACCTGCAACCCGCAATTGCTGATTGCAGATTGTGGACAGTTTTGGTTTGTTTTTGTTTAAGTTTCATTTCCACAACCCGCATTGCGGATTGTGGAAAGAATGTATGTATTTGCAAGAATAAATTTATGCAACTCTCCTCCCGCAACCCGCAGATGCGAATTGCGGAATGCGAGTTGTTTCTATTTTTACTTATTTGCTTTTGATTCATTTGAGTTGGTTTCATGATCTCGGTGGTTAACTTACCACGTTTTATTTCACATTCCCCACCTAGATTTGGTCTTCACTACACAAATTGATTATTCAGGATGATGGCTGGTTATTACCTTCATTTTGGGATTTTGATTGATCTTATGGTTTCATCTCTCATGATTTTAGATATTGCATTAGTTTGATATTTGAACTTGATGGGGTTTTATTTTCACTTTTGTATGCCTAGAATTATAATGTAAATATTGTAAATAATCTTAGTCTTTGGGTTTGTTTGCTTATTTTAGTTTAATATTTTTTAATGTTGATTTTCTATTATTATTTTTTGCAAAATGAAATATTATTATTATTTTCTTGGTTTCTATTCTTGGAAAATGATTTTGTTAGAAACCTATTTATGGAATTCATTAAATCTCCTATATTATAGGAGTGATTCTTTTCTTATATACATAACTTGTTTCCAACATTTATTTTCTTAAGAATTAACTTGTAAATAGTTTTGGTTTATACTTCTAGGTTTATGGTTTCCTGATATTGGATTTTCTTTCACTTTGAAAATATGTTTAGATTTTTAATATTTTCTCTATTATTGTTTTATTTTAATCTACTTCATTCAACATTAGAAAAAATAAAATAAAAATTGCATTTTTCCAAGCTTTTCCAATCATTTTTATGCATTTTTACAAATTGCGAAAACTTTATTTTTGGTTAAAATTTCAACCTTTCCGCAATCTGTAACTCGCAATTGCGGGATGCGGAACCTTTTATTTTAATTATTGAAATTTCAACCTTTCTGCAATCTACAACACGCAATTGCGGATTGCGGAAGGTTTATTTTTTTCCATTTTTAAAACATATTTCCACAACCCACATTCCGCAATGCGGAATGCGGATTGCGGAAGGTAAGGTTCTTCTCATGGAAATTTAATATTTTCGTAACCCGCAATCCGCAATGCGGAATGCGGGTTGCAGAAATCACTTTTTTCAAATATTTACTTTTTCATTCTGCATTCTTCGGACCCTAAGTTTATTGTATGCTATGTTTTAATTTAATTTTGGGTCCATAAATTTTGGTAATTTCATTTTTACTTAGCATTTTAATTTTGGTTTTGATTTTTGGTTTTTCCGATTTTGATTTGTTTAAATTCTTAATTTCCTCCCGACATTTGATTTCCAATTTTGCTAGGAATATTGTTTTGGATTTTTGTTTGGTTATTCTTTTGGAAAATAATTGATATGAATGATGGATTTAATTGTTAAGATCATTGGCCATAATTCACCCAAACAATGAAATCAACGGCTTCTGAGTCTTAACTTCCAGGAGCAATATCTTGAGATTTACAAATCCAAATTAAGCCCGAGATAGCTTGTTGGAAAGCTGGAAGGATGAGGAATGATTCGGGAAGATTGTTGTGTCCAATTGAATAGCTTAAAAACCCCAAAAATCTGTCTCAACAGTCAATTTTGGATTTGCATGAGATTTGTTTATTTTCATTATATTTTGATTTGCAAATGGATTTTTATTAATTTAGATTTCTGTCATTAGCTTTGGAATGATGTTTTAATTTCTCTTTTGAATTGTACATGTGTGGATTTGGTTTTGGAGGAATCAAATTGAAGAATTTACATCCCAAGTTTGGAGTGATCAAAACATGCCAAGTTGAAAGCAATGATTTTTGGACACAATTTCTTGAGCGATGGAGATGAATATGGAAAATCCGAGACATGGGTTTTGTGCAGAATATGCCCAATTAGATTGTTTATGTGCAGAATCCTCAGAAAGTTCCTCATTTGGGAGATCAAACTGGTTTGTCAAAATGGATTTTCTCAGATTTTTCTCATGGACGGATTTGGTAAATGGAACAACTCGGCTAGTTAGGTCAGGAATTGGGGGAATGGATCTTATCTTTTCCTGTAATTTTCTTTATATAAATACCTACCTTCTATGATCTGAGAAGGATGGTTAGGGGACAGAATCGCCAAAAGAGACTGTAGATGCTCTGTTGTTGCAGACTATGTAATGTCTTGCAGGCCTTAATACACAATCAGTTTTCTCCAGCTATCTCTTCTTTTATAATTTGTCAAATGTCTTTGATGGATTGTGATTTTGCTTCGACACATTCACTAATATTGTTTATTATTTGCAATCAATAAACTGCATTGATCTACAGTTTAGATTTCTCTCAACTTATGATCTCTGTCATTGATGTTTTAAATGAATGTTTTTATCTAAAACAATTTATCTATTTATACAAATGATTCATAGAAAACATTGAGTTAATGTTAATTTGTCAATTAACATTCTAGATACAGGATAAGCTTGTATGCACTTAATTCTTAAGCTATTGTTGGTTGAATGTCTTAAACTGATTATATCTTGAGCTACTGAGTTAAGATCCAGTTTTGCATGTCTGTTGAATTGGTGAAAAGATTTAGTAATTTTCAGATCAAGTTATCTTGTGCACAAACAAATCATTCCTTTCATAATAGACCTGACTTAGATTATATTTCTTTTCCAAGTTAGACTAACTCTTAGTTGTAGAAAACTCTCGTCTTTTCTCATAGTAAGACAAATCCTTTCTAAGATCAAACACACACAAGTGCCAGTGGAAGCCTTTGTAGCCGTGGGTGTTAACCACACCAAACAGCTTGAGGATAGGGTAATACTTGCGTAGGATTATTTGAAGCATTTGGCTGGGTTTTCATCCCCTATTGTTTTTCTTGAACACCATTCCAGCACATACACAACTGAGGCATCAACAGAACCATGCTTTGGCTGCTAGATATTCAAATAATTTAAAAAGAAAGAAGAAGGCCAGTCCCAAGAAAACACATGATCAGAAGAAAGACAAGCAAAAAGATTAAGAAGACTTCACCAATTCCAAGAATAATTTTCAAAAGAAGAAAGAGAAGTCTAAGTGTACCTACTGCAATAGGGGTTTCATCTAGAGAGATCATGCATGAAGAAGACCATTGATCAAGTGGATCAACTCCTTGAGAAATGCATCATCCCTCTTCCAGAGAGCGTAAGAAAGAAGGAAGGAGGATCCAATTCTGAAGAAAAAGAGAGTACATGCTTTGATGGTAGGAACATCCAAGTCTACCTATTTCATCATTGATTCTAGAGCTTCAAGGCATATGGTTTCTACAAGAGAGTCATTCTCCTCTCTTGATTCTTCTGGTGGTCCAACTATTGTGTTTGGTGATGATTATGAAACTACTTGCAAATGTAAAGGAAATATTGATCTTGAGTATGGTTCTTTCACTAATGTGTTGTATGCCCCAGGTCTTGCTGCAAACCTCTTGTCAGTATACTAGATGACTCACACTGGATCTCCCAAAAATGTTGTCTTCACACCTAATGATGTTCAACTATCTGAGATTTCCATAGGTCTAATTGTTTCCTTAGGTACTGCTGACCTTAGCTCAAAAGTCTATATGTTTTTCCTTTCTCATCACCTTCTTGTCTCCTTACTCATGCCAATGAGTCAAGAAAATTATGTCATGAGAGATTTGGTCATATCAATTACAAATATCTTTCTCAACTTCATGAGAAGAATATGGTCATAGGGATTCCCAACGTCAAGTTTTCTAAAGGAGTTTGTCAAAGTTGTTTCTTAGGAAAACACCCTGAGCATAAGTTTGAGAGATCCAAAACTGAGTGAACCTCTGCACCCCTTGAGCTCATTCATAGTGACATATTAGCTCCATTCCCCCATGTATATTTTAATAATGCAAAATACATCCTAACCTTCATATATGACTTTTCCAGATACTGCTAGGTCTTTTTCCTCAAATTAAAGTCTGACATTTTCAGTTGTTTCAATCTTTTCAAAGCCTCAGTTGAGAACTAGTCTAGAAGATATATCAAGTTCCTCATATATGATAATGGTGGGGAGTACATCAAATATGATTTTCAACAATTATTTGCTTATGCCAGTATTCAGATGCAACACACTGTTCCCTGCACACCTCAGCAGGATGGTGTTGTTGAGAGGAAGAACATATCTCTCAAAGACATGGCTAAATGCATGCTTGAGTATAATTTTTTGTCTCCAAGACTTTGGGTTGAGGCTATCAACTGTGCAGCCTACATACAGAACATAGTTCCTCGTAAATCATTGAAAGGAATCACTCATTTTGAATCTTGGACTGGTCACAAACCTGATGTCTCTCATTTCAATATTTTTGGCTCCAAGGCTTGGGATAGAATTCCACTTGAGAAGAGGAGGGCCATGCAGCCCCAAATACAACCATGTCTCTTTGTTCGCTATTCAGAAGACTCTAAGGGTTATAATTTTATGAACACAGCCACTCAAAAATCATTCATTGAGAGGAGTGTTCAATTCAAAAAAGAGTCCTTACAATCAGTCGAAGTTGGAGAGTATCATGCACCACCACCTATGAGAGTAAGTGAAGTTTCTCATGATAGTTATGATTCTGATATATATGATGATGAATACCATATTATTGTATATCTAATTTCACCTACAAGGCCTAATTGGGATTCCAAGACTCTTGAAGCAGCTGGTGAACTTGTGGGGAATCCTTAAGATCCTAGGAGGACTACATCACAATTTGAGAATGTTCTTTCAGTGAATGATCCACACCTGCTTGAGAAGTGTTTTTTGATAGTTTATTCAGACCCTCAGTCATATGAAGAATCCTAACATGACCTAATATGGTAGGAATGTTAAATTTTGAGCATTAATTCACAATACTCTAGGATCTTTGCTGAGAGAATAACATATACAGTATATCAATGCATGACAATCACAATATGACAAGCATCACAAGAATCAAAAGCATAAGAGACAAGAGACACAGAGTTTCCATGGGGAAAACCCTAAGATGAAAAAACTTACAACTTCCTCAGAGATAGAGAGAGCAATGGCTCAACTAAAGTACAACCAAAATACACAGAGATAGTCTCCTAGTAGCAGATGATCCTCCTCCTCACTAGTGCGCCACTTTCTGAGTGAGAGAAGTGTGAGTTTTCGAGTGATCAAAATAGAGATCTCCCGATCTCTATTTATACTTGTCTGTTTTCCCAGTGACCTTATGGGGCCGACTTGTCTAGCTAGGTACATCCACATTATAATATATATAATTCAGGGCCGACCCCACATGGTGGTCTAATAACCCATCGGCAAGTACACACACTTGCGACACTTGTCAATACACATGACGACACTTCCTTATAGAGGAATAACACATCTCTTATAAGGGTACAATAAATATATATAAAATACATAAATGAAATACATTCCGAAGTTACATATACATCAACAATCCCTCTTAACTAGGAAGGTATTTCTTGACACAGAACTGCTAGACAAGTCTTCTTCTCGGGATCATCATCATTGATGCATCGTCATCATCATCGTCACTGCTACTGCTATCTCAGCCAATCTATGACTCTACTCGTCATAGGAAGTTCTACAGAGCCAGTCCTTTTTCATACTGGATCTAGGCCCACCACCTGCAGGTCTTCATCATCACTGGACATACTGTGGAATCCTCAGGACTTATTACGTGCATCACAAAACCTCAAAAGAGCATCTGCCAGATATCCCAGGGCAACGAATTACATGCCATAGGAAAAACCTCGAAAGACTATCTGCAGATCTCCCATGGCCATATTATATGTGACCTCACCACAAAGCCTCGCAAGAGCATCCCAGGCTGTTACGAGCACGCAGCTCTACCTATAGGATCTCCCAGGGCACGAATTACATGTGGTCACCACAAAACCTTGCAAGAGCATCCCAGGCTGTTACGAGCACACAACTCTACCTATAGGATCTCCCAAGGCATGAATTACATGTGGTCATGGCAAAACCTCGCAAGAGCATCCCAGGACTTATTACGGGCACACAGCCCAACCTATCGGATCTCCCAGGGATAGATTATATGCCACAGGACAAAACCTCGAAAGAGCATCTACCAAATATTCCAGGGCAATGAATTACATGCCATAGGAAAAACCTCGTAAGACTATCTGCAGATCTCCCAGGGAAACGAATTATATGTCCTCCTAGAGAAAAACCTCGAAAGAGCATTTGCCAGATATCCCAGGGCACCGAATTACATGCCATAGGAAAAACCTCGAAAGACTATCTACAAATCTCCCAGGGCAACGAATTATATGCTCATCTGCACAACCTGATCCACAGCCATAGAGTATCAACCTGATACTCACCATACATCATCCTCATGTACACATGATCATCCTGATCATCATCACTGCAACATCCTGCTGCATGTCATCTGGAGCAACATCCTGAAGCTCATCATCCATGATCATCCTGATCATACAATGCATCTACCTGATGCATACCAAGTATCTACCTGATACATATCATCATACATGATCCACCTGATCATACAATGTATCCACCTGATACAAATACAAATACATGATACATATCACCATACATGATCCACCTGATCATACAATGTATCCACCTGATACATATACAGATACATGGTCCAAGCATCCAACATGATGCATATACAAAAATACATACACATGATCCAACCAATCATATCCAGCATCCAACATGATGCGTACATACATATAAATGATCCAACTGATCATATCCAGCATCCAACATGATGCATACATACATATAAATGATCCAACTGATCATATCCAGCATCCAACATGATGCGTACATACATAAAAATGATCCAACTGATCATATCCAACAGAAACCAGAACATCATCCAGCGCTTACATCCACAGCCATGTGAAGGATCCTCCTTCCAACATGCTTGGAATGGCTTCAGCAAATGTGTCCATCACTTCTTTCTCGAAGTGTCCTCGATCTGAAGAATGCCAAACCTCTCTCTGAAGTACTCGAACTTCACTCTGGCTAGTGGCTTCGTTAGTACATCTGCAAACTGCTCGTCTGTCGCAACATACAGGATCTTCACAGCTCCTCTCTACACCATATCCCTGATATAGTGATATTTGATCTCTATGTGTTTCGACCTGTCATGAAACACTGGGTTCTCGGACAGCTTCACACAACTCTGGTTATCACAAAAGATACCAGTAGCATCCAATGGGAGATCAAATAACTCAGACAATAGCTTCCATAGCCATACTGCCTCACAACTAGCTGAACAGGCTGCAACATACTCTGCCTCAGCTGTACTCAGTACTACACAGGACTGCTTCCTGCTAAACCAAGAGATCACACCTAATCTCATACTGAAGCAACACCTAGATGTGCTCTTCCTATCTACAGCACTGCCAGCCCAATCTGAATCAACATAACCCTGCAGGTTAAACTTTTGGTTCACCTCATACTTGAGCCCATAATCCATTGTACCCTTCAGGTACCTCAGAACATGCTTTATAGCAACTAGGTGAACACTCCTCGGATCTGTCAGAAACTGACTCAATGTGTTCATGGCAAAGCAAATGTCTGGTCTCGTGTTCGTCAAGTACATCAAGGACCCAATCATCTGATGATACATAGAGACATCAACCGGCTCAGATGAAGCATCACATAGAAGCTTCAGATTCGATGCCATAGATGTGGCCATGGCCTTGCAATCCATCATCCCGAATCTCTTCAGGATATCTATTGTGTACTTCCCTTGACCAAGGAAGATCCCACCTACACTCTGCCACACCTCCATACCTAGGAAATAGTGCATCATTCCCAAATCTTTCATATCGAAATCAGCAGCAAGCTTCCTCTTAGTATCTGCAATCAGTCTGTCATCTCCTGTTACAAATAATTCATCCACATACAGGAGTAGAATCACATGATTCGCTTCCTCAACCTTGTACTAAAGGTTGGAATCCGCTTTACTCTTGGTAAAGCCCAAACTAGATAGGAAGTTGTCCATCCTACCATACCAAGTTCTGGGAGCTTGTTTCAAGCCATACAAGGCTTTCTTCAATCTGCACACATATGACTCCCTGTCATGTATTTCGAAACCGAGTGGCTGCTCCACATACACTTTCTCTTCAACTACACCATTCAAGAAAGCAGTCTTGAAATCCATCTAGTGTATCTTCTATTTCATCACTTTTATATTTCTCTCTGCTGCCATCTGCAGCATGCTTGATCTAATAGATCCATATGGAAGTCATAACAAAACTTCCCTTCAGGTCTTGGGACTGCATCCCAAACATCATTCTTCATGATCGATGGATCATGGCATTCTTCCTGTATCCTGGGAACTTCAATATCTTCAATAGATAATTTTGTTGCCTTGAACAAATGTTGTAGTACTTCTTTTGTAGGTGAAGGTATATGGTCTTTCCTACAAAACAAGTTAAATTGCATGATTAGAAACATCTCATAATTTTCAGACAAATTCTTACACATAAAGAAATATGTCATACAGTCATGCAATTATCTTATCCAATGCTTCAATACAACATTTATCCATGTTCCATAACTTTCTAGATGCCTTCTAGTCTCTACCAGAACATTGTTGAGAGTTTGCACTACTCCCAACATGTCAGCAAAGAGGTTTCATTCTAGATAAGTAGCAATGGAATGTTGTACAGTGCCATAGGCCACTTACCCAACACATGCATATTACTAGTACACTGTTTATTAATGCAATCATTCTAATATGCACAATACATATCCTAAGTCTAGGAACATGAGCATATACATCATTGAACAATTTTATTTAAGCAAACAAATATGCAAGAAATGATAATTAAAATACTTATCTTTGTTTGTTCGTTGGGTGGGCTCCCTCTAAGTCTTTGCTTCCTTGCAGGAGCTACTGGAGTCCTTCTACACCTTTCTGTTGTGGAATGTAGAGAGATGGACAACTCCCTCTGAATATCTGCACCCTTGCAGAAACCACTGGAGTGTGCTCCCTCTTAATCTTTGCTTCCTGGATTACCTGTTCTTGAACTCATATTCATCCTTGGTCCCTATGCATGCTTATTAGTATCATGATTGTGTTATCCTTGTGATCTCATACAAAATCATACATTCATTAGTATACTATTAAAACACAATAATCTCAAGCATGTATAGTCATGATCATTTCAAATAGAAATAATAAGCATTAGCATTCAAGGTTTATATAGGACTCTTATGGTTAGTCATATCATAAGAAACATAACATGTCTAAACCTATAATTACTCAAACCTATGACTCTTCTGGTTAGTCATATCATTAATTAAGGTAAGACACATAATATGCATATACCCATGATTATTCAAACTTATGACTTTATGAACAATCATCATCAATCATGCCATGCATACTTATAAGAAACACATACCTGGTCACCATATTTGCTAGTTATGTCTAGCAATGTGTTCTTGTTCTCTTCAATGACCTGCATAACTCATTAGTTAACTTTTGCAAAAACAATTTATACATACCTCTATGTAATCCATGACTATGGATGAATCTTTGTCTTTATGTCACCATGGCATGTTTAGGTTGTCCCTTCAATTTGTACAAACCTCCCTCTTGCTCTCCAATCACTACTGCATCATCAATTGTTTTACCCTTTGGCCACATTAGGACTTGGCCATCTACAAATGCAACCCTCATACCTTTTGCATCCAATGCAGAGATGGAGAGTAAGTTCTTCTTGAGCCTAGGTACATAAAGGACTTCTTTCATCTTCAAAGATTTTCCAGAATCTAGGTTGTAGGAGGCTTCACCACTTCCTTTGATTGGATATTGATAATCATCCCCAAGTTTCACCTTATGGGGTGATTCATGTTCAGATAGATTCACAAAAGATTCCTTAAACCTAGTCATGTGTTTGGAAGCCCCACTGTCAATCAACCAATCATTACAACCATGGGAGATAGTACCTGTGAGAGCAGAGATTAGAACATACTCTTCTTCACTTGATAAGTCAACATCACTATCATCACGTTCTGCCCTAGCCTTCTTCTTTGGAGGTCTATCATCCTCGGCAGCATGAGCATGAAACTTTCTTTTGCTGCCCTTCTTCTTCTTGCTGGAGTTGTTGTTATTATCTCTTTTGTTCTTGGGACAATCTGAAGCAAAGTGACCCTTCTCATTGCATGTGAAGCATCTTAGATCCTTCTTATTCTTTTGATAGGATCTCTTGTGGCGAGAGTGCTCCTTCTTGGGCTTGCTTCTTTTGGTGTGAGCTGCAAGAGCTTGATCTTCACCTCCCATGTTTTCCTCACGAGCTATAAGTCTAGCTTCTTCTTGAGAGCATTCTTCCCGCAATCTGTTGAAGGAGTTCAACTTCTTCCTTGCACAAATTCCTTGAATAAAGGAATCCTATGACCTGGGTAGGCCATTTAGAGTGGTCATCACCACTTCACCATTCTCCACCATTTCATCCACTGCTTCTAGTTGTTCCTTGATCTGGGAGACCCTTGAAAAATAATATTGAATGGTTTCTCCATTCTGAAACTTTACTCCTTTCAATTGGTTCTGCAGGGTCATCTTCCGATTTATGTTCTTTCCTTCAAATAGCTTGGTCAAAGATT
The DNA here is from genome assembly GCA_027924585.1 of Larix kaempferi. Taxonomy (NCBI): domain Eukaryota; kingdom Viridiplantae; phylum Streptophyta; class Pinopsida; order Pinales; family Pinaceae; genus Larix; species Larix kaempferi. The sequence goes on from BSBM01000482.1 coordinate 4,228,345, forward strand.
CAAACATCTCCTTGTGTGTCTTAAGAGAAGACACATGGGGTATGAGATGGTCTTTGATAGAATCAGCAATGATTCTCTTTGCCTTGACCAAGTTCTTCTTATGCAATACCTTGGCCTCTTCATCCTCTAGGATAGGGATGTCTTCTTTTACATATGAGTCCAACTCATTCTCTTCCAGGATTAACCCAATCCTATACTTCCAAGATCGGAAGTTATTAGCTCCTTCAAGCTTATCCTCAAGCTTGGTGTGGTGAGGCATCTTAAAGAGTACTTCAAATGAAAATAGAAAACATTTAGGTCTTACCACTTGAAATGCTGAAAACTGGATCTGGTCCCAGATTAGGGTTTGTCGAAAAAACCCTAAAAATTCAAAATGTGAATTTCAAATTTCTGAAAGGATAGAAAGATGCGCCTTGATGAGTTGATCAGCCTGGTGTATTCAAAATTTGATATCAGCAAAGTTTTGCCCTTCAGAATTGTCTTTTTGTCCTCCTGGGTTCACTAGGGAGATCCTTGAATTAGGGTTTGAGTTTCCCGGAGATCTACCCAGCCACAAATCTCGATCCAAAGCTCTAAACTTAGATTTTTGCAAGGAGCTTCCAGCTGTGCCTTCAGATTCCATAAATTCCTATTTTTGTGGAAACCCTAATGTTTAGGGCCAAATCTAAAAATGCTCAGAATTGAATTCTGATTGGACAGATAGATGCGCCTTGATGAGTAGAGTCAATCTACTATACTGCTTTTCCAAAATCTGTGGAGAGAAACCCAACAAACAAGGAACTCAAGCTTCTGTCACTGCAAAATGTCTTCTTCTCAGGTTAGCTCTGATACCATGTTAAATTTTGAGCATTAATTCACAATACTCTAGGATCTTTGCTGAGAGAATAACATATACAGTATATCAATGCATGACAATCACAATATGACAAGAGACACAGAGTTTCTGTGGGGAAAACCCTAAGGTGAAAAACCCCACAACTTCCTCAGAGATAGAGAGAGCAATGGCTCAACCAAAGTACAACCAAAATACACTGAGATAGTCTCCTAGTAGCAGATGATCCTCCTCCTCACTAGTGCGCCACTTTCTGAGTGAGAGTGAGTTACTTTTTCGAGTGAGTAAAATAGAGATCTCCGATCTCTATTTATACTAACCTTTTTGCCCAGTGACTTTATGGGGCCAACTTGTCTAGCTAGGTACATCCACATTATAATATATATAATTCAGGGCCAACCCCACATGGTGGTCTAATAACCCATCGGCAAGTACACACACTTGCGACACTTGTCAATCCACATGACGACACTTCCTTATAGAGGAATAACACATCTATTATAAGGGTACAATAAATATATATAAAATACACAGATGAAATACATTCCGAAGTTACATATACATCAACAAGGAATCCATGGATGAGGAGTTTCATTCACTGCAAAAGAATGAAACTTGGGAGCTAGTCAAGCTTCCTCCAAGTAGAAAATTGGTAAGGTGTAAGTGGATCCTCAAGACCAAATTTTCTGTTGATGGCGTAGTTGTGAAATATAATGCAAGGCTTGTGGAAAAGGTCTCCTCCCAAGTTCATGTCCTTGAATATAATGAGACCTTTGCACCAGTTGCAAAGATGGATTCGATAAGACTAGCCCTGGCAATTTCTGCATCCAAGCACTGGGAAGTGCATCACATGGATGTCAAGAGTGCTTTCCTCCATGGAGATCTTGATGAGGGGATCTATATGAAGCATCTAGAGGGATATATTTCAGATCCAAACTTTGTGTGCAGGTTGAAGAAGTCCTTGTATGGGCTTAAGCAAGCTCCTAGATCTTGGTATGCCAAGATGGGCAACTTCCTCTTGTCACAATATTTTAGTAGATGCAAGTCCGATCCAATGTAAAGCCATAAATATGGGCACATTTCCCCCTATATTTTGGTTCATTACATTAGTTTTGATGTCAGATTTGGTCCATTAGTGGTAATTGTCATTAGTATAGTTATATTAGTTATGTCGTCTTAGGTCAGTTAGTTGGGATTGTACCCCTTAGTCTCCTATATATAGGAAGGAGACCTTTCATTTGGAGTATCTTGTCTTGTCTTGTCTTGTGTACTTAGTACATTGTATAAAGAGGTTTCCCCCTCGAAGAGGCTTTTTATTCAGATATTTTCTTCAATCAAGTCGTGGAGTACTCTCTCTGATCTATTTATGCTCTTTTCATACTCTTTTTGGAAATTTGTCGCATAAAATTTGGTATTAGAGGCCTTTCCTCGGGTCTGGTTTCTTCAAAACAAGTCATCTTGTAATTATCGCTATAAATTTTTCCCATTTAGATGTTCAAAGGGAGAATCCAACAAAGTTCTCAAATTCACTACCTCCTTATGAACCAATAGAATTGGTTAATGAACCTCCTACCAAGAGGAGGTCATCATGGTTCCAATATATACTACAAGATGTAGACAAGCATGGAGCACCATTAGGCTCTTCTAGAGAGTGAAAGAAACTAGAAAAATATTTAGGGTTTGTTGCACAGATGAGTCACATCAGTGATTCAAATCCTTCCACATATGAAAAAGCTACAAAGCAGCAAGTATGGAAAGATGCAATTGTAGAGGAATACAAGTCTATTCTAAGGAATGATGTTTGGGAATTTTTTCCTAAAACTGAAGGGAAGTCCATAGTTACTTCCAGATGGATTTACAAGATCAAGCATGCTGCTGATCGAAGTATTGAAAAGTATAAATCCAAATTTGTTTCCTAATGTTTCTCTTAGAAAGAAGGCATAGACTATGAGGATACATTCACTATTGTTTCCATGTACACCACTATTCAAGGTATGATCTCACTTGCATCTATTATAGGATGGAAGCTTCACCAGATGGATGTGAAGACAACCTTCCTCAATGGTGAGGTTGAGGAAGAGGTTTATATTCAACATCCTGAGGGGTTTTTTGTTCATGAGAAAGAGTCCCATGTGTTCAAATTGAAGAAATCCTTGTATGGGATTAAGAAAGCTCCCAAATCTTGGTATTCGAGAATTGGAATCTATCTTTAGATACTAGGATTCACTAAGAGTGAAGCTGATCCAAATTTGTACTTCAAAGTAGTGAAGAACCAACCATTGATATTGGCTTTATATGTTGATGATTTTTTCCTTACTAGAGAGGAACAACTGATTTCTTTGTGCAAGAGGGAGCTCACTTCTGAGTTCAAGATGAAAGACTTGGGTCTTATGCACTACTTTCTTGGCCTTGAGATTTGGAAAAGAAAAGATGTGATATTTATTTCTCAAGGGGAGTACATTATTTATATATTACATAGGTTTGGCATGATGGATTGCAAATCCATGAGTACTCTGATGGTTTCCAATTTGAGGAAACTACATTAGTAGATTCTGGATTGGATCCAGTGTACCCCACTTTGTATAGACAACTTATTGGTTTTTTTATGTACTTTATACACTCGAGACCAAATATATGTTATGCTATGAGTATTCTGAGTCAGTTTATGCTTGATCCAAGACACAGAATTTGGGTTGCTTCTAAGCATGTGCTTAGGTACCTTCGAGGTATGATTTCTTATGGAATCAGATATGCCTCCAGTGGAGGGGTATTGTTACTTGGTTATACTGACTCTAATTGGGGTGGTAGCATTGTGGACCGAAAGAGTACATTTGCCTATTGTTTTAGCTTGGGTTCACCTATAATATATTGGTCCAGTGGGAAGTGGGGATCTGTATCCCAAAATACTACAGAAGCATAGTATATTGCTTCTATTATTTCTTGTCGAGAAGCAATATGGCTTAGGAAGCTACTTGTTAGGTTGTTCGGTGAGAATCTTGATTCTACAGTCATTCAGTGTGACAGTCAAAGCTAGATCAAGCTTTCTGAAAACATCTTGTTTCATGATAAGTCGAAGCACATTGAAATGAAGTATCACTTCATCAGAGACATTTTCCAGAAAGGTAGATTGAAACTTCAATACATTGCTACGGATGAGCAGATATCAGATGTGTTAAAAAATCCTCTATCAGTGGCGAAGTTGTCACATCCCCTTCCATCAATCCGGTGCAAGGGAGGGAAACATGACTGACATACTGGGCTTATTTGACAATCTCATCCCCCATGCATTACTCAACAATTCATAGCTATTTAAAACTTGTGTGTGCAGGCTCATACTTCAAATAAACACAGCGAAAATAAACATATTTGCAAGCACACAAACAGTAATGCATCCTCATATCTAACATAGGCATATGATGATTCAACATCCATGGATTCAATTCCATACCAATGCTATGCATAGGCTTCATATCAATTCCATTAACATGAATAATTACCATTCCGAATTAACACATTATAGAACACAAAATGCATATAATGTAAATCACATAAAACACTTATCTTGAAGATGAAGCTGTCCAAACAACTGGCTATGTGAGAGCAACGTTCCATCCAACCATAGATCTCTATCCAGCTTGTATTCCTTTAGCTGAGAGATCACCCCTGAGCTGTGTTGTGTATCCACTAAGGAGGTACTAGCTGGGATCACTCACAGCCATCGTTTCACTCAACAACTATGCTAAGCCAACTCACAGTTGGGTTTATCAAGCATTCAATAGACAAAAGAGGACAATGCTAAGCCAGTGAGCTCATCCACAAAGCTATAGGCATCTCAAATGAATTCAATAGTCAAGGCACCCACATTACCTACCACACCCAACACAAGGAAGGTCCCCTTCTCTGCTGCACAGTCCCTCAGGCGTCCCTTCCCTCCAGTGCTCTTCAGGATGGGTATAGAAAAGTCCAGCTGCTAATTCTTGATATTCTAGCCTTCACTAGGTTTATCAAGCAAACCCAACCTCAGCTTAGTCATTCACAATTGGATTTCTCACAATTCTGTTCATCAAATAACTCAATCCCGTCACTGGTTTTCTGGGCTATAAAAACTGGGTTTTCCCATGGATTTCGGGGTATCTAATACTCCCAATTTCACCCCAAGGTTCATATCTATGGATCTCCCATTGGATTTCACTGTCAAATACCAAATCCGGGCGTTTTTGGCACTTCAAAACGTGGGTTCTTTCAAAGTTGCGATTTCAGGTTTTGCTCACTACTGGGAATTCATTTTTGGATGGAAAATGATGCTGGGTTCTTCCACACTGGAATGGGAATGAGGAAGAAAAAACTTTCATGAGCTAGAGTGAATTGTGGTACAAGAAAATAGAGCCCATACCTGCCAATACGAATTTCTGGGCTGCCCATGCTCCATTGAAGCCATGGACTGAAATCTTCAACTACTTCCTTGCAACATAAATAAATTTCATCAAGAAAATTCAAATGGGTTCTCACAATGACATTTGGCAATATATGGTTCATCTCCACAGCCCCCTCAACACTCCCTAGTGGATACACATGGCCCCTTCTCATTCGTTGCTCCCATAGCTAGTTTTTGGTATTTTATTACAATATTAAATATTTACATCAATTTACAATATTCCATGGCTTAATAGCACATGGGAAACAAAATTTCAAATGCTTGTCCATTTTAAATAAAATACAAACATACACTAGCGGGGCCTTTGCCTTGAGCTCCACGCTAGGGAAACATATATCGCATGTATACAATATTTACATAAAAGTTAATAAATCACAAGGGCCAAAATTGGGGTATTATAGAAGATTAGGTACTTCAAAGACAAGCTTGGTATGGAAGAGAATGCCTCCCTCACTGAGATGGAGTGTTAAATGTACATCATCATGAGTCATTCTCCAAGCCAATATTATGCATCTAGGATTGGGCCTCATGTGTTGAGGTAGGGAGCATGAGTTGGACTCAAGAACTTGGAGTAGATTCTTGAGTTGGACTCAAGAATGACTAATCCTTTAGTTGTAAAATGTTATTCCTCATGTGTTGATGTGAATTATTTGATGTATCGAAGTGATGATGTTGTAAAGTCTTGTTGAAAAACGCTCAGGACTTGTGTGTCAAGTAAGATTCTCATGTGGATCTCCAATTATAGTAGGTACCCATGGGGTGGACCTCTAGTTATAGAGGTAAATGATTTGCATGTTGAAGCATTAATTTTGTGTGATGTATTACAAACCATGTTCACCGATTTCTATTGAGTCTCCCTTAGAGACTGGACACCTCTAGAGGGAATTACTTTAGCATATGATCATTTGGTCTGAGTGTTAGTTTTTATACAATTCCAATAGTATAATTTAATTGCAGATAATAAAACAGGATCACTAAAAGAATAATCAAGCACATAAAAAATAGACACAATTTTTTTATCCTGAGAAACCAACAGGGAGAAAATCCATCAACTTTCGTATAGAGATAATCATCTCAGAGATAAGAGTACATCCAGATATCACAAATAAGAGAGATAAAGAGAAACTTCTCCAATAGTAGCAACCCCAAGAAATCCTTCTTTAACTGTAGTAACAAAATTCTCCTCTCCTCTGGCGAAATAAATTATGTTGAGCGAGTGTGCAAATGAGAGGAGCACATCCTCTATTTATACTAGTCAGTTTGACCTTTTTCCTCAACTAGGCCGACTTCTATGGCTAACAGGGTCGACTTGACATGGAGGAATATAAAATTACATTTATTAAATATTTTCTTCGGGTAATTCTAACCCAATGTTTACATTTATCCTTTCAATACTTTTACATGATTAAATACATCAATATCTTCACCTGAATAAGTTTCAACAATAATATAGTAAAGTACAATACGAATAACTTCCGAAGTTACATTATTTCCAATGCTCCCTCTTAAGAAGGAAGGTATTCTTCAGACACAGTCATCATCAGCATTACTGAACACAGTCATCTAGATCTCAACTATACAACTATCTCGAACATATCTATACATACAAAAGTTCTTCAACACAATTTCAGTACGTTGATAAGTGTCATCATGCATCTACTCCACACAGTCCATCGATGGATCTATACAACATCTCAACAAATCTTCACAGTCCATTGGAGAGTCCATCATGCATTAGCTCAACCTAGTCCATCAAGGAACATGAACCAACTCAACCAGTCCATCAATGAGTCCATACAAGAGTACCAATGTGCACTAGTGTGCGCGCCAGTGTGCACCAGCCTCTCCATACCATATCAAGATGTCTGAGATATTTCCTCACTCTTTTCAGAGTGATCGAGAGATTGCACTAAATATCTCCATGAGAGATATCCTCACTCTATGTCGGAGTGATCAAGAGTGTGCATTGGCCTCTCCATCCTTTTCAATATGTTTGAGATATCTCCTCACTCCATATCGGAGTGTTTGGGAGAATGTAGTGGCCTCTCCATCCTATCTCAGGATGTCTGAGAGATCTCCTCACTCCATCTCAAACTGATCGTGAGAATGCAGTGGCCTCTCCATCCTATCTTAGGATGTCTAATAGATATCCTCACTCCTTTCAGAGTGATTGGGAGAATGCATTGGTATCTGTATCATCATCCTTCCCTCTTAGAGAGGGATATAATCATGTAACCTATCTCCCCACTCCATCATAGAGTGTAAGGGAGTAAAGTCAACCTTCCCTCTTACCGAGGAAGTTAATCATGGGACCAATCTCCTCACTCCTTCCCGAAGTGTACGATCCCATCCTGAATCATACATGCACACATATCATCTAATAGAGGCATCAAGCATATCAGGGTATACATTTCTATCATGCCCTATTCTAGTTATGAAATGTAAATAAATGGAATAATAACAAATCACATGACTGAATTTATGCACTTGCATGGGAGAGTATCAAGAGACTCATCTCCCTACCCTATCATAGGGTGTCTGGGGATCTCCCACCCTTTCTCAGAGTGTTCAGGAGAAAATATGGTACTTCCATCAGACCACTCACCCTTAGCCAAGTCACATGGATAATAATTTTAAGATATTACAATCATGCTCATCACATCTCCCTCTGTGATAGAGCATCCCACTCCCTCTGCATATAATCATCCTTCTCCTTCTCGGGAGCTATCCCTAGATAGGTTCATTAGCCTATCACTTTAGGTGCCAATATGTGCACCAAATTTCATAGAGAAAAAAGAGCACAGTGTCTTACTTAATGTAAGTATCCATCTCGGTGACAACCAAGTACATCAAGAATCCTCTCAACTGTCTGTCTGAATTAACCAGCAATCACCATTAGTGTAGACAGGTACTCACATTCATCATGTTGGATATGCTTAGGATCTCAACTATGTTCTTCCTTGACCTAGGAATATCTCATCAGTTTTCTACCACACCATCAATAGCCCAAGATCCTTATCTCAAGAGATAATTCCCTCTCTATCGGTGAGGAATAGAGAATCAGTATATGTCATCAAAAACAAGGGATCATCATCAACAATATGTTCTGAGGAACAATTCTAACTGAACAAATGTGCACCTCCTCATAAATTAACTAAGTAACTTTTTTCCTTTGAGACTAACATACTCTAATCCTTCTATCATGAATCTAACTGGGACCAATTGCTTTCCATAATCATTGAAGAACCAAACATCTATAGTAGAGAGAGACCAACATCCGTTGGACTCTTCTGCTCCCAAACACCAATCTCTATATGAGATCCTCTGGGCCTGTGGGTCATGTATAAAATATAGATGGATGTATTAGGTCCTCGTTTGTCCGATGTTGCATAGTGATGAATTCCATCTAATTTCTTTGTCTAGGAGTCATCCTTCTAGGTCGAGGGTCATGTTCCTAGAAGCTTCCTTCTTTTGATAAATCTGAACATGAACAGGATCCATGCGGTCCACCACTTGTTCATCACAAGTCTCATCATCCTTTTCTTGTAGGCCATATCATATGGTCTTTTCCCTATAAGTCAAATACTGTTATATGGTTAGAGACATTGCATAATCAAATTTAACCAATTTATATTTCAATGCAATGGAAATAGTTTACACATGTATGTAGGCATATTAGCTAATGCTTCAACACAACAATCATAAACATGTATCCCAAACACATATGGTAAATATTTAGATGTTTGATATCTCCAATATAACATGCCATCAAGAGTGTGCACTACTCTAAGCATGTAAGAAGGAGATACCATTTAGATTAGCTCCATCATGTGTTAATGGAATGTTGTGCAACTCATATGCATAACAAGTACAACAAGTGCCTACAGTACATCAATAAGTGAACTATAGCAAATTCTCAACAAATTCCTAATAGATATGCATACAATTTGTTATGAAAACAGATAAGACAAAACAGATCTATGTGAGCAATAAATCCAAATACTTATCTTTTATTTTTTTTTGTGGGTGGGATCCCACTGCCTCCTTGTAGGAATCATGAGATTCCTTTGTTCTTCATTTTTCTTGCTAGGATTCCATTGCAGTCTGGATCTTCATATCATAACCTCAACATGGGGAGCACTAGAAGAAGAACCCTATACGATCATCATTCCTTGGATTCGTGCTTCCTTTTATTTGAACTTCAACAATATCTAGCATAGTGGCCATACTTATTGCATTTGAAGCATTGAATATGAGAGATATATTTCTTCTTCTGATCTAGTGGTGGGATTGATCTTCTATCTTTGTTCTTATTGTTATGGAAATTTCATCCCTTTCTATGGATTGAGTTCCATGCAGTTTATTCTGAGTTGCAATTCTCATTTCTTCCTGGATGCAATCTACCCATAATCGATCAAATTTGGGAAACTTGGTTCATCCACTTAGACTTTGAATAAATGGTTCCCAAGAGGGATGGAGACCATTAAGAGTTGTTATAACAAGTTCTATATATTCAAGAGGTTCTCCACTTGTGCTTAGCTTATCTCTTAATTCAAAGATCCTCATGAAGTAAGAAGCAATTGATTCGGATTTTGACATCTTGAGATTTGATATCTGATTCCTCAATGCAAGAGTACGATTGATGACACTATGTTCAAATAGATTATTCAAGGTCTTGAAAATATTCCTAGTTGTCTTCTTCTGAAATATCTGAGGAACCAAATGATATTTTATTGAATCTACCAAGATTCTTCTTTCTTTGGCATCATTCTTTCTCCATTGAGTCTTGTCATCTTTCGCTTATGGTTCTGGAATCTTCTCATTGACGAAATTAAAGAGATCATTTTATTCTAAGACAAGAAGAACTCTAGACTTCCAGGATCTTAAATTTGAATCCCCGTCAGGTCTATCTTTAACCTTCATTCCAATCAACTTGACTGTAATGTTGGCTCAGTCAGAAACCCTAGCAGGAGCTAGATCAAAATTGAAATTGGTACTTTTTCAAAACTGATTCCATAGATAGATGCTCCCTATCAAGGCAAGTTGAGAAGAGGTAAAATCGAGTCAAATCTATGGACATAAGGGATTGATCCAAGAAGTGCTAGTTTTGACCCTGACATAGTATTAGGTCAAAAAATGAAATTTCACCAATTTGGATTTGGCCTCCACATAAACATGCGCCTCCCCTAGGGAGAAATTTATAATGTTCTTTTCAGGGAAAACTGAGGTGGGAATCCTTCAGAATATGAAACCCTAGTTTTCGACAATGGCTTCTTTTAGCACTTCTATGATTCATGTTAGTTTTTATACAATTCTAGCAGTATAATTTAATTGCAGATAATAAAATAGGATCACTAAGAGAATAACCAAGCACAAAAACAATAGACACAATTTTTTTAATACTGGGAAACCCAATAGGGAGAAAACCCAGCAAACTTCATATAGAGATAATTAGTTTAGAGATCAAAGTACATCCAGATATCATGAATAAGAGAGAGAAAGAGAAACTTCTCCAATAGTAGCAACCCCAAGAAATACTTCTTTAACTGCAACAGTGAACTTCTCCTCTCCTTAAGTGAAATAACTTGTGTTCAGTTAGTGTGCAAATGAGAGGATCACATCCTCTATTTATACTAGTCAGTTTGACCTTTTTCCTCCACTGGGATGACTTCTTTGGCTAACAGGGCCGACTTGACATAGAGCAATAGAAAATTACATTTATTAAATATTTTCTTTGGGTAATTCAAACTCAATGTTTAAATTGATTCTTTCAATACCTTTGCATGATCAAATACATCAATATCTTCTCACGAAGGAGGTACAACAATAATATAATAAAGTACATTTAAGTTAGACAAAAGAAGACACTTCAGTTAATTAAGTGTTTCCATGACAACACTTGAGTTATTGCATTACGACACTTAAGTTAGCTTCCTAACTAAGTGGTCATGCTATTGGTTACAAGGAAACCATTGCATGTGATGCACCATTACCCATGCAACCATTCCGTACAAATTTCATGGCAGTGATTCTTGCTTGTTATTAATGTGTTGGGCATATGGCAAGTTGATACAGTTGATCTCTATTCTCTGTTGCTCAATATTCTCTCTTATCTATCACCTAGGGTACTGAAATCAATCTTCTATTTTGTAAAAGACATTCCCTGCTATCTATCATAATTATACTCTAAATATTTGCTGGGGTTTTTCATCCTCATTGTTTTGAGGGTTTTCCCTAGGGTACATCTTTTGTTATGGTTGAATGTTTCATGTGATTGAATGGTTAAGTGATTCAAGTATTCATTATTTTCGCACTTAAAGTTTTAAAGTTCAAATCTCATCATATTTGCTCAAAATTTAACAATATACCGTCATGAGATGTCAATAAAGTTACGAGTAACAGATTCAGCTCCATATTGTGCCAACAATATGATATATTGATGAATGTTGGAATTGATTGCATATATTTCAAATATTTGACCTTTGGTCCAATTTCAAAGCTTTTATGAGATACAACAGTGTTTGAAGCATTCTTTTATTGTTGTTTCCATGAATATATTGTTTCCTGAAATTTCATAAATAAGCTCATGATTTTCAATACATTTTGTTTACAAACTACTAAATTCTTTAATTCAAAGCTCAGTACGTTTATGCTTTCATTAGGTTCAAAGAGATTCATCCTATGGGCACCTGTTATGCCTGCCTATTTTTGCCTCCATTTACTAAATCTCACCCTCACTATCAGCCAAAGTACTGTTACACTATGCAAAATTCCTCTACAATCATTTTAAACCACCAGAATTGTTCATAAATATTTACTTACAAGCAAATTTCAAGAAATATCATTTTTACATAAAAGTCTAGAGAGATTCAGCTTGAAAATCTATAAAAATTGAGTTATGTCATGCCCTGACGCGCACTACCTTTAGTCTAGTAAATATAAGGGAACTAACAAAATGAATGATAACAAATGGAGATGATAAATGATGGGACACTGGAGACAATCTCCTTGAGGGATGGTGGATGGTGGAAAAATAATGTAACTTTTGAAGTATGGATGAAGCGGTGGGCTCATGAGTGTGTAACATGAAACATCAAAATTCCATAAAGGCCATAAGTTTGGGAATCCATACTAAAAAAAATGTCAACACAAACCATTTCTTCCTTCATTGTTGAAAAACATTGAAATTCACACCGAAATGTAATATTGGGTTAAAGAATTATATAACCTTTTACATATTTAGAATATCCAACAAACAATCACTTCTCACTCTTAGGATGTAATGTTTTGCTTTTATCATCAATAATGTGATCCCATGCTTCACAATAGCCAAACAAAAAAAAGTGGATTACATCTAGTTAATTTTTTTCTACAGGAAGTGATAAAATTTTATTAAAAAGGCTGTGGGAAACCCCTTACAGTAGAAAGTACAAAAAGAGGGCTATAGGAAAAATACAACCAAAACCCTCTCAGTGGGGAGATCGGAAATAAACTACGTTTAAGACCTTAGTTCTTATCATTTTGGACAGATATTTCCCATTTGACCCGTATGGACACAGACCAACTGAATATACTCTAACAAACAGAAAAACCATGAAACTACATTTGAAATACATAGGACACTTAATTATAAAATTGAGCCCACTTTACAATTTGAATGCAAGAATATGCATATTTGGTGTTGAATTGATTAAAATATTTGAAAAAATGAAGAATCCTTGCACCACACTCCCCTCCATGCACAACACTTGGGCTTGAATATTAGCCACTTATGCTTCCAAGACTGCTACTTTTAGGTTCATCTCAACATTTATTTCTTGAAACATCTCAATTTCCATTTCCATAGGGTTTTTTCTTTGCCTCGTTACATCTACCTCCCACGCTTGAGTGGAGCCTTCATTTTCCCTCCTCGAATCTGCTTCCTGAGCATACAATTAGAGGTAACTTTCCATATGACATAGAGAATGAGATAAATGATGCTAATTAGCTTCCAAGTGGCATAACTCATGGAACCAGCAACAATCTTCCTCCCCTCTCCCTCAACACTAAGCCATGATGAGCATGATAAAAGGTTTCAGATAACCAACAAAGGGGCATAGGGATGTTCTAAGCATGGAGTCCTACTCGTGCAATCGATCCCGCATAGCAACAACCATATTTCCCATATAGATACCACCTCTAACCCATTTCATAATGTAGTTCGATCATTTTTTCGTAATTAACACACAGGTGAACACACAGGTGCAATCCTTTGTGATAATAATTCAAAGTGGAGTGATAGGGGATATTTCCCTTCGGGCATGAGAGAAGGAGGGGTGTACAATCCATGTACGCTCAGAGTTAAAACCTCCTCTCACATGGATGAGACATGGATCCCATGCCACGTGTTTCCCATCAACCTACCACCTAAATCATGTTTGTCATGGGATCCTATGCATGTATCATTGCCCATTTCATTAAACTTGTTCATCATGCTAGGGGTTATGGTATTAGGGCACAAGATTCCTCCTCCCCATCCAAGATCATAACACCTTCATCAATGGCTGAGGATCGATTAGCATCCCTATCAGCTTCTTCATTTATCCCTTGAGGGATATGCCAACAATGAATTTATCCATCCAATCTATGAGACCCTTTATTCACATGGGAATACATTGAAGAGTTATATCTTTATGGTGAGTGCTTGTACAAACATATATTATGATAAGATGGGAATCACACAGGATGTTGGTCGAATGAATACCCATTTGTTGAATTATTTTGCATCCTTGATAAAGAGCTAAGGCCTTTATGTGATTGTTTTTTTTTAATGTCTAATCCTCAAGAAAATGTTTGAATCATCTTTCCCTCTGGGATATAAATTGTAATCCCTGGCTAGGCATGTGTACCCTTGGTAACTCATCGGTAAAGTCCAGATGTATACCTAGGTGATAGGGGGGAACCCCTGATAACTCATCGGTAAAGTCCAAATGTAGACCTAGGTGATAGGGGGCCATGCAATATTCCCTATTTAAAACTTTGAGGAGGGTTGGTGATTAATCCAAGTCAATTTTAATAAAGGTGGATTGTTAGGTTAACCTTGACTCAGTAAATGAGCCATTGAGCTAATATTGGTTTAGCTCAAAGTAGGTGGTTTTTGGGCCCATAGTATTTGATAGCTAATGGTATTGGACCAAGGTATTTCATTTAATGAAGCCTATAAAATGGCTTGGCATAATCCATTGTAAAGTGTCCTAGAGGTGAGCAAGTGAGCTCACTTGGCCTGGGTTGGACGGTTTTGTCCAATGGTAATGAAGATCTTCATTGATGTCGGTTTTTCCCTTCATGAGGTTTTCCAAGGTAAATGATGTATTCATTGTTGCTATGATTATTCTGATTATTATTGTGCTTGCTTATTATATGCACTTTTATGTGTTTATTAATTCCCAAAAATTGGTATAATATCGCTTGGTAGACTCTTGGGTAATCTTAGTATAGTGTCATATAAATGAATAAATGACCAGAGCAAAAGGGGGGTCTGGGGGGGTGTTTCACCTTCCTGGACTGAAGGTTTGCAAGGGTTCAGGGAAAGGATCCCTTGAGATTTATTTTTATTTATTGGACTATTTTTTTGGTTTGTAATACAACGTTTAGGGTGTGAGGTCGATGATTTCCATGACACGTTCACGAGAGGCTATGGAAGAAGAGATTGAGGTAGTGTAGGTAGTTTTTTGGAGAGATGTTGGTGGCGCATAGAGTTTCACAAGCCTATGAGAGGTAGCATCAACTAGAAAGTTGAGGTAGAATATTCTCTACAAATGTGTATGGCAAGTTGGACTGGATTTGAAGATAAAGAACATAACCACCACAAAATTGGAATTATATTTGTGTCTGATCCCTTTGCTTGGTTCCAGTCATGTTCCATCTATCATCGGTTTCTCAATGGGAGCAAATTATTCAACATCTACTTTGAAAATAAGTTGGAGTTCATAATCGTGGGGATCATAAGAATATGCCCACAAGGATTTTCCCAAACCGGACAAATGGCTTATGGAGAAGCTGAGCAATTTCTTGATCTATGGAGGTACAAAATGAAACGATGGATCATGGATTTATGAACCATGTTAAATGGAAATGATAGAGAAAATAATATCCATTGTGAGGCATCAAGATATCACATTGATAGAAACAGTGGCCACATGAATTTTGTAGTTCTTTGACATGAGACAGAAACCCTTCATTAGATTAGGGGTCAAATTTGGCATAGCATCTAGGATCTCCTCTATCGTTTGTTTGTAATTTACATCTATATAAGATTTTTGGGAGTTGAGAAAATCCTCCTCTTTAATGTTTGTTTTACCATCTAGATTTATGGGGTAAATATATGTGTTTATGGTGTATAATTATATGAGCTTTCTGCATTATTAAAAATATGCCAAGATAGGAAAAACATTGTTGATGTAACTTCATTAATGCTCAGTGAGACATGAAGGAGGACAACAAGTGGTACCATTGAAAATGTGTGTATTAAGACATAGATTAGTCATCAAGGTACAACTACACAGAGGAGGAAGATTGTATTGTACAAGATTTCCTAATTATAATTTTGTGTGATTTGAACAAGATTGTAGTTCGGAAAATGCACTAGATTACAAAAGATTATATCCCTATTCATGAGGTAAAACAGAAATTCATAAATGGTGTAGAATATTTAAGGGATTTGTGCCATTTACTATTCAAAGGCTAAATTATAGTCTGAGAAGAAAAATATAACCACACTCAACAAATTCACAGGGAATACATTTTGTTTAAAACAGTCAATACTTTTGTGAGACTCGAAATCCTCCCATTGTAGAGGTGTGATACGAATCTATCCTTGAAAAAATTGATGTAGCCAAGGATGCAACTCAAAATTCTCTTTAGAGTATATGGCTAATACTGGGATTATTTATTTCATCAATGTATTAGACATAGGACTCTTCACTTATACTTTCCCGAATCCTTTTATTCATACCTTGAATAAGTTCATAGAAGCCTTTGGAAATGGCTAATGCAAGTGACTGTGTCGTTTTATCAATGGAAATCTATGGATAATTCAAAGGGAGGTGTAACATATGTGCTCCCTACTCCACACAAAGACTTAAGAAAACACTAACATTAACTTATGCAAAAATTATATGGAGTTTTGGGTATGTGTAGATTTGATTGTGTGAAGGAATTTTTTACCTTCATACTTCACAACAAATCTAAAGCTTGCACATTGTGTTGATTTATTTGCAATGAAAAATGCAAACCTTTAGCAATATAGAGAAAAAAAATTCAAATGGCATAGGAGATCATCTCTCCATACTCTACATTCCATGTGAGGCACCATAAGCTTGCATGGCTTAGAGAAAACATACCTCTACCTTATACAACATAGTAAATTGAAAATTTTAAGAGAATATTTAAGCCCACCTAACCATGGGGGAATGTACAAATAAATAAAAGGGTGCCATATTCCACCCACAAAGTTTCCCTTTCCCTTCCATAGCCACATTGGAAGAGAATAGTTACTTACTGGGGAAACTATTTCTTAGGTCATTTTGGCATTTAGGGAGTGGGTAGACCAGTGTATAAGCTCACTATGAAAACAACTAATCCATAACTGATATTTGGGAATCCTTTGATATTTTTATTATAGGAAGAAAATAAAATTTGAGGAGATCAACATATAAATGGTTGCATGGTGAAGAGTCAGGGTTCAATTCAAGGGGACTTAGTAGCTTAGAGAATAAATATATTTGAACTTCCATTTGTAGAGAGGGAGTCAATATTTCCACTCACGTAAAATTATCTCAACCACTCAAGAAGAGTAGCAAAAGAGTTGTGTTGAATCATGCTAGTTAGATATTCTAGAATCATTGAAATTTAGTTTGATAAGGAATTTAAGGCCAATTTGGGGAGTTTCCCGAGTTGCAACAACAAAGAAAAAGCCAATATTTCAATTGACAATTAAGGAGGTTCAATATTCAACATGTAACGAGGAGAATTGTACCATATTTTAAACAATATTGGCAATGTTGAAATTCAATGGCTAAAGGAGAAGGACATAATTGTTTTTTATTTACAATAAGATATCACCTAAAGGTTGAATACTGAGGTCCTCCCTTCAAATAACAGGAAGCAACTGCTATTTTTTCTTGGATCATAAGCAAAGAGGCAAGAAAATTTAGAGGCACACTAATCCAAGCATAGCTGAGTTGTTGGAACAAGGGCATGAAGCCTTGACAGTAGATTTAAGGTAGTTACATATTCTAAATCTTTGAGTCATTTCCATATGAGAAGGGCTCTAGTTTATGTTTTGTAATATGCATCTCTCTAATATTTCTAGTGGATGAGCAAAACCTCCTCTTCAATATTGGTTTGTATTAATTGGGTTTCCAAGTATATATACATTATGCGATCTATCATTTTATGAATTTTATGAGCTACATTTCTTATTTCAATACATGGTAAAATATGAAATTAGATCCAAGAGGTGAAGCAACAAACTAGGGATATGTGCATTACCATTATTCTACATATTGGTAAGTCCAAAACCTGCGACATAGTGACAAAGAAGGATCTGCGGGATTTGTTTAGGTTATCAAACCCTAGGCAGCCCTGATTTGGGTGATGGATTACACTTCTGACCCATGCCCAAAAGAGCGTAGGAGACATCTTGATGCATCCTCTAGGGCATTGGTGGATGCAACGCCACCTCCTTCCACCTATGCAAATGCATCCAAGGATGGCTTTGTCAAACGGGATGATGCCCCGAAAATTTAGATCATGTTGGTTGCTTCTAGGATGAAATCCTTGGCTTTGAGTGACAGAGGTCTGAATGGCCATTTTACTGGTATCTGGCCATCACCAAAGTCTATGGATTTTTGGGTAAAAAAAAATGGATTCCCTTTATCACTAGGGGCCTGCAACATTGTTTCTATGGGAAGGGTTATTTCACCTTTTTGTTTGAAAATAAAGTCGATAAAGACCTCATTTTCAGAAGTGGGCCTTGTTTCATGGATCCTACAGGACTTTACCTAAACAGATGGAGTTCATCTTTTGACCCATATAAGGATGTGCCTTCTGCAGTCCCTGTCTGGGTTTGTCTCCCTCATATCCCCCTGCACTGCTAGAATGATGAATATCTCCAGGAAATCGGTAACTCCCTTGGAAAATATATTGATAAAACTAAACCTAAAGGACCTCTTTTCTCCTGTGCAAGGATTTGTGTGGAGATTTATTTGGAGAAGGGTCTACCAGAAATAATAAGTCTCTGTATGGACGAATGGGAGCATGATCAAAAGGTTGATTATGAATAGTTTCCATTCAAATGTAAGAAGTGTCACGAATAAAGACCCTTTGTTAAAAACTACCCAAAAGTAGCACAAGAAAATACAGAGAAAAATCAAGATGAGGGTTGGAAACAAGCGAAAAAAGGTAGGAAAATGCTCAATCCAAACTTAGAGACAAAGGAAACTCAGCCGCAGAGAATCATAGCACCACCTAAGGTAGAAAAAGGAGCCACAACAAGCAATCCATTCACTGCTTTGAATGTTGAGGAAGGAGAAATCATCATGGATGAAGACCCAGCTGCTGAGGAGGGATCAGAGCCTCAGGATACAGTAAAGATCAACAATATTACAGACTTTGATCTTGGAGAGGAAAATTCAAACCTTGCGTTTGAGTCACATTCTCCAGGAGGATCCTGGGTTGAAAAGGTGAAAAATGGTAAAGTCGCGGCAGTTTATTTATCCCCAGACTCTTCCTCCAAAGGAACGTAGGAGGAATCAGCCCCACGCTCAAATACCAGAGGAAGGAAAACGCAGAGGTATCTCCAGGAACAGGAGGCAGATATAGAGATGGAATTAGGAAGACAATGGAGTATAGAAGAAACAAATCTCCTACAAAACAAAAAAAAATTAGGGAAAGCAGATGGAAGGCCTAAAGCAGGGTCTCAATCAACCAAGAAGTAATGAAAATTGTCTCTTGGAATTGTAGGGATATAGGGGGAGAAATAAAAGTGGAAGCAGTAAAAGAAATAATCAAATCAAAACATCCCGACATCCTGCTTGTTCAAGAGACAAAAATGACTGATGTGGAGGTCTTATCTCTTTCATAGCATTTTTGGAAAAACAGTCATGGGAATTCTATGAGCTCTAGAGGTGCTTCAGGAGGATTAGGAACTATTTTTTCAAGTAAGTATGATGTCAAAAATGTTAAAAAAAATAGCATTGGACTCTCAGAGTTTCATGAAAAAGATAATCAAAATAGTCTTTATGTTTTCATTGTTTATGGACCTACTCACTATAGAGATAAGTAATAGTTTTGGGAAGATCTTTCTTCACTAAAAGATGAACCGAGAGGGAATGATCTAATAGTCGTTGGAGATTTAAATACAATGAAATCTCAGGTTGAGAAATGAGGCGGCTCCAGGGTAAGGGACCCCTTCTGAGAATGCTTGGAGGAATTGATTTTAGAAATGGACCTCCTTGACTAGACATTAAAAAATGGGAAATTCACCTGGAGTAATAAAAGGATTGGAATCGGTCATATAGTGTCCAGGCTTGATAGATTCTTGATAAGTTCATCGTTTTTGAAAAAACACCTCCTTCCAGCTTCTTACGCCCTGCCTTCCGCAGCCTCAGATCATAAGCTGATTTCTTTAATACTCTCCTCACCTGCAAACCTTAGACCTATTCCATTTCGATTCAACCACTCTTGGCTTCAAGATGATAAGGTTTTGGACATTATAAAAAATGGGTGGAAAGAGGCAGGTTTGAGCTCCCCTAGTTATATTTGGGAAACAAAATTAAGAAAGGTGAAAAATGATCTGAAAGATTGGGCGAAAATGGAGTATAAAATCCCGCACTTAATAAATTCTCAACTACAAGCTGACCTAGCAGCGCTGCAATTCAACATGGAGAATAATGAAATCACTGCTGGGCTCATCTGTCGGGAAAAATATCTAAACAAAAAAATCCTTAGCGAATCAAGACGAGAGGAAGAGGAATGGAGAATCAAATCCAGGCAAATTTGGTTAAAAGGAGGGGATAGTAACACATAATATTTTCATAAACAAACTAAGGAAAGACTCAGTTTTAACATGATCAAGGAGTTAAAAGACAAAGATGGAGTTAGAATTATGGAGCAAGAGGAAATAAAAAATCATAATTTTCAACACTTTCAAGGCCTCTACTTGGACAAAGATGAGACCGACCCCTTAGCTCAAGAATATATCCTCTCGGGCATTCTGAGTCTCATATCGGATATTGAGAACTGGGAATTATAAATCCTATCCTTGAATACGAGATCAAGGAAGCAATTGGTACTTACAAACTGACAAGGCACTTGGCCCCGATGGTTTCACCATAAATTTTTACAGAGCAGCATGGGATATCATCAAGATAGATCTGAAAAAAATGCTAAACTGGACGAGGAAGAAGGATAAGATTGGGAGGGCTACCAACTCCTCCTTCCTCGCACTGATCCCTAAGGAAAAAATCCCCATGTCAATTGATCGCTTCAGACCAATTTCATTGTGTAATACTTCTTAAAAAATTCTCTCAAAATTTTTGGCAACCAGAATGAGGAAAGTAATGAGAAAGCTAATCTCAGACTCACAAGAAGGCTTCATTGCTGGGCGGAAAATTCTTGACAATATCATCATTGTCCAGGAAGCTATTCATTCCAGCTTGGAAAGAGGACAGCAAGGTATGGCTATAAAACTCGATATGGTTAATTCTTTTGACAGGGTAATCACTCCTTTCTTTCTGAAGTTATGTCAAAGTTTGGTTTCTCTAATAGTTTTGTAAGATGGATCAAGGCCTGCATCAGCAACCCCTGGATTGCTCCCATGGTAAATGGCAGGACAACAAATTCTTTCAAGTTTCCAGGGGCATTCGACAAGGATGTCCATTGTCTCCTTTTCTACATTTGCTAGTAGTTGATACTGTGAGCAGAAAACTCCAGTATTTCCAAGACAATGGGGGATTAAAAGGATTTAAAATAACCAGAGGTGTCAAACCTGCAAACCATGCGCAATTTGCAGATGACCCCATCTTGCTAGGGGTTGCATCCACGATAATAGCAAAAATATTCAAGAATTCTCTCTCCATTTTTCTAAATGCCTCGGACGGCAAGGTAAATGCTTCAAAATCTAAAATATATGGGTGGAATTGTCCTCCAAGTACCATGGCAAGGATTTCAAGAATTCTTGAATTTGAAGGAATTACAGACTGGAACTCCTTCAGATATTTGGGTATACCCATCTTCAAAGGGAAAAATAAAAAGGTGGACTAGCAAGAATTAATATAAAAAATTAAAAAAAAAATCAATACTTGGGGATCTAGGTGGCTCAAGCCCGCTGGAAAGCTCGTGTTACTCAAGTCCATTCTCTCTGCTTTACCGATTTATGTTTGTTCAATTTCTCTTGCCCCAAAATATATCATTCAGGAAATTGACAGAGAATTACGAAACTTTCTTTGGAAAGGTGGAAAATCCTCTAATACTAAAAAATTTCATCTAATTGATTGGGATATGGTCTGTTGCCCAAAAATCAATGGTGGAGCAGGTGTCAGAAATCCTTTAGCTATGAATTTAGCTCTAGGTGCAAAAATTCTTTGGAGTATAACCTCTGGGGAGAATGTCTGGTGGAAGAAGATCCTTCAGAAGAAATATATGATAGACCCTAGAAAAAGATGTGTCGAAGCAATGGATATGACCAAGAATGGGACTCCTATATGGGACCGATGCAAAAAGACATCCTTCATTATTCAAGGAAACATTCACTAGATTACAGGAAATGATAAATGGATCAAAATTTGGCAGGATAGGCTTGGATCCAGCTCTCCGACTAAATTTTGTCAAGAATTAAGGGATCTAAAAGATTGGTTAGATCTCAAGAATATCAATACTCTTTTTGACATTTCCATATGGACCACTAGTAGTAGATGGGCCAAATGGAAGAAATTGGAGCTCCCAGAGCAGCTCCAGGTAGACTACATAGCACTCCTATCCATGTTAAACATAAATGCTCCAATTCATAGGCACATCAAAGACAGTAGGGGATGGGGGAAGAATGGGTTCTACATGGTGAAGGAACGTTATAACCTTGTTTTCAACAACAAGAACAAAAACAATAAAGATGTAAATTGGAACAAGATTTGGTGTAATGACGGTCTTCCAAAAATTAATGTCTTTTTTTGAATTCTTGCTCACCGAAAATGTTGACAGCCGAGAACCTGAGAAAACGTGGTATCGAAGGGCCACTCATATGCATATTGTGTAAGGAGGCACAAGAATCATTGGACCATATTTTCCTTGAATGCAATTTCTCTCAGGAGGTATGGAGCAAGGCTTTTCAAGGTCTAAATGTAAATATAATACTGCCTATGAACTGGAACGACCTTTTTAGCTGTTGGAAAGATTATTTTATTGGCTCTTTAAATCAAAAGCTAGACCTTTCCAGGGTGTGGGAAGCTCTTCCTAGATTTATATGCTGGAAAATATGGAATTCAAGAAATAAATAAATTTTTGAAGGAAATATCTCTAGTCCAAGAAAGGTAGCAGAATTGGCAAAGCCTATCTGAACTGAGGCCTTATATTCAATAGGAATGGAAAATATTCATAAGGAACATCTGACAATTGAAGAAAGAGAATGGATGGAAGACTTCCTTTTACCACCTCCCTCCCTATTATGGATAAAGCCCCCTAAAATCAGAGCAGTGGAAACTCAGGATGAGCAGTGAAGGTTTTCAGACTTGGCGGACAAAGGTAGGATGCAGTTCTCTATACTTTGACGGGACCTCGAAAGGAAATCTGGGGCTCGCAGGTGCCAGGGGGGGGGGGTTATATATGACACCATGGGGAACAAACAAAGAGACTTCTCCTTGAGCATTGGGAAAAAAACCAATAATAACACCGAATGGCTTGCCTTAATTAAAGGGCTCGAACTTGCTAGAGAATTGAGAATCAAGGAAATCACAGTGATTGGAGAATCATTAATTGTCATTAGAGAAGCAAGAACTTTGGAAATAAACTAGAAGAATCCCACTTCAAAAATACAACATATTTTAATGTGTCTAGCAAAAGAGTTCAAGAAAATCAATTTCTTCCACGTCCTGAGAACCCAAAACCAACAGGCGGATAACATGGCAAACAAGGGAGTTGGCTTGTGCTTTGGAACTCTGGAATGTGACAATGCTCCAAGAGAAGAGAATTGGATACACTAAGTTTTATTTTTTGGATCAAGAATGGTTGATTCATTATATTTTTTGAGACCCCTTTGGCCTCAAAAGGCCGAGTATAGATATATTACCCTCATAAACAAAATGACAGTTCATAGGAATGCAACCCATCCCACTCATTCGCACCTACATGATCTACCTTCGATTCACTATCACTTCAGTATTAATTTCCCTCGGTTCATGCCATGATGCAGCCAGATGGACCAAATGCATGAAGCTGAGGAGAGGCATCGACAGCAAGATACCTACATATTTGAAAGTGGGAATGTTATCCTCATTTGTATGTTTGCAGGCAGGTGCTAGAATATTAGCAAGAAGAGCTTTGGTTTAACCATGGAGCACATTGTTACATGTTGATGTATATGTAACTTCGGAATTTATTTCATATATATATTTATTGTACTCCTATAGAGATGTCTTATTCCTCTATACGGAAGTGTTTGTATTCCTATAGAGATATTATTATTCCTCTATACGGAAGTGTCGTAACTGATACTTGATGGGTTATTAGACCACCTTGTTGGGGTCGGCCCTGTATAAGCCATGTGGGTTGAAGGGTTATTAGACCACCCTATTGGGGGTTGGTCATGTGGGTCAAAGGGTTATTAGACCACCCTATTGGGTGTCGACCCAATCAGCATTGTGTTATGTGGTTAAGTTGAGGCCGACCTAGTAAAGGTTATTAGGCAAGTCAAGTCAAGTATAAATAGAGTGCGGGAGGCACTCTATTTCATCATTCTATTCTCTCACACACTCTTTGGAGAGTGGTGCACTTGTGGAGGAGGAGAAGCTGCTGCTAGGAGATGTCTATCTCTTATGCTTGGGTTGTATCATTGCTCTATCTATCTCTGAGGAAGTTATTGGGGTTTTTCACCTTTATGGTTTTCCCCAAGTAAACTCTGTGTCTCTTGTGTGCTTGCATTATCGTGTCCATGATTAATATGCTGTAGATATGCTGTACATGTTGTTCTCTTAGTTAAGATCCTAGATCAGATTGAAGTAAATTCTAAAAAAATAACATGGTATCAGAGCTAGCCTGAAAGAAGTCATGGTATGGCATGTATGACACTTGTTGCACTTGCGATGCTTGGGATTGATATAGAAAAAACCAGTCATCATAGCACTTTCGCTATAAATCCATTTTGGCGAATTTTTCGGATCTGAAACTTCTACAGGTCAAAGATAAGATTCCGATGTACCTTGTGTCCAAAGGAAAGCCTCTAATTCATTGTACTTTGTGTTTTATGATCTGTACAATCTAAAGTTTCTGCCTCTTCCAAATCTGAGTCATAAACAGGTGACCTAGGAAAAAAGGTCATAACTTGGGCTAGAAAGCTCCAAATGAAATTTCGTAAAAAGTGACAGGTTTTTCATGGAATTTACTTTCTCAGTAACTTTTTAAGAGGCTAAAACTGAACCAGTGACACGTGGCATGCCGTACAAGTTCTCTCTCATGTTTTATCCCATAAACATGCCACGTTGCAACACTTGGAATAACTCTCTCTTAGAGAATCCAATTGAGGTCAGAACTGTGGGGTTGGAAAGATGATAGGTCGGGCTACCACAGGTATAAGTTTTAGACCCTGTGGATTGGAAAGTTCGGAGTTAAACTAGAATCATTCAGGTACATATTTCTGTCAAAACAAAATTATTTTTGAGCACCTTCATTCATGGCTTCGGGAATTTAGGGTTTCGGAGAAAGATGGAATTTTTGTAATCAAAGACCCTGGCTAAATGCTACTCATCAAAATCGAAATTTAGAGACCAAGATCAGAATTTTTGGTTGGGCAGAAGGCCGGGCTTGATTAGACCCTAGTTCGGGACTTTGATCGGAAAAGTGGAAAATTAGGGCTTTTGCAAAAATGTGAATTTTTGAAATCTGTGACCACGACTGGAAGCTCCTCAGAAAAATAAAATCTTAGAGCTTTGGATCAAACCTTTTGATTGGGCAAAAGGGTGGGCTTTATCAAACCCTCATTCGGGGTCATGTCCATTGAATCCAGAAGTTTCAAAGGCAAATTTGAGGGGTGAAACTTTACAGTTTTCAAATTCTTAGTATACCAGGTTGATCAGCTCATCAAGGCGCATCTTTCTATCCTTTGAGTAGTTTGAAATTCAAAGTTTGAATTTTTAGGGTTTCCCTGACAAACCCTAATCTAGATCCAAATCCAGTTCCTGCAAATCAAGTGAATTGGGTTAATCCTAGAAGAGAATGGATTGGTCACCTGCATAAGTGAAGAAGTTCCTGTTTCAGAGGGAGATGAGGCTAAGGCCTTACATAAGACGATTACAAGCAATCTCGATAGGTATGACTTCTCTAGGTATGTTTCGAGATTTGTTCATGATTAAGTTTATGGTATATTTGTCTTCATATTATTACGGTTAGTACAATCTTGATTAAATTTAGACTTGTCGTATCACCTTAATAAAATTATGAATGCATGATAGAAGATATTCATTGATTAGGGTGTTGACACTTATGATTGTACTAACGCATTATGGTGTTGTATGAGGTTTATGTTGTCCGCTAACATGAAAGGTACACCAAGAAAGACAAATCATGTTCTAGTTCAAGAACATATGATCATGGTGACATGAAGACAAAGATTCATCCATTGTCATGGATCACATAGAATATCTATTTATGAGGTATGTATAACTTGGTTCTATAATGGTTAACTTACGAGATATGCAAGTTACTAGCACAAGTCATTGAAGAGAACAAGAAGACATCATGTGGGTATGTTAGACATAACTAGATAACATACTAATCCAGGTATGTTTTTCCTATATCAAGTTAGAATCCTACCTTGTGATAGGATATCTTATATAAGTATACATGGCATGATTGATAATGATTATTCATAGGTTTGAATAATCATGGGTGTATGCATATTATGCTTCTTACCTTAATTGATGATATGACTAACTAGAAGAGTCATGAAAGTATAGGTTTGAGTAATCATTGGTTTAGGCATATTATGTTTCTTACTTTAATTTATGATATGACTAACCATAAGAGTCCTTGAATACTAATGCTTATTATTTCTGTTTGAAATGATCATGACTATACATGCTTAAGATTATTGTGTTTTGATAGTATTGAGAATATACTAATAAATGTATGATTATGTATGAGATCTCGAGGATATCACAATAATGATACTTGTAAGCATGCATAGTGATTGAGGATGGATATAAGTTCAAGGACAGGTAATCCAGGAAGCAAAGATCAAGAGGGAGCACACTCCAGTAGTTTCTGCAAGGATGCAGATATTCAGAGGGAGTCCACCCAACAACCAAACAAAGATAAGTATTTGAATTATCATTTCTTGCATAGTTGATTGTTTAAATAATACCGTTCAATGATGTATATACTAATGTTCCTAGAATTAGGCTGTGTATTTTGGCATATTAGAATAATTGCATTAATGAACAACATACTACTAATATGCATATAATGGGTAAGTGGCCTATGGCAATGTACAACATTCCATTGCTACTTATCTAGAATGAAATATCTTTGCTGACATGTTGGGAGTTGTGCACACTCTTAACAATGTTCTGGTAGAGATTGGAAGGCATCTAGAATGTTACGGGATATGGATAAATGTTGTATTGAAGCATTGGCTAAAATAATTGCATGACTGTATGACATATATTCTTATGTGTAAGATTTTGTTATGAAACTATGAGATGTTTCTAATCATGCAATTTAACTTGTTTTGTAGGAAAGATCATATACCATCACCTACAAAAGAAGGACTACAACATTTGTTCCAGCAACAAAGTTATCTATTGAAGATATTGAAGTTCCCAGGATTCGGGAATAATGCCATGATTGAGTAGTACCATTCGATCATGAAGAATGATATTTGGGATGCAGTCCCAAGACCTGAAGGGAAGTCTGTTGTGACTTCCAAATGAATCTATAAGATCAAGCATGCTGCAAGTGGCATCATAGAGACTTTTCTCCTGTAGCCAGATCCACTTCCATCAGATCAGTACTTGCTCTGGCTGCAGTGATGAAATGGAAGATACACCAGATGGATGTCAAGATAGCTTTCTGGAATGGTGTAGTTGAAGAGGAAGTGTATGTGGAGCAGCCACTCGGGTTTGAGACACATGATCGAGAGTCACATGTGTGCAAACTGAAGAAATCCCTGTATGGTTTGAAACAGGAAACCAGGACCTGGTATGGCAGGATAGATGGCTTTCTATCCAGTTTGGGCTTTACCAAGAGTAAAGCAGATTCCAACCTTTACTATGAGGTTGAGGTAGGCAATCCAGTGATACTACTTTTGTATGTGGATGACCTGTTTGTTACAGGTGAGGATAGATTGATTGCTGACACGCAGCGGAAGCTTGCTGTCGAGTTCGAGATGAAGAACTTGGAGATTATGCAATATTTTCTAGGCATGGAGGTGTGGTAGAGTACAAATGGAATCTTCCTTGGAAAAGGGAAGTATGCAGTGGAGATCCTGAAGAGGTTCGGGATGATGGACTGCAAGGCCATGGCCACACCTATGGCATCGAACCTGAAGCTTCTGTGTGATGCTTCATCTAATCTAGTTTATGTCACAGTGTATCATCAGATGATTAGGTCCTTGAGGTACCTGACGAACATGAGACCAGATATTTGCTTTGTGGTGAACAAATTGAGCCAGTTCCTGACGGATCCCAGAGGTGTTCATCTGGTTGCTGTAAAGCATATTCTGAAGTACCTAAAGGGTACAATTGATTATGGGCTCATGTATGATGCGAATCAAAAGTTTAACCTGCAGGGTTATGTTGATTCGGACTGGGAAGCAGTGTTGCAGATAGGAAGAGCACATCTGGGTGTTGCTTTAGTATGGGATCGGGTGTGATCTCTTGGTTTAGCAAGAAGCAATCCTTCGTAGCACTGAGTACAGCTGAAGCAGAGTATGTTGCAGCTTGTTCAGTTAGTTGTGAGGCAGTATGGCTAAGGAAGCTACTGTCTGAGTTATTTGATCTTCTATTGGATGCTACTGGCATCTATTGTGACAACCAGAGTTGTGTGAAGCTATTTGAGAACCCAGTGTTCCATGACAAGTCGAAGCACATTGAGATCAAATATCACTATATCAGGGATATGGTGCAAAGAGAAGCAGTGAAGCTCCTATATATTGCGACGGATGAGCAGATTGTAGATGTGTTGACAAAACCACTAGCCAAAGTGAAGTTTGACTACTTCAGAGAGAGGCTTGGTGTTCTTCAGATCGACGACACTTTGAGGAAGAAGTGATGGACACATTTGCAAGAACCATTACAATCATGGTGAGAGGAGGATCCTTCCCATGGCTGTGGATGTAAGCACTGGATGATGAGCATCAGGACGATGCTCCAGTTACCACTTTGTCAATGCATCATGTTGGATACATTGTATGATCAGGTGGATTATGTATCCGTGTATGTATCAGATGGATACATTATATGATCAGGTGGATCATGTATGATGATATGTATTAGGTAGATACTTGGTATGCATTAGGTGGATGCATTGTATGATCAGGATGATCATGCATAACAAGCTTCGGGATGTTTCTCCAGATGACATGCATCAGGATGATGCAATGATGATGATCAGGATGATCATATGTGACGACATGTATCAGGTGGATACATTACATAATCAGTTGGATTATGTGTGATGAGTTCCGAAGACACAGATGCACATGATTTTTTCGGACATGGTTGTAGATGTGTTCTCTCATGGTCGCGATGTAATTGCTGGGATTTTTCGACATGGTGGAATATATGTTCTCCCATGGTCGTGATGACGATGATCCAGAGAAGAAGACTTGTGCTAGCATATTTGTGTCAAGAAATACCTTCCTATTTAAGAGGGAGTGTTGATGTATATGTAACTTCGGAATGTATTTCATATATATATTTATTGTTGTTAAATTTTGAGCATTAATTCACAATACTCTAGGATCTTTACTGAGAGAATAACATGTACAGTATATCAATGCATAACAATCATAACAAGCATGACAAGCATCATAAGAATCAAAAGCATGAGAGATAAGAGACACAGAGTTTCCGTGGGGAAAACCCTAAGGTGAACAACCCCACAACTTCCTCAGAGATAGAGAGAGCAATGGATCAACCAAAGTACAACCAAAATACACAGAGATAGTCTCCTAGTAGCAGATGATCCTCTTCCTCACTAGTGCGCCATTTTCTGAGTGAGAAAAGTGTGAGTTTTCGAGTGATCAAAATAGAGATCTCCCGATCTCTATTTATACTTGTTTGTTTTCCCAATGACCTTATAGGGCCGACTTGTCTAGCTAGGTACATCCACAATATAATATATATTTCAGGGCCGACCCCACACATGGTGGTCTAATAACCCATAGGCAAGTACACACACTTGCGACACTTGTCAATACACATGGCGACACTTCCTTATAGAGGAATAACACATCTCTTATAAGGGTACAATAAATATATATGAAATACACAGATGAAATACATTCCGAAGTTACATATACATCAACACTCCCCCTTAACTAAGAAGGTACTTCTCGACACAGATCTGCTAGTACAAGTATTCTTCTCAGGATCATCATCATTGATGCATCATCATCATCATCGTCACTGCTGCTACTATCTCAACCAATCTTTGACTCTACTTGTCATAGGAAGTTCTACAGAGCCAGTCCTTTTTCATACTGGATGTAGGCCCACGACCTGTAGGTCTTCATCATCACTGACCATACTGTGGAATCCTCAGGACTTATTACGTGCATCACAAAACCTTAAAAGAGTCTCTTGACTAGCAAGAACCTTAAAGAGCATCTGAGGCCTTTTTCATCCTATCCAGATCTCCAGGACTTATTACATGTGACTGTCACAAAACCTTAAAAGAGTGTCCCAGGAATGTTTATGTGCATAGCACAACTGGAAAGAACTCTAAAGAGCATCCCAGGAATATTTATGTGCCTAAGCACGATCGGCAAGATCTCCAGGACTGATTACATGTGACCTTTACTACAAACCCTCGAAAGAGCATCCCAGGACTTATTACGGGAACATAGCCCAACCTATCGGATCTCCTAGGTCTTACATGTAGCATCCCACCACAAACCCTTGAAATAACATCCCAGGACTTATTACGGGCACATAGCCCAACCTATCGTATCTCCCAGGTCTTACCTGTGGTCCACTATCACAAACCCTCGAAAGAGCATCCTAGGCTATTACAGGTACACAACTTCGACCTATAGGATCTCCCAGGTCTTACATGTGATACAAAGTGCTAGTCCTTTTTCATACTGGATGTGACCTAGAAAAAATCTAGGATTTCCTTTGCACAACCTGTCCCTGGCCACAAAGTATCAACCTGATACTCAACATACATCATCCTGATGTACACATGATCATCCTGATCATCATTACTGTATTGTCCTGATACATATCATCTAGAGAAACATCCTGAAGCTTGTCATCAAGATCATCCTAATCATACAATGCATCCACCTGATGCATACCAAGTATCTACCTGATACATATCATCATACATGATCCACCTGATCATACAGTGTATCCACCTGATACAAACATACACACATGATACACACAATGCATCTCACTGATATATATCAACATACATGATCTACCTGATCATACACAATATCCACCTGATACATATACAAATACATGGTCCAGGCATCCAACATGATGCATATACAAAATACATACAAATGATCCAATCAATCATATCCAACATCCAACATGACGCGTACATAAATGATCCAACTGATCATATCCAGCATCCAACATGATGCGTACATACATATACATATAAATTATCCAATTGATCATACAGAGCAGAAACTAGAACATCATCCTGATGCTCATCATCCAACGCTTACATCCATAGCCATGTGAAGGATCCTCCTTCCAACATGCTTGGAATGGCTTCAGCAAATGTCTCCATCGCTTCTTCCTCGAAGTGTCATCGATCTGAAGAACACCAAGCCTCTTTCTAAAGTACTCGAAATTCACTCTGGCTAATGGCTTCATCAATACATCTGCAATCTGCTCGTCCGTCGCAACATACAGGAGTTTCCTCGCTCCTATCTGCACCCATATCCCTTACATAGTGATATTTGATCTCTATGTGTTTCGACCTATCATGAAACACTGCGTTCTCAGACAGCTTCACACAACTCTGGTTATCACAGAAGGTACGAGTAGCATCCAACGAGAGATCAAATAACTCAGATAGTAGCTTCTGAAGCCATACTACCTCACAGCTAGCTGAACAGGATGCAACATACTCTGCCTCAGCTGTACTTAGTGCTACCCAGGACTGCTTCCTGCTGAACCAAGAGATCACACCCGATCCCATACTGAAGCAGCATCCAGATGTGCTCTTCCTATCTGCAGCACTGCCTGCCCAATCTGAATCAACATAACCCTATAGGTTAAACTTTTGATTCACTTCATACTTGAGCCCATAATCAGCTATACCCTTCAGGTACCTCAGAATATGCTTTACAGCAACCAAGTGAACACTCCTCAGATCTGTCAAGAACTGGCTCAATGTGTTCACCGCAAAGAAAATATCTGGTCTCGTGTTCGTCAGGTACATCAAGGACCCAAACATCTGATGATACATAGTGACATCAATCGGCTCAGATGAAGCATCACACAGAAGCTTCAGATTCGATGCCATAGGTGTGGCCATGGCCTTGCATTCCATCATCCCAAACCTCCTTAGGATCTCTACTGCATACTTTCCTTGTCCAAGGAAGATATCATCTACACTTTGCCACACCTCCATGCCTAGAAAATAGTGCATCATCCCCAAGTCCTTCATCTCGAACTTGGCAGCAAACTTCCGCTGTGTGTCGAAAATCAATCTATCCTCACCTGTAACAAACAGGTTATCCACATTCAAAAGTAGTATCACTGGATTGCCTTCCTCAACCTTGTAGTAAAGGTTGGCACCCGCTTTACTCTTGGTAAATCACAAACTAGATAGGAAACTGTCCATCCTACCATACCAAGTTTTGGGAGCTTGCTTCAAGCCATACAAGGCTTTCTTCAATCTGCATACGTATGACTCCCTATCATGTATTTCAAAACCAAGTGGCTGCTCCACATATACTTCCTCTTCAACTACACCATTCAAGAAAACAGTCTTGACATCCATCTAGTGTATCTTCCATTTCATTGCTTTTATATTTCTCTATGCTACCATCTGCAACATGCTTGATCTGATAGATCCATATGGAAGTCATAACAAACTTCCCTTCAGGTCTTGGGACTACATCCCAAACATCATTCTTCATGATTGACAGATCATGGCATTCTTCCCATATCCTAGGAACTTCAATATCTTCAATAGATAATTTTGTTGCTGAACAAATGTTGTAGTTCTTCTTTTGTAGGTGATGACATACGATCTTTCCTACAAGACAAGTTAAATTGCATGATTAGAAACATCTCATAGTTTTCCAATACAAATTCTTATACATAAAGAAATATGTCATACAGTCATGCAATTATTTTAGCCAATGCTTCAATACAACATTCATCCATATCTTGTAACTTTCTAGATGCCTTCCAATCTCTACCAGAACATTGTTAAGAGTTTGCACTACTCCGAACATGTCAGCAAAGAGGTTTCATTCTAGATAAGTAGCAATGGAATGTTGTACAGTGCCATAGGCCACTTACCCATTAGTAGTATACTATTCATTAATGCAATCATTCTAACATGCACAATACATATCCTAAGTCTAGGAACATAAGCATATACATCATTGAACAATTTTATTTAAACAAACAAATATGTAAGAAATGGTAATTAAAATGCTTATCTTTGTTTGTTTGTTGGGTGAACTCCCTTTGAGTCTTTGCTTCCTTGCATGAACTACTAAAGTAGCTGCTTCTACACCTTTATGTTGTGGAATGTAGAAAGATGGTCAACTCCCTCTGAATA
The DNA here is from genome assembly GCA_027924585.1 of Larix kaempferi. Classification (NCBI taxonomy): domain Eukaryota; kingdom Viridiplantae; phylum Streptophyta; class Pinopsida; order Pinales; family Pinaceae; genus Larix; species Larix kaempferi. The sequence continues at coordinate 4,261,842 of BSBM01000482.1, forward strand.
TCTGCATCCTTGCAGAAACTACTAGAGTGTGCTTCTTCTTGATCTTTGCTTCCTTGCAGGGGAAACTGGAGTGTGCTCCCTCTTGATCTCTGCTTCCAGGATTACCTGTCCTTGAACTTATATTCATCCTTGGTCCCTATGCATGCTTATTAGTATCATGATTATGTTATCCTTGTGATCTCATACAAAATCATACATTCATTAGTATATTCTCAATACTATCAAAACAAAATAATCTCAAGCATGTATAGTCATGATCATTTCAAACAGAAATAATAAGCATTAGCATTCAAGGTTTATATAGGACTCTTATGGTTAGTCATAACATGTCTAAACCTGTGATTACTCAAACCTATGACTCTTCTGGTTAGTCATAACATTAAATAAGGTAAGATACATAATATGCATATGCCCATGATTATTCAAACCTATGACTTCATGAATAAACATCATCAATCATGTCATGCATACTTATATAATAGATCCTATGATATAAGAAATACATACCTGGTCACCATATTTGCTAGTTATGTCTATCAATGTTTTCTTGTTCTCTTCAATGACCTGCATAACTCACAAGTTAACCTTTGCAAAAACAATTTATACATACCTCTATGTGATTCATGACTATGGATGAATCTTTGTCTTCATGTCACCATGGCATGTTCAGGTTGTCCCTTCAATTTGTACAATCCTCCCTCTTGCTCTCCAATCACCACTGCATCATCAATAGTTTTACCCTTTGGACACATTAGGACTTCGCCATCTTCAAATGCAACCCTCATGCCTTTTGCATCCAATCCAGAGATGAAGAGAAGGTTATTCTTGAGCTCAGGTACATAAAGGACTTCTTTCATCTTCAAAGATTTTCCAAAATCTAGGTTGTAGGAGGCTTCACCACTTCCTTTGATGGGGTATTGATAATCATCCCCAAGTTTCACCTTATGGGGTAACTCATGTTCAGATAGGTTTACAAAAGATTCCTTAAACCCAGTCATGTGTTTGGAATCCCCACTGTCAATGAACCAATCATTACAACCATGGGAGATAGTACCTGTGAGAGCAGAGATTAGAACATATTCTTCTTCACTTGATGATCATCATCACTTTCTGCCCTAGCCGCCTTCTTTGGAGGTTCATCATCTTCGGCAGCATGAGCATGGAACTTTCTTTTGCTGCCCTTCTTCTTCTTGCTGGAGTTATTGTTATCCCTTTTGTTCTTGGGACATTCTGAAGCAAAGTGACCCTTCTCATTGCAAGTGAAGCATCTAATATCTTTCTTATCCTTATGAGAATGGTGATGTGAAGATCCCCTGAAGTGGGATGGATCTCTTTTAGATTTTCCCTTCATGGTGTGTGATGTGAGAACTTGATCTTCATTCCCCATCTTTTCTTCTCTTGCCACAAGCCTTGCTTCTTCTTGAGAACATTCCTCCCACAATCTACTGAAGGAGATTAATTTCTTTTTGGCACAGATCCCTTGGATAAAAGAGTCCCATGACCTAGGTAGGCCATTCAAAGTGGTCATAACAATTTCACCATTCTCCACCATTTCATCTACAACTTCAAGTTGTTCCTTGATCTGAGAGACCTCAGAGAAATAGGATTGAATGGTTTCTCCATTCGACATCTTGACCCCTTTCAATTGATTCCGCAGGGTCATCTTCTGATTTATGTTCTTCCCTTCAAATAGCTTGGTCAAAGAGTCAAACATCTCCTTGGGTGTCTTCAGAGATGACACATGTGGTATGAGATAGTATTTGATAGAATCAACAATGATTCTCTTTGCCTTGACCAAGTTCTTCTTATGCAATATTTTAGCCTTTTCATCCTCTGGAATAGGGATGTCTTCTTTTACATATGAGTCCAACTCATTCTCTTCTAGGATTAACCCAATCCTATACTTCTAGGCTCGGAAGTTATCAGCCCCTTCAAGCTTATCCTCAAGCTTGGTATGGAGAGACATCTTAAAGAGTACTTCAAATGGAAATAGAAAATATTTAGGTCTTATCACTTGAATTGTTGAAAACTGGATCTGGTCCCGAATTAGGGTTTGTTGGAGAAACCCTAAAAATTCAAAATGTGAATTTCAACTTTCTGAAAGGATAGAAAGATGCGCCTTGATGAGCTGATCAGCCTGGTGTATTCAGAATTTGAGATCTGCAAAGACACACCCTTCAAAACTGCCTTTCTGTCTTCCCGGATTCACTAAGGAGAGCCCTAAATTAGGGTTTGAGTTTCTCGAAGATCTACCCAGCCAAAAATCTCGATCCAAAGCTCTAAACTTCGATTTTTGCAAGGCGCTTCCAACTATGTCTTCAAATTCCAGAAATTCCTATTTTTGTGGAAACCCTAATTTTTTAGGGCCAAATCTGAAAATGCTCAGAATTGAATTCTGATTGGACAGATAGATTCTCCTTGATGAGTAGAGTCAATCTACAATACTGCTTTTCCAAAATTTGTGGAGAGAAACCCAATAAACAAGAAACCCTAGTTTCCATCACTGCATAATGTCTTCTTCTCAGGTTAGCTTTGATACCATGTTAAATTTTGAGCATTAATTCACAATACTCTAGGATCTTTACTGAGAGAATAACATGTACAGTATATCAATGTATAACAATCATAACAAGCATGACAAGCATCATAAGAATCAAAAGCATGAGAGACAAGGGACACAGAGTTTCTGTGGGGAAAACCCTAAGGTGAAAAACCCCACAACTTCCTTAGAGATAGAGAGAGCAATGGCTCAACCAAAGTACAACCAAAATACACAGAGATAGTCTCCTAGTAGCAGATGATCCTCCTCCTCACTAGTGTGCCACTTTCTGAGTGAGAGAAGTGTGAGTTTCCGAGTGATCAAAATAGAGATCTCCCGATCTCTATTTATACTTGCCTGTTTGCCTAGTGACCTTATGGGTCCGACTTGTCTAGCTAGGTACATCCACAATATAATATATATTTCAGGGCCGACCCCACACATGGTGGCCTAATAACCCATCGGCAAGTACACACACTTGCGACACTTGTCAATACACATGATGACACTTCCTTATAGAGGAATAACACATCTCTTATAAGGGTACAATAAATATATATGAAATACATTCCTAAGTTACATATATATCAACAATTGTACTCCTATAAAGATGTATTATTCCTCTATATGTAAGTGTTTGTATTCCTATAGAGATGTTATTATTCCTCTATACAGAAGTGTCGTAACTTATACTTGATGGGTTATTAGACCACCTTGTTGGGGTCGGCCCTGTATAAGTCATGTGGGTCGAAGGGTTATTAGACCACCCTATTGGGGGTCGATCATGTGGGTCAAAGGGTTATTAGACTACCCTATTGGGTGTCAGCCCAGTCAGCATTGTGTTATGTGGTTAAGTTGAGGCCGACCTAGTAAAGGTTATTAGGCAAGTCAAGTCAAGTATAAATAGAGTGCGGGAGGCACTCTATTTCATCATTCTATTCTCACACACACTCTTTGGAGAGTGGTGCACTTGTGGAGGAGGAGAAGCTATTGCTAGGAGATTTCTATCTCTTATGCTTGGGTTGTATCATTGCTCTATCTATCTCTGAGGAAGTTATTGGGGTTTTTCACCTTTATGGTTTTCCCCAAGTAAACTCTTTGTCTCTTGTGTGCTTGCATTATTATGTCCATGATTAATATGTTGTAGATATGTTGTGCATGTTGTTCTCTCAGTTAAGATCCTAGATTAGATTGAACTAAATTCTGAAAAACTAACATTACAGACTCTGCAAGTCTGAGCGGTTTAGATATTTACATGAGTTGCGCCTTCTGTCAAAAGTCGATAAAAAGTTTCAAACAAACACATAACTTGATTCATCCAGTCTTTGAGGGTGTTTAGTGTACTTCACATGAATGTAAGAACGCAGGTTCCTTGGTGCACAGTCTTGGCCAGGCAGCGTTCGTGGAGAAGGAAGAATAGCCAGATGCAAATATGGAGAATGCAAATAATGGGTATCATGGATCTTGACAAAGAAGGGGAATCAACTCAGATACAGGGGACCTTCAAAACCGTGTCAATGAGCTGGAACAACAAGTTATATTGGCTCGGAATGAGAACTTGGAGATGAAACGGGCATTAACTAGGCTGTATACTTTAGCACACACCACCCTAATTCTGAAGTTAAAACCCACAACAAAAAGATTGAGGAGAGGGTTAACGTTTTAAGCGCTTCTATACATCCAGAATTTCGCCTGAATACTCATCTGGAAGCTATGGATAGCAACAACAAGAAAATTGGCAAGAAGCTGGAAAATTTTGAGAGCGAGATGGTCAACTTTGGTCTTCGCTTTGGTAACAGCTCTATGAAGGAACAGAGAAACATTAAAGACTTTCGTCCCTAGATGGTTGGTTTGTGCTCCTTTTTGTAATAGATATGTTTTTTGCTGATTTTTTGAAGAAAAGTTTAAGCTAGAATGAAGAACAAAGGCGTAGCTACAGAATGAATATGAACAAGATACAGCTACTCTATCCTCGGGTTAAAAGAATAGTCTTTAGTTATTTTTTGTTTTTACGTCCTTCTGCTTGGACAATATGTAAGAAGCTATAGATTCCATAGATTAGGCAAATTTCAGGAAAACTACAAATTAGAGAAGGATGAACAAGGGGTGATGGATACTGTACTTCTTTGGAAACTGTCATCTTTCTTTTACTATATGTAACCTTCGTTTTTATAATTAAAATCTTTTTAACCATTCTTGTTAAAAAAAATATAGAATTAGCATTAATACAATATAAGATAATTACATAACAAAATTGGTTAATATTATATAGTTATAATTTATTAGAAACAATGCATGCAAGGCCAAATAACCAACACATTACATAAATATGATTTTACACATTTAACAATTTAAAAGAATTTGTGTTGATAAATCATATGAACCATAGGGTGAGTGGTTATTGATCATTTTCTACTCAATGCAAAATTTTACTAATATAACTTTCAAATATTCAATTAAAAAAACATTTAAACAAATTTTTACCTTTTCTTTATATATATAACAATTAATTATATTCATGTATCTAACTTATCATCTACCTCTTTTTCTTAAAATTCTATACCTTTATCCAATTATGTATTTTCTTCCTTGGAATTCTTTATCTTTGTAATTTTTTTTCTCTTTTTCATATTGAGATACTACCTTGTTTATATATATTTTCTTCCTTAGAATTCTTTATCTCTATAATTTTCTTTCTAAATACTACCGTCCTTGTGTCACTCTTAAAAATCATAGGTTCTTAGCCACCATAGCTCTCTTTTTTTTTCACCATTGATATTTTATTACCCATTAATATTGTTTTAGAAAAGCATGGCAAAGTTAATATTCTTCCTCAACAATACTAAGGTACAATTTCCCATAATAATTTGGTCATTAATGATAAAATCAACACAAAATTCTTGTCATTTTTGAATTTATTCTTTATATTGTCAACTTATTAATCAACAAGTGCTATAGTAATATTTCAAATCTTTGTCATTTTCCAATTTATTTTCTATATTGTCAATCTATTAATCAATCATCATAGATCCATCTTAAACCTTGTTGAGATATTGTAACTTCTAAGAATATTATATTTGTACTTTATTATTTCAGAGATGTTTCATTCCTCCGTGAAGACCTTATTGTATATCCGGAGATGTTTTATTCCTCCGTGGAGAATGTGGTAACTTGGGTTATTAGACTTCCCTAGTGGGGGTCGGCCCTATATGAGTCATGTGGGTTAAAGGGTTATTAGACCACCCTAGTGGGGTAGGCCCTGTCACATTATGTTAAGTAATTAAGTTGGGGCTGACCTAGTTAGTGTAAAAGTCAAGTCGGAGTTGTGTATAAATAGAGGAAGCGTGTTCCTCATTTAACACACATTCACTCCCTTGTGATTAGCGCATAGGTGAGAGAGAGATCTGCTGTGGAGGAAAAGGAGCTCATGTTTGGGGATTACATCTTTGTATTAACTGGTCATCTATATTGAGGAAGATTTGCTGGGTTTTCTACCCCATGAGGGTTTCCCAGGATCAATCTGTGTCTCTTGTGTTTATGTTGTGCTTGTTGTTCTTTCAGTGATCCTGTATATGTTATTGTTGTGAAATGGAATGTAATACTGATATTCTCTATCTTAGCATATTGAATTTTAACATGGTATCATAGGTATCCTAAAGGAAAGCAATGCATGGCACTTACGACACTTGTCTCACTTGCAACAATTTGAAAGTTAGGGTTTTATATAGCAAAAACCAGTCATCGTGAAACTTTCGCTATAAATCCATTTTGGCGACGGTTCGGGATCTGAAACCTTTACAGGTCGTAGATAACATCCCCCTGTACCTTGTCTCTGAAGGAAAACCTCTAATTTGCTCTACTTTGTGATTTATGATCCGTACAAGTTAGGGTTTTTGCCTCTTCCATATCTCAGTCATAAACAGGTGACCTAGGAAAAAAGGTCATATCTCGGGATAGGAAGCTCCAAATTCAATTTCATAAAAAGATACAGGTAGGGAACAAACTTTAGTTTCACAGGTAAGTTTTTCAGAGGCCGAAGTTGAACCAGTGACACGTGGAATGATGTACAAGTTTGCTCTCTTGTTTCATCCCATAAACAGGTCACGTTGTGACACTTGGAATAAATCTCTCCCAGAGAATCCATTTGAGGTAAGACCTATGGGGTTGGAAAGAATATAGGTTAGGCTATGACAGGACGAAGTTTCAGACCCTTTGGATTCATAATTTCAGAGTTGCATCAGAAACAATATGGCATATATTTCTGTCCAAACAGAATTGGACTCTGAGCACCTTCATTTTTGGATCGTCACTGCTGTGGGAATTAGGGTTTTGGATAAAGTTGAAATTATTGGAATTGGAGACCATGACTAGATTCTCCTCATCAAAATCGAAATTTAGAGACCAAGATCGAATATTTTGGTTGGGCAGAAGGCCGGGCTTGATCAAACCCTAGTTCGGGATTTTGATCGGAAGAGTGGAAAATTAGGGCTTCTGTAAAAAGTTGAAGTTTTTGAAATATGTGACCACGGCTGGAAGCTCCTCAGAAAAATCAAAGTTTAGAACACAATATCGAATCTTTTGGATGGGCAGAAGATCGGGCTTCATCAAACCCTAGTTCGGGATCCTTTCAAGAAGATCCAGAAGTTTCAAAGGCAATTTTGGGGGGTCAAATTTTGGAGATTTCAAAATTGAAGTATACGAGCTTGATCAGCTTAGCAAGGGGCATCTTTCCATCCTTTTAGAAGTTTGAAATTCAAAGTTTGAATTTTTTGGTTTTCTCTAACAAACCCTATTCCAGCTCGAGATCCAGTTTCAGCAAATCAAAGTGGATTGGATTAATCCTAGAAGAGAATGAATTGGACACCTGCATAAGTGAAGAAGTTCCAGTTCCAGAGGGAGAGGAGGCTAAAGCCTTACATAAGAAGACTACAAGCAATCCTGACATGTATGACTTGAGGAAATACAAATATGTTTTGAAATCTAATTCTTGATTAAGTTCATAATATGTTTGTCTTCATGTTATTGAGGTTAGTACAATTATGATTGTTTGATAATGAATGCATGTGAATGATAGAATACATTCATTGATTAGGTTTATGACACTTATGATTGTACTAATGCACTTGTGGTGTTGTATGAGGATGATGTTGTCTACTAACAAGATACAGGTACATCAAGAAAGACAAATCAAGTTCTATGACCATGACGACATAAAGAAAAAAAATCATCCATAGTCCTTGACCACATAGAAGCTCTACTTACGAGGTATGTATGACTTTGTTCTACTATGCTTAACTTATGAGATATGTAGGTTCTAGCACAAGGTCTCTAAATCATTGAAGAGAACAAAGAAGATATTGTTTGGGTATGTTAAGACATAACCAAGCATGATAATTCAGGTATGTTTTCCTATATCAAGTTAGAATCCTACCTTGTGTTAGGATCTTAGGTAAGTATACCTGTGTATGAAATGATCATGACCATACATCCTTAAGATTATTTAGAATCATAATGTTTTGATAGTATTGAGACTATACTAATGAATGTATGATTATGTAAGAGATCATGAGGATGACACTAGTGCACACTTGAGCATGCATAGTGGTCCAGGATGGATAGAAGTTCAAAGACTTATAATCATGATGATATCATAGAGATCAAGCAGGAGGCAACCACACAAACATAAAAGATAAGTATTTGAGTTGTTATTTGAATCTCTGAATAGTTAATGATATTGCTCGTAATAGTTGTATGCATATTTGTATTCCTAGAATATATCATGCATAGTGTAAGCATTCATATAGCATTGAACAGTATACTACTAATATGCATATGATGGGTAAGTTGGACAAACATTCCATTGTTGTTTATCTAGAATGAAACCTCTTTGCTGACATGTTGAGAGCTGTGCACGCTCTTGATAGTATGTTCTGGTAGAGATGGAAGGCATCTAGATAGCCATTGTATGCATACAGGATATGGAAAAGTGTTGTGCCAAAGTGTTGTTCAAGATAGTTTCATAACTATGTGAATCATATCATGATGTATAATAGGTTATCATTGAAATGACAACATGATTTGATGATTATGAAGTATTAATAATCATGTAATTAACTTTGATTTGTAGGAAAGATCATGAAGAATGATGAACACCGAACAAGTGATGGATGCTCAACAAGAAGAATTACAAATCAAACATACTATAGAAGGCCCGTGGCTAGAATATTCTCTTAGAAAGAGGAAGAGGATCATGATGAGATGTTTTCTCCAAGTGGCTAGATAAGACCATTCTCTTAATGGTGTACTTGAAGAAAGCTCTGTACGGGTACCCAGGATCGATAGTCATTTGATGTGCTTAATGATCACCATGGATGATGTGGATTTCAACCTTTGCTACAAGGTTGAAGATGGTGTCTATATACAGATGACTTTCTTCTCTTAGATGGATGCAAGAAGGAACTAACCACAGAGTTCGAATGATATTGAGGCTCATATCAGTAGACCCATCTGACGGGAGATGGAACGGATAGATACGCAGAAGATCACTCAATGCAGAGTGTGAATGATGTTTAGTCACAGAGGGAGAATTGATAGCTTCTTGACAAACTTGGGCTTTACCAAAAGTAAAGGTGATCCTAACCTTTATCCTAAGGTTATGGATTATGAACTTGTCATACTATTACTGTGTGTGGATGATCTCTTTTTGACAGGGAATGAGAAACAGATCATGGAAAGCAAGAATAAGATAGCTACCGAATTTGAGATGAAAGATCTCAGATTGATGCATTACTTCCTAGGACTGGAAGTATGGAAAGGCCTAGAAGGAATATTTCTCAACCAGGGAAAGTATTTGATATGTTGGAATGCAAAAGCCATGGCCACTCCCATGGATTCCAACTTGAAGTTGTTAGCCGATTACTCATCAGAGTTAGTGGATGTGACTCTGTACAGACAGATTATTGGGTCATGGATGTATCTGACGAATACTAGGCCAGATATATGCTTTGCTATGAACACCTTGAGTCAATACCTAGTAGAACGTAGGCATGTTCACCTGATAGCTGCAAAGCATGTGATGAGGTACCTAAAGGGTACAATAGACTTTGTTCTATGTTTTCTTGGAGATCATGACTTCAGATTGTATGGATACACAAATGTTGATTGGGAAGGAAGTGTATCAGACAGGAAGAGCACATCGGTGGATGTTATTGTCTGGGATCTGCTATGATCTCGTGGTTTAGCAGGAAGCACTCTAGTGTGGCTCTCAGCATAGTTGAAGCGGAATATATAGTTGCTTGATTTGCTAGTTGTGAAGTGATATGGCTTCGGAAGTTGTTATCAATATTATTTGACTTAGAGATGGAATCCACTGTGATCCTGTGTGACAACCAGAGTTGTATCAAGATGACAGAGAAGCCAGTGTTCCATGACAAGTCAAAGCACATAGAGATCTGATATTTTTATATACAGGATATGGTGCAAAAAGGAGCTATCAAGCTCGAGTATGTGAGGACTGATGAATAAGTTGCTGATATATTGACCAAACCTTTGGCTCAAGTAAAGTTTGAGTATTTTCGAGACAAGCTTGGTGTCGTTCAGAAGGACCCTCCTCAAAAGGGGGAATGATATGGTCGATGATGATATTTGGATACTGGTATCGATGTGGATACTTGTATTGATGATGAGATTTCCTATATTGACGGTAAGGTCAATGATGAAGATACTTGTGTCAATGATGAAGATACGTGTGTTGATGATGAGGATACTTGTATCGATGATATGGATACTTGTATCGATGATGAGGATACTTGTGTCAATGATGATGATACTTGTATCGATGATGGGATACCTATATCGATGATGAGGTTACCTATTCCGATGATGAGGTCGATGATGAGGTTACCTGTTTCGATGATGAGTTCGATGATGAGGTTACCTGTTCCGACGATGAGGTCGATGAAGTGGTACTTAGACTTTGTCTAAGAAGACTAGTGGGATTGCATCGTCCCTGGACTTATGTCCTAAAGTGATAGGGATTGATCATTCTGTAAGTGGATTAGGATTGCATCATCCTTGGACTTATGTCCTAAAGTAATAGGGATTGATCATCCTATAAGCGGATCAGGATTGCATCGTCCTTGGACTCATGTCCTAAAGTGATAAGGATTAATCATCATGTAAGTTGATTTGGTATTGCATCGTCCCTAGACATGGTGAGATGTCTTAAAGTGATAAGGATTAATCATCTTGTAAGTTGATTTGGGATTGCATCATCCCTAGACATGACGATATGTCTCAAAGTGATAAGGATTAATCATCCTGTAACTTGATTTGGGATTGCATTGTCCCTAGACATGACGAGATGTCTTAAAGTGATAAGGATTAATCATCCTGTAAGTTCATTCGATATTGCATCGTCCCTAGACATGGTGAGGTGTCTTAAAGTGATAAGGATTAATCATCCTGTAAATTGATTTGGGATTGCATCGTCCCTAGACATGGTGAGGTGTCTTAAAGTGATAAGGATTGATCATCCTGTAAGTTGATCGGGATTGCATTGTCCCTAGACATGGTGAGGTGTCTTAAAGTGATAAAGATTGATCATCCTGTAAGTTGATCGGGATTGCATCGTCCATAGACATGAGAGATGTCTTAAATTGAGAGGGATTGATCATCCCGTAAGTGGATCAGGATTGTATCATCCTTGGACCTATTTCCCAAAGTGAGAGGGATTGATCATCCTATAGGATCTTGTGCATTGCAGAGTATGCTGCTATGATGATGCTGTTGATCGAGAGGATCCAGATGTTGATCGAGAGGATCTAGATGATGGTGCTGTTGATCGAGAGGATCCAGATGTTGATGTTGTTGATCGAGGGGATCTAGATGTTGATGTTGTTGATTGAGAGGATCCAGATGTTGATGCTGATGATCGAGAGGATCCAAATGATGATGCTATTGATTGGTAGATCTAGACGATGAGGTTGTTGATCGAGAGATCATGATGATGATGCTATAGCTAATCGAGTGCTGCAGAAGATGAAGACTCAATACTGACGATGCTGATGTTCCAGTATTGATTATGTTCCAGTAACTTTTTGAGTTACCGATGATGATGTATGAAGAAATCTTCCAATGTTATAGATGTATCATGTATCATGTAATTGATGACTCCTTGCTCGTGCAGATGTTGTTATAATATCCTTCTCGTTAAGGGGGAGTGTTGAGATATTGTAACTTCTAAGAACATTATATTTGTACTTTATTATTTCGAAGATGTTTCATTCCTCTATGAAGACCTTATTGTATATCCGGAGATGTTTTATTCCTCCGTGGAGAATGTGGTAACTTGGGTTATTAGACTTCCCTAGTGGGGGTCGGCCCTGTATGAGTCATGTGGGTTAAAGGGTTATTAGACCACCCTAGTGGGGTCGGCCCTGTCACATTATGTTAAGTGGTTAAGTTGGGGCCGACCTAGTTAGTGTAAAAGTCAAGTCGGAGTTGTGTATAAATAGAGAAGGTGTGTTCCTCATTTAACACACATTCACTCACTTGTGATTAGTGCATAGGTGAGAGAGAGATCTACTGTGGAGGAAAAGGAGCTCATGTTTGGGGATTACATCTTTGTATTTGCTGGTCATCTATATTGAGGAATCTTTCTGGGTTTTCTACCCCATGAGGGTTTCCCAGGATAAATCTCTGTCTCTTGTGTTTATGCTGTGCTTGTTGTTCTTTCAGTGATCCTGTATATGGTATTGTTGTGAAATGGAATGTAATACTGATATTCTCTGTCTTAGCATATTGAATTTTAACAAACCTGGATTTATCAAGTATCCAGAAATATCCAATTTCTTGAGGTGTAAATTTTTTTATCTTAAATTTTTTACACATTAATAAAATTTTATACCTCAAGATAATTGGTCCTCTTAGTGCTTGATATATTTAGGTTTAACATGAAATCATTAATTTAACTTTTTTTAAAGACAAAATCATTTATGATTTTTTTTTTTAATTTCTTTTTATAGTGTCGATGCAATTACAACATCTCCCTCATAGTAAACTGTAAAACACCTCCATACTCTTACTCTTAATGCAACAAACCATAATCATAATTATATAATTCACATTACAACATCTCTTGAATAGTAGACTATAAAACACCTTCATACTCTTAATGCAACAAACCATAATCATAATCATATAATTACATTATTTGTGTATTGGTTTGTGAATATCTAAAACACAATATCAATGGAAGGAAATGCAGTGCATCAATAAGGAAATTAATATCAAATTTCCTTATCCCCACATTTAGGTTGATTGGATTGATTACTAGTAAGAGCATTCATAAACACACCTCTCGCTATCACCTCTAATTTTGATATTCTGAACTTGCAATGATAACATTAATTTATAGAGTGTACATATAAAAAGAAAATATTGCATTCAGAGTACAAAATTTCTTCCTCTTTCCTTTCAACTATTGAGTCATTTCAAGTTTCAACCATATCATTCGATCTTTAATTATGGGTTTCCATCAAGGAGATTTTTTCTTCATCATTTGTAATAATATATCTATTAAAGTTCATGGGAGAGAGAAAAAGATGAAAAACACTATGGGAAATAGCTTGCCTTCTCAATATTAACACAAGTATAGATAGGTTTAGATGATTAACCAAAACCACTGAACCACTAGCAATACTACCGACTATTGCTATGGACCACCAAATACTATGGAACACCATTAGCTATCATAGAAAACCCTAATTGACTCATTCTTTATCAATGATGGTTGGAATTAACTTCCAACACTGCCCCTTAATGACAACCATTAATTAAACGGGAAAACTTATTTTCATCACTCCCCCTTAATTTATACCATACTCCCTCTATGGTCTTACATAAAAAATGCAAAAGGAGGCATGTTGGTTTATGTCTTAGCTAGGCTTACATTTCATTCAAAAAATTCATCTTTACTTTCTTTCTTGATGTGTACTTGGACTGCTGCTTCTTTGTTTTCTTGATTTTGATGTTAAGTAGGTGTTCTCCAATGTCTTATTTAGCTTCTGCAAAATAAATAGTTTCATTGCTTTTCATTGGTACTGGAACATAGTGCAGAGCTTCTTCTTCTTCTTATGTTTCAACATGTGTTATCTTGATGTCCACTTTACCTGCACACTGAATATTTTTGTTAGAAAAAATATAAATATATTCCAGTTCTTCTTGGAGAGCATTCACATTTTCATGTTCCTCATCAATGGCAGCTACTTCATAATTCTCATTAAGTGTTGCAGCTTCTATGCTGCTATCAATTGTCTCTTTCTTTGAGAGACTAGCACTCACCTAACTAGGCAATGCTACATTGACAGGTTTGTTTTCACTGTCATCATCAAACATAGTTGCATCAACAAACTTTGTCGAGCTTACTTGATCATTGGTTGCCTCATAAACACAATCTTATTGGTTGTCTTCCACTTCACTATGGGATTTCTCTTCACTAAACTCCGCTTTCAATATATCACATGCTTCTTTTGGTGTCAAGGATAATTTTAGGGGCAAAATTTAGCCCATGGGCTATTTTTCCATGTTTTTTTTTCCAAAAAAAGATTCGCCAATTTACATTTTTTGAAGCCCCGTTTCACCGAATTTTGATGGGGTAAACTTTTTTCACTCTAAAAATTGCCAAATTATTATATAAACTATATAAAATCCTTAGAAATAGAAATAATTTTAGAAAAATATCGCCAAATATTTTATAGTTGACATTTTAGGAATTGGTAAGATTCGCCAAGGTTTATACACTTTTAAATAAGTATGGGTCCTTAAAATTATCCTGTTTGGTGTATAAACTTATGCAATGTTATGAAAGATGGAATAATCTATACTATTTTGTATAAGACTTAAGGCAACAACTTGTCTTCTTTCTTTCTGGAATTCTGTCAAAGTCTCAAATGCTTCTAGTTCAATAGGATCCTCTTCAACTACAAAATGCCACAAATCTTGTGACCTTATCAAATTTCTTATTTTTAATGCCCATAGATCATAATTTTCTCCATCAAAGGACTACCATGATCCTAGTGATGTTAACAGATTTCTCACTTCTTCAATCTCTTGTGGTAGTTCTTCTAGTAGCTCCATCTTCAAGATTCGATCTTCTCCAACAATCACCAATAAAATCTATGTGGTTTCCATTATGTGAAAAGGCTTACCAAAACAAACACAAAGATTGGATCATAACATGTGCTCTGATACCATGTTAAAGTTCATGGAGAAAGAAAAAAAGGAAAAACACTATGGGAAATAGCTTACCTTCTTAATATTAACACAAATATATATAGATTTAGGTGATTAACCAAAATCACTAGCAATACTACCAGCCATTACCATGGACCACCAAATACTATGGAACACCATTACCATGGACCACCAAATACTATGGAACACCATTAACTATCATAGAAAACCCTAATGGACTCACTCTTTATCAATGACGGTTGGAATTAACTTCCAACAGTATCAGTGTAATATATAACGATGTATCTGAGTTGTGCTGTGTTGTTTTGGGTTTGCAAATTTAAGCTTTAAGATGTCACGTTCCTCTCCAATAATTTAATGGAGGAAAGTAAGCTTCGTCAACTAACCGACAACGTAAAGTAACATGAAATAACGTAGCTTTCGATTTGAGTTAAAGTCTGTTACTTGGATATGAATAATGGGAGTATAAGAAAGTAACAGGAAATTTTAGTTGAATTTATGAAGATAAAACAGCCTCAACGTGTTTATCTACCTACCAATAATTGAGGATTGATTGTTCTGAACTTCTGATATAATACATATGGAATACACGCTGTGAAACGATAGGAAACAGCTTGTGCAAGCTGTTTTGGGTCCCATGAGAGCTCTGCAGGTTTCGCTTTCAAAACTGTTGATGAAGAAAGTACCAGAGACAACTTCACTCATGAGATTATCAGTTGTTGAGCAATGGCCCCACTCTTTTGGAAAGTTATTAAAACTAATGAGAAACATTTACGAAGGTGTATATTCCATTATATATTGCACATTTGTCAACCTATTCACATTACATCATAGTATCTAAGTAAACATAGATATTCGTTGAGAGTGATATTCCATATTTAGTGATTTAGATGTTTTTATTGATAAATCTATAAAGATTTATCTATTTTAATTTTGGATCAAATTCATTAAAAAAATTAGAGAGGTGTTAATAATTTTATGTAAATATTATATTTTTAATTTTTTTTAATGTGTGCAAGTTTATAATCAAGAATTTTTTTGTTAATGTCTAGTATCTCATCATTTAAAAAAATAAAAAAAACCTTCAAATAAATTTTAATAAAAAACTATTTTTATTTAAAAAAAAAAAATTAAACTTTCAAATAACTTTTAATAAAAAACTATTTTTATTTACTCTTAGTGATGATAAATTTGTTGAAACCAAGTATTATAAGTAACTTAAAAATTTAATATATGTTATTCTAAAAATTCTAAACAATATATGTATACATTTACTCTTAGTGAGATGTGCTAGTAATTATCTAACATGTTTATAAAGACCATTTATGTTTGTATAATCATGTCTATTTTTTTTAAGGGGGTTCGGAAAATGCATCATAAAATTGTACTATTGAACCCTATCCCAATATACCTTTCTAATTAAGAAAACCTCTAGTTTCACCACATATTGCAGGTATCCATTTTTATCAACTCATTTTTAATACCCCATTTATATCATATTATCAAGTTGTAACAAACAGGAGCCTTAACGCATCTTAGTATAAGAAAAAAAATGCTAAATAAAATAATAGTATAATGCTAATAATGATTCCACCGAGATTGCAGGGGTGACTGATCAATTTGTAGCATTGAATAGTGGAATACCCAACGAAATATTAATGGGGGAGGAAAAATGTGTAAGAGGAAACTTAGTCAAGAGATCAATGTATCAAAGAATGTATCAGTGAAATGCTTAGAAAATATGAGAATTGAAGATGTTTCACACCACATCCTACCAATCTACCAATTTTATATCATGTAAATACAACTATAGCCATATAGAGCTCATGTTTTCTATAAGCTTAATAAATTGGAGCTATGAATTGAGTCCATGATTTGGAGGTATGAATCCATCCCATGATTATGAGGTTTTTTCTTAGCCTACCCAAATAAAATAACCCCCAATATTTGTATTACTATGTCAAATTAAAACCCCCCCTTGACCCATTAATACATGGAAATATATTTTTGAGGTTTGTAGGAGTATTCAAACCCCCAATATGAATGGATGTGATATGATATTGCCTCGCTAGTGAAGCCCCCATGATTTTTTTATGCATTCTCCTTGATTACATATAAGATTCCCAATATGTTGACTAACTTGAAGTTTTGTTCAAACCATGAGTTTAAATAGAATATTTCTTAGCCATTTAGTCCATCAACATCACCTAGCCATAGTGCAAAAATATGTGTTACATCATCTTTCTCCTAAACACCTATTAGGAAACCAGGAAACCTAGAAGCATCTTGTTATGCCAATTTCCATCATTTTAGATTAATAGAAATATCCTCATAAATACTATTATTATTTGTTATTTGTACTCTGTTACGAGTAGAAACTTGTATTGAACAATACAAATGTGCACATTGCATAAGAGAATCGGGGATTGGTTGCCACATGCAATGAACATGATATTCAATGTTTACAACAAATATCAAACATGGCCTTAGAGAGGAGCACTATGAGAGAATGGTAATCAATAGACTTATCTATAGTATAGTAACAATATAAATGAGTAAATTGATATTAACATCAAGCTACAAAGTCTACCTCTGCAATAATCTAGTTTCATTTACTCTATTTCCATTTCTATCTAGTTTAATTGATACTATCATAAAAAAAAATTAAAATCACTTACAAACCCTTACCTATATCTTTGACGGTTGTCCTCGTATGATATTTGTTTAAAATTTCTCCTATAGATCTCCTCCATAGTCGATATTCTATAACCAACACACAAAGAATAAAAAAAATAATAAAATAAATTAATAGACATTTTTATGACTAAATAGTAATTACATAAATAAACATGCATTTCAACATCTACAAGACTCTAAAAAGACTAAATCCCTCGATTACTTGAATGAGCTCCTCTTCATTTCGAGAATAATCTATTCTCTAATGAACAGGGCCAACCACGTGAAGGTGGAAAAGAGAGAAGACGAAGTAGGACATACTATCAAGCCATTGCTTGAAGAAGTCCTTGTGTGATAGAGGAACAAGATGATAGACAATTTCACCCAAACCCTTTGACAAATGCTGATAGAAACAGAGGGATCATCAAGCAGTCACTTCGTAGGAGCCACGCCCTTCAAGATGATAGACAATTTCGCCCAAATCCTTTGACAAACTTTGCACTTCTTAAGGTTGTCCCCCACATCAAAAATTCATGGGAAACTTATTGTGAGAAAAACTTAATAGAGGAGTCTGAAATATTTGAGTTTGATCTCACTTGGGACCATTTTATAGATGTTGTTAGGGAATAATATTACCCTATGGGAAATTATGATGACAAGTACATAAAATGGACCATTCTGCATCAAGAGAGGGACCAAGCAATGCCAGAGTACACTAACAACTTTCATACCTTGTGCACAAAGATGTGTATCGAAGACTCTGAGTGGCACCTAGTTCTGAAATATTGTAGTGTCCTACATTGGTACATATGAACATAGATGGAATTCCTAGACATATTTTCACTGGGATCCGCTTATTGGTATGCTGTCAAAATAGAGCAGAAATTTTAGCAAAAGAACAAGCAGGATTTTGGGCTTGCAAATTCGTCGTAACAGAAGCATGGAAAAGGCAGCCCAGAGTCACAAAACAAAGGACAACACAAGGATAATCAACCTTAGGGAAACCCATCCAAGAAGGGTAATGGGAAGATTAACAAGGACACTGGAAAGTGGTGTGAATTCCACAAAATCCCCTAGCACAACACTGATGAATGTCACTTAAAGCAGTTGTTCGTGGACAAGATTAAAGATTCATAATCAAATTCTGGTTCTAATTCTGATTCAGAACCCAATGGCACATCCAAAGATATGGGGAAGTAGATCATTGATGAAGAACCTAGTGTCATCATCGCTACCATGTAGATTCATCTAGAGGAACTAGAAGGGTCATAGGAATACAAGTGCCTCTTCCACTTAGAAATTTGGGTGAAGGGAATCCCCATACATTTTTTTTGTTGACATTGGCAGCCAACCAAACATGATCTCAACAAAATTTATCAATATATTGGATATACCGACAACACAACACCTTCAGGTGTACACCATCGATTAGCTAAGCCAAGAACAAGGTATCTGTGTCAATCATCATTGTCGTCTACCATATGGAATCAAGCTTTTCAAAGACGACGTACTGTGTGATGTGTCCCCATTCTATGTTTGTGATGTTCTTTTAGGACAACCATATATGTGGAAGTGTCATGTTGTGTATCAGTCATGGCCTCGTAGTGTCATTGTCACTTTGGGAGGACATCTCTATCAGATACCACAAACAATTGCACCTACTACAGTCTCTTTGACCTCAACCAAACAGTTCAAGAAGATAATCTCCCACACTAGCAAATTTTCCCTCTTCACAATTTCCTCTAAAGGTGAACATCAAATCATTAAGATCTCCACAACCTCTACATAGGGTCCCTCTACTCAACAAAAAGAAGAAGAACGCAAAGGCCTTGTTCCCTCACCTATCAAGGTACCTCTACAGTGAAAGGTCAAGAATTCAAGGTGATTCTCCATAAATAAATCATCCACATCAATTCAGACCAAGGATAATAAAGAAACCAAAATTGTTGAATGGGTCTAGTGCATCCATCAACAATAATTACAGCACTATCGGGCTGTCAAATAAAGGCATCCTTTTCACCTAAGCAAATCCCTCACCAGGAGCTCAACTCAGCACACAGTTTGCCATATGATAAGGGAGTCAATGCAATGGAGACCAACGCTTATTAATGGGGGGGGGGGGGGGATGATCCATACGGGTGTGAGTGACCACCAACCTATTCTAGTTTCTCAAAAGAAATTTTCTAGTTAGGTAGTTTTTATAGGTTTTTGGGTCAGTGGACTGGTCCAAAAAGATAATTGGATCCAACCACCTATTCCATTGGCTCAAAACATTTTTTCCAGTTTGGTTGTTTTATGGTTTTTCAGACCCGAAAATTCTAGGGTTGTTTTGAGGCGTCAAACAATTTTTTTTGGTGATGTAATAGTCCATGCATAGCTCAGGCAAGTCCAAACAACCAAAATGTGTTCTTCTCAACTAGACCTTTCCAACAAGCTATTGACTACCCTAAGCGGAGATCATATGCAAAATTTATGCTCCTAAGAAGTTGACACCTCAACTAACCACCTCGGAACCCGCAAACCATTTTATAGTTCATTTCCTAGGGATAGGTTTTAGGATGTTTAGGGTTTTTCCCCACATGCTTATGATAAAAATTCCCTTTCTCCTCCTTTTGTAATCAACTTGTCATGAATGAGTGTATCCACCACATCCCTTCTCAAAGATATAGCTACCACCATTCTAAGTACTTTTAGTTGTAGTCTATTCTGTTTCATTCAGTTGATAGAATATGAATTTATTATATCATTGTGTTCCTTGCAATATATATATATGTGTATGTGGTTCTATATATGCTCTTTCATTTCATTCTCACATAAATCTGGATCAAATTATTGGATAAGTGTGTGTATAATTTAGACCAAAAAAATTTCTAGGAAAAAAAAATGAAGATTTAGAGTGCAACCTTATCAACTAGGCATGCTTATTGTACGATTTTTTTCATCTATATAAACTATTTCCCCAAAACATAGGTGGAAGAGGGTAAATACATGAATCCATCAAGGGGTGGGAACCAAGAAATTATATACATAGAATTTAAAAGGTAGAAAAACAAGACATATAGGATTAATGCATAAAAGGAAGCAAAAATAAAATTATATCAACAAACATTAGATCAAAAACTTGGATGCATAACAAGACAAGAGTTGCATTTTAGCCATGTGCTTTCATCAAAACTAGAGAAGAAAGAACTTATGTTTCCATAAAAAGAAATAATTGAAATAGATTGATGAAATCCTTCTAGTCAAGGAAAATAACTTATTTTCATATGAATTCGCTTTATTACATTCCTAAATATTATCATTAAATCATACACAATCATCTTCCCCACAGGTGTGCCCTAATAGCCAACCACTCGAATCATAATGCCAACCTAATTTTGGTTGAGCCATTCTTAATTTCAGGTGAGTGGTTAGGCTAAAATGATGTCATGGGGAACCTATGGTTCACTTTGCCACAAACATTTATTTCCCAAGAATTCTCTTCCAATTGTAGTTTGTAGGGAGTAAGTGTCAAGGAGGCTAGTAAGAATTATATTTTTGTACTTGATAGATCTACCAATGATGAATGTACTCATGCATGGTACATTCAAAATCATGTATGCAATCATATTGATTCCTTGTTCACATTGACCATGGTTGATTTGAATGACGATATGATGTGTTGAATCAACATCAACATCATAAGGCAGACAATCTACATAGTAAGTCTCCAATGGAAATGCACTCATGACGGCTCTGCATATTTCTTCCCTTTCTTCTAATGCACAAAGAGGAAATCCTTGCAAATCTTATTCGATACAGAGAAGAGCATTTTCAATATGCAATATATATAATGAAGGCATGTAATTATATAATAGATATTGTAGAAAAAATTTAAATACTGAACTCATATTTGATATGTAAAACAACTTTTAGTTTCAATCTATTTATTGTGGACATTTTATAAACCTTATATTCATTTTCATTGTGCCATGTGGAAGCTAACTAATATTTGATTCTTTGGTTTAGTGCGAATGTGACTCTTATCTTAAGTTGAAGATGGAGAATCATTTATTAATTTCACAATCTTTAAACAATATATAACCTAATAACATACTTTGGACTACACAAACATCTTATCCATCTAGGCTTCCCCACCACTTTTTGTTTTTGTTGCGCCCCTAAAATTCCCAAGAATATTTTTTTGGTTCTACAAAAAATCAAAAGTTTCCCCAAACCTCTATGGTCATTTTTCTTGGATTGAAAAAGATCATTTTCATTACTAATCTATCCTAAAAAATACAATGAGAGAAGGTGTACGTGTGTATAGTCCACCTTTTGTAATCAATGGCACAAAGGCAATGCACCTTGCTTTGTCAACAAGTTCTCATTAAATACCCTCCTCCAAACATTCTAAGGAACCTAGGAAACTAGAGGTCCAACATGTCAACTATTGTGCATATTTTCCTAAGTTCACATCAAATAAAATATTGGCATGATTCAAATCTCTCCATCATAGTTTTATTTAGTTCATTTAAACATGTTCAAAATAGATAGTTGAGGACTATGTTCAAAAAGAAGATTGACATATATGTGAAATGAAAAAGGTGCAAGTGAGGTAAAGGTAGGGTGGAAATTATGTTGCAAGGGTCCATCTTCTTCATGAAGTGGCATGGGACTTGGTCCAAATACCCTGATGTAATACAACCACTAAAATCAAACCAATTCGTTTGTCATGTGCCTATCCTCTTGGATCTAAATTATGAACATAACTTGCAGGTCTCTCTTAAATATGGTGAACTACATTGATTACAAAATTTTGGAGGGCTCATTGGATAGGAACCACAAAGAAAACATAAAAAATAATCATGCAACTTATGAACTGATTGAATTCTCACAAAGACAAATTCATATTCCTATAACAACAAATAAGTCAGAAAAAATAAGTAAAACAAATACTCTTTGATTCACATAACTTTGAAAAACAGGTATTGCATGATTCAAGTCAATTGGAATACTTTAGTAACAAATTTGACTTGGAAAAATGGTTGTATAAATTGTCATTTTAGGAGGGAGAAGGGTCAGTGCTTCTATTTACATATAACTACATTCGATTATAGTATCTCATTTATTGTGATACAATCAAACACATACATAAATAAGAAGCATGATGGCTATCAACCCAAGTACATTATCCTAGACCAATTTAGTTGTTACTTGTTAGAGTATTATTAATTGAGTCACATATACGGAGGAGATTACATAAATTATTCATGTTAGTAATTTTTTTTTTGTGACCTGCTAACGGATCATGAAAACATGCCCTTCCATTGGATCATTGTATTAAAAGTACTGAAGATGACCAGACGATAGTTGGCCTTACATCATCCCTACCATAGTTGCACCTCCAATCACAATTCCCTTGATCCAATTTCTTGGTTTTTAACCTCTTTTGGTATTGAATTCAATTCATGGTATCTCATGTTCACAATTCAAGGAGGCTTCAACAATTGTTGTGGGCTACATTAAACTCCAAGGGTTATCATAAAATGAGGGATTCAAGAATAAAAAAAGGAAATTCTATCGAAATTTCAAACATCATGTTAGGAACAACTCTATCGATATTTCATGGGCTTAGAATATGAATGAATGAATAAAAAGGGTTTAGAATCAACTAACCCCTGACATTGTGATCCTCCCCTAGTTTCGACGAAATAAAAAATGCCCTAGTCGGTTTCTACTCGCACCCAAATTAAAAATGACCTAGTAGGTCTCTGCTCACACCCAAATGAAAAACTCCCTAGTTGATCTCTGCTCATTCCCTAGTCAATCTATGCTTGGTATCTATACGGGAACTGTCAACTCTCACTTAATCCCTACTTCCATGCACACAGAATTAAACTTTCGAAGGTATAATATCCTCTACTATACAAGTGGTTGCAACCTATGCATCCAGTCTAAATTCCTTGCATATTCTACTCTTTTTCGGGTATGCATTTAATATACCCACTCAAAATTCAACGAAGTGTGAGTTTTTGTGTGTAATTGGTAATTCAAATAATGACCAGGAATTCTAAAATCCTGGGACCTTGAAAAAAACATGATCGACACCTGAGATCACCTTATGGTCTATATGATCATCTATGTTTCATTTTCCCCCCTTTGCAAATGGTTTCCAATATATTTTTTTTGGTGCAATATTCCCTTGGAGGGATTCAGGGGATTTTTTATCCTCTAAGAATTGGCACTATATTGAGACAATGCATCAAATCCTAGCAAAGATACAAATTTTGAGAAACATTTTTGAAATTTAAAAAATCACATTTTCAAAATTTAGTGAGTCCAATATTAGTTACAAAAGTATATTGAAATGTTAAAAGGATTTATTAGTTGAATAAATATCAAATAATATATAAATAAATAACTATATTTAAAACTATGAGGGAAAATAAAACAAGGAAACTAAAAACTTAAAAGCATAAATTGAAGAGATTTAGCACAATAAGATAATGTCGAAAGAGGTTGGTCATTCATGCCTTTATCTTTTGTCCAATAGGTGATAATAGAAGGTTTCAATCAAGATGGGGGATCCCGTATTTGAACCATGGGAGTATTAATTTAACATAAAAAAATATGTGTCCTCAACTATCAGTCTTCCGACAGACATCCGTCGGATGACCGACGGTTATTGGTAAACCATCAATTCTTTAACTCTGACTAAAATACCATTGGAAAACCTTCAATAGACCGATGGTTGAGGAATAATTGTCTTTCATTCAATGAACGCAGACCGATTTTAAGAAAAATACACAAAAAATAAATATTTAACTTGTATTTTTCGACGGTCCTCCCTTACTTTCGGATAATTTCATCAAATGGGACAAAATGTTGTAGTGCATATCTGTTGATACTCCCAACCTTGGCTTGATAACTATTGTTTCTCATGGTAGTGTGGGTGTTGATAGACTACAACCTTGGGTATTGGTTCTTATTTCTTTGACTATGCAACCTATGGTTCTTGGGGGTCATGTAGCTCATTAGATTCCTCTTCTTTGTTATCTCCTTCCCAAGGGTTTTATTCATGTGTTTATGTAGTCGTCTCTTCTTCTTATTCAACTTCAAACTCTTCATATTCCATGTCTGTAGACACTTCAAATATTTGACTGCAACAACTTATTCATGTGCCCTCTTGGGTCCTTCTTGTTTAGTAATAGAAATATCCAAACATGTAATTTTCTTCTTCTTATATCAAAGCTTCAAGAACGGTATTTTATACATTAAAATTAATTGTACCAATTGATTCGATCCAAGGGTATCCCAAAACAACATCCACATCATCCATATCAATAGCATAAAAATTTGAATGCAACACATATTTGTCCGCAGTAATATTCAGATCTTTAAAAAATGACATTTTCACCTCTAACAATTTTGCTTTGAATATGCTTTGGGGGGATTTTCAATATTTTAGCCAAATTGACATGGATGAGATTTTACTTGCTACAAAACATGTTATACAACTTGACAAGAATTTTATACTCAAAATGAGAACTCTAGCCATAAAAACTCATATTTTTGCATAAACAACACCAAAAACCAACCCCGAATCAAAAAATGGTGCTACAGGTAGCGCCACTTTTTGATTTGGGGTAAAAAATATAGAAATGAACCAAAACATTTGTTATTTTTGTTTGCAAAAACCTTGAAATCAAGCTCTAAATTGAAAAATAACGCTATCGGTAGCACACTTTTTCAAAAAATGGCATTTTTATATGATTTTATCAAAATTGAAAATTGTGCTTATTTAATCTCTTAGTAACACTATTTAAAAGTTGCATTGAGTTAAACCCAAATTATTTAAGCAATAATTTGACCACTCTTTTCATATAAAATACAAAAAATTATGATATTCATCATAAAATCATATAATAAACCATAAGACGTAGAAGTAATTCATATCAAAATTCAAGCACTCCTTTAGAGTTGCCATACAAACAATGGAATATTAATAAAAAAGACAAAATGTTTCATGTGCAAATATTCAAGTCAACACATGGATTCTGACACACCATCAGAAGCTACATTTTCTTCAGATGAATGACCGGATGAAGATGTAGTTGACTCGTATTCTTCTCTACTATCAATGAGTGCACCATCTGAATATTCATGTACGCACAACATTTGATATGCCATATTCCTTCTAGATCTACGCCTTGGTTTAGCAAACTCCCATGTTGCAATTATTTATGGTTCCAATAATATTTTGATAATCTCTATAGTCTTGGAGTGAAGAGTGCCTTTCCTTGTCAACTGGAAGTCATAAACTAGTATGTCAACATCCTCTAATTTCAAAATGTCTATTCGAAAATGATTTACATTTTGACTCTTTCTTTTCTCTTTTTGCAAACCTTTTTTCTCGATCACCATCTCTGGCTTGTACACACCATCAAATGGGTGTGTGTCTATTGCATACCATTGCACTTCAGTAGATATAACTTTTTCATTTTCTTTATTGTCCTTCATAACTTTTGCAATCCAGAATGGATAACCACGTGGATCTTCTGTGGCCAAAACTACAATCATGCAACCCTCCTTAATGTTTTGTACTAAGCCTCTGTAAAGGTCTTCCATCGCCTCACGCTGTGCATATGATCTTCTAGACCCAATGTACATTTCCCTTTCTTCTGGTTGATAAGGCTCAACACCTTCAGGCTCAACATTTCTCTCCTCATTTTCATTTGACATACTTTGTGGCCAACCAAATGGAGTCTTCAAAAAAATATCTCCATTTGTAGAGATTGTAATTATGTCATTTTTCTCCATGCAAAATGACTCCCACCAAATAGAATCAACAACATCAAAATAGTCATATGTATCTCTGATAGACTTTTTTATTTCTTCCAAGCTTTGAGAAGAATCAACATATCTATTGTGCCAGCGTGAATTTTGAATCTCAACAGCTGATTGTAATAACAATAACTTTGAACCATACATTTGACGACCTGGGATGAATTTTAGAAATGTTAAACCTGATGTTGGCCCCCATTCTGCACTTGCTGAGTACTTCTTACCCCATAGTAATGTTTTCCCATCAATTTTTTTTATATGAAATTGATGTTGAAAGCTAATGTCTTTAATTTTCTCAATGCACCTTTCTTCACCATGTGATCCCAAAATAAATATTCGCATGTCAATAGTTTCCTCCAATGTTAGCACAATAGAATCTAGACTATATTTTTTTCTAATAATTTCAGTTAATGATGGCAGGCTCCCAACATTCTTCCTCCGCAATGTCACTACAAAACGACTAAACATTTGATCAATATGGTCATGTGTATGCCCAACAAGAAGGAAACCAACTTTAACCTTTTGAAAAATTCCCAATTCAATAAGCATGTTCAGATAACGAAATAGGATCTGATTTTTGTTTTCCCGACTGGTGTTGTCCAATTGCAGATATAGAACTCGAGGAAGATTACTAGACCAATGAGTCAGCAGGTGGTGAATTATGGTAATGGTCAAATTTGTATCATTATGAATATTGGGAGCTTTAAAGTAAACCTTTGGAGACATTTGACCATTAAAAACCATACAACCAACCAAGTGAAACTGAATAAAATTTTCCTCCTTTAAATTATTTGGTACACGAACAAAATGTAGCAAAAGTGTTTTTTTCTAATCCATGCCATCAATTATCAAACCCATATACTTATGTGGTTCATCATAACACTTCTTTCAATGTTTGTATAACTTTTTTTTGTTCAACTGATTGTTGATTGTGATGTGCTTGAAGTTCTTTAACAACATAATCTACAAATAAAATAAAAACAAAACATTGATGAGCTTTCTTAATAGATAATTATTCCAAAAAATAAAGTTGTTAGATACATACCTCTCTCTATCCCTTCTGATTTATCCCTTATTTGTTTAATAGAAGCACATATACTGCAAACCCCCATCCTTGACCTCTTGGGAATACATACATTGTTGAACTATGCTTTCCATAGTCTTGTAAAATATGCATATCTAATGAAATTGTTATTTCCTTCTGCATATTGAAAAAATGCCTTGTACAAGTTGTAGATTTCCTGCCTTGAGAAATTATATGGAATGTGTATGGTTTCTCTATCCGAGATACTCTCTCCATGCTTAGAAAATAAGTCATCCATCCATGACATTGCAATGTTTGTTAACGACCCACTAGCTCGTGCATGATATTATTTAGAATAAAATGTAGGATCATTTTCTAGCCTTGTCTAGATTCTTGATAGTCTAAGATTACCAATTGAATGGATTCTTTTGAATGCCCTTCTACAAAGAAAATACTTCCAATGCGATAATCCTAACCTGCCTTTGTAGAAATCATGCACCCTACCATGTATGAATTTTCATATTTTTGTTCATCGATAGATATGCTCGTATTTTCTCTAAGGCATAATTGTAGTGTATTTTTTTCAGACAATTTCTTTGGCAACACTCACTTGAAATCAAATCAGTAATAGAACTGGAACTTGCGAGAAAATATTTCCTAGACCTTGTATAACTAGAATGCTTTGGATTGATATAAAATGGCCTAGTCCTATACTTAATCTTGCTCATTGGTACAATTTTTCTTTGTGTTCCATGAACCATTAAATCATCCTCATTAGAATGAATATACTCATCAATGTGAGGAATATCATCCCTCTCATTGAGATTATCATTACCAAAATTAGTAGGAGAATGATTATCCGCATCAGTATAAATTTTATCACTTGAGGTTAAATCAACATCATTAGCGGGTTCATCCTCCCAAAAACCATCATCTGTCCCATTAAAATCCTCGCTTGGAGGGAAATCATCATCAATGCCATCAAAATCCTTTCTTGGAGGAAAATAACCTTCATCATTATTGGTTCCTTCATCCTCACCAGAATCATCACCTGTCCCTTTAAAATCTCCACTTGGAGGAAAATCATCATCAATTCCATCAAAATCCTCGCTTGGAGGAAAATCATCATCAGTGCCATCAGAATACTCGCTCGGAGGAAATTCATCCTCACCATTATTGGTTCCCTCATCCTCACCAACTTCATCATCCGTCCCATTAAAATCCTCGCTTGGAGGAATATCATCATTGCTTCCATTAAAATCCTCGCTTGGAGGAAAATCGTATTCACTACCATCATAATCCTCACTTGGAGGAAAATCATCTTCACCATTATTGGTTCCTTCATCCTCACCAAAATAATCATTTGTCCCATTAAAATCCTCACTTGGAGAAAAATCATCATTAGATCCATCAAAATCCTGGCTGGGAGGAAAACCATCTTCAACATTGTTGTTGCCTTTATCCTCACCAAAATCATCATCTGTCCCATTAAAATCCTCGCTTGGAGGAAAATCATAATCCATGCCATCAAAATCATTGCTTGGAGGAGAAACATTATTAGTCCCACTAAAATCCTCGCTTGAAGGAAAATCATCATTAGTTCCATCAAAATCCTTGCTTGTAGGAGAAACATTATCAGTCCCATTAAAATCCTCGCTTGGAGGAAAATCAACATCAATGCCATTGAAATCCTTGCTTGAAGGAAAATCATATACACCATCATTAGTGCCTTAATCCTCACCAAAATTATTATATATCCCATCAAAATCCTTGCTTGGAGGAAAATCAACTTTGTTGTCTTGTAAATCCTCGCTTGGAGGAAAATCTTGGCTTGGAGGGAAATCATCATTTCTGCCTTGAAAATCCTCGCTTGGAGGAAAATATTGGCTTGAAGGAAAATGAATGTTAGTGCCTTGAAAATCATCGCTTGGAGGAAAATCATTGTTGATGCCTTGAGAATCATTTCCTTGAGCAAAGTCATCATTGGTGCCTTGAAAATCATCACTTGGAGGAAAATTTCCATCATCTTCCTTAGTGTCTTTAAAATATCCACATGGAGGAAGCTCTTCATCATCATCATTAATGCCTTTAAAATCCTCACTTGAACGTAAATCATCATCGATGCCTTTTAAATCCTCACTTAAATCAAAATTTCCACAATCTTTAGGCATTGAGATTGATTCAGATGAGTCCATGACTTTTCACTAAATTTTTTAAGAGAATGAAATTTTCTCACACTCCTCACCAAAAAATACAATGGTACAACTATCAACCCCCAACAATCTTATAGCTAAAAGAATGAAATTTTCCCTCCCAAATTTTCCCTCGAAAATTTTCCCTTCCAAACATTCCCTACAAAATAAATCACACATTTCAAACACAACTATAACACTAATAAAAGTAATTTAATTTATCATATAACAATTGTAATAATACTAATAAATTGACCTTTAAACAATGTTATCCAAACTTTTTAATACAATATTAGTTATTTACATTAATTTTTTAAACCAAAAGTCACAACACTAGTCAAATTTCATTTAATTCCTTCTTCTCTAAATTTAGAAATAATGCATTATCTAATTACACAATTTTTAATCCCACATTCATAAAATGGTAAAAAAAAACCCGATTTTATGTTATATTAATGCAATTTGGTTTTCTATAGTCACCATTTGCGAACAACGATCCACAAGGATTTGGAGAATATCGAACAACTTCAAACATTGTCAAGGTTAGTTAAATTAATTTTTTTATGTTTTAATGCAATTTTTTTTCCTTTAGACTTTGGTAGGGTAATTTTTAAGGGTGAAATTTCGCTAATTGGCTATTTTTTGGGCTTTTTTTCAAAAAATATATTCGCTATTTGGTCATTTTTAGTCTCTAATATCGCCTATATTTACATAAAATATGTTTTTTTATCATAATATTCACCAAAATTTACACATTTCAGTAGTAAATTGTATGTTTCATATTTAATATTCACTTACCTATATATATACATGTTTTTTTCAATCCAAAATAATCACCTAGGATACTATACTTAAGTATAATATTAGCATCCTTAAAAAATAGCCTGGACTTCGGCATGCCCTTTGTAAAACCTAGGTAAATTTTTATTTTTATTTTTTTGGCCCAAGGGAATAGGCACCCATTTATTAGCCCCCATTACATAGCCCAAACGAGCGCCCAGGGGGAGGAGTGGAGCTCCGCCCCACTGCCAAATGGGTGAGTTTGACCCACCCCTTTGGCAGCGTGGAGGAGCTTGAAGCTCCCCCTGGGTACCCACAATGCCTGACGGGGGGGCATTGTGAGTGCCCAGAGGGGGCCCAGGGGAAGAGCTCCGAATTGCACCGCCCGACGAGGGGGGGGGCGCTGTGGGCATCGAGGGCTATGCATTGGGCACCCTTTGCACATCCCTTGGGCTATGCATTTGCCATGGGGGCACCAATTCATAGCCCTTGGGATATGTTAAGCCAGCAAATGATGAGCCCTTGGGCTACTGTATGTTAATAATTTTTTTTTAAGTGCAACTATTTCTTTTGTTTTGTTTCTGACTATAGGGAAAATTACATCAAGAAAGATATCTATAAACATCTGTGGAGCTAGATCATCGATGAAGTCATCAAAAAACGTATTTGAGCCATCTGATAATGTTGCACGTGATGAAGTTGTACCCAGTGATGATTTAAAATCCAAGAATGTTAGATAATGGAAACACACACCAGTTGAAGAGAAACTTGACTATTCTTTGTTTTTGAAAGAGAAATATCAAGGCAACTCAGAAAGTATTCACTTATATTGTGTTGGATTTGCATATCTTAAAAATGATTATCACTCATTGGGATTGTTGCGAGATATTTGTTTGGTGTTAGGTAAATACATTGTTTATGTACTAGTGAAACAAGCTAAAACCTTTGTCAAAATCTGATATTCTTTGAAGGTTTCAAACTATAAGATGGAAGAAATTTTCACAGAATTTTGTGGAGGAGTCATGCACAATATTGAGCGCAAGAGTGTAAGTTTCTATATTTTTATATCTTTCTAAATTTCTTACACTTTGAATTATAGGACCATATAATAGATTTAATACAATAATGTTTTTATTTCGCAGGATTTTGCTATGCCACTTTCCGATATTCTGAATTGAATTTATTCTACAGAATAAAATCCGATGGATGTTATTAATTCCGCTCTCCATAAGGGAGAAGCACCAAAGAAGAGAGAAACACCAAAGAAAAAATGAGTGCAAAATGTTCCTGAAGAAGTACAAGCACGAAAAGGAAAATGCATCCAATAATCAAATGAAGTACCTAGGAAGGTTACATTCAAAAGCATATCTCGCCTAACGAACTGTTGTTGATGAAAATGTTACTTCTGCTGGTAAGAGAAATAGGCACTCTTCTAAAAGACCTATGGATGAGAATGTTTCCATTCCTGATAAAAAAGGTTTTCTTTTAGATACAATTGCTTTAAGACATAAAAGGAGGAGATAAAATGTTCAATCCAATGTTGAAAATCATAGTGATAACTCGAGGTACAGTTTGTAAATAATTACTCCAGGTGGTGATCTAGATGATGGTGTTGTTAAGACAACACAAAATGCTATTTGAGATCGATTGTGGAGGGATACCTTGGTTCACAATGGGAATACATTTGATTTAAATGTAAAGCAACTTTATAGACACACAAAAGGCCAAGAGAAGTATCAAATTAGGAAACCACATCGCTTGCATGTTCATAACTTGAAAGCATTGATGATGCACAATCCCTATGCACATGTGGTTGACTACCTAGCTCTTGTTGACCCAAAAGATGTCCCTGTTAGAGATGAATTTGAAAAATAAAAATGTTTTGATTACAACTACTATTTTTTGGGGGGGATCATTCTACGGAGGCTAGAAGAGAATTGATGCAAGAGTTTCCAAAAAATCATATTTTTCAAACAGTGAAATGCATCATTTACGTTGGTTTAACAGATGTGGAAGAAAAACTATTGGCATGGGATCACAACACAGATAGTGACTATAGGATGTCCATGAAATTCGTTCAAAGTTTTAGATTTATCTACAATGAATTTGAACAAATATGTGGTGGGGATAGATTGAAAGTTGATGTAGATTTCAGGAAACAATGTTGTATGGAAATAGGTATCCCTATTAAAGAGGACAATGTGAAACATAAATGTTTGAAAGGAAGTGATGCATTCAGAGTTGTTGTAACGTCCCCATCTTGACCCTATTGCATTAAAATGTAAATGATGTAATATTGTTATAAAATCATGGTGAGGAGCTCAAGGCCAAGGCCCCACCATCAATTTATTGATGCATACGGTTTGTGTGCTAGCCAGACACATTGGAATTTCAACATCATGTAATATGCATTTTAATAAAAATACCCACAACTAGCTATGCAATGCAACAAAGAGATGGGGGCATGATTTTACAAGGAATTGGAAGGGAAAACATTCAAACCCTTGAGCCAACCAAGTCCAGCCAAGTGTCAATGAGAGAACCCATGAACCCTCAACTACCCATGTTGACTTTTGTACCTAATCATTGATTTCTCCCAAGAGTTGGTTGAGGTAGTTAATGCCCTGGGGAATGGGAGGTATGGCTTTCCAAATTCGAGTATGGGCAAGCCACCCTTCATGGAAAAATGTGTTTTGCTTCTTGGGCAAGAAAAGAGCCATGAATTGCTCCCCCAAGCCATTATCTATCATCCAATTACTCTCCCTCACGATTTGGGAGCTACCTGAGAATTTTTCAGCCATGTTTGTCTGTGTTTTCCTTCATTCTCAGCTCGGAGAGGGCGTTTTTGTGTTGTATACCAGTGGGGAAGAAAGGGAATTGAATTGGAGTTCTATAGAGACTAGTTTGGGCTATTAAATGCTTGATAGTTTGGGGGAGAAATCATTTCCTTCCTATGCTTGTTTTCCCCATCCCACAATCCTTTTTTGGCTGGAAACGATTTGGGAAAACTGATGGCCATCCTGTTGGAAATCCATTGTTTTTGCTTGATCTTGAGTACAAGCATCTAGGGTTCAAATGTAGCCCGATAAACCCAGCTGTGGACTGGATTGGCTCAGATGAAATGATCAACTGGCTGTGTGTGAGCTTGAATGTCCCCTTTTCCTTGTAAGAATCATGCCCACCTCGGGGGTGGTAGTTGTGTTGAGAGATTGATGAACACAGCTGGCCTATGGTTGGGTGGAACATTGCAGCGACATAGCTAGTTGTGTGGGACAATTGCACAACAAAGATAAGTGTTTTTCTATGTCTGTGTATTTACCTCTGCACTGTATAATTTAATGATTGTTATTGATATGTTGAGTGCATGAAAAATATGTGTGTGTGGATGAGCTTATTTTCGTTGTGCATGCTTGCTTGTTTTTCATCTACACACATCTCTTTTTATTGCTGAGAATCTAATGAATGGGCTGAGGTTTATGTGAAAGCCCAAATATTGTTATCATGTTCCCTTCCTTGTATTGGGTCCGCGGGTGGGTACATTACTGTTGTAGACAACTATTTTCAGTTGGCATTTAGAATGGGCCCCATATGGGATTTGATTGATGACATATTTAGCATGTGAGATAATATTGGTGTAAAAAATCAGAAGGTAAAAACAAGTAAAGCAGTTGCATGGAGCAGTAGTCAAGGAGGCCCTGATGTCAAGAACTTTCCAGAAGATATGACTATAACACCTTGGAGATCATTGCAAGGTGTGAAGGATGAAACAATTATATCTACAATACTGTCATGTGTAAAGTCAGGTGAATTATCGATGGAAGAAATGTGAAATGATTTTGAAAAGTAAGTTTATAGGTTGTTTGTATTTTTTTAAGTTTAAGATTTTTTATTAAATGAGCATTGTGTTATTATTAGATGTGTTAACACCGTTTATTTTTACATCATTTAGTCATAAAGGTTTACATGAAAATACAAGAGGACATAGTTATAATGTTGGGTGAGAAGAGTTGGGATGATGGCATATGCAACTATCCAGATTCAAGCTCCATGTAAAGCTTAAAATATGTTTTTGTTGCATAAAAAAAGGTGTGATGATTTATGATCTCTTCTATTTTATTTATTTCTAAGTGAATTCATTTCTATTTTATTACTTATAGATATAATTTTATTTTCAAAGATGTCAAATAAGAATACAGTACCAGAGTATTTCAAAATTCAATATCCAAAGAGCCAAAATAGAACGACAAAGAAAACAACATCTTGCGGGCATTGAACTTGATGACACCCTTGATCATCTTGTTTGGAATGGACTCGACATTGTGAAATATAAAGTGATTTTGGGTGATTGTGCAAACATTGCAAATCTTGTTCCCAAAAATAATTACTCCCTAGTTATTGTAGATATCCCTCATGGATACAATATCAAAAACATTACATATGATTGTGAGCCTTATACATACCAGTCATTCAATAAAGTGGTTTCGGGATTTCTAGACATCACAACATCACCCCTATGGAGATTTCTTGTTTTCCATTCAGATGTACAAGGAGGAGCGGTGCTAACAACATTGAAGGATAAAGAAAACTCAAGGAAACAACTGTATTGGTAAGATATTTGTACTATATTATTAAACATTTGAATTTAGAAACCAAAATTATTTTTCTATAAGTTAAATAGATTCTTATCTATTTTTGTTACATGAATAAGCCTAACATTCGTATCTCCAGCACTGATCCATTTATGAGTGATACTGAAAAACATACATCTTGCATGTTGGAGAAAAGATGAGACCTATGAAACTCTTTTAATCAATGAAAAGAGTGAAGGAAAACATAGTCAAATATTGTCTTATAATGTCATGGTTAACAAGTTGGCATATGAAGAAAGAGATTTGAAAGGAGAGACTGTACTAAACATCTACCAGAAGCCACACACATTGATTAATTATCTCATAGATATTTTTTCAAGAGAAGGAGATTGGGTTTTAGATTTGTTCTCAGGATCAGGTGATATTTCTAATATTACATATGAAACTAGTGCCGTAATCTAAATTTAGAAATATATATTTTTTAAATTTATGTTTCATTATGTTATTTTTTTTTGTTTTGTATGTGTTGACTAGGTACAAAAATAGCATGTTCATTACAAAAAGGAAGAAATTGCATATCCATTGAGAATGATATACTACAGTGCAATTATATCAAGCAAATAATTAATGCTATGAAATTTCTTCCAGATGAAATGCAGGAAGTTGGTTTGAAGAAAGGAGAATTTAGTGAGTCACTCGTGGCAAAGATGTCAAAAGAGCCTCAACCTCCTTTAAAAGGGATGTCCGGAAAAGATCACTTTGGTCATTTTACAGAAGTAGAGGACCCAATGGAAGAACACATTGAGGTCTAAGAAGAGAGCCAACCAACATAAAATGTCAACTTCGATGAAGAGTTTGGGATGCATGATATTGTTGATTAGTTTCATATTGTTGAGGAAAATGTCAAAGTTGACTAATTTTTTATAAGATATTTTGTAATGTTTTGAATTGAAGATTTTATTTTGAGAATAATTGTTATGTTTTTAATATGTTATTTAGAAATATATGGTATACGTTTTGTTGAGTTTATGTGAATCATCACTTTATGGAAAATAATGTTAAAGAGTATCATTTGTATATATCAAATAGCAGAAAATATGTTGAAAAATGGTTTGAAGTGTCTTTTTTTCTCATTTTGTTTAGAAATTTTCCCAAAAAGGACTTCTTTAAGATAAAATTTTAATGAAAAAACTTTGAAAATGCATGTATTTTTTGTTCTAACTAGCTTCTAAATCTTACGAAAATTTAAAAATGTGTGCATTTTTTTACTATAGCTAGCTATTAAACGTAGTTTTTTTTGTAAATTTTGGAAAATTGCCCTTGTAAATAAAAGTTATAATTTTCTTATGATCAAGAAGTTTCAAAATCACAAAAATGGCTCAAAATGAAAAATGGTGCTACTAAAATGAACCCCCCCCAAAACGAGAACAATGTCGGGTTCTCGTCAAGTTGTATAACATGTTACAAGGATATATAAAATTAATAACATTTTTTTGTTGAATATACATAAACATGTAATAGGTAGTTTGTGCATGAAAACAAAAACCCTAGTTATTTATTTACCATTTTTTACAGTATCAGACCACCTATCTAAATTCCTTTTCATAAAAATAAAATATTAAAAAAAAATCATCTTGTCATGATTAAGCAAATGCCACCATTTAATGACGCCTTCTTTTTTAAACTGCACAATAGGAAATATCTCAAATTCCCTTTCCATAATAATTTGTCACGACTTATGTATTTTTCAATACCAGGACCATCATCTTTCTTTTAAAATACCACTTGCTTCCCATAACTCCAAAAATAGAAATAGGGTTTTGAAGAAAATCACTTACTTTTGATGTAGAAAATTTAAAATGAGAATAACTCCTTCAATATTTCTTGAAATCTCTATTATGAAATTCCAGGTCATTATGTATTGAGTGGAGTTGGTTTGATTAGAACCTAGTAACTCTATCAAAAGATATCTTCTCTACAAACTATGTGGACGTCATTGGAGGAAACCCTAAAAATAGTTGATTTTAAATCAACAGTATCTTCACTTCCTGAACTTCGATTTGGACGAAAACAATAAAATTGAGTGTCTCAATGAGAGGAACTCAAATATAGAATTGGTTTATTTAGATCATGCATGGAAAATTTTAAAAAGTGATCTGAATACTGTCCGCCTTTTTTTTTCTTCAAAATTATGCAAAAAAAAACTTCCAGTGCTTCAGCCCAAGAAAATGCTATGATACCAGTTTTAGTGATCCTAACCCAAAAATTGAATCATAATAAATATATAGAACTCGTATACTTCATAAATACCCAAAAGAAATTCACTGTAAAGAAAACAAGGATAAAGAGAAAGACCTTTAAGGGAAGGTAACATCATCAATTACTTCTTTTGGAAAGAATCACTCCACAAGCCATGGTTTCTACAATGCAATTCATCTGACATATCTTATATAATGATACTCATGTATATTTATACTTTCTCATGAGTATTCCTAGAGGATATATGCCAAGTATCCCTTAGGATTATATTCATTAGAGGAATTTTGAGGTAAAAAATGTGACTCAAAACAAAAACAAAAATGTACTATCAAAATCAAATTTATAAGAAATGATAGGATTCAAGATGCTGATGTCAACCATAAGGATAAATAGTTTTGGAGGGAAAGGGGGAAAAGTACTATTTTATATCATAATTTCAACTAATCTCCTTGTAGAATTACTCAAATTTCGAGTGTGGACACTCGATGGATACACAATTAAATTATTTATCTAACAAGTGTCCACTTTTCATGCTTTCGAAAGACCCTTGATAGGAAAAATCTCAAAATATATAAAACAAAATAAAATAAAAATGTATTTCACTGAAGGAAATATGTTTTCATGAAATAAAAATGTATTTCCAGGTTTTTCCTATTAGGGGTATTTCAAAAGTATGGCAAGTGGGTGCTCATTGGATGCAGATTTCAAATTTCATCCAATGAGTGCTCACACTCAAAATTTGAGTAAACCTACAAGGAGTTCAGTTGAAAATA
This sequence comes from Larix kaempferi, assembly GCA_027924585.1. NCBI lineage: Eukaryota > Viridiplantae > Streptophyta > Pinopsida > Pinales > Pinaceae > Larix > Larix kaempferi. The sequence goes on from BSBM01000482.1 coordinate 4,299,755, forward strand.
CAAGAGACACAAAGTGTTTTTTTTCTTTTCTTAAAAATTCACAACTCATATTTTATTATTTTTCTTAGGAGGCCCATTTTCGACCTCAAAATTACTCTAATGATTTTACCTAACTACTTAGTGGGCCTAATTATTACCCACTAGCTACCAAGTAGGCCTATTTCATAAGTATGGACACATTACATACAATATCCCCTTAGGTACCTCCCTAGGTACCCCATATTATCCTCCCTAGATACATAACACAACATACCATCCTTATGCGTATTAACTACAAAATAAGTTTAAATACTAGAGCCAACCATCAATAAGTTTGGCCCAAATTTTATTCAAACCAAGTGGATGTCATTCATGATTATGGGATCCAAACATGTTAGATCTCGTGTTTTTGGGTATTGAATCCTATTGAGATCTCAATAAATTGTTGGTACATATACTTGTAACCATGTTTTAAGGGCATCCCCAATTATGGACAATACTTGCATCAGTTAGCACATATCAATGAGAGTATTGTAGACAAGGACTCATGGGAATTAGTGATCCCCACAATTGGGTTAGGTGAAACATGAAAATAGGTAACATTTTTGCTCATTTTCTATGAACAAAATTGCAATATTTTATGTTTATTCAACTTCAACCCTTCTAAACTTGTATTTCATTTGAAAATTTCACTTTGGAGAAAAAACTAGATTTGTAGAGAATTATCTTGCTTTCATACCAATATTTATTTTTTTATATTGGTTGTGAACATATAATGGGATAAATTTGTTATTTATTGACCACATTTAACTTAAAATTTTAAGGAAGGATAATGAGATACTTAAGTGGGCGTATGGTTATTTTAGAAATGGTTATTCGTTTTAAGGGAAAATGTATACACTGATTGAACTAGTGCCTAGACTATGTTGGAAATAAAGGGTATGTAGGTTCATCACTCCTATGGATATTCTGGAGACAGTCAGTTGACTGGAGGTGAGATTGAGTGGTTGATAGAATGGTCGATGAGACAATGGTCGAGTTGGCTAAAGTAGCTAACTAATATATGGAGTGTTGCAGATTTCATGGAAATAGATAGAACTAAGGACCCCTATTTGTGTACCAGATCATCCTCACTTCAAGGGATTTTGTTAGATCCGGAGACTATAAAAGAACGATCCTATGGGTTGTATTGATATCGATTTGCAAATGTTGAATAATGCATTATGATGTTATGATAATAATGTGTTCTGCTCAAGTGTTGTAAACAATGTCTTTAGACACCACCCATCTTCTTGGAATACTTATCCCTCCTACTATTTTATTTTATGTTATATTTTTTAAAGGGAGGTTCCCCAACATGGTATCAGAGCTATTGATTTTGACCTAGCTTGTTGTCTATGAATTGTGATATATCATATCTATGGTTGATCAACTCTGGGATGAATATTTGTCAACCGATATCTTTTCCTTGAACTTGGATCAAATATATTTTCTCAGAAGGATTGATTCCAATATAGAACATGTTGTTATGAATGGGTACAACTATGCAATATGGGTGCCATATATGGAAACTTTGTTGAAGAGAAAGGGACTATGGAAATATACTAAGGTCATTATTCTAGATCCAACGGATGACCAGGCTAAGTTTGTCATTGATGGAAAGAAGGATGAGGTTGATAGGGTCATCACGACATACATTTCAAGGGCGATTCACTTTCATACAAGCGAGATAAAATGCCCTCATGTAATTTGGAGTAATTTGAAGTCATTGTTCGACAAGATTAATGAAATTCAAGTAATGAAGATAGATAAAGAGTTGATCACTCTGGAACCCCATTCCTTTGAAATGATTGAGGACTATTCAACTTGCATCAACGAGCATTAGTTAAAATTGGGAAAATGTGGTCAAAGTTCCGAAGAAGGATGGAAAACTCATTGAACTAGTCGATATGAATTAGGGTACACCTTATGATGTATTATGCTCTTCATTTTGTTCCAATTGGATGTCAAGTAAGAAAGATGGTAAGGATTTCAACTTTGATACATTATGTGATTTACTAATTAAAGATCAACAAAATTTACTTTAAGAAGGGAATATTGGTAGCAAACACCAATCTCACTTGCTCAAAGGAAATTTAAATCAAAATTATAAAGAACATGGTCAATCGGATCATCGATGTGAGTCTATCAACCAACCTACTAAGGTAAAGAACAATGATTCGACATCAACCAAGAAGAATCAAAAGAAGAAAACCTGTCTCTACCGTGGAAAGTTAGGACAAGTGGAGAAAACCTACTAGAATAAGACCAATCAATTGGAACAAAAGTTCAAGCATCTTGAAGAAGTCACGTCAACTAGTCCTTTGATCAACTGACCTACAAAAAAATTCACCTTTTATGTTATTACTTCCTAGGCATTACATACTCATACCACTCAGAGAGAATGGATATTTGATTCTAGTTGTACTCATCATATGGATAAAGATGCTTCTATGTTCTCTTCCTTAAGTGGAGCTCTAGAATAGAATATTTACGTAGCTAATGATTATTCTCTTATAGTCGCTGGAAGCAGCAATGTTGAATGCAAGAATGGTTGAATATCTAATGTCTATCATGTACCTATATTGAGCGTAAATTTGATGTCAGTTTCTCAAATTACACAAACTAAGAATACTATTGACTTTTGGTCAAATCACTTTATGGTAAAGGATTTGAGGCTTGTGGGGGAGACTATTGCTTCAGGATATTTAGATCCCAAATATAGACTATACAAGTTATGTGACTCTCCCAGGAATGATTTATGACCAAGTAGAACAACTGCACTCATTGCTCCAACCAACGATAGAAGTTGAATTTAGCATGAACAACATGAACATCTGAACTTTCGAAGTTTGAAGATGATGGTAACAAATAATATGGTTATTGGTATACCAAATATTAGTTCCACTTAATGTATTTTGTAGAGGATGTGTGCTTGGAAATCATCATTAGGCACCCTTTGAATCCGAAAAAGCATGGTGAGAATAGGACCGATTAGAACTTGTTCATGGTGATCTCTATTACAGGAACAAACCCTCATCAGCAGGTGTGAAGTATGTTTTAATATTCATTGATAATTTCTCTAAATTTACAAGGGTATATTTCTTGAATAATAAGAGTCATGTCTTTGAAATATTCAAGGAATTTAGAGCATTGGCTGAAAAGCAATGTAGTCAACCGATCAAAATCTTGATATTAGACAATGGTGGATAATATGTGAGTTGAGAGTATGAAGAATATGTCTTGCAAAATGGAATTTCTAGGCAAAGATCTGTCCCTCACACCCCTTAGCATAATGGATTCATAGAGTGGAACAATATGATTTTGGTAGAAATGGATTAGTTCCTACTACAAACCAAATACCTTCCGACTAAATTTTGGGCAAAAGTTGTTTACTTTGTAAAATATCTCTTGAGCCTTGTTCTGACTAGAGATGTAATCGACTTGACTCCTATTGAGAAGTGGAGAGGAGGAAAACCCTCTATTGGAAACCCCAAAACCTTTGGATGTGTTTCTTGGGCACATACAAGTGATAACTATAGGAATAAATTGGATGCAAAGATTCATGCTTGCATCATGATGGGCTAGTATGATGAATCAAAAGCATATCGATTGTTTGATCTGGTCAACCAATAGTTTTTTTGAGAAGAAATGTAATATTTGATGAAAACACTTCAGGCACTAAGTTATTGAACTTCTCCTCTGGCCTATTACACAATGATACTTTTGATATTTCTAAAGAATCTAAATGGAATGTACCCTTCTTTGAAGTTTCGACCAAATAATCGAATTTTACTCCTAAGTTGACTGGTAGTCAGTTTACTCTAACCAACAATGTCGATACACTTGCTCAACTAACTAATGAATAACCAACCTGAATCACCACTGATGTGTTTACCTCCATGGCCTACTAAAACAATCAAGTCTGCTACACCTAATGCTAAATATGCTAGTATTAGTCGATCGAATCGCAGGTAGAAACAACATGGCAGTGTTGCACTGATGTCATGTGTTATTGAAACCTGCAATCTTGAAACTTACGATGATTCTCCAAGAATAATTGAATCGGAAATTTCTATGGTTGCTGAAATTGATTCTTTGTAGAAGAATCACACTTGAGAACTGGTTTCTTGACCACAAGAAAAGAATGTTGTGAAGTGTCGATGGGTCTACAAGTCCAATTTTACTTCCGTTGGTGTTATTGAATGTCACAAGGCTCGAATTGTAGCCAAGGGATTCTCTCAGCAAGAAGGAAACAACTAAACCAAAAAAATTGCTCTTGTTTCAAATATGAACTCTGTTCATCTAATTCTTTCCCTTCCTGCTCATTTTGGATGGGAGATTCGCCAAATGGATGTTAAAAGTGCTTATGTTCACAAAGATTTGTCTTAAGAAATATATATGGAACAAGCTCCTAGTTTTGTGATAGATTTTAATCTTTTTTTCTGATGAAAAAAAATTCGTTGTATGGTTTGAAACAAGCATTGTGTGCTTGGTATGAGAAGATTGATCGTTTCTTTATCAATCTCGGTTTCAAACATTCTCAATCTCATCACAACATATTTGTAGTACATGTTCATGGTAATACTTTGATTATTGCATTCACTACAACAAACCCTATGATTAGCTTATTTTTTAGATCCATTTTTTTCTTCCAATCATTGTTTTAATGTCTTTTCTACATTTTTTGAACAAAATCGGCACTATTCTTCGAGTTGGTGTTATTGCCAATGCAATTTGCACCCTCTTTCTAAGGTCAGTACTATAGTCGACGCTAATTAGCATTGAATTTTTTTTCTTGATTAGTGCCTTATTTAGCTTCCAATGTAGCATCTTTTGTAGTTTCATGTAGCTTCCAATTTAGCTTCCTTTTCTACTCCCTTATTAGTTTCATTTTTAGCTTCTAATTTAGCGTATTTTTTAGCTTCCAATTTAATGCTTACTATAGATTCTAGTTTAACTTCCTATATATCAATGATGACAATGTGTCATGTCCCCTCAATAGTGATTACTGGATCCAGTTCCTAAACCAACCAATCCCTTGGGTTGAGGATACAACTTCATTTACTTGGGGTTGATTTTGAAATTCAGGCATTTAATTAATTAGGTAGTTTGATTTAATTTTGCCTAAATTTTATTGTGCACTTGAGAATAACTATTTTTCATCCATTAAGTAATTTTATTTTGAATAAAAGAGGATAATTCTCTAAAAGTGCACCTTAGTGGATAAGGTTGAGTTTAGAGATGACTTGCAAAAGAAGTTAGGAGAAAGCTTTCAAATCTAGAAAATCAGGAGAAAGGAAAGAAAGATGGTACAAATCATAAAGGCATCAAAAACTCAAGAAAAGAAGCATAATGCATAAAGTAGCACAAAAGTAGAAGGAAGAATAAAATCAGAAAAGCGGGTTAAGAAAAAAAAGCAGGATAAGTTTTAGGAACCTATGTCAACCCTTCTCTTTACTATGTTAGTATATTGTTGTTGGACGCATATGCTTTGTAAGTCGTCCTGTAGTATTTGTTGATCCATAGTTTATATTAGCCCATAGTATTGACCCATAGTATTGGACGCACATGCTTTGTAAGTCGTCCCGTAGTATTATATGTCCCATGGTTTTGACTCATAGAATTGGGCATAGACTTAGTATATAAGTGTGTGTTGAGGTCATTAAAGGCACTGTGAAGTTAATTGTATTGAGCTTGCTCAAAGGAGGTTGCCCCCTCGAAGTGGCCCATGATCAATATAAAAGTGATTCTGTTCTGTTATTTATGATATCTCGTATATTTGCATTAATTAATTATTGCAGGTTCATCACATCTGGTATCAGAGCACTTTCTTAGGCTCATTGGGTGGAATTTCTGCTAATTTTTTTTTTTTTTGCATCTGTTGCAGCTTCGGATTTGGGAATAATCCCTATCCGCTTAACTGTGGGAAGTACTTGGGCATAAGCCCTAAAACTCATTGTGAGGAGTACCACAGGAACCCTAAAGTAGCTAGCCCATTGAGAGGACCTGCCAGCGAAAAGGGCAACAACCCCTACCTGATTGACTAGTTCCCACCCGTGAGGTAAACCAAGAGCTATCGTTTGTGGAAAAGCAGTTATCAGTTTTACCTGAGCCGTGGAGTGAGGGGTACTACCCCAATACGCAAGTCGTCAGACAGCATTGGTGCCGAGTGAAACACCTGAACTGTTAGGAAGCCGTACATACCTGGGGTCCATATCTATTTTCAGTTGAGTTGTTGCTGATCACTTCCACTCCAGATCCAGCCGTTCCAGATCTATTCTGAAAGTCGTTCCAGATCTAGTCACCATTTCAGATCCAGCCATTTTTTATCCCTTCCGCGTCATTGCGCCGCTGTTGCCGATCCATTTCTGGGAAAAAAAAAAGGGTATAAAATTCAGTTTTTTCTCCATATCTCCCTTTTTTTCACTCTGTTTCCCTTGAAATTTTCAGGGAACCCCTGTCATCCCATTCTGCATCTTTCATTCCTAAGGATCCTATCCCCAATTCCCCTTCCCAAAGCCCGAAATCCCACATTTGTCTATTTTTAAGGTTTGCCATAACTTCCTCAGATTTCACCCACTCACCTTCAAATTTTACCACAGAGTTCCTTTCTGAATTCTGCTTCTTTGTCCCTCTCTGCCAAATTTTCTCATTCTATCACCTCGCTTCTAAAATCCCCCTTTTTGCTTTCTTATCCTTTCGACAGTGTCCAAAATCTAGTCAAACCCCAATTACCCATCAGATTGTTTCCCCAATCCAAATTTCCCTTTACTAAATCGGCTTTTGTTTGTGTTTTTCTACCCATTCCACCAAAAAAAAAAAAAAACCTGTTATGATTATCACCCGTGCAGGAGCACACACCATGGAGGAAGCACTTGCAGCCATCCATACCAAACTCCAAGATCTGGATGAAAAATTTCTCAGCCTCCATCTTCAGCATTCAGCCAAGAACAATACCAGACAGCCAGAATCTTTTGCAGCCACCGAGTTCTCTTCTTCTAGCAATTTTTGTGGGTCGAAGCTTGATTTTCCTCGCTTCAATGGTACTGATCCGACTGGATGGATATACCGAGTAGAACAATATTTCAGTCTGCATAATGCTTTTGATGTTCAGAAATTTCCACTTGCATCCTTTCATTTGGAACAGGAAGCCCTTCAATGGTACTGTTGGTACATCAAAGCTCATCCCGAGCCAAACTGGACAGATTTTTGCCAACTCATTTTTCCACGATTTGGTCCTAGTGCTTTTGATGACTTCACAGGAGCACTCACTAAACTTCACCAAACTAGCACAGTGAGAGAGTATCAGACAGAATTTGAGAAACTAGCCAATCACACAGAAGGATTGTCTGATGAATTCTACAAGAGTTTTTTATGAGTGGTCTCAAGGATGAAATCCGCTCAGAGGTCAAAATGTTTTGTCCCAACATAATGATGGAAGTCCTAGGGTTGGCTAAGCTGTCCGAGGACAAGATTGCAGCTCAACAATGCTCCAAACCCACCTTTGTTCCCTTCAGAAATATGGGTTCCCAACGACCTCCCATCACGCCTGCTCCTCAACCAACTCCTATCAAGCATTTGTCTGAAATAGAAATGCAGGCACGCCGCGAAAAAGGGCTTTTCTATAATTGTGATGAGAAATTCACTCGGGGACATAGATGTGTTCAACAAAAGCTCTATCTCTTGGATGTGGATTCTCCGCCTGCCTTAGAACTTGGTGAAGAAGCTACAGATACAGTAGATGATCAGGTCGACATTCAACACCCACCTGTTGACACCCCATCTCAGGACGACCCACCCGAGATCTCTGTCCATGCTGTAACCAGCGTCACCACCCCACAAATAATGCGGGTCAGGGGATACTTCAAGAAGCTCCCTCTTACCATACTCATTGATTCTGGTAGCACTCATAACTTCATTGACCCTCGGATTGCCAAACAGGCTGATTGTTTTGTCCATCCTTGCTCAAACTTTGAAGTCATGGTTGCCAATGGGGGCACCTTACCTTGCAAGGGGAAGTGTCACAATGTGCATATCTTTATGGAAGATTATAACCTACGCTCTGACATGTTTGCCTTGTCCTTAGGCGGATGTGATGTGGTTTTGGGCGTTCAATGGTTATGCACACTTGGCCCCATCTTATGGGATTTTGCTGAACTTTGGATGTAGTTCAAAGTCAATGGGGAACAACACAAATTTATGGGCTTACAACCCGGGTCTCTCTGCATCATCAGTTCACATCGCCTGGAAAAAATCCTTAAGAAGAATTCACATGGTGTCATCGCTCAGCTCAATTCCATTCAGATTCACCCATCAACAGTCTCCACTACTTCCTTGGATAGATATGCAGGTATCTTTGCTGAACCAATGCGCTTGTTGTCTTCAAGAGACCTTTCCGGTAAGAATGTAGCCACATCTACCTCTCAGTAGGAAATGATGGCTATTTTGCATGCAGTACAGAAGTGGCAGCCATACCTATTAGGGAATTATTTCTGCATCAAGACTGATCTCCCGAGTCTGGAAAATTTTCTGGAACAATGGGTCTCCTCCCCAACACACCTACAATGGGTTATCCAACTCATGGGTTATCCCTATGTGATCACTTACAAGAAGGGTAAGGACAATATGGTGGAAGATGCTCCTTCTCGCACAATTGATGACCTAGTTTCTCTTACAGCTCTTTCTCTGCTTGTTCCAAATTGGTTGCAATATGTTCAACGAGGCTATCTCTTCTATGAACTCCATGCTTCTTCATCAATAGGGCACTCTGGGTTCTGCAAAATGTATGACTGGGAACAATGTAACTTCTTTTGGTCGGGACTAAAAATGACAATTCAACAGATGGTGGCTGACGATGATACTTTCCAAGTCAACAAGGGGGAAACAACACTCCTTTCGGGATTGCTCAAACCCTTTCCCATCCCTACACAGCTTTGGCCAACTATTTCTATGGATTTCATAGCAGCGCTCTGGTGGTACAATACCACATCTCAAAGGACACCATATGAAGCAGTCTATGGAAAAACACCGCCAGTTCTTCTTCAATACACCCTTAGCAGCTCCCCAGTTCAGGAAATTGACTCGGTTCTTCGAAACCATGATCAGATTCTTCTCATTCTACAGGACAATCTTCAGATGGCCAGAATTCGCCTGAAACAACAAGCCGATCAACACCGTTCTGAGCACATTTTCCACGCAGCTGACTGGGTTCTTCTTCATCTACAACCTTCCAAGCAATCCTCCTCAACACTCCAAAGGCGTCAGTGGCCTGAAATGCAAACCGAGGATGCTACCCGGGGAACCACTCCTTCAAATTCTGCAGCAATTTCTCCAACCAAAGCTTTGAGGACAAAGCTTTTTCTAAGGGAGAGGGGATTTTAGGAACCTATGTCAACCCTTCTCTTTACTATGTTAGTATATTGTTGTTGGACGCATATGCTTTGTAAGTCGTCCCATAGTATTTGTTGATCCGTAGTTTATATTAGCCCATAGTATTGGACGCATATGCTTTGTAAGTCGTCCCGTAGTATTATATGTCCCATGGTTTTGACTCATAGTATTGGGCATGGACTTAGTATATAAGTGTGTGTTGAGGTCATTGAAGGCACCGTGAAGTTCATTGTATTGAGCTTTCTCAAAGGAGGTTTCCCCCTCGAAGTGGCCCGTGATCAATATAAAAGTGATTCTGTTCTGTTATTTCTGATATCTCGTATATTTGCATTAATTAATTATTGCATGTTCATCACAATAAGGTAGAAAAGCAAGAAAAAACAGTAAAAAGCAAAGCAGGATAGAAAAGCTAAAGCAGAAAAGATAAAAGCAAAAAGCAAAGTAGAAAAGGAAAAAGGACGAAATCAATATTTCCTTATCCATCCATGAGGGTGCATTAGACTACGATACTTTATCCTCAAGTGATCCTCCATATATAAAATAAGGAGTGTGCACCACATTCACATCTTTTGACAGTTTGAGTTTTCGAGTGAGTGCAACTGTGCCTCAGTGACTTCGGAGATGTGCCCCTAGTCTAAGCTGGGAGATGTGCCCCTACTTCCTGTGAGAGGATTATGGAATTAATCCATTGTAAATTATTTTATTTCAGGTCCTGAATTCTGAACCAGAGGATTATGAGCTTATGACAGAGATTTGATAGCTCTCCATGCAGATCTATGAGTGATTTCCTAGTTTTCTTGATGTAAGATTTTCTTCTGGTTGTATCTCATTCTTGAGAACTCTTTGATGTATGAATCGGATACTTATGGATGATATAACTGTAATAATGAATCTATTATGTATAATATAAAGCTTTACTAAATAAAATAATGATTCTCATACCTCTTTTTTCACCTAGTCTATATTTCAATGAAATTGAGCTAGTTTCCAGAATTTGTGTGATAAATGAATGAGTAGTGGTAAAAATGAAGTGATTTTGAGTTTATGATGTTAATGAAGATGCCATATGAATCACCCCAAGATTCATATCAGAAATTCATGAGCCTCTTAGACAGTTTTGGAAGTCATGAATTTGATCTAGCTATGCAATCGTAGAAGGCAATTTTCCTTGTATCTTTGTGAGACTTTATCAGAACCTTACCAAAAATTATGGAGTGAACCTAAGATATCCATTGACTTATACTTGATATTATTTATCCTCCGTAAGTCATAATACTTCACCTTTGTTTCTCATTCCATGCTTAATTGATGTTCTAGTTTGCATATGCTGGGGTGCCCAGGAGCATTGGATTAGAATTCATCCTGGATGATGTTCAAAACATTAATGGTCCTAGTACATTTTGAAAAGGTTCTATCATCTGTAATAGTCCTCATCCCCTCTAGATTTTTTCAATTTTTCCTACCTATAGTCAAACTAGTCACCAAAATCCATTGTTTTTAAATGAGTCTTGTAGGAGACTGAGTTAGTGTATCATTAATCATGGTTGGTACATAACAGTGGTATCAGAGAATGGTCCTATGAACCTTCTATTGACATCTTTATATGATTCCAAAAATATATTCAGATTCTAAGAAGAACGATCCTCTGACAGAGGAAGAAGAGGGAGAAGAAATCAATTCTACTGAAGGAAAGTTACAAGGAGAGTCAGATATGTATCACAATGAATAAAAATATGAGTTAAAACTCTTTGTGAAAAGTATGATGAAAGAGTTACAAGACATATCCCATAATATTGTCCAATCTAGAAAAGAGACTAGAGAGTTCTTAGCTCAGCAGCTAGGAAGCAAAAATAGAGAGGGGAGCAGCAATGGTACCCCACATGGAGAAATGAATATCAGTGGTGATTCTATTTTCTCAATAAATAGGCCTCACAATCACCCTGATGAATTCAAGATGGAATCTCAGCCCAAATCCAAGCCTACTATGCCCAAGTTTACTGAAGAACAAAGGGAGGAACCTGAGGTTTGAAATGAAGGTCTTGCTTCATGGTGTTGATGTATTTGTAACTTCAGAATGTATTTCATATATGTATATTGTATTCCTATAGAGATGCTATTATTCCTCTATACGGAAGTGTTTGTATTCCTATAGAGATTTTATTATTCCTCTATACGGAAGTGTCGTCATTTATATTGTAAGTTTCGTAACTTATACTTGATGGGTTATTAAACCACCTTGTTGGGGTTGGCCCTGTATAAGTCATGTGGGTCAAAGGGTTATTAGACCACCCTATTAGGGGTCGGCCATGTCAGCATTATGTTATGTGGTTAAGTTAAGGTCGACCTAGTAAAGGTTATTAGGCAAGTCAAGTCAAGTATAAATAGAGTGTGGGAGGCACTCTATTTGATCATTTGCTTTCTCACTCATACTCTCATTGGAGAGTAGCGCACTTGTGGAGGAGGAGAAGCTACTTCTAGGAGGACTATCTCTTATGCTTGGGTTGTATCATTGCTCTATCTATCTCTGAGGAAGTTGTGAGGTTTTAAACCTTTATGGTTTTCCCCAGTGAAACTCTGTGTGTCTATTGTCTCTTGTGTGCTTGCATTATTATGTCCATGTTTGATATGCTGTAGATATGCTGTACATGTTGTTCTCTCAGTTAAGATCCTACATCAGATTGAAGTAAATTCTGAAAAACTAACACATGGGAGGATAAATATGTTGAGTACCTCACATTGAATGAAGAGTGTAGAAGAGCCTTACCATTCAGATATTTTTATGATCTTCAATACAAGACCAAATCAAGAGGAATTTTTCAAATGCCCAATCAGAACTATGATTAAGAAATGCTATTGGTAATATTTCCTTTCCTTACTTTGATGGCTCGCAAAAGTGCACTGCTAAATCTTGCATTCAAAATATTGATACATATTTTCAATTGAATCCAATGGCTAATAAATATGCCATAAAGTTGGATACTCTATACTTAGATGGTGAATCCAATGGTTGGTGGTTTCATGGCTTGAAAAAACTTGGGCATGATCAAGTGACCAATTATGAAGAGTTCACAAGAAGAATAGTTGAAAGGTTCAAAAGAAGAGATCCCGAGATCACCTTCAGAGGACTAGCACATGTGAAGTAGACTGGAACTCCTGAATCCTACATCCCTAAGTTCCAAAAAGTAGTTGTGATGGTCATTGATATCTCAGAGGCTAGATTGGTCTTTTTTTTCATTGAAGGGTTAGTAGAACCTTTGAAAGGCTTGGTGAAGACCTACAAACCCTCTACCTTGCAAGATGCATTGATTTTCAAGACTCTATTATGAGGACCAGATTTCCTCCTAGAGCTATTGTTCCTACTCAATTCAAGAATCAAATGCCACCCATGAAGAGTCCTTCTAGAAATTTCAAGAAGGACAATTACTCACAAGATAGAGATGAATTGAGATGTAGGAATTTGTGTTTCACATGTCAGGAAACATGGGTTCTAGGACAAGTATGTTCTAAAGGAAAAACACACTACATTGAAGTTTACTCAGAGAGAAAATCTGAGCAGGAAGAAGAAGAGGCCCCAGTGGATGCTAAAGTGGCCTATGAGACTGTAGAAGAAGAACCTACCCCTGAGGTGAGGAATATTGCAGTACTGTTAGGAGTTCCTCACTTCCATACACTCATATTCAAAGGAGTGGTCCAAGAACACTTAGTCACTATGTTAGTGGATGGAGGAGCGACCCATAACTTCATTGATTCATATTTGGTAGAAAGAAGGAAGATACCTACTGAAAATTTTGGAGTCTTCACTATTATCATTCTAGGTAATCATTCTATGGATTGTTCTAGGTGTATCCTTGTTGCACATATTTTCTATCAGGTGGCCAACTAAGGAAAAACAACCCACACCAAATTCTTAAAGCAACCTTTTGTGTGTTTGGAGTTGTTGTCTTGCACAGGATTAAGGCCCTGGTACCTTTGTGGTTTTCTCTCCAAGCTGAGAGACTGGTTTTTTTTCTTATTTGTGCCTATTTTCCTACTGCTAAAACTAATCACCCAAAACTCAATCTAACTAGAATTTGATTCACTAACTATCCTATCTATGAATGAAGAATTAGTAGCTACTAAATATTAATTTAAAATGATCTAACTCTATCACCCCAACACACACTCTCTCTATCCTTGCTAGTAGCACAAGTAATAAAATAGAATTACGAGTCTAAATAATACTTCAGGGCATGAATTTAGCTTATAGAGATCATCCAAAACTAAAACATAACCTGTTAAGAAGTGATATCTTGCATTTAAAGGATAGTAATTTCTATTACTAAGACATGGAATACATTATATATGATTCCAGACACATAATCAACATTTATTAAAGTTCATATAATCTCAAACTTGCATTTAGGGATAAAACACACCCTATCGTATATTTTCCAAAATAAAAATACAATCAGGATGGTGATAATGGAAACTTGAACAAATCATATAATAACAAAAAAGAAAAAAAAACTATTATAATATCATTTGAATAATTCGTTTACACAAAAATCCAAAAGATCACATAAGCTCGATTTCCTAAAAAATTAATCCACACATAAAAACTCAGTATATATATGCAGATAAAATAAATGAGTACAAAAGAAGTTCATAAAGATGTGTATATATGTATATATATGAAAATGAAACTTCAAGATAATACCATTATTAAATTGTATGTTAAGACTATCTTTGGATCAATCCAAAAGAAACAAGTTTGAGCAGAATGATAGCTATAATTGTTCTAAACTTTCTCTCCCATACCAAGGACTCAAACCCCTTTTTCTTATGACTAGAATTCCCTTATATATCCATCCCCCAAACTAACTACTATTAGACGTCATTAAAACCATTATGACCACATAAAACAAACATACAATACTTGAGTAAACTCATTACAATCTGGGGTGTTGACACTTGACGATTATCAACACTCATTATGAGCAGCATCTTCGAACTCAGTTATTCCAGGGACAACTTTAGATTGATGATGAAGGGTGGAGAAATAAAATTATTGGACGGTGCCAGCTGTGAGAATAATTTATCAAAGTCATTATCACATCCAAGATTCCAGAAACTGCCTTGAGAAAAAATAGGGAAAACAAGCTGGAGCATAGATAAGGCTGAAAATGAAACATCAATTGAATGAAGCACACAATTATTGCACCAATGTTGATAGACATCATGCAAAGTGGGTATGAGAGTCTTCATCAGATCCAAAAATAAAGGAATTGTCTTGAGCGAATTTAGGGATCATGAATAAGATTTACCAAACAACGACCACTAGATCCAACACCAATCACTACACTAACATCCTCAACCATAAGAAAGGATTAGGGTATAAGCCGAATTATCCGAGAAATGACGAGCACTCCATAATAGTGTCCAAAACATAAGATAAAACCCGTAATGATTCAAGGATCAAATTAAGAAATGTAACCAAAAATCAAGCTGTTGTGAGAAGAAAAATAAAATAATGTAAGGATGCATACAAAATATTTGATTCTGTAGGTATCCTCATAACATCATTCTTAACCAAAGATAAATAAATCAAATGATATGTTTTACATGTATTAGCCAATTCTAATAACCCTGGAGATATTCAAAATAATAAAAAATGATCAAAACCTAACATTAACGATTTGCAAAAATCAATCCCTACACAGCGACCTGAATGACACTTGGATTGGAGCAGCTCTCATAGTTTTAGTTAATTTGGATTTGAAATTAAGGACCCTCTTTATGCTAATCCTATTTTGTTTGAGCAGTTTCTTGTTCTTTAGGAACAAAGTATTCCTAAGGACCTTATGCTTATCCTTTTTACCCTTCCTAGTTGTCCATTTGTCAACCCAGGTAAGTAATTCGGCCTTGAGAACTGCAATTTCATCTTTCATGATTGTACTCACCAATTCTGCTTCTTTGAGCTCGATTTCAAGCATTGAAATTCATTGAACATGAGTTTCTTTAATAGATTGCTCCATGATTTTGTTGCTCTATTATTTGGCTATATCATTGGCCTTGCCAAGATTTTGATCCACTTCTTGATTTGATTCAATTGAGTGAGCTACGTCCTAATATTTTTGGCTCTAGTTTCATAGGTAGAATCATATAAAAATTTAGGGTCTACATGATCAGTCAAATTTTTATCTCCCTGATTATCAGTGGAATCACTAAGTTCAACAATGGAGGCATTTTCATCTCGTAGTTTTATTCTAGCCAATAAAGCGGCATTCATGCTCCTAGATGTTCTTCATGTCACCCTATCACTCATGGATTTACTGGTTTGGCCTTCATGCTCAGACCAACTAATAGTCTTTATGGAAAAATGATAATCTCAGTCTTGGTTTGCATTAAAGGGTAACAACTTTTCTATTTCTGCTTGGATAACCTCATTTTTAATCTGAGAGATGGATTCATGAGAGGTTTTGGCTGAGGCAAGTCCTACATTTTCATCGGTTACTTCTTGGCTAGGTTCTTCCATAGCAGATCCTCTATGCTTGCGTCTAGTTTTAGGCCTGCATCAGGGCCATTCTTGATTAAACCCATAGTTATTGCGAATGAGGAATGAATCCCAGTCGTCACGTAGCTAAGATAACCTATCTAAAATAAGGATCTTAACTAGAACATGATGAAATAAGCTTCTCTCCCTGTCTGTTGTGTTATTTTGGATTGAATAAGCCATTTTCTAAAGACTATTAAGAAAATAGAAAGGCATATTGAGAGCTTGACCTTTAAAAACAAGTAATAACCTGATATGGTAATAATTGCTCTCAGAATAATACCCCTCACTGGTGACATACCTCATTATTAATTCCAATAGAGCCCTCCACTGCTTCTTAACCATGTGCAAAGGGAACCCATACTTAGATTTAGCTTGCTGGTTAGATTTGACCAAGAATTGTCTCCACGCTAGACCTTTCATGTGTTTTCCCTTAAACCACTTCTCGCCGTCCATAGGTAATTGGGTTTCCTGGGAGATAAATTCTTCATTTAAGTGGATATCAACATAACCAATGCGGGTGTTTGTACCATCTAAGGATAGAGCTAATTCCATGGTGACTGCAACATTAAACCCTAAAAACCTTTGCAGAAAAGGAAACCATCCAACTTGTGTCATGGGATTAACACATTCCTCACAAATGTCCAGGTATTCAGTCCCACATAACTCGAATCACGTGACAGGGGCCATCAGATAGGGACGAACTTCACAGGGTGCATAAAGTATCGAGGGCTCGGCAAGGTAGAGAAATAAATTTTTCCCCAAACCCTGAACACCTACCAAAATGAAAACCACCTCCATATTGTGTTGGTACATTGAATACTCGAAAATTCTCCAGGCACTTAAGTTAATCAATTTCACGATCCATGAAAAAATTTCGATTTACAAGAACCATAAGTGCCATGATTTATTTGAAGATCGTGGGATACAGAGTAAGGATTGTACATGACACTTGTAATCTTGTAGAGGTTAAGTGGCAGTAGTAATTGTATCCATGCCAAGACATAGTGGTTTAATAATTAAACTAATTTAGCATGCCAAATCCAATAACCAATGTTTGAGTGAATTCAAGATCATAAATACATCACCATGAGAATTCTTTACTATGATACTTAATCTTGGGTATTAAAGGTATAATATGATGGTGTGATGGTTGTCTACCTTGAAAAAAGAGTTTAATGATGAATCATAATTTAAAGCGGCCATAAGTAAAATCTATAAATAGGATAGATGTTCCAAATGAGCACACAAGAATTATAATCAGAAAGATATTACATTAATATCCACACCATGCATCATTGTAACCAAATTCCACCTACCTTAGCTTCGAATACCCTCAACAAGATGCCTTTGTTAAAAATGTAAGAATTTTAAGAGCTTCTAAATATTACAAAGGGTGATTGGCTAAATGAATTACAACAAATGATCAATTTCACACATTGTGTCACTAATATTGGTATCTTAATTCAAGCCAATGCTTTTAGGAGCTGCAAAATTCCAACATAAATCAACAGTCATTTGATCATGATTAATTCATGCATGAGTAAACAATTAGTAAAATAGTCAAGCAAAGTTGATGTTCTTGGCAATCTGTTTCAACAGTTCTACTCATAATACTTCCTTATTGGGATTACCTTCATAATCAAAGATTCTGAAGGCACTCCTTAAATATATCCTTTATGAATTGTAGTCTAGGATTAAGATTGCGAGGTTGTCTTTTCGGAGAAAATAATCCGAATTGAACTAAGATTAATCCAGAGGATTTTTGGTTTCCAAAAATTGGCAACATACCTGGGAAAACCAATTATATTTGTAGAAAATATCTACAAACTAAAGGAGGATCAGAAAAAGTATCTCGAAGTATCAGATATCGCATCATGCAAGTCATTTTACTACCCAAATTTTAGGATAAAATCAGACTTTACCATTTTGACATGATACACCACCTAGGCCATTACCTTGAAACTCCTTGATCAAAAGTTGAATTCTTACTAATGTACAATGAAACAACCAATCCAGTAAAATTACTTTGATTTAAAGATGATTAGATAACACCAGTGAAATATATGACCAATATTTTTCTAAGAGGATATCAGATAACCTATCCCATCCATAAAACAAGGCATTTATTTATATCTCCCCATTTGTTTATTTTGTCTTCTTATTTATTTTTTTTATTTTTTACAGAAAGATAAAATATTTAGAGAAAAAGATATCAATTAGAATCCACTGCCTTAGTTTGGTGACTAAATAATAACAATGTCACTCACAAGTACCATTAGAAGTGAATGGACTAGCTCGTGATGAAACCCTCCATCCCAAAATTTATTCGATCAAGGGCCAATACCTAGGATTGATGACCACATAATGGTAATGTCAGTCTAATGATACTCATGATCGTGAGCAAGTCGACTCATTTCTGAGACCTCCTGTCCTCAATTGAATCTCTCATCCCTTTACAAAGAAAATTATTTACAAAAAGAATGAGTAAGAACTCTGGCTAAATATTACTGCCCTGGCTTGGTAACCAAATATAGACAATATCATTCACGAGAACTGATCAGTCAAGTTTTCAGGTATTTGATAACCTTTTTTCCAGCAGCCAAACTCAAGCAATGGTGATGAAACATACTCATTTGTGGGGGAAAATGTTTTACTTTAATTATTTAATAGAATTGTTTTATGATTATTCTTGGATGTTAGAATGCGTATCAAATAAACTAATTATATGGAAACCAAGCATGATTGAGCAGGTTCAGGGTCATTCAAGGATGGACGTGTAGAAGACTAAAGGATCACCAAGCTCGGCGCCCTGTTTCCTGATTTATAGAAGACGCACTCCCACTTTCTAGAAGAATCGGCATTTTGACAATCAATTAGGATTAGCATTAAATCGTATAAATATGGACCTCTCGGGTAGCGAGAGGCCCCTGCTGTTATTTTTGGGAAAGACATTATTTTTAACGTTTTCTGCACTATTGAGATACTGAGAAGTACAAACTTCTATTTTGACATGGATTTTATATCTTAATGAAAGATTGATGATTAATTCCAGCCAACGTTTCTAAGTTTTTATTCTCTCCTGAGTACGGGTTGGGGAGGGCCCCTCCAACACGTAGGTCAGGAGATTCCTATTTGTAGGTATTTTTCCAAGTATGCGTTTTACATTGATGAACAATTCTATGACATATGGGAGCGTTTGAATGATTCATTATTTATGTAGTAGTTTATAATACATTCTGTAGTACAGCAGAACAGTTTCAGTAGTCCTATAGGTTCTTTCTTTCAACGCATATTTTTATCAACGATTACATGTGTAATAGCTTTGCTTTCAATGTCATGGTTTAGATCTAGAGTTCACTGCAGTTTCTCATCGTGATTAGTTTCTTTTGAATTCTTAGTAATAGATGGGTAAGCATAGAATGATTGTACTTCAATTCTAGATTGGTAAAACAAGTTAGATCAAGACTCCAATTTTTTGCGCGGATAGTAGTTACAGACTTTGTTTCCCCAATAGTAGAATAGCTCTATTATGATATTTTCATTCTCAACATTTAATTACTTCAAATTGATTTACTATTTTTTGTATCTTCATTTCTTAGAACAGATTAGCATCGAATTATTTCATCATTTTAATTATTTAAAATAGATTCCTTTCTTTATTTCTTAGAACATATTTACTGCTTTCAACACTTTAATTCTTTTAATTATATTTATTGCTTTCCAGTATTTAATTCCATAGCATAATCAGTTTTCATATTTAGTAGACACTCTTTAGGACATCGATATCGACATCAAACAGTGACAAGAGATTATCCTATAAGAGCACAGATAGTGCATGCATCTCTAAATTTTGTACGTTCCCCGGGTTGACATTTAAAGTAGGCTCTTGGTATAGCTGCCCTCATTAGGCATCCACATTAGGAGCTCACAACTTTTTGGCGCCGTTGCTGGGGAGGTGCTAAATATTTTAGGAGACATCACCTAAAAACCACAAAAAGAAAACAAAAATTACATAAAACAAAAACATAAATATCTTCTACCAATGAATGCCTCATTGGCAAAGGGATAGGTTTGGCTGCTTTCTGCCCAAGCATTCCATGAGAAACAACGGTAATAACAGTTCTAACCATTCTAAGTTTGAATTTCTACACTCTGAAAATGAAACTGACTCCACATACGATCCAAACAGAAGCAACTTCACTACCAGTTCCAGCTCAAACACCTCAATGGAAAATGAAGAGAAAGAACCTAGGGAGCTTTTCACTTTTCCCCTTAGCATACCTCTCGGAGATGCCAGAATGAAGAACATCAATCCTAATAATCTTCCAAACTTTCATGGGTTGACTTCAGAAGATCCTGACACATTCCTTTTTGAATTTGAGGTAGTTTGCAGATCATTTGACTACACTACTGATGCACAAAAGCTTAGGCTTTTTCCTTCCACACTGAAAGACCTATCACTTCGATGGTTCATGAGCCTTGAAGGAAATAGTATCTTTAGCTAGGATCAAATGAAATAGTCATTCTTAGAAAAATATAGGGACTACTGCAAGGCCAAAGATACTAGGGATGAAATGTTTAGGATGCAACAAGGAGATAGAGAGTCATTAGAAGATTATGCCCAAAGATTTTAACTCAACTACAAACGAGCCAGCCATTGCACATTGGATCCTGAATCACTAAAGCTTGTCCTTCTCAGAGGTGTAAAAGAGGAGAATTTTGAAGTCTTAAATCTCCTTGGAGATGGAGATATATTCCAAAAATATTTTGACCAGATCCTGCAAATCTTCAAAAACTACTCAAGATCTAGGAAAACTAAGAATGGGACGAGGGATACACATACAACCACCAGTGCATCATCATCCTCAACACCAACACTTACAAAATCTGATTTAGGAAACCTATTGGATGACATCAAAACTAACATACTGCAATCCCTAGCCATGCAACTTGATGCTCTTCAAATAAAAAAGAAATAGGATGAAATTAACCAAGCCTTGGCAGTATTTTGTCCTCGTTGTAGAAAGAAGCATGAGAAGGAGCAGTGCACCTTGAACACAATAGAAGTAGGTGGTCTCTGCACCGATGACCATTCCGCTGATAAATGTCCCCTCTTACCCTCATGTAAGGAAGCTATTCAAGACCCAACAGTTGAAGGAACTGTAGAACAACTCTGTTTTATAAATCAGAGTAGGAATAATTTTGTTAGGCCATATTAGCAGATCAATCAAACTTACTATAATCAAGGATAGCCAAATTGGAACTCTGCACCAACTCCATGGCAAGCACAGCCAAATCAAAACCAATGGCAACAAAACCGGCAAGCATATCAACCATCCTATCAACAACCATATTATCCACCGTCTTATCCTCAATACCCCCCACCGTTTCCATCCACCACAAATTATGCAAACTAGTACCCCCATCCATCAAATTGGAGGGCGCCATTACAACAACCACTCATTATGCCACCCCCACAACCTCAACCACCCCCCATACCTCCACCTATTCCATCCCAACCAATTCCAAATCCTAATAATAACAGACCCCCACAACAGTAGCAGGCTTATAACATTGATATCACACAATTCCCAACTTATGTTGTAGACACCATAGAAATAAATGAAATAAACCTATGATCTGGAAAAACGTTGCAGAATACATCCCCACACAACATCCAACAACCTGTCCCTGAAGCTCAAGACCAAACATCAGAACCCTATGTTTAGCATCCTGATGAACCAGAACCTCCTGAGGAAGAAATTATACCACTCACACGAACTAGAAATCCTCCATTTCCAGAAAAACTTGTCCAGAATACAAAAGAAGAGGAAGAGAATATAATCTTAAATGAATTCAAACACTTAAACATCCAAATCCCAATCTTACAAGCCATAAGGGATGTGCCCATCTGCAACAAATTCATTAGAGAAAATTGCCTAAAGAAGCCAGGAAGGAGGAAGCGTGACCCACCAACTATTAATGTAGTGGGGCAATTGGCCAATTTGATGCTAGGTGTCATAATAAATCATAAATATCTTGATCCTGGTAGTCTTGTAGTAAGCGTCACCATAAATAACAAGCAAATAAATAAAATCTTAATCGATTTAGGAGCTGCAATCAATGTAATGACTAAAGAAACCATGTTATACCTAGGACTCCAATCAATGGTAAGACCAACCACAACAGTACTCCAACTAGCAGACACGTCCACTATGAAGCCCAAAGGAATGCTAGAAGACATTATGATCAATATCGAGTCCTGGGAATACCCAGCTGATTTTATAATAATCGAAATCAAAAG
The DNA here is from genome assembly GCA_027924585.1 of Larix kaempferi. Classification (NCBI taxonomy): domain Eukaryota; kingdom Viridiplantae; phylum Streptophyta; class Pinopsida; order Pinales; family Pinaceae; genus Larix; species Larix kaempferi. The sequence continues at coordinate 4,322,005 of BSBM01000482.1, forward strand.
CAAACTTAGTGGCTATCCAATTATCCTGGGTAGACCTTGGTTAGCAACTGCTGACACTTACATAGGTTGCCGATCAGGAAATATGACAATCACCAGTGGACATACCAGGAAGAAAATCACAATCTACCCACCAGCAATGAAATCCTCAGAGTTAGAATATAAAAATTGGACTAATGATTACCAGAACACACCAAATCACAACCTCTGACCTATCCTAACAATTGATGCTGCAATATCTTTAAAGGCAGTAGATGAAGATGGCCATATAGATAGATTTATACAAAATATATCTCCTAACAATCATGTTATTCAAGAATTTTTTTCTACAGAAATAGGTGAAAGTTCAAAACAGAACATGGATGACTTATGGACAGAAGTGCCGCCAGAATAGATTGAGAAGGTAAAGTCGTGGAAATTAACCCTGGCAAAACAGTCAACATAAATTCCAATTTAAAACAGGAGCAAGAAGAGAAGTTGATGAAGATACTAACACAACAAAGTAAAGCATTTGCATGGACATATACAGATATGAAAGGAATACATTCTGATATCTGCAAACACTACATTTACATCAAAGAAGGTTCTACTCCCATCAGGCAACCACAAATAAGGATGAACCTTGCACTAAAAGACATAGTCAAAGTGGAATTACAAAAGTTATTAGACGCAGGGTTCCTCTATCCAATATCTGATAGTTAGTGGGTCTCACCACTAGTCATAGTGCCCAAAAAAGGAGGCAAATGGAGAATTTGTGTGGACTACAAGGAGCTGAATAAAGCAACAAAGAAAGATCATTTTCCACTTCCATTTATAGACCAAGTACTGGATACATTGTCTGTAAACAAGTACTTTTCATTCCTGAACGGTTTCAGTGGTTACAACCAAATTTTAATACACCCAGCTGATCAAGATAAGATGACCTTCAAATGCCCATGGGGAACTTATGCCTATAGGGTCCTACCCTTTGGTCTATGTAACACCCCAGTAACATTTTGTTAAGATCCTAGTGGGCGGCCTTCACTAACATCTCGAGGTTTTGGTGTAACAGTTCGTATCATTTGGTATCAAAGCCTCCACCCAGGTTCAAGTCACAGAGCGGGTGGCAATGTCAACATTGCAGTGTTCGCCCGAGGCTCGTACGGCGCAAAGGGGACACCACCGTACGGGCTCACATCTAGTGCAGAGTCTGGACTATGGAGCGTGGTGGGATGTTAAGATCCTAGTGGGCGGCCTTCACTAACATCTCGAGGTTTTGGTGTAACGGTTCGTATCACATTTCAAAGAGCCATATTGATTCTTTTCTCTGATTTCCTGAATGACAAAATGGAAGTATTTATGGATGATTTCACACCCTATGGATAGAGCTTCTATAAGGCATTGAACAATCTTGAATTAGTATTAAAGAAATGTATTGAAATGAGCTTGTGCCTAAGCAATGACAAATGTAGGATGTTAATGGAAGAAGGAATTATTCTAGGACATCATATATCATAGAGAGGTATAGAGGTGGATCAAGCCAAAGTATCAGTAATCAAGACACTGCCCCCACTTGTCAAACAAAGAGATGTGAGAAGCTTCCTTGGACAGACAGGGTACTATGGAAGGTTTATTGAGAATTATAGTAGAATTGCTGCCCCCATGTTTGCACTTCTCACAAAAGACAATGAGTTCATATGGACAAGCAACTACATGTCAGCCTTTGAAAGTCTTAAACAGAAAACCATCACAGCACCAAACTAGGAAATTCCAAACTAGGAAATTCCATTTCACATTCACACCGATGCATTAGATAAAGCAATCGGATCTGTGCTTGGGCAAGAACAAGACAAGAAACCCTATGCCATATACTATATAAGCAAAAATTTGGCTGGGGAAGAATTCAACTACACAGTCACAGAGAAGGAATTTATGGTAGTCATACATGCAATCAACAAATTCAGGCATTACATTACAGGATACCAAAGTTTTATCCATACTGACCACTCAGTGATCAGATATCTTATGAACAAACCTAATACCAGTGCAAGAATTATTCAATGGATGCTACTTCTACAGGAATTCGACATCACTATAATAGATAAACCAGGAAAGCATAATGTCGTAGCAGACTTTTTGTCAAGAGTAACACATGGGAAATATAATGAATTGGTCCAAGACAACTTCCCTGATGAGCACCTTTTTGCCATATCAATTAAAATCCCATGGTTTGCTGACATAGCAAACTATTTGGTATCCAGGAAGTTTCCAGAACATTACAGTTATAAAGAAAGGACAAAAGTAATAAGACAAAGTGCCACATATACATGGATAGAGGGCATGCTTTCTAAACAGGGACCAGATCAAGTACTTAGAAGGTGCATTAGGGAAGATAAGGCACATGACATAATGCATGCCGCCCACAATGAACCTTGTGGAGGACACTACGCTGCAAAAAGGACAGCCTACAAGATCTTGCAAACAGGGTATTATTGGCCAACACTCCACATACATGCTTATGAGTATGTGTGCCATTGTGACGATTGCCAGAGATTGGGAAATCCAACACAAAAACAAGAAATGCCACTACATCCACAAATCTCTTTAGAGGCATTCGATAAGTGGGGATTCAATTTTGTTGGCCCATTCAACCCACATGCCAATCAGAAGAGCTACATCCTTGTATGCACTGATTACCTTACAAAATGGACAGAGGTAGCAGCACTGGCTGCTGCAAATGAAACCAGCGTGGCCAAATTCTTTACTGAGCATATATTCCATAGATTTGGGGTGCCAAGAGAAGTAGTTTTTGATCAAGGACCACAATTCACATCAAATTTAATTGAAGACTTGATGAAAAGAAACAATGTAAAGCACAGACAGTCATCCTCCTACCACCCTCAAGGAAATGGTCAAACTGAGGTAACCAACAGGGAATTAGAGAGAATCTTGACAAAAATTGTCCAACTTCACAAAAGGGATTGGGCTGACAGACTTAGTGAAGCAGTCTGGGCTTACAATACTACATGGAAAACAACAACAGGATTCACACCTTATGAACTGGTCTATGGGAAAAAGGTCATGCTACCAATCGAATTTGAAGTAAGAACATTAAGAATTGTAGCCGATCTAAAGATGAACCTATCAGACATTCAAAAAGAACGCATGCTACATCTAAATCAACTGGATGAACACCGCCAACAAGCACTTAAACATACTGATATCATCCAATAACAAAGGAATAAATGGCATGACCAACATTTGAAGGATAAGAAATTCTATGAAGGTGATTGGGCACTACTCTATGACTCCATATTTCACACATTCAAAGGAAAGCTAACCACTAGATGGCTTGGACCCTACAGTATACAGAAAATTTATGACAATGGGGCTGTGAGAATTATTACAATTGATGATGATGAGTTCCCCATGATAATGAATGGGCATCGCCTAAAACTCTACAAAATACCAAAGTTCAAAGAAGAATTTACACAAGTACTCTACCAGCAAAAATTGATGCCGATAGAGCATGCTGCAAATCAGTAAACTTCAACACATATCATGAAAAAAAAAAGAGAAAAAATATATAAAAAAAAAAGAGAAAAAAGAGGAAAAAAAAACAAAACAAAAGGAAAAACAACACACAGAAGGTAACAAAAAATTTACAGGGCATCGACCACAATTCAAGAAAGGCTGCCATCTATTCAAGTGAGCCAGCGAAATAATTCAAGTGAAGGTGCCACCTATTCAAGAGAGCCAACAAAAATTTCTACAACTACAGACACTCTACAGTATCATCACAAAAAGCTGCCAACTATTTAAGCAAGCCTGCAAAATAATTCAAGCGAGGGTGCCAACTATTCAAGCGAACCTACAAAATGATTTGAACAATGCTGCCATGTAGTCAAGACAACCAGTCACATACAGCCACTGAACCATCCAATAAAAAAAAACATTGCATGACTCCTATCCTCAACATGCACAACTTTCAAAAGAAGGCAATACAGCAAATTCAAAATGACATGAAATAGAAAAAGCAGCTCACACGAACAACTACTGACATGCACAAATCTACTACAGAATCCACCATCCATAAAAATCGCACCAGAGCATCAAAGCAGGTACGCATAAATACTAAGGTAATCTCTAACACGATTTTATTTTATGATTAAAGTAAAACATTATCCCACGCTACATGAGATTTTTGTCAGCTGAGGACAACTTCTACTCTAAATTGGTGGCATGGTGGTGGAATGACCCTAAAAAGTCATAATCGCTACTTAAAATTCAGTCACCTCATCAAATCATGATCGCAACCTTCAATACAGAGGTCGATCATGAGAAGATAGAGATCAATCACGGAAAATAGGGGATTAAAAGGGGCAGGTACAGGCATTATCGAAAGAATAGGTGCAGAAAGACAACGAATTAAGGGGCATAATATTCCACGACTGTGCATATAAGTAACCACCCAGACTTCATGAGAAGCAGCCACCATTTGTATTCCTCGAACCCATAGGCAGATCTCGACCAAGTTGAAGGTATAAAATTGCATTCCAAAAGCCCTGGTTTTGTTGATTATAAGAGAGGTTCTCAAAATGAAAAAGGGTTTTAAAAGGAGTCAACCAAAGGATCACAGCATCATATACCAGAACATGAGAGTCCTGCAGATCGTTCTCAATGCAGACTGGATGCCCTTCATCCTGGGTCTGAAAGGACATGATGCAGGGATGGCTCAGTAATTCGCAAGAAATTTCAAGCATATTAAAGATGAACAATACGTCACTCGGGTGAAGGGATTACGTATTAAATTGGACGAGGAGACAATTGCCAAATTCACTGGCCTACAAAAGGGTTTGTATTGGAGCAGGGATGACAGGGAGGAAAACCAAGAAGCAAAAGTAGCATTCTTTGAGGGAGGAGAGGTATATGACGAGGACAAAAATGGACTGAAAAGACTCTCCATGCCAGTTCCATGGGAGGACGTAGCTGAAATCATTCTAAGGTACATCACATGCTCTGGTAGGTTAAGCTATGTTCCCATCTTTCATTTTCGGATCCTAGAACTGATAAGACACAGGACCCAGCATCCCTCAAATAATAACATTAGTATCCCATTCTACTTGCTCCAATCCCTATCGGAAATGAGCAAGAAGGTGGCGAAGGGTAAAGATGATGCCTTGGCCCATCATGGGCTAATCAAGATAATTGTTTGCGAGGAATTGAAGGCACAGATACCAGAACTTTCGTGGGAGGAATTCATGCTGGTATCTGCAGAAGATGTTCAAAGGATGAGAAGTACACCCACAGGATGAGAAGTACATTCCATTCCTGGAGGAAGGAATGGAGCTGCCTCTATATCAGGGGCAAAAAGGAAGATTGAACTGGACCGTGTAGCAGAGACCCTGGTAGAAATAAAAAATTCAAAAGAGCACTCCCCCAGGGAAAAATCAGAAATTCCTGCCAAAAGTCAAGAACCCAAGAGGAGGAGTACGAGATTCAACCAAATAGCCCGAATCCGAACAGACAAGGAAAAGAGCAGAGAACCCAGTCCCATTGTTCAAGATGTGTCGGATGGCGATGATGATCAGTGGGTAGATCAGGAAGACCCCACTACAGAAGAGGAACAAGATGAGGAAATGCAGGACGGAGGGGAAGAAATGAATAAAGAAGCAGAAGAAATGGATAAGGGAGAAGAGAAGAACTTAGGATAGCAAGGCAACCTCTAGGGAAATCCTCCAGCACAAGATAGCCTTGAGGTCGTCACCCAACTCACCAAGGCACGAGCAGAATTGGAGAAGCTCAGAAACGAGCTGGCAGCATTAAGGATTGGGCCAAGAAGCCAGCCCACACCTCCCCCGTTCTCAACCGAGAAAACTCAAATACTGAATATGCACCATGCAGAGGAGCTACGGCTGGCTGAGCAGAAGCATTTAGCGCTTCAAGAAAAGTTGGCGGAGGCACAAGACGAATTAGCCAAAAAATACCAGGAGGTCACCAAATTAAAAGATGTTTTGGCCACTACTATTAGCATATATGAAAAACTGAGAGACCTCAGACCCCCGTCAGCAATCTATGTAGTCTATATGTAGGGGAAATGGGGCAAATTCCATCTTGAGAGGTTGAAGCAAGGACTCCCTATAGAGGTAAGCACCCCCAAGGAGTTTATGGATGCATGTTTGAACTCCACAGAGCTGGAGAAAGATAAATTAAGTGAGTTCTTTTTTCATAACTTCATGGTTTCTGGCTCGCCCAACTGGTCGCCAAACCCATATGTGGGCGATTTCTAGTTGAGGGCATTATGTTCATGGATGAACCATGAAATTGAGCGAGCACAGGACTACCATCTCTATGTTGCATCCAAATGGGAAACCCCATTGATGATCAGACCTGAGCCAACTCACCCCAAGGGAATAATCTATAACAACAGGATCCTCACTCAGGATGAGGAACTGATACCCATTCTCCTCGCAAAACAACAGGAGGTCATGACTCATTTTGACATTACACTCCGCAGCACGCAGAAGGAAGTTAATGAGTCCATTAAGGAAAGATGGAGCAGAGTGGAAAACGATTTGAAGAGGAGAGAACTCCACTCTCCCCTCAGGTTTGATGATGCCCTTTTCAAAGCCACAATCTACAAAGAATCCCTGGCAAGGAACCAACTCAGATGGATCGGGATGAGACTGAATCCCCCATTCTTTCTTTCCCCAGCCATCAAGGAACAAATAAATGAAGAGGAAGAAAGGAGGACATGGACCAGGGAGGATTAGAACTTTGGGTATCACAGGCAGGCAGGGATCCCTAGGGTGGCAGCATGGGACATCAGGGAGGTCATCGATGAGTCGAATAAGTCACCCAAGGATGGGTGAATCCTTCAAGTATGGGAGAGAATGATGAGTCAAGTTTTCAGGTATTTGATAACCTTTTTTCCAGCAACAAAACTCAAGCAATGGTGATGAAACATACTCATTTGTGGGGGAAAATGTTTTACTTTAATTATTTAATAGAATTGTTTTATGATTATTCTTGGATGTTAGAATGCATATCAAATAAACTAATTATATAGAAACCAAGCGTGATTGAGCAGGTTTAGGGTCATTCAAAGATGGACGTGTAGAAGACTAAAGGATCACCAATCTCGGCGCCCTGTTTCCTGATTTATAGAGGACACACTCCCACTTTCAAGAAGAATTGGCATTTTGACAATCAGTTAGGATTAGCATTAAATTGTATAAATATGGACCTCTCGGGTGGCGAGAGGCCCCTACTGTTATTTTTGGGAAAGACATTATTTTTAACATTTTCTGCACTATTGAGATACTGAGAAGTACAGACTTCTATTTTGACATGGATTTTATATCTTAATGAAATATTGATGATTAATTCCAGCCAACGTTTCTAAGTTTTTATTCTCTCCTGAGTATGGGTTGGGGAGGGCCTCTCCAACACGTAGGTCAGGAGATTCCTATTTGCAGGTATTTTTCCAAGCATGCGTTTTACATTGATGAACGGTTCTATGACATATGGGAGCGTTTGAATGATTCATTATTTCTGTAGTAGTTTATAATACATTATGTAGTACATCAGAACAATTTCAGTAGTCCTGTAGGTTCTTTCTTTGAATGCATATTTTTATCAACGATTACATGTGTAATAGCTTTGCTTTCAATGTCATGGTTTAGATCTGGAGTTCACTGCAGTTTCTCATCATGATTAGTTTCTTTTGACTTCTTAGTAATAGATGGGTAAGCATAGAATGATTGTACTTAAATTCTAGATTGGTAAAACAAGTTAGATCAAGACTCCAATTTTGTGCACAGATAGTAGTTACAGACTTTGTTTCCCCAATAGTAGAATAGCTCTGTTATGATATTTTCATTCTCAGCATTTAATTACTTCAAATAGATTTACTGTTTTTTGTATCTTCATTTCTTAGAACAGATCAACATCGAATTATTTCAGCATTTTCATTATTTAAAATAGATTCCTTGCTTTATTTCTTAGAACAGATTTACTGCTTTCAACACTTTAATTCTTTTAATTAGATTTGTTGATTTCCAGTATTTAATTCCATAGCATAATCAATTTTCATATTTAGTAGACAATCTTTAGGACATCGATATCGACATCCAACAGTGACAAGAGATTATCCTATAAGAGCATAAATAGTGCATGCATCTCTAAAGTTTGTACGTTCTCCGGGTTGACATTTAAAGTAGGCTCTTGGTATAGCTGCCCTCATTAGGCATCCACATTAGGAGCTCACCAAGAACCATTGGAAGTGAACAAACCGGCTCGTATTGAGACCTCCTGCCTCTTGATATTTCAACCAAGAACCATCACCCTAGCTTGGTAACCAAATTGGGGATGTCATTCCAATGGGGATGATGATCATGACCAGGTCGGCTCTATTCAGAGACCTCTTGTCTTTAACCAAAGCCTTTAAATAGTTAATTTTATTTATAATACAATTGATGGATGGGGTAGAATCAGATAAGACTCCTTGTATTATCTAAATGGCTTAATGATAATCTAGTGTCTCCAATTAGCACAGATTCCTCAGAAATCATTTGGATTGGTGAATTTGTCACCCTCGAAGCCTGTTTATAGGACAAAAGTCTGGAGGTAATGACCAAGGGTTATTGAACTAGTTCAACAAGTCTGTAGTAGTTATTGGAAGATTAAGTCAAGATTAAACGAAGATGAGGGCATCTGATACTACCAGATACTACTAATGTACCTCGATATCAGTATGTGTACTTCAGACATCAAGTTTGTAGATACATCTCAACCAGCTGGCATGTAAAACAATGTTATTTATTAACATCACTCCTCTTAAGCAAAGAAAAAAAAATGAGAAAACTAATAGTAATTTTAAGCATGCAGACCATGTATAGGGATAAAGTGAACTGTATTAAAATATTTACGTTTTCTGAAATTAGACTACAGAACACGACCCAATAATTAGAATTTGGAAATGATGATTTCAGGCTGATTTAAAACAGGAAATCAGAAAATCCATAGGTTTCGCAATTGGATTAATATGGTTTCTCGTTATATCAGTAAACAGCCGCTAAGTTAATCCATATTGTAATGATACAAATATGGTAAGTGTTATAAGAAATCAGTCTTTTAAAGTGTATGAAATAAGTAAATTTATGACTGAATTAAGATTCACTTATTCTGAATTGTTAAATTTTCAGAATTTACATCAATCTGATCTAGGATTTTAACTGAGAGAACAACATGTACAACATATCTACAGCATATCAATCATGGAGACAATAATGCAAGAGACACAAATATTTACTTGGGGAAAACCATAAAGGTGAAAAACCCCAATAACTTCCTCAGAGATAGATAGAGCAATGATACAACCCAAACATAAGAGATAGACATATCCTCGCAGCAGATCCTCCTCCTCCATAAGTGCGCCACTCCTCCTTGAGTGCATGAGTGAGAAGTGAGTGATGAAATAGAGTGCCTCCCGCACTCTATTTATACTTGACTTGACCTGCCTTTTACATAAATCATGTAGGCTCGAACTTAACCACATAACATAATGCTGACTGGGCCGACCCCCAATAGGGTGGTCTAATAACCCTTCGACCCACATGGCTGACCCCCAATAGGGTGGTCTAATAACCCTTCGACCCACATGACTTATACAGGGCTGGCCCCAACAAGGTGGTCTAATAACCCATCAAGTATAAGTTACGACATTTACAATATAAATGATGACACTTCCGTATAGAGGAATAATACCATCTCTATAGGAGTACATACAACATACATATATGAAATACATTCCGAAGTTACATATACATCAACACTTCCTCTTAACTAGGAAGGTATTTCTCAGCACAGGTCTTCTAGCACAAGTCTTCTTCTCCGGATCATCGTCACTGGATAATCATCATCGAGTCATCATCATCGTCACTACTACTGCTATCTCAATCAATCTCTGAATCTACTCGTCATAGGAAGTTATACAGAGCCAGTCATTTTTCATACTGGATGTAGGCCGACCACCTGTAGGTCTTCGTCATCACTGGCCATACTATGGAATTCTCAGGACTTATTATGTGCATCACAAAACCTCGAAACAGCATCCCATGCTGTTATGAGCACACGGCTCTACCTATAGGATCTCCCAAGGCCATATTATATGTGACCTCACCACAAAACCTTGCAAGAGCATCCCAGGCTGTTACGAGCACACAGCTCTACCTATAGGATCTCCCAGGGCACGAATTACATATGGTCACCACAAAACCTCGCAAGAGCATCCCAGGCTGTTATGAGCACACAGCTCTACCTATAGGATCTCCCAGGGCATGAATTACATGTGGTCATGGAAAAACCTCGCAAGAGCATCCCAGGACTGATTACGGGCACACAGCCCAACCTATCGGATCTCCTAGGGATAGATTATATGCCATAGGACAAAACCTCGAAAGCGCATCTGCCATATATCCCAGGGAAACGAATTACATGCCATAGGAAAAACCTCGAAAGACTATCTGCAGATCTCCCAAGGCCAAATTATATGTCCTCCCAGAGCAAAACCTCGAAAGAGCATTTTCCAGATATTCCAGGGTAACAAATTACATGCCATAGGAAAAACCTCGAAAGACTATCTGCAAATCTCCCAGGGCCAAATTATATGCTCATCTGCACAACCTGATCCACGACCATAGAGTATCAACCTGATACTCACCATACATCATCCTGATGTACACATGATCATCCTGATCATCATTACTGCAACATCCTACTGCATGTCATCTGGAGCAACATCCTGAAGCTCGTCATCCATGATCAACCTGATCATATAATGCATATTCCTCTTGCAAACCAAGTATCTACCTGATACATATCATCATACATGATCCACCTGATCATACAATGTATCCACCTGATACAAATACAAATACATGATACATATCACCATACATGATCCACCTGATCATACAATGTATCCACCTGATACATACAATGTATCCACCTGATACATATACAGATACATTGTCCAAGCATCCAACATGATGCATACAAAAATACATACACATGATCCAACCGATCATATCCAACATTCAATATGATGCGTACATACATATAAATGATCTAACTGATCATATCCAGCATCCAATGTGATGCGTACATACATATAAATGATCCAACTAATCATATCCAGCATCCAATGTGATGCATACATATAAAAATGATCCAACTGATCATATCCAAGCAGAAACCAGAACATCATCCTGATGCTCATCATCCAGCGCTTACATCCACAGCCATGTGAAGGATCCTTCTTCCAACATGCTTGGAATGGCTTCAGCAAATGTGTCCATCACTTCTTCCTCGAAGTGTCCTTGATCTGAAGAACGCCAAGCCTCTCTCTGAAGTACTCGAACTTCACCCTGGCTAGTGGCTTCATCAACACATCTGCAATTTGCTCGTCCGTCGCAACATACAGGAGCTTCATAGCTCCTCTCTGCACCATATCCCTGATATAGTGATATTTGATCTCTATGTGTTTCGACCTATCATGAAACACTGGGTTCTCGGACAGCTTCACACAACTCTAGTTATCACAGAAGATACCAGTAACCTCCAACGGGAGATCAAATAACTCAGACAGTAGCTTCTATAGCCATACTGCCTCACAACTAGTTGAACAGGCTGCAACATACTCTGCCTCAACTGTACTCAGTGCTACGCAGGACTACTTCCTGCTAAACCAAGAGATCACACCTGATCCCATACTGAAGTAGCACCTAGATGTGCTCTTCCTATTTGCAGCACTGCCAGCCCAATCTGAATCAACATAACCCTGCAGGTTAAACTTTTGATTCGCCTCATACTTGAGCCCATAATCCACTGTACCCTTCAGGTACCTCAGAACATGCTTTACAGCAACCAGGTGAACACTCCTCAGATCTGTTAGAAACTGACTCAATGTGTTCACAGCAAAGAAAATGTCTGGTCTCGTGTTCGTCAGGTACATCAAGGACCCAATCATCTGACGATGCATAGAGACCTCAACCGGCTCAGATGAAGTATCACAAAGAAGCTTCAGATTCGATGTCATAGGTTTGGCCATGGCCTTGCAATCCATCATCCTGAACCTTTGCAGGATCTCTACTACATACTTCCCTTGTCCAAGGAAGATTCCATCTGCAATCTGTCACACCTCCATGCCAAAAACAAATAGTGCATCATCCCCAAGTTCTTCATCTCGAACTCGGCAGCAAGCTTCCACTGCATGTTGGCAATCAATCTATCTTCACCTGTAACAAACAGGTTATCCGCATACAAAAAGTAGTATTACTAGATTGCCTTCCTCAACCTTGTAGAAAAGGTTGGAATCTGCTTTATTCTTGGTAAAGCCCAAACTAGATAGAAAGTTTTCTATCCTACCATACCAAGTTCTGCACACATATATGACTACACCATGTTGTCTTGAAATCCATCTAGTGCATCTTCTATTTCATCACTTTTATATTTCTCAATGCTGCCATCTGCAACATGCTTGATCTGATAGTTCCATTTAGAAGTCACAACAGACTTCCCTTCAGCTCTTGGGACCGCATCCCAAACATCGTTCTTCATGATTGACGGATCATGGCATTCTTCCCGTATCCTGGGAACTTCAATATCTTCAATAGATAATTTTGTTGCTGAACAAATGTTGTAGTTCTTCTTTTGTAGGTGATGGCATATGATCTTTCCTACACAAAAAGTTAAATTGCATGATTAGAAAACATCTCATAGTTTTTAGAACAAATTCTTACACATAAATAAATATGTCATACAATCATGCAATTATCTTAGCCAATGCTTCAATACAACATTTATCCATATTCCATAACTTTCTAGATGCCTTCCAATTTCTACCAGAACATTGTTAAGAGTGTGCACAACTCCCAACATGTCAGCAAAGAGGTTTCATTCTAGATAGTAGCAATGGAATGTTGTACAGTGCCATAGGCTACTTACCCATGCATATTAGTAGTATACTGTTCATCAATGCAACTATTCTAATATGCATAATACACAACCTAATTCTAGGAACATCATTATATACATTATTGAACAATATTATTTAAACAATAAAATATGCAAGTAATGACAATTCAAATACTTATCTTTGTGTGTTTGTTGGGTTGACTCCCTCTCAGTCTTTGCTTCTTTTATGCAACTCCATTCTTATGTGGATTGTGAGAAGTGGTCAACTCCCTCTGAATATCTACATCCTTGCAGAAACTACTGAAGTGTGCTCCTTTGCTTTCTTGCAGGAACAACTGGAGTGTGCTCCCTCTTGATCTTTGCTTCCTGGATTACCTATCCTTGAACTTACATCCATCCTTAATCACTATGCATGCTTATCAGTATCATTATTGTGTTATCCTTGAGGTCTAATACATAGTCACACATTTATTAGTATAATCTTAATACTATCAAAACAAAATAATCTTTAAACATGTATATTCATGATCATTCACAGATAATAAACAAAAGTATTCAAGGTTTCAGGGAAGTCTTCTTTTACTCATACATTTTCTTATTTGATCATAGGACTCTTCTGGTTAGTTGAATCATCAATCAAGATAAGAGATATAATATGCATAAAACCTGTGATTATTCAAACCTAAACCTTCATGATTCTTCTGGTTAGTCATATCATCAATTATGGTAAGAAACATAATATGCATACAACCATGATTATTTGTCACGTCCCGATTTTGACCCCCTTTTTTGTAAATGATGTAAATACTGATATTTAATCATGGTGAGGAGCTCAAGGCCAAGGCCCCACCATTGATTTAGCGTTTATGTATCGGCAATTAAAATAGATGCCTATGGTTCTTGTGCGAGATGGGCACAATGTATATAAGACATCATGTAATTACGAATTTTAATGAAAAAAAAAAACCCACAACCGGCTATGCAATGCAACAAAAGAGATGGGGCATGGTTCTACAAGGAATAGGGAAGGAAATTATTCAAACCCTTGAGCCAATAGTATTAATCCATGTGTCAATGGGGAAACCCATAAACCACCAACTACCCATTTTGTCTCATGTACCCAATCATTTAATTTTTCCAAGAAATTGGTTAAGGCAGTTAATGCCTTGGGAATGAAAGAGTATGGGCAAGCCATTTTCGTGCATGGGCAAGCCATCAACTTGGAAAATCGTGTTTTTGCTTGTGGGGCAAGAAACCACCCACGAAATGGTGCCCAAAGCCATGGGGAAGGGGGAGTCTTCATTCTCTCACGCAGTTGGAGTTAGCTAGGTCCTTTCCATTTACGTTTCTCATCTAAATACTGCATTTTTCCATGCCTGGGAGTCGTTTTTGCCTGGTATAACAGTTGGGAGAGGAAGGCCACGAATTGGGGACTAGGAGGGAGGTCGTTTTTGCCCCGAATGGACCCTGGACGTTTTTCTAAAAACGGATTTGGCTTCCTGGGTTGTTCACCAACTTCCCATTTCGTTTTTGTGGGTTTCCACGTTTTTCTGGGTTAGTTGAAACCCCATCTCATGCATCCCACTGTGGAAAACGTTTTTCTCATGCCCAGCAAGTGGGGTTCTACTGTTATGTGCATCCTCGTTTTTGGTTTGAACCTGTGAATTGAAGTTTGGAGTGGTAGTGGATAGAAGTGGCTTGATAAACCTAGTGGGGGAGGCAACCTCTCAAGAAGATCAAGAGGGCTTTGGTTACTCTTCTATGCATACCCTGAGAGCACTAGATAGGGAAGGTATGGCTTGAGGGACTGTATAGCAGAGAAAAGAATACTTCCTTGTGCTGGGTGTGTAGGTATTGTGGGTGCCAAGCTAGATAGATCTTGCAAGGTTATCCCTGGCTCTGTGCTGGAGCTCACTAGCTTAGCAACTCTTCCTTTCCATCTCCTAGCAGCCTGATAAACCCAATTGTAGATTGGTTTGGCTCATTTTGGTGTACACTTGGCTATGTGTGAATCTGTTGTTCCCTGGTTCCTTGTAGAGATCATGCCCAGCTCGGGGGTGGCAGTGGTGCTGAGAGATTGAGGAGCACACTGGCCTACGGTTGGGTGGAACGTTGCAGTTGCATAGCCAGTTGCGTGGGACTACTTCTGTATAAGATAAGTATTCTCTTGTGCGTTAAATTGGCAATTACCATTTGTAGCTAGGGTTTTACCCCTAGCTTGTGCCAATGAGCACCTACTGAGGAGAATGGACTCCTTAGTAGCAGTTCAATAATGATTAAATGATTAAGCTAAAACAACAATTAACAAACTACTTTAAGCATTGCATGAGACATAAATGAAAGATGTAAAAAATGGTTTTATATTAATGTTACCTTGAGTGTCAAGGTTGATGAAGCCCTTTGCAGTGTCCAAGAGGATGCTCCAAGCTTCAGAATGCTCCTTTCTCCTTCTCCAATGTTGGGGATGGGCCAAAGGTGGCTCTCAAGGTGAAAATAGTTCAAAGGTGAACTAGGGTTTCGAGAGAGATTTTGGCAGAGTAAGGGTGCTTGTGATTGTGGATATGGAATAAGGGATCTCCATCACCTATTTATAGTTTTTTTGGTGGTGGAGTGCTGACCCATGGTTTTAGGGAACACATGGTTTTGGGCAGCTGTATAGGGTTTTTTCCTCCTTTTCCTCATTATTTTATATTTTTTATTCCCTTTTTAGGGGATTTTTGCTATTTTTGGAGGAAAAGGGGGTTTTTTAGCCTTTTTTAGGCTATTTTGATGGTTTTGTGGCCTTTTGGAGGCATTTTAGGCCTTTTGGAGGCTTTTTAATGGGATTTTTGGGGATTTTAATGGAAATATGGTAGGAAAATGGACAAATGAGCCATATAATGTGGTAAATGAGCTAGTGAGCACTTTTTGGGAGTTAACAGATTGCCCCCTGATGTGCGAGGGCAGGAGCTCATCGTATGGCCGATGGACATCATAAGTCATGAATGGTTTTCCTTGGGAGTGGAGAGAAGAGAAGAAACAAACTGGAGCCCGGAACAAAGATCCCGAACAACTGCAAGGACTGAAAGTACATAACCTCAATAATGGATGAGGAATCATCTGATCATATGGACGAGGCGGGCATTCCCATGCTCGTATCAGGATATAACATAATAACAATAATGGGGTCCAAAAAATGGGGACCTGAAATATACATGACCTCAAATACTGACTGAGGAATAATCTCAATATATGGACGAGGCGGGCATACCCATGCTCGTATCAAGATACATAAACATAACTGTAAGGCCCGAAAAGGGGGACCTGTAAGATACATGACCACTGTGTACATCATAAGAGTCCAGAGGGGACACAAATCTGGGACATACTGCTGAGCGGATCATGTGTGAACTGCAGAACTGGTGCACTGGAACAATCAACAGTGCTACTGAGTGTGGTACCAAAGGAATTGATGAGCTGCTGGATCATAATGACTGGGGTCAAACTCTCCATGGTACACGGAACTGGAACGGATCTGGAACTGAAACTGGGTACTCAAGGAAGCATGGAACTGGATGGCTTCCGAATACAAACGCCAACGCAGCCCGGACATCCACAGGAACATATAACTGGCCGTTCCGAAGTGACTCACCAATGGGCTAGAGTCGGGGGAAATCCGGGGTCTTCGACGAAAGACTGATGGGATATAATCCTACGCGATCCTCAATGATGCGATCAAGGTGCTGAAGTCGAGCATGTGAGGAACAACCACTCGGAGAGGCAATGATGTCTCCTCTCAGAATGATCCGTAGGCACTTACCACAGATGGTGATAAGTCCAAGGCGTAGGGACCTCTGGGCCTATCCTCTGGAATAGAGGAGCTGTCGTCGACAGAGGGAGACCTGCAACTATCAAGGCAATGATGTTTCCTTGACAGGAGCGCGAGGTACAAGACCGAAATGTGATAGTGCGGACGGCAGAACTGATAAACTGTGGGGGGACAACTGGGCAAGTAGAGTGGGTGGACTCAAACTTCCTTTGTTCAGAGTAGGTGCTCATTGGCACAAGCTAGGGGTAAAACCCTAGCTACAGTTTTGGCGACTCCACTGGGGAGAATGGACTCCTTAGTAGCAGTTCAATAATGATTAAATGATTAAGCTAAAACAACAATTAACAAACTACTTTAAGCATTGCATGAGACATAAATGAAAGATGTAAAAAATGGTTTTATATTAATGTTACCTTGAGTGTCAAGGTTGATGAAGCCCTTTGCAGTGTCCAAGAGGATGCTCCAAGCTTCAGAATGCTCCTTTCTCCTTCTCCAATGTTGGGGATGGGCCAAAGGTGGCTCTCAAGGTGAAAATAGTTCAAAGGTGAACTAGGGTTTCGAGAGAGATTTTGGCAGAGTAAGGGTGCTTGTGATTGTGGATATGGAATAAGGGATCTCCATCACCTATTTATAGTTTTTTTGGTGGTGGAGTGCTGACCCATGGTTTTAGGGAACACATGGTTTTGGGCAGCTGTATAGGGTTTTTTCCTCCTTTTCCTCATTATTTTATATTTTTTATTCCCTTTTTAGGGGATTTTTGCTATTTTTGGAGGAAAAGGGGGTTTTTTAGCCTTTTTTAGGCTATTTTGATGGTTTTGTGGCCTTTTGGAGGCATTTTAGGCCTTTTGGAGGCTTTTTAATGGGATTTTTTGGGATTTTAATGGAAATATGGTAGGAAAATGGACAAATGAGCCATATAATGTGGTAAATGAGCTAGTGAGCACTTTTTGGGAGTTAACACCATTTGATGAATATGATGAATGTGTGAATATTGTGCAATTCATAAATAAATTCCGCTTGTTTTCTGATAATTATGCATCTTCATATCTCTATTTAAAAATCTGAATGCTTGTTTGAATGCTTCTTTATAATGTATGGGGCTGGATGCCCAGTTTAACCTCACGATCCTCTCCATCTAGCTGGTAGAATGGGAGGGGACGTGACATTATTCAAACCTATGACTTCATGAATAATCATTATCAACAACACAACAGTATAAGATCCTAACACAATGTAGGATTCTAGCTTGATATAGGAAAAACATACCTAGATTAGCATGCTAGCTAGTTATGTCTAACATACCCGCATAATGTCTTCTGGTTCTCTTCAGTGACTTGTGCTAGTAACCTGCATGTCTCATAAGTTAA
Source organism: Larix kaempferi (assembly GCA_027924585.1). NCBI lineage: Eukaryota > Viridiplantae > Streptophyta > Pinopsida > Pinales > Pinaceae > Larix > Larix kaempferi. The sequence goes on from BSBM01000482.1 coordinate 4,340,134, forward strand.
CCATTGTAGAACCAAGTTATACATACCTCGAAACTAGATCTTCTATGTGATCCATGACAATGGATGAATCCTTGTCTTCATGTCACCATGATCATATGTTCTTGAAGTAGAACATGATTTGTCTTTCTTGGTGTACCTTTTATGTTAGAAGACAACATAAACCTCATACAACACCATAATGCATTAGTACAATCATAAGTGTCAACACCCTAACCAATGAATATATTCTATCATGCATTCATAATTTTGTTAAGGTGATACAACAAATCTAAAATCAAGATTGTACTAACCGTAATAACATGAAGACAAACATACCATAAACTTAATCATGAACAAATATTGAAACATACCTGGATGAGTCATACCTGTCGAGATCGCTTGTAATATTCTTATGTTAGCCTCATCTCCCTCTGAAACAGGGACTTCTTCACTTATGAAGGTGACCAATCCATCTTCTTCTAGGATTAACCCAATCCACTTGATTTGTAAGAACTGGACTTGGAGCTGGATATGGGTTTGTCAGAGAAACCCCAAAAATTCAAACTTTGAATTTCAAACTTCTGAAAGGATAGAAATATGTGCCTTGATGAGCTGATCAAGCTGGTATATTCAGAATTTGAAAACTACAAAGTTTCACTCCTCAATTTTGCCTTTGAAACTTCTAGATTCACTGGACGTGACCCTGAACTAGGGTTTGATGAAGCCCGCTCTTCTGCCCAATCAAAAGGTTTGATCCAAAGCTCTAAGCTTCTATTTTTCTGAGGAGCTTCCAGCTGTGGTCACAGATTTCAAAAAATTCCCATTTTTACAGAAGCCCTAATTTTCCACTTTTCTGATCAAAGTCCCGAACTAGGGTCTAATCAAGCCTGGCCTTCTGCCCAACCAAAAATTCTGATCTTGGTCTCTAAATTTTTATTTTGATGAGTAGCATTCATTTTTGGTCTCTGATTACAAAAATTCCAACTTTCTCCAAAGCCCTACATTCCGGAAGCCATGAATGAAGGTACTAAAAAATAATTCTGTTTTGACAGAAATATGTACCTCATTGTTTCTGGTGTAACTCCAAACTTTTCGATCCACAGGGTCTGAAAATTTTTCCTGAGATATCCCGACCTATTATCTTTCCATCGTGATAGGTATGAAATCAATTGGATTCTTTGAGAGAGAGTTATGCCAAGTGTCACAACATGACCTATTTATGGGATAATACAAGAGATAGAACTTGTACGGCGTACCACGTGTCACTGTTTCAACTTCGGTCTCTGAAATGTTTTTCTTGAGATAGCCCGAGCATCGTAAGTGCAACAAGTGTCATACATGCCATATCATGCCTTCTTTCAGGCTAGCTCTGATACCATGTTAAATTTTCAGAATTTACTTCAATCTGATCTAGGATTTTAACTGAGAGAACAACATGTACAGCATATCTACAACATATCAATCATGGAGACAATAATGCAAGAGACACAAAGATTTACTTGGGGAAAACCATAAAGGTGAAAAACCCCAATAACTTCCTCAGAGATAGATAGAGCAATGATACAACCTAAAAATAAGAGATAGACATATCCTAGCAGCAGATCCTCCTCCTCCATAAGTGCGCCACTCCTCCTTGAGTGCATGAGTGAGAAGTGAGTGATGAAATAGAGTGCCTCCCACACTCTATTTATACTTGACTTGACTTGCCTTTTACATAAATCATGTAGGCTTGAAATTAACCACATAACATAATGCTGACTGGGCCGGCCCCCAATAGGGTGGTCTAATAACCCTTCGACCCACATGGCCAACCCCCAATAGGGTGGTCTAATAAACCTTCGACCCACATGACTTATACAGGGTCGACCCCAACAAGGTGGTCTAATAACCCATCAAGTATAAGTTATGACATTTACAATATAAATGATGACACTTCCGTATAGAGGAATAATAACATCTCTATAGGAGTACATACAACATACATATATGAAATACATTCCGAAGTTACATATACATCAACATGAATGTGTAAAATGTTAGGATCATGACTGAAATAAATAATCTGAAAACTATATAGTCAACCAAAAGAAAGTTAATATGTACAAAAATATACAAAATGGGTATATAAAATGAGAATTGGTTTTATTTATGAGATCAATATTGGAAGTATTTTTTCAGGATCTTCCCATTCACCGGAAAGGTATCGGCCTATCCTTCTAATGTCTATAGATGAAAATTACTTGGACCTAATTTCTCTGCGATTACATAGGGATCTAACTAGAGGCATTGAAACTTCGTGTGCTCTCCCTTATCCTCGTGAGATTTGTCCCATTTTAACACCAAATCACCCAATTGGAATTCCCTATTGGAAGTTGAACTCTGATCAAACCATGAATTAACATTTTGTTGATGCTTCGCAAAATGTCATTTGGCATTCTCCCTATCTTCTTCAAGTTTTAATAACATATTGATTCTCCCCTCCATAACTTGACAATCTGTGTCTTGGACAAACTGTGCTAGCTGCAAAGATGTTAAAAATATATTAGGAGGAAGAATAGCCTCCGTTCCATATACTAAAAGGAATGGAGAGTTTCCAATCAATGCTTTTGGAGTGACCCTATCATCCCAAAGTGCCTGATATAAGGTGGTACTCCAATTCTTATGATGCTCAACTATTAATATTTTTTAGAATTTTCAACAGATTCTTATTAGTTGATTCAGTTAATCCATTACCTTGTGGATTATAACTTGTTGAATATTTGACCCTAATTCCCCTCTCTAAGGAAAACTTTGTCAATTCAATAGAGGAGAAGTAGGATTCATTGTCAAAGACCAATGACTCAGGTAAACAAAATATGGTAATAATATAAATTTCTAAGAAGCTGATTACCTGACTTGTGTTCACTACACGCAAAGGAGAAGCTTCAGACCACTGGGTAAAGTAATCAGTAGTAATGATAATGTATTTGTGTTTTAAGGAGGAAGGAGGGTTTATTGGTCCGACTATGTCCAAACCCCATTGCTAAAAAGGTGTATTAATAGAAACAACCTGTAAAGGGAAATCAAGTCTTTTGAATCTACCAGAGGCCATCTGGCAGTTCTGACACTTACGGGCATGAGAATGGGCATCTTTGAACAATGTGGAAGAAAAAAACCCTCCCTTAGGATCTTATGTGCATTGGTATCACCACCAAAATTTCCACCAGCGAGACCAGCATGTAGTTGATTCAGGACTGTTTCAGGCTCATCCTTTTTGAGGCAACGAAGAAAAACACCATCTGAATTTTTTCTAAACAGGATATTATTTATCAACTGATAGGGTGCTGAGTTCAACCTAACAACTCTCATTTTTTTTGGTTCTAAGTGATCTGGAGCACTTCCTGTTTCAAGATAAGTTCTTATATCAATGTACCAAGAGTGTGCAGGATTGGAGATAAAATGGATTTCCTTTTGAAGTAATGACTCATCGATCTGTGAACTGAAATGGTCAACTAGGAGGTGTGTTGATTCTACAGCAAGCTTACACAAGACTTGTCCCCTTAAAACATTTGAAGGTTTAATTTCTAGATCAAATTCCTGAAGGGAATCCATCCAATGGGCCCTTTTCTCCCCTAATTATTTCTAAACTAACAGGTTTCTAACAGCGGGGTAAGGAACAACAATTTTTGTTTGGGATTTCAAAAGGTAAGGATGAAAATGTTTCACTGATTTGAAAACAGTGAATGCATGTTTGTCAACTTTGTAATAATTTAGTTCACCCCCTTTGAAATTAGAGGTCATAAATGAAATGGGGACTTCATGTTGTTTATGATTGCATTGAGTAAGAACAACTATGTAAGACAAGTCTAAGGCAAAAGTATAAATGATGAAGTCTTTTTTGAAATTAGGGCTTAATATTGTAGGGGCCTTTGCTATAGCTTCTATGATCTTGATAAATGATTCCTTCTCTTTATTTCCCCAAGTTAAACTTCATCCTTTTTTATCATTTTTTGAAGGGGATGTGCAGTCTCAAAAAATCTTGGGACAAACCTTCTCACAAAGTTACTTTTTCCCAAGAAGGATTGCATTGACTTCTTAGTGGGGGGATAGGTAATTTTGTATATGGATTCAGTCTATTCCGGGTCAATAATGATTCCTTCTTTTGACACTACGAAACCTAAAAGAATCCCCTCAGCAACCGCGAAGATAATTTTCTTGGTATTAAGGGAAACACCAAATTTTTTGCAACGTTCAAAAACCTTGCAGATGTGTAAAATGTGATCAGATCTGTGCTTTGAGAAGACAGTCACGTCATCTAAATAGACAACAACTACATCATTAATGATACCTCTAAAATCAACATTGATTTCCCTTTGAAATGTAGCTCTAGCATTTATCAATCCAAACAACATTTGTTTGTATGCATAGGTTCCCCACGGTGTCCTAAAAGTGGTTTTCAACTGATATGCTTGTAAGACCAGGACCTTATTATAACTAGAGAAACCATCAAGCAATTATAGCATCTCAGATCCAAATACCTTTTGCAAGATTTGTTCCATGGGAGGGATCGAGTAGTTATATTTTTCAGATGACCGGTTAAGGTTTCAGAAATCCAGACAGAGCCTAATGTCTCTATTTTTCTTCCTAACCGGGACAAGGTTAGCCACCCATTGAGTGTGACATACCGTAAATATGATTTTGGTAGCTAAAATCTTGTTCAATTCTTTTTTAACTGTATATTCTAGGGTAGGGTGCATTTTTCTGATCTTTTGTTGAAAAGGTTTTGATTGGGGTTTCATAGGAATAATGTGTTGCATCACCTGAGGGTCCAAAGTATTTAAGTCATCATATGCCCATGAAAAAATCTCTTTGTATTCTTTAAATAATTTTACAAAGGCTGAATTTTCTGCTTGGGTACAATCTGTACCTACTATTTACATTCTGCGGACTGGCCTCAGTACCTAGATTTATGCTTTCATAATGCATGCAATAACTATTTTTTTTGCAATTAGGCACGCCTTTAAACTTGTCTTGTAGGTCATAAAACTTTTCCAATCTAAGTATTGATGAAGGGATATAATTTACCAGCTTGAAATACTTTTTGACCGAATGTTGAGGATTTATAGATGAGAAAGTACATAAGTCTTCATCATGTGGAATCTCATCTATTCTTGATTCTTTGAACATATCCTCCCCTGTCAAGAAATTTATAATATGCAAATTGCCATAAGAAACACGCCAATTAGTAATTTTATCTGGGATGGATGGCCTAAACATTAATTAGATTGAAAATACATTAGGAGAGAAATTTTTCGACGGGATGAGCCTAGATTCAACATTAGCTAATAAATCGGCTTCTTGATTTTGCAGACGAGGAATCGACTGAATATTAAAAGCATCAAGTGTTGAAATTAAATTTCAGACCTCTTTTTGGTAACTACATAGGTGATTTGACACACAGTGTATAGAATTATGAAACTTTAGGACGATAATTTTGGAATATCCAAATGCAACTAGTACTTTTATGTTAAGATCCAATGCTTTCTTGAGACCCTGAATGAGGGCTTCGTATTCTGCTATGTTATTGGTACAGAGAAACTCAAGTCTGTAAGCTATGAAATGTTTATTATCTACGGGATCTAGGAGCATGCATCCTACCCTTGCATTTTCCTTCGATCTCGAGCCATCAAAATATAAATACCAAGGCTGATTGTTTACATTATCAACATAATTTACAATATTCACAATATTAGGGGGAGCTTCAACAAAATCGCATTGTAAAATTTCTGATATGTTTTCAGAAACTGCAAACATTGATTTTTCTGCATGAAAAGTCCCTAAATATGAATCATAACCATAGTTCCCTAAAATAGAGTCATTAAACATCAGTGGTTCATTGGGAGCATTCATCTCAGTCACTGTATGTTTCTTATACCTCTCTCTGTCAATCTTAATCTGATTTGGTCGACCATTTTTGGGTAACCACAGATGGGAACAATCGATTGAGAAATAACCTTTCAGAGACTGAGACCAGTCATGACTCAAAAATATCCCATATACATAAGGTATATCCTCCACCACTATGTCAATAATTTGAATTTTTTTTGGATTGATAGCCATTCTAATCATTACCCCTTTTAATTCCCCTAATATTTTCACATTTGAATGATCCAGTTGACTAATTTGAGTTTCACAAGGCATTAGTTCAGCATTCAGTTTTTTACATATCGAGTAAGGCATGACGTTATATGAGGCTCTCAAATCAATGATATAATTGTGGACATTCCGATTAAAAATTCCAAATGTCAACAAGAAGGGAGGAGTACTAGATTTAGAACTTTTTCTTATTAATGCGTTTGTATCTGCGGCTGTTTTTTTGTTGCTATTTCAGTTAGAGGCATTTTTACTGGTACTGGGATCAGAATTATTTATAGTAGAAGTAGAAATCTGATTCTTCTTAGAAACGTTGTTAGATTGAGTTGTCAAATTGGAGGGAATTGAACCTCCCAGCATTGGGTAAATTTGTAATAATTTAAACATGTTGATATTTGCTCGTTTTTTTTTAAGATCCTCAATTATATCATATTGCAAGTCCAAATTTTGAGCCACAACAGGTTGGTTTCTTGGGACAAGGCTATTTCTAGGAGATGGTAATGACTGTGAAATAGCAGGTCCCTTACTCCTAGTATTATAAGTATGTTGGTTCACAAAAACAGATTGATTATCAGATTCATCCTTTTCAAGTGAATTGTCCCCAAAATGGAAATTAAACAAGAATGGATATTCTTGAGTCTCTTCTTCAATTTTTGGCCTTTCTTACTCTTCACACCCTTTCAACTCTTGATCGGGTGGAGTTTCAGGTAAAGAATAAACAACTTAAATGGTATTGAATACTTCTTCATTGGTTGAGATATCAGGGGGTGGGTTTTGTCTTGCATTAGGAGGAGTATATTGTCAATATGGGGTTTTAAAGTTTCCCCTATTAGAGGGACCTTCCCCATTTATCCTCTTTAAGACAACGATTTCATTTGTAAGTGCCATGATTTCTTGTTGTAATTTTTCCACATAAAATGTCTGAGTATCATTTTTATCCAGATTTGGTTTAGACATAGATTCATTTTTTCTCCTAGAAGGATTGTCTATTTTACCATTGTTTTCAGGTTCGAATGTCATGGAATTATTTTCTACCTTGATTGCTTCTTCAAAGTTTTTTACTAAGGTATTTTTACCATCCTTCTTAACAAACCTACTGAGATATTTAGGAAGAGATGAGGCATAATTTTCTATAATGATATCCTTAGGGGATTGGGATGCCACTGGTATTTTATTTTTTAAACTAAGGAAACGTTGATTGAAATCCTTGATACACTCTTTGTTTTCAATTTTGATTCGGGCTAACTCTAGAGATAAAACAAAAGGAGTTTTGTCTTCACCAAATTTGTCTAGGAATGTCTGACTAGAATCTACCCAATTAGTGATGGATCCCTGAGTAAGAGAAAAATACCACACTGATGATTTTCCTTCAAAATTCAAAGGATACAAGTGACATACAATGTCTTCATGTTGGAAATTCATAGTTTGAACAACCAAGATGAACTTATTGATATGGTTTCCAACAGGCTCTTTATTGTCTAGATGAAATTTAGGCAGAAGTTTGTCAGGGTGTTTAGGTAGATTGTGTTGAGGTCCAAGTACTGCAACAACACCTCACTATAGCCATGTCATGTTTTTATTTGGGTTTCCTCCTCCATACCCATCCATTCCTTGATCAGATTCAGAATCTAACGATGGTTCACTTTCATAATTACTGGTGCTAGCAGAAGGTGATTCAGTAAGCGATGGAGGTTGATCAAATCCACCTGAAGCTAATAGTCACCACGAAGTATTTGCATTTATCGATTCTCTAAGAAGGTTACTGAGATGATAATTACGAGATCCCACTAGGGGTTTGAGATATTCTTCAGCAATCTGAGCTATGACTATACCAATTAGGTGATGAGACCTACTTGGCAAGCCAAAGTTTGTAGGGGGAATTCTCGTTTGGCGAGAATATGCTTTGGTCAAAATACATTAGGATTCTTCTAGGGATTGATCTATTTCTTCGGGGGTAAATGGTGGTTTGGTGGTATCTCGTTCAACAATGGCCCTAACTGTGTTAAAGAAAGGTGTGGAAATGGACTTGATTTGTGAGGTCAAGACTAGACTTGACACATTTTGGAAAAATTGAATTTCAAAATTCCCAAGAGGTGAGCTAAGTTGATTGTTGGTAGGAGTATTGTGTAATTGGTCAACCATTAAAGTTCAAGTTCTGGCCCTCCTTCTGGTGCAATTTGTTGGCCTGATTTTCTTGTCAGGTGGTCAACTAAGGAGAAACAAGCCACACCAAAAGCTTAAAGCGTCCTTTTGTGTGTTTGGACTAGTTGAATTTCAAGGGATTAAGGCCCTATTACCTTTTTGGTTTTCCCTCCAATATGAGATTTTGGTTTTGTTTCTTATATGTGCCTATTTTCCTACTGCTAAAACTAAGCACCCAAAATTCGATCTAACTAGAATTTGATTCAGTAACTATCCTAGCTATGAATGAAGAATTAGTTGCTGCTAAATATTAACTTAAAATGATCTAACTCTATCACTGTAACACACACACTCTCTATCCTGGCCTGGAGCACAAGTAAGTAATAAAATATAATTATGAGTCTAAATAATACTTGAGGGCATGAATTTACCTTATAGAAATCATCCAAAACTAAAACATAACCCGTTAAGAAGTAATACCTTGCATTTAAAGGATAGTATTTTTTATTACTAAGACATGAAATACATTATATATAATTCCAGACACAGAATAAACATTTATTAAAGTTCATGTAATTTCATACTTGCATTGAGGGATAAACCACACCCTATCGTATATTTTCAAAAATAAACATACAGTCGAGATGGTGATAATGGAAACTTGAACAAATCATATAATAACAGAAAAAGAAAAAAAACTATTATAATATCATTTGAACAATTCTTTTACACAAGAATCCAAAAGATCACATAAGCTTGATTTCCTAAAAAATTAATCCACACATAACAAATCAGTATGTATATGTAGATAAACAAAAGGAGTACAGAAGAAGTTTAGAAATATGTGTATATATGTATATATATGAAAATGAAACGTCGAGATAATAGTAGTATCAAACTGTATGTTAATACTATCTTCGGATCAATCCAAAAGAAACAAGTTTGAGCAGAATGATAGCTATAATTGTTCTAAACTTTCTCTCCCATACCATGGACTCGAACCCCCTTTTCTTATGACTAGAATTCCATTATATATCCATCCTCTAAACTAAATACTATTGGGCGTCAATAAAACCATTATGACCACATAAACCAAACATAGAATACTTGAGTTTAGCTCATTACAATCTGTGGTGTTGACACTTGACAGTTGTCAACACTCATTATGAGCAGCGTCTTCGAACTCGGTTTTTCCAGGGACAGCTTCAGATTGAAGAGGAAGGGTGGATAAATAAACTTACTGGATGGTGGCAGTTGTGAGAAGCATTGATCAAATTAATTATCGCATCCAAGATTCCAGAAAATTCCTTGAGAAAAAATAGGGAAAAAACGTTGGAGCATAGATAAGGCTGACGATGAAACATCAACTAAACCAAGCACTCAATTATTGCACCAACGTTGACAGACATCATGCAAAGTAGTTATGAGAGTCTTCATCAAATCCATAGAAAAAGGAAATGTCTTGAGCAATTGTAGGGATCATGAACTCAATCATGAATAATATTGACCGAACAACGACCACTAGATCCAACACCAATCACTACACTAACTTCCTCAACCGTCACAAAGGATAAGGATACATGTCGAGTCTCCTTGAAACAATGAGCACTCCATAATAATGGCCAAAACAAAAGATAAAACCTATAATGATTCAAGAATCAAATTAAGAAACGTAACCAATAATCAAGCTGTTGTGAGAAGAAAAATAAAATAATGTAAGGATGCCTACATAATATTTGATTTTGTAGGTATCCTCATAACAACATGCTTAACCAAAGATAAATAAATCAAATGATATTTTTTACCTGTATTGGCTGATGCTTATAACCATGGAGATATTCAAAATAATCAAAATTGATCAAAATCGAGCATTAACGATTTGCAAAAATCAAGCCCCACTCGGTGGCTCGAATGACACATGGACTGGAGCAGCTCTCCTAGCTTCAGTTAAGTTGGCTTTGAACTTAAGGACCCTCTTTTTGCTAATACTATTTTGTTTGAGAAATTTATTTTTCTTTAGGAACACAATATTCCTAAGGACCTTATACTTATCCTTTTTACCCTTCATAGCTGTCAATTTTTCAACCCAGGTAAGTAATTCGGCCTTGAGACCTGGAATTTCATCTTTCATGATTGTAATCACCAATTATGCTTCTTTGAGCTTGGTTTCAAGCATTGAAATTCATTGAAGATGAGTTTCTTTAATAGATTGCTCCATGATTTTGTTGCTATGTTATTGGGCTATATCATTGGCCTTGCCACAATTTTGATCCACTTCTTGATTCGATTCAATTAACTAAGATACATCCTGAGCGTTTCTGGATCTAGTTTCAAAGGTAGAATCATATAAAAATTTAGGGTCTACCTGATCAGTCAAATTTTTATCTCTCTAACTATCAGTGGAATCATTGAGTTCAAATATGGGGGCATTTTCATTCTGTAGGTTTCTTCTGGCCAAGAAAGTGGAATTCATGCTCCTAATTGTCATTCAAGTCGCCTATCACTCATGGCTTTACTGGTTTCTCCTTCATGCTCAGACCAACTAATAGTCTCTATGGAAAAATGAAAATCTAGGTCTTTGTTTGCATTAGATGGTAACGAATTTTCTATTTCTACTTGGGTAACCTCATTTTTAATCTGAGATCCAGATTCATGGGAGGGTTTGGCTGAGGAAAGTCCTGAATTTGCATCGCTGGCCTATTGGGTAGGTTCTTCCATAGCGGATCCTCTATGCCTGTGTCTAGTTTAAAGGTCTGCTTCGGGGCCATTCTTGATTAACCCCGTAGTTATTTCTAATGAGGAATTAATCCGAGTTATCATCGAGCTGAGATAAACTATGTAAAACAAGGATCTTAACTAGACCGTGATGAAATAAGATTCTATCCATGTCTGTTGTGCTATTTTGGATTGAATAAGAAATTTTCTAAAGACACTTAAGAAAATATAAAGGCATATTGAGATCCTGACCTTTAAAAACAAGTAATAACCTGAGATGTTAATAATGGGTCTGAGAATAATGCCCCTCATAGGTGACATACCTCATTATTAATTCCAGAAGACACCATTACTGCTTCTTAACCATGTGTGAAGGGAACCCATACTTAGATTTGGCTTGCTAGTTAGATTTGACCAAGAATTGTCTCCATGCTAGACCTTTCAGTTGTTTTCCCTTAAACCAATTCTCACCATCCATAAGTAATTTGGTTTCCTAGGAAATAAATTCTTCAGTCAAGTGAAGATCAACATCACCAATGCGGGTGGGTGTTTGTGCCATCGAAGGATAGAATGAATACCATGGTGACTACAACATTAAACGTTGAAAACTGTTGCAGAAAAGGAAGCCATCCAACTTGTGTCACAAGCTTAACACATTCCTCACAAATGTCTAGGTATTGAGTCCCACATAACTCAAATCGTGTGATAGGGTCCATCAGATAGGGATGAACTTCACAGGGTGCATAAAGGATCGAGGGCTCGAAAAGGTAGCGAAATCATTTTTTCCCCGAACCCTAAACACCTACCAAAATGAAAATCGCCTCCATATTATGCAGGTACATTGAATACTTCAAATTTCTCCAGGCACTTAAGTTAATGAATTTTACGATCCATGGAAAAAATTTTGATTTACAAGAACCATAAATTCCATGATTTATTTGAATATCATGGAATACAGGGCAAGGATTGTACATGACACTTGTAAAATTGCATAGGTTAAGTGGAAATAGTAATTGTAGCCATGCATAGACATAGTGGTTTAATAATTAAACTAATTTAGCATGCCAAATCCAATAACCAAAGTTTGAGTGAATTCTAAGATCAGAAATATATAACCATGAGAATTGTTGACCATGATACTTAAGCTTGGGTATTAAAGGTATAATATGATTGTGTGATGGTTATCTACCTTGAAAAAACAGTATGATGATGAATCTTAATTCAAATCGATCATAAGTAAAATCAATAAATAGGATAGATGTTCCAAATGAGCACAAAAGAGTTATAATTAGAATGATATTACTTCAATATCCACACCATGCATCATCGTAACCAAATTCCACCTACCTTAGCTTCGAATACCCTCACCAAGATGCCTTTGTTAAAAATGTAAGAATATTAAGAGCTGTTAAATATTACAAAGGGTGGTTGGCTAAATGAATTACAACAAATGATCAATTTCACACTTCATTTCACTAAGATTGGTATCTAAATTCAAGCCAATGTTTTTAGGAGCTGCAAAATTCCAACATAAATCAACAATCGTTTGATCATGATTAATCCATGCATGAGTAAACAATTAGTAAAATGGTCACGCACAGTTGATGTTCTTGGCGATCTATTTCAAATGTTCTGCTCAGAATACTTCCTTATTGGGGGTACCTTCACAATCAAAGATTCTGAAGGCACTCCTTAAATATATCATTTATGAATTGCAGTTCAAGATTAAGATTGTGAGGTTGTCTTTTTAGAGAAAACAATCCGAATTGAAATAAGATTAATCTGGAGGATTTGTTGGATGCCAACAAATGGCGACATACCTAGGAGAACCAATTATCTTTGTAGAAAATATCTACAACCTAAAGGAGGATCAGAAAAAATTATCTCGAAGTATCAGATGTCCCATCATGCGACTCATTTTACTACCCAACTTTTAGGATAAAATCATACTTTACCATTTTAACAGGATACACCACCTCGACCATTACCTTGAAATTCCTTGATCAAAAGTTGACTTCTGACAAATGTACAATGAAAGAACCAATTGTCATGTCCCCAATTTTGGGATAATTCAGTGACCATGGGTAAAAGGGGACAAAATAACCCCTAAGGAAAATAATTTCATTATACAAGCATGGAGAGAATAAATTTTATCCTAAGTCAAGTGGAGAATGAATTTTGTTAATTTTAATTAATTTTGGTAATTAAAATTGATAATATGTGTGAAAGTGGGCCAAGAGGGCACCCTCATGAGGATAATTTTTCCAAATTAGAATTGGAAGCAAGAAAATAGAAACAGAGTAAAAGCAGAGAAGGTGTAAGAACATGCAAAAAACAGAAAAGTGGAAACAACCAGAAAAAAGCTAAGGAGGGCGCGGTTTCTAAAGGAGAGCTCAATTTTCAAATTGGAAACAACTAGAAAAGAGAAAGGAGGGCGCAGTTTCCAAAATCAAGGCCATTTTAAAAATCAGGAAACTTTTACAAAGCAGGAAACATGTGGAGACAAAGGGGGCATAGTTTCTAAAGGAGAGAAAAGCTTGTAAGGAAAAAGAAAGGAAGGTTATCCACTCATGGGTGACCCACTCTCACAGGTCACCAAGCCAAGTATGTTGCTCAACATGTCAACATGAATTCTATAAAAGAAGGATTCCAACTCCATTTCACAACTTTTGTCATTGTGAGTTTATGAGTGAAGCATTCTAGCTTCTCAAGGCAAGGTGATGCACCCTAGCCATCCAATGGGAAATGAGCCCCATTATTATTTCTTCTCCTTCTCTATTCTGATCTATTATTCTCCATGGAAGCTATGAGAGTTTTATTGCAGGTCCAATCACTCTAATCCATGGAATAATTTGAGTTCTAGTACTAGTGGTGGACAAACTAGCTTGGAGGAAGGTGGAGTTTACTAGTACAATCAAAGATCCAAGTTTGGAGATCCATTGAAGAGTCTGGAGTATTTATGTGCAGGCCTCTTTCTTTTGCAAGAAATTTTCAATCATTCATAAATAAGATACATATCAGTCCATTTTTGAAGATTCATAAGCATCCAGAGAGTATTACACTCATTCAGTACCATTGGAGCTAGTTTTGGAGTAAATCACCCAGTAGGAGGAAGATAGCTCAGTGAATGCACCTAGGACACTCCATGAAGATCAGTGTATCATTCATACCAGTTATCAGACCTATTGACAATCTGATATCAGCTTCATACAAGAGTTACATTCACTTCCATACTTCTTACACCCATTCTCTCTCAGTGTGTAATATTTTCCTAGCTTGTGAGGCTCTTTGGAATTCTGAATGTAATAATATATCAAATATGCATTCTGGACTTCAATTTTTGACCTGTTACTATTAATGGACATTTATCTGAAACATACAATTCTTCATAATAGAATTTAGTAAGCTTTCAAGGCATGTAGAGAATCAAGAATGCAAGACTACTGCCTCAATGAGCAATTGTAAATAACTAGTTTTGCCATATTTACTGCAGTTCTTTATCTGAGCATTAGTTTTCATATATGTAAGTTGTATGAGTCTTTTAATACAATACAACATCCAATCCATCCCACTCCCTGAGTTTTTCGAAGCATTTAACAGTTTTTGGAGGAATCTATAAACCTCCAGGTTGAGCAATCCCAAGTAGCGCCCCTGACAAGTTTGCCTCCAAATTTATCTATAACCTCCCAAACTCATATGAAACCTACACCAATATGTTTTTCTGAGTATAATGAATAATATAACCCTTAATTCCATCAATAATCTATTGGTTGTGGAGCCAGATCTTCCGGTCTCATAGATGATGATTCAGTCATGTCCGTACCCCAGGTTTGGTTATGATCCCGGCCTGATGCTTAGGGGGTTCGGGGGGGCTCGACCCCCCCCTAGCTGAGGGTCGCAGGCCCTTGCTAGGGGTTCGGGGGAAGTGCCCTCGAAAAATGGGGTTTGGGAGCAATGCCCCTGAGAAAATGGAGGTTCGGGGGCAACGACCCCGAGAAAAATTTTTGGGGTTGTTTTCACCAGCTGTTTTGCGGGCCCATGGTTTTGGGTATCCCGTGGTATTCCCATTGTATTTTCCCTATAAAAGAAATACATTGTAATATGGCTAGGGTTGATGTATTAGGTTTTATGCATTGTAAAGATCTCTAATATCAAGAGAGAGACTGTGAGGCAGTGAAGCGGAAGTGCAGCGGCTGTGCTGTAGGTTGTATCCCTTCACCTTGCTGGACGGTAATAATAATAAGGGCTGGAAAATTCAGTGTGGACATAGCCCAAGTTGGGGTGAACCACGATATATTTGTGTCTCTCTTGTAATGTGTGTGTGATTATATTTGCATTTCTGTTTATTGTTATTGCTCTGTGATCCTATTTTTCTAACAATTGGTATTAGAGCCAAAGGTCTATTTGGTAGATAAACCCGCAGGAAGCTAGGGTTTCTGGTTCGAGTGGGAGCAATGGCAGAAGAAGGAAATTTTAAGGTTGAGAATTTTAACGGCCAAAACTTCCAATTATGGAAGATGCAAATGGAGGACTATCTGTACCAGTAGGATCTATTCCTACCGTTGGGAGGAAGAGCAAAGTAGCCGGTGGCCATGAAGGACGAAGAATGGGAGGTTCTTGACAGAAAGGCTCTGGGAACAATATGGCTGAACCTAGCTTCGTCGATGGATTTCAATATCTCAAAGAAACGACAATGGAGGTTTTGATGAGCGCACTAGGTAAGATATATGAAAAACCCTCGGCCTCCAACAAGGTATTTCTAATGAAGTGTTTATTTAATATGAAGATGTCTGAAGGTGGATCTGTTATTGATCATTTAAATGAGTTTAATACGGTTACAAATCAGCTAATTTCTGTAGGTGTGAACTTTGATGATGAGGTTAGGGCTCTTCTAATCTTGTGTCCATTGCCAGAAAGCTGGAATAGCTTGGTCATGGCTGTAAGTAACTCTGTCTTTGGTTCAAACACCTTGAAATTTGATGATGTTATTGGTGTTATTCTTAGCGAGGAAATGCGAAGAAAAAACATAGACGAGACATCAGGTAATGTGTTGACCATGGAGAGCAGGGGAAGAAAAAAGGAGAGAGGAAAGAGCCAAGGTAATCGTGGCAAGTCTAAAATGGGCAAATCCAAGTCCAGAATGGGAAAAATAGAGTGTTGGAACTATGGAAAGAAAGGACATCTGAAGAAAGAATGCAGATCTCTAAAGAAGAAAGGAGTTGCACAGAAGGAAACTACCCAGGAAGCAAATGTAGCAAGTGATGTGTTACAAGATGCTTTGATTCTTGCATTATATAATACTAGTGATTATTGGGTAGTAGATTCTGGAGCTTCATGTCATGCTACACCCCGTAGGAAATACTTTCATGAGTATGTTCCTGGCGATTTTGGACATGTTTTATTGGGTGATGATGAGCCATGTAAAATTGTTGGAATGTGTAAGGTATGGATAAAAGTTAAGAATGGAACTGATTGGCTGTTGAAAGATGTTAGGCATATTCCTGCTATGAAAAGAAATATGATCTCAACAGGGCAGTTGGGAGATGGCGGCTGTCTATCTACATTTGGAGAAAAATGGTGGAAGATCACTAAAGGATCAATGGTGATAGCAAAAGGAGATAGGATAGGTACGTTGTATTTATGTCCTCATAATACTGACCATTCTATCTCTTTAGCTTCCACAGGAACATATACAACATTGTGGCATCATAGGCTTGGCCACATGAGTGAGAAGGGGATGCAGATTCTCCACTCAAGGAATTTGCTTCCAGATTTGAAGCAGGTAAGTTTGGAATTCTGTGAGAACTGTGTTTATGGAAAACAGAAGAGAGTCATATTTCTCAGGGTTGGGAAACAGAAGAAGAATGAAAAGTTAGAGCCATTGCATACAGATGTAAGGGGACCGGCTCAAGTACAATCTCTTGGTGGCTCTCATTATTATGTTACATTTATTGATGATGCAACTAGGAAAACTTGGGTTTATTTGGATTAAACATAAATCTGATGTGTTTGCTACTTTTAAGAAGTGGAAAGCTTTGGTTGAGAATGAGACAGGGAAAAGGTTGAAGTGTCTCAGATCTGATAATGGAGGTGAGTACTGCAACAAGGAGTTTTATAGTTACTGTTCATACCATGGGATTCGTAGAGAGAAGACAGTCCCAAGAACACCACAAGAAAATGGTGTGTCAGAAAGGATGAACAGAACGATCATGGAGCATGCAAGGTGTATGAGATTGCATTCAGGGCTTCCCTTACAGTTTTGGGCGGATGCTGTAAATACTGTTGTTTATTTAATGAACAGAGGACCTTCAAGTGCTTTGGATGGTTGTATTCTAGAGGAGGCATGGACAGATAAAAAGGTAAACTACTCATTTATGAGAACGTTTGGTTGTGAAGCATTTGTCCACACTGATAAAGAAAATAGAACAAAGCTTGAAGCTAAATCCAAGAAATGTACCTTTATTGGATATGGGGTTGATGAATTTGGTTATCGCTTATGGGATTATGAAAATAACAAAATCATCAGGAGTAGAGATGTGATATTCAATGGAAAGGTCATGTATAAAGATCAGTTGCAGGGAAAGAAACAGGAAAAGGAAACCACAGAGTACACAGTACTTGATGAAATTCAAGAAAATCAAGTTCCAAAGGTGCCAGAAAATCAAGAACAACAACAAGTACCTGAAACTCCTACAACTACAAGAAGATCTACTAGGTTAAGTAGACTCCCTGAACTATACTCTCCTTCAATATATTATTTGTTGATGACTGATGCTGGTGAACCAGAATGTTATGAAGAAGCAATGCAGGTGGAAACTAGAAAGAAGTGGGAGCAAGGCATGAATGAGGAGATGGACTCATTGGTAGGAAACCAGACTTGGGATTTGGTTCAGTTTCCTGCTGGTAAAAGAGCATTGCAGAACAAATGGATTTACAAGTTGAAAAAAGAAGAAGTAGGCAAGAAGCGGTATAAGGCCAGACTTGTTGTAAAGGGGTTTGCACAGAAGAAAGGTATAGATTTTGATGAAATATTTTCTCCTGTTGTTAAGATGACTTCAATTAGGACTATCTTAAGTCTAGTGGCGGTAGAAGATTTGCATCTTGGACAGTTAGATGTAAAAACAGCCTTTCTCCATGGGTATTTGGAGGAAGAGATATATATGCAGCAGCCACAGGGGTATGAGGTCAAAGGTAAGGAGAACTTGGTATGCAGGTTGAAAAAGAGTTTGTATGGCTTGAAGCAAGATCCAAGACAGTGGCATTTAAAATTTGACAGGTTTATGACAAAACAAGGTTATAGTAGATGTAATTCTGACCACTGTGTTTATTTCAAGAAGCTAGACAACGAAAGATATATTATCTTGTTATTGTATGTGGATGATATGCTTGTTGCAGGGTCTAACATGTAGGATATAAATGTACTCAAAAGGAAGCTAGCTAATTCATTTGCAATGAAGGATTTGGGTGCTGCAAACCAAATCCTTGGTATGAGAATAACAAGAGACAGGAAAAATCGCAAATTGACATTGTCTCAAGGTGAGTACCTACAAAAGGTGTTGGAGAGGTTTAGAATGTAGAATGCAAAACTAGTTAGTACACCTTTGGCCAGCCATTTCAGTCTAAGTAAGGAAATGTGTCCCAAGACACAGGAAGAGACAGATTACATGTCCAAGATTCCCTATCAATCAGCAGTTGGCAGCTTGATGTATGCCATGGTATGCACAAGACCAGATATTGCACATGCAGTGGGAGTTGTGAGCATATATATGAATAATCTAGGTAAAGAACATTGGAGGGAAGTACAGTGGATTCTCAGGTATTTGAGAGGTACCACCACTCAGGCATTATGTTTTGGAGGTTCAGACACTATTCTATAGAGATATGTTGATGCAGATATGGCAGGTGATAAGGATAGCAGGAGGAGCACCACAGGGCATGTGTTTACTGTAGGTAGAACAACAATAAGCTAGATTTCGAAACTGCAGAAGGTTGTTGCACTTTCAACAACAGAAGCATAGTATGTTGCTATTACAGAGGCTAGTAAAGAGATGATTTGGTTGTAGAGATTTATGGAGGAAGTGAGTAAGAAGCAGAATGATAGCAGGTTGTATAGTGATAGCCAGAGTTCCATTCATCTTGCAAAGAACTCAACATTCCATTCTAGTACTAAACATATACAGCTCAAGTACCATTTCATACGCTCTGTTCTGGAAGATGAACTGTTGAAGCTGGAAAAGATACATACTAGCCAGAATCCTGCAAACATGTTCACAAAGGTAGTGACCAGAGAGAAACTGAGTTCCTTCTCGGTTTCAGTTGGCCTTCTAGCATGAAGGTGAAGATGATAAAGCTGCCAAGTCCAAGGTCTAGCAAGTACAGCAGCAGTGGAGTTGTTGTGATCAGTCTCCAAGTGGGAGATTGTTGGTTGTGGAGCTAGATCTTCTAGTCTCATAGATGATGATTCAGTCGTTTCTGTACCCGAGGTTTGGTTATGATCCTATCCCGACGCTCATGGGGGTTCGACCCCCCCCCTCGGCTGGGGGCCGCGGGGGCCAGCGAGCCCCTGTGGGGGGTTTGGGGGCAACGCCCCCAAGTTACGAGGGCAGAGCCGCTAAGAAGGGGGTTCGGGGGTGTAGCCCCCGAGAAAAATTTTTGGGGTTGTTTTCGCCAGCTGTTTTGCGGGCCCATGGTTTTGGGTATCCCATGGTATTTTTCCCATTGTATTTTCCCTATAAAAGAAAGACATTGTAATACATCTAGGGTTGATGTATTAGTTTTTATGCATTGTAAAGATCTCTAATATCAGGAGAGAGACTGTTAGATAGTGAAGAGGAAGTGCAGTGGCTGTGTTGTAGGTTGTATCCCTTCACCTTGCTAGACGGTAATAATAATAAGGACTGGCAAATTCAGTGTGGATGTAGCCCAAGTTGGGGTGAACCACGATATATATGTGTCTCTCTTGTAATGTGTGTGTGATTATATTTGTATTTATGTTTATTGTTATTGCTCTGCGATCCTTTTTTTTTAACATAATCAACTCCCAGTCTAGTATGCATATGATGGAATCTTAGGAAGCCTCAAAGTAGGTGACAAACTTGTTTGTTGTTGAAAAGTGAAAGGCTCTAGTACTTTGTGCATAGGAATCATTTTCTGTCCCTGACTTATCTTTCTGCTGCACATTTTCCATAAAAAATCCATAATCAAAATTCATCGTTTATTAGTGAACCAGTACTCCTCACTTACACCCTGCACACCATAAAGAAATTGTCTAGAAAGTACTAGTTAAAATCCTTATCAATTTGGAAGTTGGAGTTAGTATTTTGGCCAATTCTTGGCTGGAATATTACATTGGTATCAGATCACTTTCCTCCACCCCTGTGGAAAGAAAGAATCTCATTGGTGAAGAATATTGCAGATCAAATCTTCATTGTTGCAGTATGAGGCTCCTACCAGTGATGGAAGAAGAATTTGAACAGTATGAAGAAGAGGTAGTCTCTGTCGATATTTTCAGTTACCAAGAGTAGATGATGGTTACTTATGTGAGCATATTTATGATTTTGACATGAGATATGATCCACCTTTGTCTGAATTTTTTAATGGAAAAACACTCAGTGGAAGGAATCCACAGAAATCCTATGAGTACTTCATGGAGTACTATGATTTGAAGAAGTATATTCACAATCTCCTAACCATTAGAGAATATTGTTATTTGGAGATAAAGAGGTTGTTCAAATACCGCTACAACAGAGATAGCAAAAGAATGATTGCACATATGGTTGATAGTGTGTGTAAGGAAGTGGAGGAAATATTTTTTCCCCTAGGAGCTAAGATGGAAGGGAAGGACAAACATGTGTCCTCATAGCCATGCAAAAACAATGAAGGAAACCAAGAGCCCCTTGGTTCTTCAGGTGGAGAAGAAGGAGGAAAAATTAAAGATGAATTTTCAGCCCTTCATGTGGATCCATCCCAATCTCATGGAAAAGGAATCAAGAATAAAGAATCATCGAGGCCATTGGCGGGATCAATCATTATGAGTCTGTTTGGTTTTACTTCAAGAAGGAAGTCCAAAGGTTGTGATCTGAGCAACACACAAGATGGAGAGACATTAAGTTTCCTGGAAATAAATGACCAAGAAGACCTTGTTGGTGCCCCATCACTCCAACAAGTAGATGAAGAAGTTCAATGCACAGTGGAAGATCCAACAATCAAACATTTGATTGTTGGTAATGTGGAAGGTGAAATCACTCCTAATTTATTTGTGGTTGATTTCAAGATTAATGCAGAAGGGATGGGGAATATTGATGATGGTGAGACATATTTTGTATATGATCCAAAAGAGGAACACAATTTAGATTTACCGTCACCCCTTGAGCCTTACAAGGAAGCATAAATTGATCACATCTCAATAGGTTGTGAAGCAAAGAAATGGGTGGGTGAACAAGCCTTCGTAATTCCACCACATAAGGAGGAGAAAATGACACATGGTGAGTTAGTAATTTATTATTTTTATATGCCTATGTATCCAACTAAAGTGGCATCCACGTATGATGAAAATATTGGTATGGTTTAGCCCTTAGATGTTTGGGTTCATGAGTTAGAAAAGGCTAACACTTTGAGAGAAGATCTTTCTGGTGCACCATGGATGAATGAGCACTTAATTTGCAGCCCAAATTATGATGTTGAGGACCTAAAAGATGAATGTATTGCAGCAGCAACATATGGATCATATTTCAAAACCTTGAGTGCATTGCATGAAAATGATCCGGTGATGGAAAATGAAGAGGAGGAACATCTGCAAGAACCTCATATTCTTGCAAGGTCATTGAAGATGGATGAACGAAAGATCCAAGAGGCCTTGAAAATTCTCCATGAAAATAATGCTTCAGTTTCAAAGTTGTGTTGGGAAGCTGCTTTAATGGAAGACCAATCTTCCTTTGAAGCCACGGAGAATATCTAGAAAGCAATGTCCACAAACAAAGATAATTTCTCACAATTGCTTTTAGATAAAAATGACATGTTTGAGCTTGTTGAGTTGTTGCGGGAAGCATCACTGCATGATGAAGAAATTATTTTCATATATGAATAATATAAATACAAGCTCAAAGGTGAGTTGTTGGCCACCCAAGATTCTTTGAGATACACTCAAAGTGCCCTCTTAGAATCACAAATGAAGATAGAACAATTCCAACAAGAGTGGCAAGAATTGAATGAATCCTCAATTTTTCCTAAGAGTCATCCCTTTTGGGTAAATGACATAAAAAAGTCCATGGAGGAACCTCATGAGTGGGTGGAACATGAGGATTAGTCTATTCGGTATGTGCTTGAAGAATGTGCAGAAAAAGTGGATGAAAAACAAGCACATGATTTTTTCCATAATGAACCTGAGAGGTTCATTGAAGAAAGTCCCTCTTCCAAGGAAGAGGCAGATGAGTTCACCATAGATGTATTAGCCATCAATGGAGAGGATACATCTACAACTTCAATGGATGAAATGTTCACAAGAATGGCTCACCATCCTTCATTCCCCACTTCAGATTCAACCACAAATTTTGGGAATGAAAATTGGGTAAAAGGATTATTCCTCTTGTCGTCACATGATGAGCAGGAGGATCCTAAAATTGAATTCGATGACATGTTCCTTAAACGCAGCAGTTGAGGCATCCCATGCATGTGTGTGCATCCACTTTTGACAAGAAGGAATCAGATCTACACTTACCTTCAATGTGTGGGTCAATTGATGGATTTTTGCACCCTTGGATCAATGGCAGAGAGTTGATCCATTGGATGAAGAGGGGAGCACTTGTTGAGTTCCATAGAGACCATGATACCTCTTTATTTGAGGGAAACATGAACATGACTGATTTTGATACAACTTAATCCCCTTTGGAGCAGCGTTTTAGGACATGGGATCCTCACCCTTGTTACTTGAGTTTCATGGATAACACACTTGTTCCTTATGTGCATTGGTCACATAATAACTTTTCAGTTGGAATCGAAATATTGGTGGAGTTTTGGCCTCACTTCCTGGAAGCATATTTGGTGATGGATAGTCTTCCTTTGATTCAGCCCTACATTGGAGAGTTGCATATCTTGATTGAGGGGCCTTCAAAGTTTCAGAGTTGCATTGGAAAAGATAATTTTCCAATGTGTTGGTATGATGTTTTCATCCCTCCTAGCATTTCATATGATGATGATTTTCTCGTGTTACTAATGTTTGGTGATATGCAATATGATCAGTGGGATCTTGGTATTCCATGGGAGGACAGTTTTACACACATGACACTGCTACCTGGAAACTTGCAGTTGAAGCAGTGGAATCTAGGCCTTCTTTTACCTGGTGAATTTTGTTAGATGGTACTCAAATCCATGGGAGTGTCATACAAGCAATGGGATCCTGGCATTGTTTGTCTTTGGAGAGATGATTATGATCAGAGTAGTGCAGCAAAAGCATGATGGAATTTTGGGATATTTTGATTGAGGACAAGCAATTTTGGGAAGGGAGGACTGTCATGTCCCCAATTTTTGGCTAATTCAGTGAACATGGGTAAAAGGGGACACAATAACTCCTAAGGAAAATAATTTCATTATGCAAGCATGCATAGAATAAATTTTATCCTAATTCAAGTGGAGAATGAATTTTATTAATTTTAATTAATTTTGGTAATTAAAATTGATAATATGTGTGCAAGTGGGCCAAGAGGGCGCCCTCATGAGGATAAGGTTTCCAAATTAGAACTAGAAGCAAGAAAATAGCAACAGAGGAAAAGAAGAGAAGGTGTAAGAACATGCCAAAAACATAAAAGTGGAAACAACCAGAAAAAGCTAAGGAGGGCACAGTTTCTTATCGAGAGCTTAGTTTTCAAATTGGAAACAACCACAAAAGAAAAAGGAGGGTGCAGGTTCCAAAAGGAAGGCCATTTTACGAATCAGGAAACTTTTACAAGGCAAGAAACATGTGGAGACAAAGGGGGGCACAGTTTCTAAAGGAGAGAAAAGCTTGTAAGACAAAAGCAAGGAAGGTTATCCACTCATGGGTGACCCACTCTCATAGGTCACCAAGCCAAGTAAATTTCTCAATGGGTCAAAATGAATTCTATAAAAGAAGGATTCCAACTCCATTTCACAACTTTTTTCATTGTGAGTTTATGAGTGAAGCATTCTAGCTTCTCAAGGCAAGGTGATGCGCCCTAGCCATCCAATGGGAGATGAGCCCCATTATTATTTCTTATTCTTCTCTATTATGATCTATTCTTTTCCATGGAAGATATGATATTGTTATTTCAGGTCCAAGCTCTCTAATCCATGAAATAATTCAAGTTCTAGTACTAGTGGTGGACAAACTAGCTTGGAGGAAGGTGGAGTTTACTAGTACAATCAGATATCCAAGTTTGGAGAGCCATTGAAGAGTCTGGAGTATTTATGTGCAGACCTCTTGCGGCTGAAATAAAATTTTAGTAATTTATAAATCAGATCCATATCAGTCCATTGTTGAAGATTCATAAGAATCCAGAGAGTATTACACTCATTCAGTACCATTGGAGCTAGTTCTGGAGGAGATCACCCAGTAGGAGGAAGATAGATTAGTGAATGCGCCCAGGACACTCCAGGAAGATACATGCCACATTCATATAATTTATAAGACCTGTTGAAAATCAGATATAAGATTCATACCAGAGTTACATTCACTTCCCTACTTATTACACTCATTCTCTCTTAGTGTGTAAGATTTTCCTAGCCTGTGAGGCTCTTTGTAATTATGAATGTAATAAGATATCAAACATACATTATGGACTTAAATTTTAGACCTGTTACTGTTAATAGAAATTTATCAGAATCATATAATTCTTCAGAATATAATTTAGTAATCCTTCAAGGCAGTTAGAGAATCACGAATGCAAGGCTAGCTCAATGAGCAATTTTAAATAACTAGTTTTTCCATATTTAGTGCAGTTCTTTATCTGAGCATCAGTTTTCATATATGTAAATTGTATAAGTATTTTAATACAGTATACCAACCACTCCATCCCACTCCCTAAGTTTTTGGAAGCATTTAATAGTGTTTGGAGGAATTTGTAAACCTCCAGGTTGAGCAATCCCCAATAGCGCCCTTGACTAGTTTTCCTCCAAATTTATATGTAACCTACCAAAATCATATGAAAACTGAACCAATATGTTTTGCTGATTATAATGACTAATATAACCCTTAATTCCATCCAAAATAAACTCCCATTCTAGTATGCATATCCTGGAATCCTAGGAAGCCTCGAAGTAGGTGACAGACTTGTCTGTTGTTGAAAAGTGAAAAGCTCCAGTACCTTGTGCATAGGACTCAGTGTCCATCCCTGACTTATCTTGCTGCTTCACATTTTACATATAAAATATAGAATCAAAATTCATCCGTACCATCCTTTATTAGTGAACCAGTACTCCTCACTTACACCCTGCACACCATAAAGAAATTGTCTAAAAATTACTAGTTAAAATCCTGGTCAATTTGGAAGTTGGAGTTAGTATTATGGCCAATTCTTGGCTGAAATGTTATAGTGGTATCAAAACACTTTCCTCCACCCCTATGGAAATAAATAAGATCTATGTTAAAGAATATTGCAAATCAAATCTTCAATGTTTCAATATGAGTCTCCTACCATCGATGGAAGAAGAATTTGAACAGTATGAAGAAGAGGTGGTCTCTGTCGGAAATTTTTAGTTACCAAGAGTATATGATGGTTACTTATGTAACCATATTTATGATGTTGACATGAGATATGATCCACCTTTGTCTGAATTTGTTAATGGAAAAACACTCAGTGGAAGGAATCCAAATAAATCCTATGAGTACTTCATGGAGTACTATGCTTTGAAGAAGGATATTCATAAGCTCCTAACCTTTAGAGAATATTGTGATTTGGAGATAGAGAGGTTGTTCAAATACCCCTCTAGTAGAGAGATAAAAAGAATGATTGCACATATGATTGATAGTGTGTGCAAAGAAGTGGAGGCAATATTTTTTCCCCTATGTGCTAAGATGGAAGGGAAAGACAAATATGTGTCCTAAAACCCATTCAAAATCAATGAAGGAAACCAAGAGCCACTTGGTTCTTCAGGTGGAGAAGAAGGAGGAAAAAGTAAATATGAAGTTTCAGCCCTGCATGTGGATCCATCTCAATCTCAAAGAAAAGGAATCAAGAAGAAAGACTCATTGAGGCCATTGGCAGGATCAAGCATTATGAGTCTGTTTGGTTTTCCTTCAAGAAGGAAGTCCAAAGGTTGTGATATGAGCACCAAAAAAGATGGAGAGACATTAAGTTTCTTGGCAAGAAATGACCAAGAATACCTTGCTGGTGCCCCATTACTCCAAGAAGTAGATGAAGAAGTTCAATGCACAGTGGAAGATCCAGCGGTCAAACATTTGATTGTTGGTAATGTGGAAGGTGAAATCACTCCCAATTAATTTGTGGTTGATTTTAATATAAGTGAAGAAGGGATGGGTCATATTGATGATGGTTAGACATATTTTGGATCTTATCCAAAAGAGGAACAAAATTCAGATTTATAGTCACCCCTTCAGCCTCACAAGGAAGCAGAAATTGATCACATCTCAGTAGGGTGTGAAGTAAAGAAATGGGTGGGTGAACAAGCCATCATAATTCCACCACATAAGGAGGACAACATCACACATGGTCAATTAGTAAATTCTTATTTTTATATGCCTATGTTCCAACTGAAGTGGCATGGTTGAGCCCTCAGATGTTTGGGTTCATGAGTTAGAGAAGGCTGAAACTTTGAGAGAAGATCTTTCTAGTGCACCATGGATGAATGAGCACTTAAGTTGGATCCCAAATTATGTTGTTGAGGACCTAAAAGATTAATTAATTGTAGCAGCAACATATGGATCAGATTTCAAAACTTTAAGTGGATTGCATGAAATTGATCCAATGATGGAAAATGAAGAGGAGGAACATCTTCAAGAACCTCATATTCTTGCACGATCATTGAAGATGGATGAACGGAAGATCCAAGAGGCCCTGAAAATTATCCATGATACTCATGCTCCAGTGTCAAAGTTGTGTTGGGAAGCTGCTTTAATGGAAAACCAATCTTCCTTTGAAGCCATGGAGAATATCCAGAAAGAAATGTCCACAATCAAAGGTAATTTCTCGCAATTGTTTTCAGATAAAAATGACATGTTTGAGCTTGTTGAGTTGTTGCAGGAAGCATCACTGCATGATGAAGAAAGTATTTGCATATATGAATAAGAGAACTACAAGATAAAAGGTGAGGTTGGCCACCCAATATTATTTGATATACACTCAAAGTGCCCTCTTAGAATCACAAATGAATATAGAAAAAGTCCAACAAGAGTGGCAAGAATTGACTGAATCCTCAATTTTTCTTGAGAGTCATCCCTTTTGGGTAAATGACATAAAAAATTCCATGGAGGAACCTCATGAGTGGGTGGACCATGAGGAGCAGTCTATTCGGTATGTGCTTGAAGAATGTGCATAAAACGTCGGTGAAAAATAAGCACATGATTGTTTCCATAATGAACCTGAGAAGTTCATTGAAGAAAGTCCCACTTCCAAGGAATAGGAAGATGAGTTCACCATAGATGGATCACCCATCAATGGAGAGGATACATCCACAACTTCAGTGGATGAAATGTTTAGAAGCATGGCTCACCATCCTTCATTCCCCACTTCACATTCAGCCACAAATTTTGGGAATGAAATTTTGGTAAAAGGATTCTTCCTCTTGGTGTCACATGATGAGCAAGAGGATCCTAAAATTGAGGCCGATGACATGTTCCTTAACCCGCGGTAGTTGAGGCATCCCATGTGTGTGTGTGAAGCCACTTTTGACAAGAAGGAATTAGATCTACAGTTCCCTTCAATGTGGGGGTCAATTAATGGAGTTTTACACCATTGGATCAATGGTAGAGAGTTGAGCCATTGGATGAAGAGGGGAGCACCTGTTGAGTTCCATAGAGACCATGATACCTCTTTATTTGATGGAAACATGAACATGATTGATTTTGATACAACTTACTCTCTTTTGGAGCATCATTTTAGGATATGGGATCCTCACCCTTGTCACTTGAGTTTCATGGATAACACACTTGTTCCTTGTGTGCATTGGTCACATAAGAAATTTCCAGTTGGAATGGAAAGACTGGTGGAGTTTTGGCCTCACTTCCTGGAAGCATATTTGGTGATGGATAGTCTTCCTTTGATTCAGCCCTACATTGGAGAGTTGCATATATTTATTGAGGGGCCTTCAATGTTTCAAAGTTGCATGGGAAAGGATGATTTTCCAATGTGTTGGTATGATGTTTTCATCCCTCCTAGAATTTCATATGATGATGATTTTCTCTTGTTACTAATGTTTGGTGAGATGCAGTATGATCAGTGGGATCTTGATATTCCATGGGTGGACAGTTTTCCACACATGAAACTGCTACCTGGAAACTTGTAGTTGAAGCAGTGGAATCTAGGTCTTCTTTTTCTTGGTGGATTTTGTTGGATGGTATTTAGATCCATGGTAGTGTCATACAAGCAATGGGATCCTGGCATTGTTTGTCTTTGGAGAGATGAATATGATCAGAGTAGTGCAGGAAAAACATGATGGACTCTTGGGATATTTTGCTTGAGGACAAGCAATTTTGGGAAGGAAGACTGTCATGTCCCCAATTTTGGGCTAATTCAGTGACCATGGGTAAAAGGGGACAAAATAACTCCTAAGGAAAATAATTTCATTATACAAGCATGAATAGAATATATTTTATCCTAGGTCAAGTGGAGAATGAATTTTATTAATTTTAATTAGTTTTGGTAATTAAAATTGATCATATGTGTGCAAGTGGGCCAAGAGGGTGCCCTCGTGAAGATAAGGTTGCCAAATTAGAACTGGAAGCAAGAAAATAGCAATAGAGGAAAAGCAGAGGTGTAAGAACATGCCAAAAACAAAAAAGTGGAAACAACCAGAAAATTCTAAGGAGGGCACAATTTCTAAAGGAGATCTCAGTTTTCAAATTGGAAACAACCAAAAAAGAAAAAGGAGGGCACAGTTTCCAAAAGGAAGGCCAATTTACAAATCAGGAAACTCTTACAAAGAAGGAACCATGTGGAGACCTCTTGTCCTAAATCAACTCTCTCATCCCTTTACAAAGAAAATTATTTACAAAAAGTATGAGTAAGAGCTCAGGATAGAGACTATTGCCCTGGCTTGGTAACCAAATATAGACAACATCATTCACGAGAACCGTTGGAAGTGAACATAACGGCTCGTAATGAGACCTCTTGTCCCTTGATATTTCAACCAAGAGCCGTTACCCTGGCTTGGTAACCAAATTGGGGATGTCAGTTCAATGGGGCTGATGATCATGACTAAGTTGGCTCTATTCAAATACTTCCTGTCTTTAACCCAAGCCTTTAAATAGTTAATTTTATTTATAATACAATTGATGGATGGGGTAGAATCAAATAAGACTCCTTGTATAATATGAATGGATTAATGCTAATCCAGTGTCTCTAATTAGTACAAATTCCTAAGAAATAATTGTGATTGGTGAAATTTTCACATTCGAAGCTTGTTTACAGGATAAAAGTCTGGAGGTAATGACCAAGGGTTATTGAACTAGTTCAGCAAGTCTGTAGCAGTTATTGGAAGATTGAGTTGGGATTAAGCAAAGATGAGGGCATATGATACTACCAGATACTACTAATGTACCTCGATATAAGTATGTGTACTTCAGACATCAGTTTTGTAGATACATCTCAACCAGCTGGCATGCCAAACAATGTTATTTATTTACATCACACCTCCTAAGAAAAGAAAAAAATACAAAATATGAGAAAACTAATAATAAGGTTAAACGTGCATACCATGTACACGAAGAAAGTGAACTGTATTAAAATATTTACATTTTTTGAAATTAGACTACAGACCACGGCCCAATAATTAGTATTTGGAAATGATGATTTCAGGCTGATTTAAACTAGAAAATCGAAAAATGCATAGGTTTCGTAGCTGGATTATTATTATTTCTTGTTATATCAGTAAACATCTTCTAATTTAATCCATATTGTAATGATACAGATAGGGTAAGTGTTATAATAAATCAGTATTTTAAAGTTTATGAAAAAAGGAAAATGATGATTGAATTAAGATTTACTTTTTCTGAATGTGTAAAATGTTAGGATCATGACTAAAATAAATAATCTGAAAACTATACAGTCAACCAAAAGAAAGTTAATATGCACAAAAATATATAGAACGGGTATATACAATGATAATTGGTTTTATTTATGAGATCACTAGAAATATTTTTTCAGGATCTGCCCATTCACTAGAAAGGTATTGGGTTGTCCTTATAATGTCTGTAGATGAAAAGTACTTGGATATAATTTCTCTGTGATTACATAGGGACCTAAACAGAGGCATTGAAACTTTGTGTGCTCTCCCTTATCCTCATGATATTTGTCTTATTTTAACACCAAATCACCCAATTGGAATTCCCTATTGGAAGTTGAACTCTAATCAAACCATGATTTAAAATTATGTCGATGATTCACAAAATGTCGTTTGGAATTCTCTCTATCTTCTTCAAATTTTAATAACATATTGGTTCTCTTCTCCATAGCTGGACATCTATGTCTTGGACAGACTATTCTAGTTGCAAAGATAGTAAAAATAGATTAGGAGGAATAATAGCCTCTGTGCTATATACTAAAAAGAATGGAGAGTTTTGAATCGATGCTTTTGGAGTGACCCTATCAACCCAAAGTGCCTGATATAAGGTGGTATGCCAATTCTTAAGATGTTGAGTTATTGATATTTTTAAAATTTTCAGTAGATTCTTATTAGTTGATTCATCTAAGCCATTACCTTGTGGATAGTAACTTGTTGAATATTTGACCCTAATTCCCCTTCTAAGGCAAACTTTGTCAATTCAATAGAGGAGAAGTAGGCTGCATTGTCAAAGAGCAATAACTCAGGTACACCAAATCTGGTAATAATATAAATTTCTAAGAAGTTGATTACTTGACTTGTGTTCACTACATGCAAAGGAGAAGCTTCAGACCACCAAGTAATGTAATCAATAGCGGTGATAATGTATTTGTGTTGTAAGGAAAAGGAAGGGTGGATTGGTCCAACTATGTCCAAATCCCATTGTTGAAATGGTCTATCAAGAGAAATAGGCTGTAAAGAGAAAGCAGGTCTTTTGACTCTACCAGAGGCCATGTGGCAGTTCTGACACTTACGGGAATGAGAATGGGCATATTTGAACAGTGTGGGCCAAAAATAACCCTCCCTCAAAATGTGCAGTGGTATCACCACCAAAATGTCCACCAGTGGGACTAGCATGTGGTTGATTTAGGATTGTTTCAGTATCATCCTTTTCGAGGCAAAGAAGAAAAACACCATCCGCATTTTTTCTAAACATGATATTATTTATCAACTAATATGGTGCTAACTTCAACCTAAAATCTCTAGTTTCTTTTGGTTCTAAGTGATCTGGAGCACTTCCTGTTTCAAGTTCTTATATCAGTGTACCAAGAGTGTGCGGGATTGGGAATAAAATAGATTTCATTTTTAAGTAATGACTCATCGATCTGTGAACTGAAATGGTCAACTGGGAGGTGTGTTGATTCTGCAGCAAGCTTACATAAGCCTTGTCCCATTACAAAATTTGAAGCTTTAATTTCTAGATCAAATTAATAAAGGGAAACCATCTAGTGGGCCCTTTTCTCCCCTAATTCTTTCTGAACTAACAAATTTCTAACATCAGGGTAAAGAACAACAATTTTTGTTCGATATTTCAAAAGCTAAGGACGGAAATATTTCACTAATTTGAAAATAGAAAATGCATGTTTTCCAATTTGCGATAATTCAGTTTAGCCCCTTTGAAATTAGATCTCATAAATCAAACGGGGACTTCGTGGTCTTGATGATTGCGCTAAGTAAGAACAACTGCGTAAGACAAGTCTGAGGAAAAATTATAAAGGATGAATTATTTTGTGAAATCAGGGATTAAGAGTGTAGGGGCCTCTGCTATAGCTTCTCTGATCTTGATAAATGATTCCTTTTCTCTATTTCCCTAAGTAAAACTTGCATCCTTTTTTATCATGTTTTGAAGGGGACAGACAGTCTAAGAAAATCTTGGGACAGACCTTCTCACAAAGTTAATTTATCCCAAGAAGGATTGCATTTCCTTCTTAGTGGGGGGATAGGTAATTTTGGATATGGCTTCAGTCTATTCTAGGTCAATCATGATTCCTCTTTTGACACTACTAAACCTAAAAGAATCACCTCAATAACTACGAAGATCATTTTATTGGGATTAAGGGAAACATCGGATTTTCTGCAACGTTCAAAAACCTTGCGGGGGTGTAAAATGTGATCATATCTGTGTTTTGAGAAGACAATCACGTCATCTAAATAGAAAACAAAAATACTTAATGAGACCTCTAAAATCAACATCCATTTCCCTTGAAATGTAGCTCCAGCGTTTATCAATCCAAACAACATTTTTTTGTATGCATAATTTCCCCACGGTGTTATAAAGGTGGTTTTCAACTAATCTTCCTGTGAGACCCGCACCTGATTATAACTAGATAAACCATCAAGTAATGAAAGCATATAAGATCTAGATACCTTTTGCAAGATATGTTCCATGGGATGGATCGGGTAGTAATATTTTTTAGATGACAAGTTAAGGTTTCATAAATCCACACAAAGCCTAATGTCTCTGTTTTTATTCCTGACTGGGACAAGGTTAGCCACTCATTGAGTGTGACTTACAGGAAATATGATTTTGGTAGCTAAAAGCTTGTTCAATTCTTTTTTAACTGCGGGTTCTAGGGTAGGGTGCATTTTTCTGAGCTTTTGCTAAAAAGGCTTTGATTGGGGTTTCATATGAAAAATGTGTTGCATCACCTAAGGGTCAAAATTATTTAAGACATCATATGTCCATCCAAAAATGTATTTGTATTCTTTAAATAAATTTACAAAGGCTTATTTTTTTGCTTAGGTACAATCTGTCCCTAAATTTATATTCTAAGGAGTGGCCTTAGTACCTAGATTTATGTTTTCATAGCACATGCAAGAAATATTTGTTTTTCAATTAGGAACCCCTTTAAACTTGTCTTGTAGGTTATAAAACTTTTCCAATCTAAGTATTGATGCAAGGATAGAATTTACCAGCTCGAAAGACTTTTAGACCGAATGGTGAGGACGTATAGTTGATAAATTTTGTAAGTCTTCATCATGCATAATATCATCTAGATTGTTGATTCTTTGAAAGTATCCTCCACTATCAAGAAATTTATAATTTGCAAATCATCATCGAAAACATGGCAATTAGTAACGTTATCTGGGATGGATGGCCTAAACATTAATTTTACTAAAAATGCAATAGGAGATAAATGTTTTGACGGGATGATCCTAGAAGCAACATTAGCTAATAAATCCACTTCTTGATTTTACAGATGAGGAATCGACTGAATATTAAAAGCATCAAGTTTTGAAATTAAAATCCATACCTCTTTTTGATAACTACGCAGGTGAATCGACACATAGTGTATAGAATTACGAATCTGTCCGATGATAATTTCAGAATCGACAAATGCAACCTGTACTTTTATGTTAAGATCCAATGCTTTCTTGAGCCCCTAAATGAGGGCTTCATATTCTGGTATGTTATTAGCACAGAGAAACTCAAGTCTACAAGCTATGAAATGTTTATTGCCTGCGAGATCTAGGAGGATGCAGCCTACCCCTGCACCTTCCTTCGATCTCGATCCATAAAAATATAAATACCAAGGTTGTTTTTTACATTATCAACATAATTTACATTATTTACAATATTCACAAGATTAGGTGGAGCTTCAACAAAATCGTAGTGTAAAATTTCTGATTTGTTTCCGGAATCTGCAAACGTTGATTTTTCTACATGGAAACTCCCCAAATATGAATCATAACCATAATTCTCTAAAATAGAGTCATTAAACATCATTGTTCATTGGAAGCATTCATATCAGTCATTGTATGTTTCATATACATATCTCTTTCAATCCTAATATGATTTGGTCGACCATTTTTGGGTAACCACAGATGGGACCAGTCGCTTGAGAAATAAACTTTCAGAGACTGAGACCAACCATGACTCAAAAATATCCCATATACATCAGGTATATCTTCCACCACTATGTCAATAATTTGAAAAATGTGTGGATTGATAGCCATTCTAATCATTACCCCTTTTAATTCCCCTAAGATTTTCACATTTGAATGATCATGTTGACTAATTTGAGTTTCACAGGGTGTTAGTTCAACGTTCAATTTTTTACATATCGAGTTATGCATCATGTTAGATGAGGCTCCGGAATCAACCATACAATTGTGGACATTTTGGTTAAAACTTTCAAATGTCAACAAGAAGGGAGGGGTACTAGATTTAGATTTTTTTTCCTATTAATGCGTCCCTAACTACGACTGTTTTTTTGTAGCTATTCAATTTAGAG
The DNA here is from genome assembly GCA_027924585.1 of Larix kaempferi. Classification (NCBI taxonomy): domain Eukaryota; kingdom Viridiplantae; phylum Streptophyta; class Pinopsida; order Pinales; family Pinaceae; genus Larix; species Larix kaempferi. The sequence continues at coordinate 4,374,624 of BSBM01000482.1, forward strand.
GCCTTTTTACTGGTACTGGGATCAGAATTATTTACAGCAGAAGTGGAAATCTAATTCTTCTTAGAAACCTTGTTAGATTGAGTTGTCAAATTAGAGAGAATTGAACCTCCCGGCATTGGGTAAATTTTTATTAATTCAAACATGTTGATATTTGCTCATTGTTTTTTAAGATCCTCAATTATATCATATTGCAAGCCCAAATTTTGAGCCACAACAGGTTGGTTTGTAGGGATGAGGCTATTTCTAGGAGTTGGTAATGACTGTAAAATCACAGGTCTATTACTCCTCTTCACACCCTTCCAACTCTTGATCGGGTGGAGTTTCAGGTAATGAATAAACAACTTTAATGGTATTGAAGACTTGTTCGTTGGTTGAGATATCAGGGGGTGGGGTTTGTCTTGCATTAGGAGGAGTATACTATCGGTATGGGGTTTTAAATTTTCCCTATTAGAGGGAACTTCCCCATTGCTCCTCTTTAATACAACCATTTCATTTGTAAGTGTCGGAGTAACCTTTTTATCCAAATTTGGTTTAGACACATATTCATTTTTTCTCCTAGGAGGATTGTAAATTTTACCGTTGTTTTCAGGTTTGAATGTCATGGAATTATTTTCTACCTTTATTGCTTCTTCAAAGGTTTCTACTAAGGTAATTTAACCAGCCTACTTAACAAACATGCCGAGATATTTAGGAAGAGTTGAGGCATACTTTTCTATAATGATATCCTCAGGGGGGTGGGATTCCATTGCTATTTTATTTTTTAAAGTAAGGAAACATTGATTGAAATCCTTGATACGCTCTTTTTTTCCATTTTGATTCAAGATAAATCTAGAGATAAAAAAACAAGAGTTTTGTATTCACCAATTTTTTCTAGAAATGCTTGAATGAAATATGCCCAATTAGTGATGGATCCCTGAGTAAGAGAAAAATACCACACTGATTCTTTTCCTTCAAAAGTAAAATGAAACAAGCGACATACAATGTCTTCATGTTGGACATTCATAGTTTGAACAACCAAGATGAACTTATTTATATGGCTTTCAGTAGGCTCTTTATTGTCTGGATCAAATTTAGGAAAAAGTTTGTCAAGGTGTTTGGGTAGATTGTGTTGAGGTCTAGGTGCTGCAACAACACCTCGACGTAGCCATGTCACATTTTTATTTGGGTTTCCTCCTCCATCCCTAGCCATGCCTTGATCAGATTTGGAATCTGATGATGGTTCACTGTCAGAATTACTGGTGCTATAGGAAGGTGATTTGAGAGGCGATGGTGGTTGATGAGATCCAGCTGAAGCTAATCGTCAACGCAAAATTATTTTCATTGATTGATTCTCTGAGAAGGTTACTGAGATCAATAATCAGGGGATCCCACTAGGGGTTCGAGAGATTCTTCAGCAATCTGAGCTGTAACTATACCAGTTAGGTGATGAGACCCACTTGGCAAGCCAAATTTTGTAGGGGGGATTCTTGTTTGGCGAGAATATGCTCTGGACAAAATATGTTGGGATTCTTCTAGGGATTAATCTATTTCTTCAGTGGTAAATGGTGGGCTGGTGGTATTTCTTTCAATAAATACCCTAACTATGTTAAAGAAAGGTGTGTAAGTGGACTCGATTTGTGAAGTAGAGACTAGACTTGACACAGTTTGGGAAAACTGAGTTTCAAAATTCCTAAGAGCTGAGCTAAGTTGACTATTGGTAGGATTATTGTGTAATTGGTCAGCTATTAAACTTCAATTTCAGGCCCTTCTTCTAGCACCATTTGTTGGCCGGATTTTCTGTCAAGTGGCAACCTAAGGAAAATCAACCCACACCAAAAGCTTAAAGCAACCTTTTGTGTGTTTAGAGTAGTTGTCTTTCACAGTATTAATGCCCTATTACCTTTATGGTTTTCTCTCCAAGCTAAGATTCTAGTTTTGTTTCTTATATGTGCATATTTTCCTACAGTTAAAACTAATCACCCAAAAATCGATCTAACTAGAATTTGATTCACTAACTATCCTAGCTATGAATGAAGAATTAGTAGCTGCTAAATATTAACTTAAAATTATCTAACTCTATCACCCTAACACACACACTCTCTATCTTGGCCAGAAGCACAAGTAAGTAATAAAATATAATTACGAGTCTAAATAATACTTCAGGGCATGCATTTAGCTTATAGACATCATCCAAAACTAAAACATAACCCATTAAGAAGTAATATCTTGCATTTCAAGGATAATAATTTTTATTACTAAGACATGAAATACATTATATATAATTCCAGACATAGAATCAACATTTAATAAAGTTCATGTAATCCCATACTTGCATTGAGGTATAAACCACACCCTATCGTATATTTGCAAAAATAAACATACAGTCGGGATGGTGATAATGGCAACTTGAACGAATCATATAATAAAAAATATAAAAATAAAAAATAAAACTATTATAATATCATTTGAACAATTATTTTACACAAGAATCCAAAAGATCACATAAGCTCGATTTCCTAAAAAATTAATCCACACATAAAAACTCAGTGTGTATACGCAGATAAACAAAATGAGTACAAAAGAAGTTTAGAAAGATGCGTATATATGTATATATATGAAAATGAAACTTCAAGATAATACCATTATCAAACTGTATGTTAAGACTGTCTTCGGATCAATCCAAAAGAAACAAGTTTGAGCAGAATGATAGCTACAATTGTTCTAAACTTTATCTCCCATACCAAGGACTCCAACCCCTTTTGCTTATGACTATACTTCTCTTATATATCCATATCCCAAAGTAACTACTATTGGATGTCATTAAAACCATTATTACCACATAAACCAAACATATTATACTTGAGTAAACTCATTACAATCTGGGGTGTTGACACTTGACATTTGTCAACACTCATTATGAGAAGATTCTTCAAACTCAGTTATTCCAGGGACAACTTCAAATTGACAATGAAGGGTGGAGCAATAAACTTATTGGACGGTGCCAGTTGTGAGAAGCATTGATCAAATTCATTATTGCATCCAAGATTCCGAAAAATTCCTTGAACAATAATAGGGAAAACAAGTTGGAGCATAGAAAAGGTTGATGATAAAATATCAACTAAACTGAGCATGCAATTATTGTACCAATGTTGAAAGACATCATGCAAAGCGGTTATGAGAATCTTCATAAGATCCAAAAATAAAGGAACTATCTTGAGCGAATGTATGGATCGTGAAATTGATCATGAATAAGATTGACCGAACAATGGCCACTAGATCCAACACCAATCACTACATTAACGTCTTCAACCGTCAGAAAGGATCAGGGTATATGTTGGATTCTCCTGGAAACGACGAGCACTCCATAATAGTGGAAAAAAAAATATAAAACATGTAATGATTCAAGTATCAAATTAATAAATGTAACCAATAATCAAGTTGTTGTGAGAAGAAAAATAAAATAATGTAAGGATACCTACAGAATCTTTGATCTGTAGGTATCCTCAAAACAACATGGTTAACCAAAGGTAAATAAATCAAATGATATGTTTTACTTGTATTAGTCGATACTAATAGCCCTGGATATATTCAAAATAATCAAAATTAATCAAAATCAAGCATTAACGATTTGAAAAAATCAGGCCCTACACGACGGCTCAAATGACACTTGGATTGGAGCAGCTCTCCTAGCTACAGTTAATTTGGATTTGAACTTAAGGACCCTCTTTCTGCTAATCCTACTTGTTTTTAGCGATTTCTTGTTCTTTAGGAGTAGAGTATTCCTAAGGACCTTATACTTATCCTTTTTACCCTTCATAGTTGTCCATTTGTCAACCCAGGTAAGTAATTCGGCCTTGGGACCTGCAATTTCATCTTTCATCATTGTACCCACCAATTCTACTTCTTTAAGCTTGGTTTCAAGCATTGAAATTGGTTGAACCTGAGTTTCCTTAATAGATTTCTCCATGATTTTTTTGCTTTATTCTTGGGCTATATCATTGGCCTTTCCATGCTTTTGATCCACTTCTTGATTCGATTGAATTGAGTGAGCTACATCCTAAGCATTTATGGCTCTAGTTTCAAAGGTAGAATCATATAAAAATTTAGGGTCTATCTTATCAGTCAAATTTGTATCTCCATGATTATCAGTAGAATCACTGAGTTCAACAATGGGGGCATTGTCATTCTGTAGGTTTCTTCTAACCAATAAATAGGTATTCATGCTCCTAGTTGTCCTTCAAGTCGCCCTATCACTCATGGATTTACTGGTTTGGCCTTCACGCTTAGACCAACTAATAGTCTCTATGGAAAAATGATAATCTAGGTCTTGGTTTGCATTAGAGGGTAACAACTCTTCTATTTCTTCTTTGATAACCTTATTTTTAATCTAAGAACCGGATTCATGAGAGGATTTGGCTGAGGCAAGTCCTACATTTTCATCGCTTACTTCTTGGATAGGTTCTTTCCTAGAGGATCATCTATGCCCGCATCTATTTTTAGGTTTGCTTCGAGGCCATTCTTGATTAACCCCATACTTATTAAGAATGAGGAATGAATCCCAGTCATCACTGAGATGAGATAGCCTATGTAAAACAAGGATCTTAACTAGACCGTGATGAAATAATCTTCTCTCCCTGTCTGTTGTGTTATTTTGGACTGATAATCCATATTCTGAAGACTTAAGAAAATAGAAAGGCATATTGAGAGCTTGACCTTTAAAAACAAGTAATAACCTGGTATGGTAATAATTGATCTAAGAATAACACCCATCACAGGTGACATACCTCATTATTAATTCCAAGAGATCCTGCCACTGCTTCTTAACCATACACAAAGGGAACCTATACTTATATTCGGCTTGCTGGTTAGATTTGACCAAGAACTGTCTCCACACTAGACCTTTCATGTGTTTTCCCTTAAACCACTTCTCTCCATCCATAGGTAATTGGGTTGTATGGGATATAAATTCTTCAGTCAAGTGAATATCAACATCACCAATGCGGGCATTTGTGCCATCGAAGGATAGAGCGAATTCCATGGTGACTACAACATGGAACCCTCAAAACTTTTGTAGAAAAGGAAACCATCCAACTTGTGTCATGGGCTTAACACATTCCTCACAAATGTACAAGTATTCAGTCCCACATAAATCGAATCGTGTGAAAGTGGCCATCAGATAGGGACAAACTTCACTGGGTACATAAAGGATCGAGGGCTCGAAAAGGTAGTGAAATAAATTTTTCCCCAAACCCTGAACACCTACCAAAATGAAAACCGCCTCCATATTAATTGTAGCCATGCCAAGACATAGTGGTTTAATAATTAAACTGATTTAGCATGTCAAATCCAATAACCAATGTTTGAGTGAATTCTAAGAACGGAAATATATCACCATGAGAATTCTGAACCATGATACTTAAGATTGGGTATTAAAGGTATAATATGATTGTTTGATGGTTATCTACCTTGACAAAACAGTTTAATGATGAATCATAATTCAAAGCGATCATAAGTAAAATCAATAAATAGGATAGATGTTCTAAATGAGCACAAAAGAATTATAATCGGAAAGATATTACATTAATATCCACACAATGCATCATCATAACCAAATTCCACCTACCTTAGCTTCGAATACCCTCACCAAGATGCCTTTGTTAAAAATGTAAGAATTTTAAGAGCTACAAAATATTACAAAGGGTGATTGGCTAAATGAATTAGAACAAATGATCAATTTCACACTTTGTGTCACTAAGATTGGTATCTTAATCCAATCCAATTTTTTTAGGAGCTTCAAAATTCCCAACATAAATCAACAATCATTTGATCATGATTAATTCATGCATCAGTAAACAATTAGTAAACTTGTTGAGCAGAGCTGATGTTCTTGGAGATCTGTTTCAAATGTTCTACTTACAATATTTCCTTATTGGGAGTACCTTTAGAATCAAATATTATGAAGGCACTCCTGAAATATATCCTTTATGAATTATAGTTCAAGATTAATATTGTGAGGTTGTCTATGGGAGAAAATAATCCAAATTGAACTAATATTAATCTGGAGGATTTGTTGGCTGCCAACACATGGAGACATACCTCGGCGAACCAATTATCTCTCTAGAAAATATATACAAACTAAAGGAGGATCATAAAAAGTATCTCGAAATATCAGATGTCCCATCATGTGAATCATTCTACTACACAATTTTTAGGATAAAATCAGACTTTACCATTTTTACAGGATACAACACCTTGGCCATTACCTTGAAACTCCTTTATCAAAAGTTTACTTCTGAATAATGTACAATGAAACAACCAATCCGGTAGAATTCCTTGGATTTCAAGATGATTAGATAACACCAGCGAAAGATATGACCAATATTTTTCTAAGAGGATATCAGATAACCTATCCCATCCATAAAAGAAGGAATTTATTTATATTTCCTCATTTGTTTATTTTGTCTTCCTATTTTTATTATTATTTTTTTTACAGAAAGATAAAAGATTTATAAAAGATTTAGAGAAAAAGAGATGAGACTGGCTCACAAGTACCATTAGAAGTGAATGTACTGGCTTGTGATGAGACCCTCTATCCCAAAATTTATTCAATCAAGGACCACTACCTTGGCTTGATGACCGGATGATGGTAACGTCATTCTAATGCTACTTATGATCGTGATCAGGTTGGCTCATTTCTGAGACCTCCTACCCTAAATCGACTCTCTCATTCCTTTACAAAGAAAATTATTTACAAAATGTATGAGTAAGAACTATGGCTAGAGACTACTTCCCTGCATTAGTAACCAAATATAGACAGCATCATTCACGACAACCATTGGAAGTGAGCAGACTGTCTCATACTGAGACCTCCTGTCTCTTGACCTTTCAAACAAGAACCATCACCCTAGCTTGGTAACCAAATTGGGGATGTCAGTCCAATGGGGATGATGATCATGACTAGGTTGGCTCTATTTAGGGACCTCCTATATTTAACAAAATCCCTTAAATAGTTAATTTTATTTATAATAGAAATTGATGGATGGGGTAAATCAGATAAGATTCCTTGTATTATATGAATGGCTTAATGATAATCCAATGTCTCCAATTAGCTCATATTCCTTGGAAATCATTTTGTTTGGTGATTTTGTCACCTTCGAAGCCTGTTTACAAGATAGAAGTCTGGAGGTAATGACCAAGGGTTATTGAACTAGGTCAACAAGTCTGTAGCAGTTATTGGAAGATTGATTCGGCATTAAGCAAAGATGAGAGCATCTGATACTACCATATACTACTAACGTACCACAATATCAGTATGTGTACTTCAGACATTAGGTTTGTAGATACATCTCAACCAGCTACAATGTCAAACAATGTTATTTATTTATATCACTCCTCATAGGCAAAGAAAAAAAAACAAAATATGAGAAAACTAATAGTAAGGGTAAACATACAGACCGTGTATGGGGAGAAATTGAACCGTATTAAAATATTTACATTTTCTGAAATTAGACTACTGACCATGACCCAATAATTAGATTTTGGAAATGATGATTCCGGGTTGATTTAAAACAGAAAATCAGAAAATGCATAGGTTTCATAGCTGGATTAATATGGTTTCTCGTTATATCAGTAAAAAATTGCTAAGTCAATACATATTGTAATGATACAGACAGGGTAAGTGTTATAAGAAAGCAATATTTTAAAGTTTATGAAAGAAGTAAAATTATGATTGAATTAAGATTCACTTATTCTGAATGTGTAAAATGTTAGGATCATGACTAAAATAAATAATTTGAAAACTATACAGCCAACCAAAAGAAAGTTAATATGTACAAAAATATACAGAACAAGTATATATAATGAGAATTGGTTTTATTTATGAGACCACTCGAAGTATTTTTTCAGGATATTCCCATTCATTGGAAAGGTATCAGGCTGTCCTTCCAATGTATGTAGATGAAAAGTACTTGGACCTAATTTCTCTGCGATTACATAGGGACCTAACCATAGGAATTGAAACTTTGTGTGTTCTCCCTTATCCTCATGATCTTTGTCCCATTTTAGCACCAAATCACCTACTTGGAATTCCCTATTGGAATTTGAAGTCTGATCAAACCATTATTTAACAGTCTATTGTGCTTCGCAAAATGTCATTTGGAGTTCTCCCTATATTCTTCAAGTTTTAATAACATATTGATTCTCTTCTCCATAGGTGGACACTATATGTCTTAGACAGATTGTGCTAGCTGCAAAGATGGTAAAAATAGATTAGGAGGAAGAATAGCCTCCGTGCCATATACTAAAAAGAATGGAAAGTTTCCAATCGATGCTTTTGGAGTGACCCTATCATCCCAAAGTGCCTGATATAAGGTGGTATTCCAATTCTTATGATGCTTAGCGATTGATATTTCTAGAATTTTCAACAGATTCTTATTAGTTGATTCATCTAAGCCATTACCTTATGGATAGTAACTTGCTAAATATTTGACCCTAATTCCCCTTTCTAAGGAAAAATCCGTTAATTCATCAGAGGTAAGTAGGATGCATTGTCAAAGACCAATGACTTAGGTACACCAAATCTGGTAATAATATAAATTTCTAAGAAGCTGATTACTTGACTTGTGTTCACTACATGCAAAGGAGAAGCTTCAGATCACCGGGTAAAGTAATCAGTAGCGGTGATAATTTATTTGTGTTGTAAGGAAGAGGAAGGTTTGATTGGTATGAATATGTCCAAACCCCATTGTTGAAAAGGTCTATCAATAGAAACATGTTGCAAAGGGAAAGCAAGCCTTTTGACTCTACTAGAGGCCATCTGGCAGTTCTGACACTTACGTGCATGTGAATGGGCATCTTTGAACAGTGTGGGACAAAAATAACCCTCCCTCGGGATCTTATGTGCAGTGGTATCACCACCAAAATTTCCACCAATGGGACCACCATGTATTAGATTCAGGACTGTTTCAATCTCATCCTTTTTTAGGCAACGAAGAAAAACACCGTCCACATTGTTTATAAATAGGATATTATTTATCAACTAATACGGTGTTGACTTCAACCTAACAACTCTCCTTTTTTTGGTTCTAAGTGATCTGGAGCACTTCTTGTTTCAATATAAGTTCTTATATCATTTTACCAAGAGTGCGTGGGATTGGTAATAAAATAGATTTCCTTTTGAAGTAATGACTCATCAATCTGTGAACTGAAATGGTCAACTGGGAGGTGTGTTGATTCTACAGCAAGATTACACAAGCCTTGTCCCCTTACAACCTTTTAAGGTTTAATTTATAGATCAAATTCTTGAAGGCAATCCATCTAGTGGGCCCTTTTCTCCCCTAATTATTTCTGAACTAACAAGTTTCTAACAGCGGGGTAAGGAACAACAATTTTTGTTTGGGATTTCAAAAGGTAAGGATGGAAATGTTTCACTAATTTGAAAACAATGAATGTTTGCTTTCCAACTTCATGATAATTATGTTCATCCCATTTGAAATTAGAGCTAATAAATGAAATGGGGATTTCATGGTATTGATGATAACATTGAGTAAGAACAGTTGTGTAAGACAAGTCTAAGGAAAACATATAAAGGATGTAGTATTTTGTGAAATCAGGGATTAAGAGTGCAGGGGCCTCTGCTATAGCTTCTCTGATCTTGATAAATGATTCATTTTATTTATTTCCCCAAGTAAAACTTGCATCCTTTTTTATCATGTTTTGAAGGGGACGGACAGACTCAGAAAAGCTTGGGACAAACCTTCTCACAAAGTTAATTTTCCCCAAGAAGGATGAAAGATTGTATTTCCTTATAAGTGGGGGGATAGGTAATTTTGGATATGGATTTAGTCTATTCCGAGTAAATCATGGTTCCTTCTTTTGACTCTATGAAACATAAAAGAATCCCCTTAGTAACCACAAAGATCGGTTTCTTGGGATTAAGGGAAACATGGAATTTTCTGCAACGTTCAAAAACCTTGCGGAGGTGTAAAATGTGATCATATCTATGTTTTGAGAATACAGTCACGTCATCTAAATAGACAAGAACTGCATGGTTAATGAGACCGCTAAAAGCAACATCCATTTCCCTTTCAAATGTAGCTCCAACGTTTATCAAGACAAACATTTTTCTCTATGCATAAGTTTCCCACAGTGTCCTAAACATGGTTTTCAACAGATCTGCTTGTGAGACCAGGACCTTATTGTAACCAGAGAAACCATCAAGCAATGACAACATTTCAGATCCATATACCTTTTGCAAGATATAATCCATTGGAGGGACTGGGTAGTTATCTTTTTCAGATGACCGGTTAAGGTTTCGGAAATCCACACAGAGCCTAATGTCTCTGTTTTTCTTCCTGACCAAGACAAGGTTAGCCACCTATTGAGTGTGATGTACAAGAAATATGTTTTTGGAAGCTAAAATCTTGTTCAATTCTTTTTTAACTGCAGGTTCTAGGATAGGGTGCATTTATCTAATATTTTGTTGAAAAGGTTTAGATTGGGGTTTCATAGGAATAATGTGTTGCATCACCTGAGGGTCAAAAGTCTTTAAGTCATCATATTTCCATGCAAAAATGTATTTGTATTCTTTAAATAATTTTACAAAGGATGATTTTTCTGCTTGGGTACAATTTGTCCCTAAATTTATATCCTGCAGACTGGACTCAATACCTAGATTTATGTTTTCATAGCGCATGCAAGAACTATTAATTTTGAAATTAGGTACCCCTTTAAACTTGTCTTGTAGGTCATAAAATTTTTCCAATCTAAGTATTAATGCATGGATAGAATTTACCAGGTCAAAATAATTTTTGACCAAATGGTGAGGATGTATAGATGAGAAAAATTTTAAGTCTTCATCATGCGTAAACTCATCTATTATTGATTCTTTGAATGTATCCTCCCCTGTCAAGAAATTTATAATCTGCAAATCGTCATAAAAAACACACCAATAAGTAATGTTATCTGGGATGGATGGCCTAAACATTAATTTGACTGAAAATGAATTAGGAGAGAAATTTTCCGAGGGGATGAGCCTAGAAGCAACATTAGCTAATAAATCAGCTTCTTGATTTTGCAGACAAGGAATCAACTGAATATTAAAAGCATCAAGTGTTGAAATTAAATTCCATACCTCTTTTTGATAACTGCGCAGGTGATTTGACACATAGTGTATAAAGTTACGAACCTGTCGGACGATAATTCCGGAATCGTTAAATGGAACCAATACTTTTACGTTAAGATCCAATTCTTTCTTGAGTCCCTAAATGAGGGCTTCGTATTCTGCTATTTTATTAGTACAGAGAAACTCAAGTCTGCAAGATATGAAATGTTTATTACCTGTGGGATCTAAGAGGATGCCGCCTACCCCTGCACCTTCTTTTGATCTCGAGCCATCGAAATATAAATACCAAGGCTATTTTTTTACATTATCAACATAATTTACATTATTTACAATGTTCAAAATTTTAGGGGGAGCTTCAACAAAATCGCGGTGTAAAATTTCTGATTTATTTTTGGAATTTGCAAACCTTGATTTTTTTGCATGAGAAGTCCCCAAATCTGAATCATAACCATAGTTCCCTAAAATAGAGTCATTAAACATCACTGGTTCATTGGGGGCATTCATCTTATTCACTATATGTTTCATATACCTCTCTCTGTCAATTCTAATCTGATTTGGTCAACCATTTTTGGGTAACCACAGAGGGGACAAGTCAGTTGAGAAATAACCTTTCAAAGACTGAGACCAATCATGACTCAAAAATATCCCATATACATCAGCTATATCTGCCACCACTATGTCAATAATTTGAAAAAATTGTGGATTGACAACTATTCTAAACATCACCCCTTTTAATTCCCCTAATATTTTCACATTTGAATGATCAAGTTGACTAATTTGAGTTTCACAGGGCGTTAGTTCAGTGTTCAATTTTTTACATACCGAATAAGGCATGACGTTAGACGAGGGGAATGTCAACAAGAAGGGAGGAGTACTAGATTTGGAATTTTTTCCTATTAATGTGTCCCTATATGTGGTTGTTTTTTTGCTACTATTCGAGTTAGCGGCATTTTTACTCATACTAGGATCAGAATTATTTACAGTAGAAGTAGAAATCTAATTCTTCTAAGAAACGTTTTTAGATTGAGTTTTCAAATTGGAGAGAATTGAACCTCCCTGCAATTGTGGACATTCTGGTTAAAAATTGTGGACATTCCGGACCATACAATTGTGGACATTCCGGTTAAAAATTTCAAATGTCAACAAGGGAGGAGTACTAGATTTGGAATTTTTTCCTATTAATGTGTCCCTATATGTGGTTGTTTTTTTGTTACTATTCGAGTTAGCAGCATTTTTACTCGTACTAGGATTAGAATTATTTACAGTAGAAGTAGAAATCTAATTCTTCTTAGAAACGTTTTTAGATTGAGTTTTCAAATTAGAGAGAATTGAACCTCCTTGCAATTGTGGACATTCCGGTTAAAAATTGTGGACATTCCGGACCATACAATTGTGGACATTCCGGTTAAAAATTTCAAATGTCAACAAGAAGGGAGGAGTACTAGATTTGGAATTTTTTCCTATTAATGTGTCCCTATATGTGGTTTTTTTTTTGTTACTATTCGAGTTAGCGGCATTTTTACTCGTACTAGGATCAGAATTATTTATAGTAGAAGTAGAAATCTAATTCTTCTTAGAAACGTTTTTAGATCGAGTTTTCAAATTGGAGAGAATTGAACCTCCCTGCAATTGTGGACGTTCCGGTTAAAAATTGTGGACATTCCGGACCATACAATTGTGGGCATTCCGATTAAAAATTTCAAATGTCAACACGAAGGGAGGAGTACTAGATTTGGAATTTTTCCCTATTAATGTGTCCCTATATGTGGTTTTTTTTTGTTACTATTCGAGTTAGCGGCATTTTTACTCGTACTAGGATCAGAATTATTTACAATAGAAGTAGAAATCTAATTCTTCTTAGAAACGTTTTTAGATTGAGTTTTCAAATTGGAGAGAATTGAACCTTCCTGCATTGGGTAGATTTTTAATAATTCAAACATGTTGATATTTGCTCATTGTTTTTAAGGATCCTCAATTTAACATATTGCAAGTCCAATTATGAGCCACAGCAGGTTGGTTTGTAGGCACGAGGATATTTCTAGGAGTTGGTAATGACCATGAAATTGTAGGTCCCATACTCCTAGTATTATAAGTATGTTGGTTCACAAAAACATATTGATTATCAGATTCATCCTTTTCAAGTGAACTGTCCCAAAAATGGCAATTAAATGCGAAGGGATATTCCTGAGTCTCTTCTTCGGTTTCTGGCCTTTCTTCCTCTTCACACCCTTCCAACTCTTGATCGGGTGGAGTTTTAAGTAAAGAATAAACAAATTTAACGTTGTTGAAGACTTATTCATTGGTTGAGATATTAGGGGGTGGGTTTTGTCTTGCATTACGAGGAATATACTGTAGGTATGGGGTTTTAAAGTTTCCCCTATTAGAGGGACCTTCCCCATTGCTCCTCTTTAAGACAACCAATTCATTTGTAAGTGCCATGATTGCTTGTTGTAATTTTTCCATATCAAATGTTGGAGTATCCTTTTTATCTAGATTTGGTTTAGACATAGATTCATTTTTTCTCCTAGGAGGATTGTCATTTTTATCATTGTTTTTAGGTTTGAATGCCATGGAATTCTTTTCTACCTTTATTGCTTCTTCAAAGGTTTCTACTAAGGTATTTTTACCAGCTTGCTTAACAAACATGCTGAGATATTTAGGAAGAGTCTAGGCATAATTTTCTATAATGATATCCTCAGGGGGTTGGGATTCCACTGGTATTTTATTTTTTAAAGTAAGGAAACACTGATTGAAATCCTTGATAAGCTCTTTTTTTGCATTTTGATTAGGGATAACTCTAGATCTAAAACAACAAGAGTTTTTTCTTCACCAAATTTGTCTAGGAATGCCTGATTGAAATTTGCCCAATTAGTGATGGATTCCTGAGTAAGAGAAAAATACCACAATGATGTTGTTCCTTCAAAATACAAAGGAAACAAGCGACGTACAATGTCTTCATGTTGGGAATTTATAGTTTGAACAATCAAGATGAACTTATTGATATGTTTTTCAGTAGGCTCTTTATTGTTTGGGTCAAATTTAGGCAGAAGTATGGCAGGGTGTTTGGGTAGATTGTGTCGAGGTCCAAGTAATGCAACAACACCTCATTGTATCCATGCCATGTTTTTATTTGGGTTTCCTCCTCTAGCCCCAACCATGCCTTGATCAGATTTAGAATCTGATGATGGTTTGCTGTCAGAATTACTGGTTCTTACATAAGGTGATTCAGGAGGCGATGGTCGTTGCTCAGATCCACCTGAAGTTAATAGCCATCGTGAAATATTTGTATTGATTGATTCTCTAAGAAGGTTACTTAGATTATAATCAGGGGATCCCACTAGGGGTTCGATATATTCTTCAGCAATATGAGCTGTGACTATACCAGTTAGGTGATGAGACCTACTTGGCAAGCCAAATTTTGTAGGGGGGATTCTCGTTAGGCGAGAATATGCTTTGGTTAAAATACGTTGGGATTCTTCTAGGGATTGGTCTATTTATTCGGGGGTAAATGGTGGGTTGGTGGTATCTCATTCAATAATGGTCCTAACTGTGTTAAAGAAAGGTGTGGAAGTGGACTCTATTTTTTAGGTCAAGACTAGACTTGAAACAGTTTGGGAAAACTGAGTTTCAAAATTCCTAAGAGTTGAGATAAGTTGACTGTTGGTAGGATTATTGTGTAATTTTTCAGCCATTAAACTTCAATTTCAGGCCCTCCTTCTAGTGCCATTTGTTGGTTGTATTTTATGTCAGGTGGCTAACTAAGGAAAAACAACCCACACCAAAATATTAAAGTGGCCTTTTGTGTGTTTGGAGTAGTTTTCTTTCATAGGATTAAGGCACTGTTACCTTTGTGGTTTTCTCTCGAAGCTAAGAGTCTAGTTTTGTTTCTTATATGTGCCTATTTTCCTACTGCTAAAACTAATCACCCAAAACTCGATCTAACTAGAATTTGATTCACTAACTATCCTATCTATGAATGAAGAATTAGTAGCTACTAAAATTAACTTAAAATGATCTAACTCTATCACCCTAACACACTCTCTCTCTCTATCCTCGTAGTAGCACAAGTAAGTAATAAAATATAAATACGAGTCTAAATAATACTTCAGGGCATGAAGTAATATGTCCCATCATGCGACTCATTTTACTACACAAATTTTAGGATAAAATCAGACTTTACCATTTTGACAGGATACACCACCTCGACCATTACCTTGAAACTCCTTGATTAAAAGTTGAATTCTGACTAATGTACAATGAAACAACCAATCCAGTACAATTCCTTGGATTTCAATATGATTAGATAACACCAGTGAAAGATATGACTAGTATTTTTCTAAGAGGATATCCGATAACCTATACCATCCATAAAAAAGGCATTTATTTTTAATTCCTCATTTGTTTATTTTTTCTTTTTTTTAACAGAAAGAGAAAAGATTTACAAAATATTTCGAGAAAAAGAGATCAATTATAAGAAACTACCTTAGTTTGGTGACTATATAATGACAATTTTACTCACAAGTACCATTAGAAGTGAATGGATTGGCTTGTGATGAGACCCTCCATCCAAAAATTTATTCAATCAAAAGCCACTACCCTGACTTGATGACTGGATGATAGTAATGTAAATCTAATGATACTCATGATCATGACTAGGATGTCTCATTTCTGAGACCTCCCATCCTCAATCGACTCTCTCATCCCTTTACAAATAAAATTATTTACAAAAAGTATGAGTAAGAACTCTGGATAGAGACTACTGCCCTTGCTTGGTAACCAAATATAGATAGCATCATTAATAAGAACCATTGGAAGTGAATAGACCTGCTCGTACTGAGACCTCATGTCTCTTGATATTTCAACCAAGAGCTATCACCCTGGATTGGTAACCAAATTGGGGATGTCAGTCCAATGGGGCTGATGATCATGAACAGGTCGGCTCTATTCAGAGACCTCATGTCTTTAACCAAAGCCTTTAAATAGTTAATTTTATTTATAATACAATTGATGTATGGGGTAGAATCATATAAGACTCCTTGTATTATATGAATGGCTTAATGATAATCGAGTGTCTCCAATTAGCACAAATTCCTCATAAATCATTGTGATTGGTGAATTTGTCACCTTCGAAGCCTATTTATAGGATAGAAGTCTGGAGGTAATGGACAACGGTTATTGAACTAGTTTAGCAAGTCTGTAGTAGTTATTGGAAGATTGAGTCGGGATTAAGTGAATATGAGGGCATGTGATATTACTAGATACTACTAACGTACTTCGATATCACTATGTGTACTTTAGAAATTAGGTTTGTAGATACATATGAACTAGCTGGTATGTCAAACAGTGTTATTTATTTACATCACTCCTCCTAAGCAAAGAAAAAAAAATATGAGAAAACAAATAATAAGGTTAAACATGTAGACCATGTATGTTGATGTATATGTAACTTCGAAATGTATTTCACATATATGTATATTGTATTCCTATAGAGATGTTATTATTCCTCTATACGGAAGTGTGGTCATTTATATTGTAAGTGTTGTAATTTATACTTGATGGGTTATTAGACCACCTTGTTGGGGTCGGCCCTGTATAAGTCATGTGGGTCAAAGGGTTATTAGAACACCCAATTGGGGGTTGGACATGTGGGTCAAAGGGTTATTATCCCACCCTAGTGGGGGTCGGCCTAGTCAGAATTATGTTAAGTGGTTAAGTTGAGGCCGACCTAGTTGAGTAAAGGTCAAGTCAAGTTAGTGTATAAATAGAGAGTGTGTCTCTCTCATTTTACACATTCTATTCTCTCACTCACACTTTGGAGAGTGGCGCACTTATGGAGGAGGAGGCTCTGCTGCCAGGAGAAGACTATATCTTGTATTATGGTTGTATCATTGCTCTATCTATCTCTGAGAAAGTTATTGGGGTTTTTCATCTTTATGGTTTTCCCCAAGTAAACTCTGTGTCTCTTGTGTGCTTGCATTATTGTATCCATGATTGATATGCTGTAGATTTGTTATACATGTTGTTCTCTCAGTTAAGATCCTAGATCATATTGAAGTAAATTCTGAAAATTTAACATGGTATCAAAGCTAGCCTGAAAGAAGGCATGATATGGCATGTATGACACTTGTTGCACTTACGATGCTAAGGCTTGATATAGCAAAGACCAGTCATTGTAGAACTTTCTCTATAAATCCATTTTGGCGAAATTTTTGGATCTGAAACTTTTACAAGTCGAATATTAGATACCCATGTACCTTTTGTCCAAAGGAAAACTTCTAATTCGTTGTACTTTGTGATTTATGATCTGTACAATATAGGGTTTCTGCCTCTTCCAGATTTCAGTCATAAACAGGTGACCTTGGAAAAAAGGTCATAACTTGGGCTAGGAAGCTCCAAATGAAATTTCATAAAAAGTGACAGGTAGTACACAGACTTTACTATCTCAGGGAAGTTTTTTAGAGTCCGAAGTTGAACCAGTGACACGTGGAATACCGTACAAGTTTGCTCTCTTGTTTTATCCCATAAACCGGTCACGTTGCAACACTTGGCATAACTCTCTCTTAGAGAATACAATTGAGGTAAGACCTATCGAGATGGAAATATGACAGTTCAAGCTATCTCAAGAAAAATTTTCAAACCCTGTGGATCAAAAAGTTCGGAGTTACAACATAAACAATCAGGTACATATTTCTGTCAAAATAGAATTATTTTTGAGCACCTTCATTCATGGCTTCCAGAATTTAGGGTTTCGGATAAAGTTGGAATTTTTGTAATCAGAGACCACAGCTGAATGCTACTCATCAAAATTGAAATTTAGAGACCAAGATCAGAATTGTTGGTTGGGCAGAAGGCCGGGCTTGATCGGACCCTAGTTCGGGACTTTGATAAGAAAAGTGGAAAATTAGGGCTTCTGCAAAAATGGGAATTTTTTAAATCTGTGACCACGGCTAGAAGCTCCTCATAAAAATAGAATCTTAGAGCTTTGGATCAAACCTTTTGATTGGGAAGAAGAGTGGGCTTCATCAAACCCCAGTTCGGGGTCACGTCCAGTGAATCCAGAAGTTTCAAAGGCAAAATTGAGGAGTGAAACTTTGTAGTTTTCAAATTCTGAATATACCAGCTTGATTAGCTCATCAAGGTGCATATTTCTATCCTTTCGGAAGTTTGAAATTCAAAATTTGAATTTTTGGGGTTTCTTTGACAAACCCTATTACAGCTCCAAATCCAGTTCCTGCAAATCAAGTGGATTGGGTTAATCCTAGAAGAGGATGGATTGGTCTCCTGCATAAGTGAAGAAGTTCCTGTTTCAGAGGGAGATGAGGCTAAGGCCTTCCATAAGAAGATTACAAGCAATCTTGATAGGTATGGCTTACAGGTATGTTTCGAATTCTGTTCATAGTTAAGTTTATGATATGTTTGTCTTCATATCATTACAGTACAATCTTGATTAATTACTATACTTGTCGTATTACCTTAATAGAAGATATTCATTGATTAAGGTTTTGACACTTATGATTGTACTAATGCATTGTGATGTTGTATGAGGTTTATGTTGTTCGCTAACATGAAAGGTACACCAAGAAAGACAAATCATGTTCTACTTCAAGAACATATGATCATGATGACATGAAGGCAAAGATTCATCCATTGTCATGGATCACTTATAAAATCTACTTACGAGGTATGTATAACTTGGTTCTACAATGGATAACTTATGAGACATGCAGGTTACTAGCACAAGTCATTGAAGAGAACCAGAAGACATTATGCGGGTATGTTAGACATAACTAGCTAGCATGCTAATCCAGGTATGTTTTTCCTATATCAAGCTAGAATCCTACCTTGTGTTAGGATCTTATACTGTTGTGTTGCTGATAATGATTATTCATGAAGTCATAGGTTTGAATAGTCATGGTTGTATGCATATTATGTTTCTTACCATAATTGATGATATGACTAACCAGAAGAATCATGAAGGTATAGGTTTGAGTAATCACAGGTTTTATGCATATTATATCTCTTATCTTTATTAATGATTTAACTAACTAGAAGAGTCCTATGATCAAATAAGAATATGCATGAGTAAAAGAAGACTTCCCTGAAACCTTGAATACTAATGTTTATTATCTATGTTTGAAATGATCCTGACTATACTTGCTTTAGATTATTGTGTTTTGATAATATTAAGATTATACTAATGAATTTTTGATTATGTATGAGACCTAGAGGATAACACAATGATGATACTAACAAGCATGCATAGGGATCGAGAATGAATATAAGTTCAAGGACAGGTAATCCAGGAAGCAAAGATCAAGAGGGAGCACACTCCAGTAGTTTCGACAAGGATGCAGATATTCAGAGGGAGTTGACCACTTCTCACAATCCACATAAGAATGGAGTTGCAGAAAAGAAGCAAAGACTGAGAGGGAGTCAACCCAACAAACAAACAAAGATAAGTATTTGAATTGTCATTACTTGCATATTTTATTGTTTAAATAATACTGTTCAATAATGTATATACTGATGTTCCTAGAATTAGGTTGTGTATTATGCATATTAGAATAGTTGCATTGATGAACAGTATACTACTAATATGCATGGGTAAGTGGCCTATGGCACTGTACAACATTCCATTGCTACTTATCTAGAATGAAACCTCTTTGTTGACATGTTGGGAGTTGTGCACACTCTTAACAATGTTCTGGTAGAGATTGGAAGGCTTCTAGAAAGTTACGGGATATGGATAAATGTTGTATTGAAGCATTGGCTAAGATAATTGCATGACTGTATGACATATTTCTTTATGTGTAAGAATTTGTTCTGAAAACTATGAGATGTTTTCTAATCATGCAATTTAACTTGCTGTGTAGGAAAGATCGTATGCCATCACCTACAAAAGAAGAACTACAACATTTGTTCAACAACAAAATTATCTATTGAAGATATTGAAGTTCCCAGGATATGTTGATGTATATGTAACTTCAGAATGTATTTCACATATATGTATATTGTATTCCTATAGAGATGTTATTATTCCTCTATACGGAAGTGTCGTCATTTATATTGTAAGTATTGTAACTTATACTTGATGGGTTATTAGACCACCCTAGTCGGGGTCAGCCCAGTCAGCATTATGTTAAGTGGTTAAGTTGAGGCCAACCTAGTTGAGTAAAGGTCAAGTCAAGTTAGTGTATAAGTAGAGAGTGTGTCTCTTTCATTTAACACATTATATTCTCTCACTCACACTTGGGAGAGTGGTGCACTTGTGGAGGAGGAGGCTCTGCTTCTAGGAGAAGAATATCTCTTGTATTATGGTTGTATCATTGCTCTATCTATCTCTGAGGAAGTTATTGGGGTTTTTCACCTTTATGGTTTTCCCCAAGTAAACTCTGTGTCTCTTGTGTGCTTGCATTATTGTGTCCATGATTGATATGCAGTAGATTTGTTGTACATGTTGTTCT
Source organism: Larix kaempferi (assembly GCA_027924585.1). Classification (NCBI taxonomy): domain Eukaryota; kingdom Viridiplantae; phylum Streptophyta; class Pinopsida; order Pinales; family Pinaceae; genus Larix; species Larix kaempferi. Next base: position 4,395,189 of record BSBM01000482.1, read on the forward strand.
CTTAGTTAAGATCCTAGATCATATTGAAGTAAATTCTGAAAATTTAACATGGTATCAGAACTAGCCTGAAAGAAAGCATGATATGGCATGTATGACACTTGTTGCACTTATGATGCTAGGGCTAGATATAGCAAACACCCGTCATCGTAGCATTTTCACTATAAATCCGTTTTGGCAAAGTTTTCGTATCTAAAAATTTTACAGGTCGAATATCAGATCCCCATGTACCTTTTGTCCAAAGGACAACCTCTAATTCATTGTACTTTGTGATTTATGATCTGTACAATATAGGGTTTTTGCCTCTTCCAGATCTGAGTCAAAATCAGATGACCTTGGGAAAAAGGTCATAACTTGGGATAGGAAGCTCCAAATGAAATTTCATAAATAGTAACAAGTAGTACACAAACTGTACTATCTTAGGAAACATTTTCAGAGGCCGAAGTTGAACCAGTGACACGTGGCATGCCGTACAAGTTCACTCTCCTGTATTATCCCATAAACAGGTCATGTTGCGACACTTGGCATAACTCTCTCTCAGAGAATCCAATTGAGGTCGGACCTATCGGGATGGAAAGATAACAAGTCGGGGTATCTCAAGAAAAATATTTAAGCCCTGTGGATCGAAAAGTTCAAAGTTACACCTGAAACAATCAGGTACATATTTCTGTCAAATTAGAATTATTTTTTAGCACCATCATTCATGGCTTCTGGAATTTAGGGCTTCGGAGAAAGTTGAAATTTTTGTAATCGGAGACCACGGCTGAATGCTACTCATCAAAATAGAAATTTAGAGACCAAGATCAGAATTTTTGGTTAGGCAGAAGGCCGGGCTTGATCAGACCCTAGTTCGGGACTTTGATAAGAAAAGTGGAAAATTAGGGCTTCTGCAAAAATGGGATTTTTTGAAATCTATGACCACGGCTGGAAGCTCCTCATAAAAATAGAAGCTTAGAGATTTGGATCAAAACTTTTGATTGGGTAGAAGAGTGGGCTTCATCAAACCCTAGTTCGAGGTCACATCTAGTGAACCCGAAAGTTTCAAAGGCAAAATTGAGGAGTGAAACTTTGCAGTTTTCAAATTCTGAATATACCAGCTTGATCAGCTCATCAAGGCGCATATTTCTATCCTTTCGAAAGTTTGAAATTCAAAATTTGAATTTTTGGGGTTTCTCTGACAAACCCTATTACAACTCCAGATCCAGTTCCTACAAATCAAGTGGATTGGGTTAATCCTAGAAGAGGATGGATTGTTCACCTACATAAGCGAAGAAGTTCCTGTTTCAGAGGGAGATGAGGCTAAGGCCTTTCATAAGAAGATTACAAGCAATCTTGACAGGTATGGCTTACAGGTATGTTTCATGGTTAAGTTTATGATATGTTTGTCTTCATATCATTACAGTACAATCTTGATTAATTACTAGACTTGTTGTATCACCTTAATAGAAGATATTCATTGATTAAGTTTTTGACACTTATGAATGTACTAATGCATTGTGATGTTGTATGAGGTTTATGTTGTTCGCTAACATAAAAGGTACACCAAGAAAGACAAATCATGTTCTACTTCAAGAACATATGATCATGGTGACATGAAGACAAAGATTCATCCATTGTCATGGATCACATATAAGATCTACTTTCGAGGTATGTATAACTTGGTCCTACAATGGTTAACCTATGAGACATGCAGGTTACTAGCACAAGTCACTGAAGAGAACCAGAAGACATTATGCGGGTATGTTAGACATAACTAGCTAGCATGCTAATCTAGGTATGTTTTTCCTATATCAAGCTAGAATCCTACCTTGTGTTAGGATCTTATATTGTTGTGTTGTTGATAATGATTATTCATGAAGTCATAGGTTTGAATAGTCATGGCCGTATGCATATTATGTTTCTTACCATAATTGATGATATGACTAACCAGAAGAATCATGAAGGTATAGGTTTGAGTAATCACAGGTTTATGCATTGATGATTTAACTAATCAGAAGAGTCCTATGATCAAATAAGAATATGCATGAGTAAAAGAAGACTTCCCTGAAACCTTGAATACTAATGTTTATTATCTGTGAATGATCATGACTATACATGTTTAAGATTATTGTGTTTTGATAGTATTAAGATTATACTAATAAATGTGTGATTATGTATGAGACCTCAAGGATAACGCAATGATGATACTAATAAGCATGCATAGTGATTAAGGATGGATGTAAGTTCAAGGAAAGGTAATCTAGGAAGCAAAGATCAAGAGGGAGCACACTCCAGTTGTTCCTGCAAGAAAGAAAAGGACCACACTTCAGTAGTTTCTGCAAGGATGCAGATATTCAGAGGGAATTGAACATCTTTATTCATTCCAGAATAGAAATGTGTAGAAGAAGCTACTTCAGTAGCTCCTGCAAGAAAGCAAAGACTCAGAGGGATTCCACCCAACAAACAAACAAAGATAAGTATTTTAATTACCACTTCTTACATATTTGTTTGTTTAAATAAAATTGTTCAATGATACACATGCTTATGTTCCTAGACTTAGGATATGTATTTTTCATATTTGCATTAATGAACAAGATACTACTCATATGCATATGATGGGTAAGTGGCCTATGGCACTGTACAACATTCCATTGCTACTTATCTAGAATGAAACCTCTTTGCTTAAATGTTGGGAGTTGTGCACACTCTTAACAATGTTTTGGTAGAGACTGGAAGGCATCTAGAAAGTTGTGGAACATGGATAAATGTTGTATTGAAGCATTGGCTAAGATAATCGCATGACTGTATGACATATTTCTTTATGTGTAAGAATTTGTTTGAAAATTATGAGATGTTTCTAATCATGCAATTTAACTTGTTTTGCAAAAAAGACCGTATACCTTCACCTACAAAAGAAGGACTACAACATTTGTTCAAGAAACAAAATTATCTATTGAAGATATTGAAGTTCCCAGGATACGGGAAGAATTGCATGATCCGTCGATCATGAAGAACGATGTTTGGGATGCTGTCCCAAGAGCTGAAGGGAAGTCTGTTGTGACTTCCAAATGGAACAATCAGATCAAGCATGCTGCATATGGCAGCATATAAAAGTGATGAAATAGAAGATACACCAGATGGATCTCAAGACAGCCTTCTTGAATGGTGTAGTTGAAGAAGAAGTGTATGTGGAGAAGCCACTTGGTTCAGAGACACATGATAGGGAGTCATATATGTGCAGAACTTGATATGGTAGACAGCTTTCTATCCAGTTTGGGATTTACCAAGAGTAAAGTGGATTCCAACCTTTACTACAAGGTTGAGGAAGGAAATCCAGTGATACTACTTTTGTATGACCTATTTGTTACAGGTGAGGATAGATTGATTGTTGACATGTAGCGGAAGCTTGCTGCCGAGTTAGAGATGAAGAACTTGGGGATGATGCACTATTTGTTTTTGGCATGGAGGTGTGGCAGAGTGCAGATGGAATCTTCCTTGGACAAGGGAAGTATGTAGTAGAGATCCTGAAGAGGTTCGGGATGATGGACTGCAAGGATATGGCCACACCTATGGCATCGAACCTGAAGCTTCTGTGTGATGCTTCATCTAAACTGGTTGATGTCACTATGTATCATCAAATGATTGGGTCCTTGATGTACTTAACGAACACGAGACCAAATATTTTCTTTGCAGTGAACACATTGAGCCAGTTCCTAACAGATCCGAGGAGTGTTCACCTAGTTTTTGTAAAGTATATTTTGAGGTACCTGAAGAGTACAGTTGATTATGGGCTTGAATATGATGCGAATCAAAATTTGAACCTGCAGGGTTATGTTGATTCAGATTGGGTAGGAAATGCTGCAGATAGGAAGAGCAGTTCTGGGGGTTGCTTCAGTATGGGATCAGGTGTGATCTCTTGGTTTAGCAAGAATCAGTCCTAATTACAGCCAAAGTAGAGTATGTTGCGACGGATGAGCAGGATGTAGATGTATTGACCAAGCCGTTGACCAGAGTGAAATTTGAGTACTTCAGAGAGAGGCTTGGTGCACTTCAGATCGAGGTTCCTTCCAAAAGGAAGTGATGAGTCCGGAAGATGCAGATGTACATGGGATTTTCTGACCTGGTCGTGATGTAATTGCTGAGCCATTTTTCACATGGTGGTAGATGTGTTCTCCCATGGTGAAAAAGTAAGGGTTGGAGCCTTCCCCAAATGGTGGTTATGTGTTCTCCCATGTCGGTGGTGTAAGTGCTGGATGATGTGCATCTGGGCTGTGCTTCGTGGACGATGAGATGATCTGAAGAGGACGATGTTATGATGATCAGGAGGATAATGGATGATGAGCATCAGGACGATGCTCTAGTTACTGCTCTGTATATGCATCAAGATGATGCTGGAGATGACCAGTTGGATCATTTATATGTATATGTATGTACGCATCATGTTGGATGCTGGATATGATCGGTTGGATCATTTGTATGTATATGCATCATGTTGGATGCTTGGACCATGTATCTATATATGTATCAGGTGGATGCATTGTATGATCAGGTAGATCATGTATGTTGATATGTATCATGTATTTGTATTTGTATCAGGTGGATACACTGTATGATCAGGTGGATCATGTATGATGACATGTATCAAGTAGATACTTGGTGTGCATCAGGTGGATGCATTGTATGATCAGGTTGATTATGATGATGAGCTTTAGGATGTTGCTCCAGATGATATGTACCAGGATGGTACAAGTGATGATGATCAGTATGATCATGGGCATCAGGATGATGCTTCGTGCGATGATGATCCGTTGGATCATGAGTATCAGGTTGATACTTGGAGGTCAGAGATGATATGTGGTAGGTTGTGCAAATAGCATGTAATCAGTCCTCGGAGATCTTGTCGGTCGTGCTGTGGCACATAAATGTTCCTGGGATACTCTTTCTAGTATTGCTATGTAGTATGTAATCAGTCCTCAAATATCCAATAGGTTGAGCCGTGTGCTCGTAATCAGTCTTGGGATGAGGTATTACTACGGAGACATGTAATCAGTCCTGGAGATCCGAGAGGTTGAGTTGTGTGCTCGTAATTAGTCCTGGGATGCTCTTTAGTGATCTTGCCAGTCGTGTTGCGGCACATAAATGTTCCTCGGATGATCTTTAAAGGTTTTGTCTATCCACATGTAATCAGTCCTGGAGATCCGAGAGGTTGAGTTGTGTGCTCATAATAAGTCCTGGGATGTTCTTTAGAGATCTTGTCGATCGTGCTACGACACATAAATGTTCCTGGGATTCTCTTTAAAGGTATTGTGGAGGAGATGCATGTAATTAGTCCTGGGAGATCTTGCCGGTTGTGCTTAGGCACATAAATGTTCCTGGGATACTCTTTCTGATATTGCATCCGCACATAAAATTAGTCCTGAGAGGCCACCTCTATCAGACCATTCGCATAGATGATGAAAACCTGTAGGTGGTGGGCCTACATCCAGTATGAAAAAGGACTGGCTCTATAGAACTTCCTATGACGAGTAGATTCAGAGATTGATTGAGATAGCAGCAGCAGTGACGATGATGATGACTTGATGACGATTATCCAGTGACGATGATCCAGAGAAGAAGACTTGTGTCGAGAAATAACTTCCTAGTTAAGAGGGAGTGTTGATGTATATGTAACTTCGGAATGTATTTCACATATATGTATATTGTATTCCTATAGAGATGTTATTATTCCTCTATACAGAAGTGTCGTCATTTATATTGTAAGTATTGTAACTTATACTTGATGGGTTATTAGAACACCTTGTTGGGGTCGGCCCTATATAAGTCATGTGGGTCAAAGGGTTATTAGACCACCCTATTGGGGGTCGGCCATGTGGGTCAAAGGGTTATTAGACCACCCTAGTGGGGGTCGGCCCAGTCAGCATTATGTTAAGTGGTTAATTTGAGGCCGACCTAGTTGAGTAAAGGTCAAGTCAAGTTAGTGTATAAATAGAGAGTGTGTCTCTCTCATTTTACACATTCTATTCTCTTACTCACACTTGGGAGAGTGGTGCACTTGTGGAGGAGGAGGCTCTGCTGCTAGGAGAAGACTATCTCTTTTATTCTGGTTGAATCATTGCTCTATCTATCTCTGAGGAAGTTATTGGGGTTTTTCACCTTTATGGTTTTCCCCAAGTAAACTCTGTGTCTCTTGTGTGCTTGCATTATTGTGTCCATGATTGATATGCTATAGATTTGTTGTACATGTTGTTCTCTCAGTTAAGATCCTAGATCAGATTGAAGTAAATTCTAAAAATTTAACAGGATATGGGAAGAATGCCATGATCCGTCGATCATGAAGAATGATGTTTGGGATGTAGTCCTAAGACCTGAAGGGAAGTTTGTTATGACTTCCATATGGATCTATCAAGATCAAGCATGTTGCAGATGACAGCATAGAGAAATATAAAAGTGATAAAATAGAAGATACACCAGATGGATTTCAAGACAGCTTTCTTGAATGGTGTAGTTGAAGAAGAAGTGTATGTGGAGCAGCCACTTGGTTCTGAGACACATGACATGGGGTCATATATGTGCATAACTTGGGTATGATGCACCATTTTCTTGGTATGGAGGTGTGGCAGAGTACAGATGGAATCTTCCTTGGACAAAGGGAAGTATGCAGTAGAGATTCTGAAGAGGTTCGGGATGATGGACTGCAAGGCTATGGACACACCTATGGCATCAAACCTAAAGCTTCTGTGTGATGCTTCATCTGATCCGATCGATGTCACAATGTATCGTTAGATGATTGGGTCCTCTATGTACCTGATGAACACGAGACCAGATATTTGCTTTGCGGTGAACACATTGAGCCAGTTCCTGACGGATCTGAGAGATGTTCACCTGGTTGCTGTAAAGCATATTCTGAGATTGGGCAAGCAGTGCTGTAGATAGGAAGAGCACTTCTGGGTGTTGCCTCAGTATGGGATCAGGTGTGATCTCTTCGTTTAGCAGGAAGCAGTCCTGTGTAGCACTGAGTACAGCCAAAGCAGAGTATGTTGCGACAGATGAGCAGGTTGCAGATGTATTGACCAAGCCATTGGGCAGAGTGTAGTTTGAGTACTTCAAAGAGAGGCTTGCTGCACTTCAGATCAAGGTTCCTTCCAAAGGGAAGTGATGAGGCTGGAAGATGTAGATGCACATGAGCTTTTTTGACATGGTTGATGTGTTCTCCCTTGGTCATGATGTAATTGCTGAGCCATTTTTCACATGGTGGTAGATGTGTTCTCCCATGGTGAAAAAGTAAGGGCTGGAGCCTTCCCCGAATGGTGGTAGATGTGTTCTCCCATGTCGGTGGTGTAAGTGCTGGATGATGTGCATCTGGGTTGTGCTTTGTGGACGATGAGATGACCTGAAGAGGACGATGCTATGATGATCAGGAGGATCATCGATGATGAGCATCAGGACGATGCTCCAGTTACTGCTCTGTATATGTATATGCATCATGTTGTATGCTTGTTATGATCAGTTGGATCATTGCATCATGTTGGATGCTTGTTATGATCAGTTGGATCATTTATGTATGTATGAATCATGTTGGATGTTGGATATGATCAGTTGGATCATTTGTATGTATTTTGTACATGCATCATGTTGGATGCTTGGACCATGTATCTGTATATGTATCAGGTGAATATTGAGATCATGTATGTTGATATGTATCAGGTGGATACATTGTGTGGATCACGTATTTGTGTATGTATTAGGTGGATACATTGTGTGGATCATGTATATGTGTATGTATCAGGTGGATACATTATATGATCAAGTAGATCATGTATGATGATATGTATCAGGTAGATACTTGGTATGCATCAGGTGGATGTAGTGTATGATCAGGATGATCATAGATGACGAGCTTCAGGATGTTGCTCCAGATGACATGCAGCAGGATGTTGCAGTGATGATGATCATGATGATCATGTGTACATCAGGATGATGTATGATGAGTACCAGGATGATACTTTGTGGGCGTGGATTAGGTTGTGCAGATGAGCATGTCTGGGAGATCCTATAGGTCGGAGTTGTGTACCCGTAACAGCCTGGGATGCTCTTTCGAGACATTGCTATGGGAGGACATGTAATTTGTGCCCTGGGAGATCTTCAGGTCGGAGTTGTGTACCCGTAACATCCTGAGATGCTCTTGCGAGGTTTTGTCCTATGGCATGTAATTTGCTCCTGGGAGATCTGGACAGGATGAAAAAGGCCTCAGATGCTTCAGCCAGGTTTTGCCATGAACACATGTAATTTGCTCCTAGGAGATCTGGACAGGATGAAAAAGGCCTCAGATGCTTCAGCCAGGTTTTGTGGTGGACCACATGTAATGTGCTTTCGGGAGATCCGACAGGTAGAGCTGTGGACTCGTAACAGCCTGGGATGCTTCAGCCAGGTTTTGTGGTGAGATCACATGTAATGTGCTCCTGGGAGATCTGACAGGTAGAGCTGTGTGCTCGTAACAGCCTGGGATGCTTCAACCAGGTTTTGTGATGGGTCACATGTAATGTGCTCCTGGGAGATCCGACAGGTAGAGCTGTGTGCTCATAATAGCCTGGGATGTTGCACCCATGTTTTGTGATGCATGTAATAAGTCCCGAGGATTCCACAGTATGGCCAGTGATGATGAAGACCTGCAGGTGGTGGGCCTACATCCAGTATGAAAAAGGACTGGCTCTGTAGAACTTCCTATGATGAGTAGATTCACAGATTGATTGAGATAGCAGCAGCAGTGACGATGATGATGACTCGATGACGATTATCCAGTGACGATGATCCAGAGAAGATGATTTGTGCTAGAAGACCTGTGTCAAGAAATACCTTCCTAGTTAAGAGGGAGTGTTCATGTATATGTAACTTCAGAATGTATTTCACATATATGTATATTGTATTCCTATAGATATGTTATTATTCCTCTATACGGAAGTGGTTGTATTCCTATAGAGTTGTTATTATTCCTCTATACGGAAGTGTCGTCATTTATATTGTAAGTGTTGTAACTTATACTTGATGGGTTATTAGACCACCTTGTTGGGGTCGGCCCTGTATAAGTCATGTGGGTCAAAGGGTTATTAGACCACCCTATTGGGGGTCGGCCATGTGGTTCAAAGGCTTATTAGACCACCCTAGTGGGGGTCGGCCCAGTTAGCATTATGTTAAGTGGTTAAGTTGAGGCCGACCTAGTTGAGTAAAGGTCAAGTCAAGTTAGTGTATAAATAGAGAGTGTGTCTCTCTCATTTTACACATTCTATTCTCTCACTCACACTTTGGAGAGTGGCGCACTTGTGGAGGAGGAGGATCTGCTGCTAGGAGAAGACTATCTCTTGTATTCTGGTTGTATCATTGCTCTATCTATCTCTGAGGAAGTTATTGGAGTTTTTCACCTTTATGGTTTTCCCCAAGTAAACTATGTGTCTCTTGTGTGCTTGCATTATTGTGTCCATGATTGATATGTTGTAGATTTGCTATACATGTTGTTCTCTCAGTTAAGATCCTAGATCAGATTGAAGTAAATTCTAAAAATTTAACAATGTACAGGGAGAAAGTGAACCGTATTAAAATATTTACATTTTCTGAAATTAGACTACAAACCACGGCCCTATAATTAGAATTTGGAAATGATGATTATGAGCTGAGTTAAAACAAAAAATCAGAAAATGCATAGGTTTTGCAGCTAGATTAATATGGTTTCTCGTTATATCAGTGAAAAAATGCTAATTTAATCCATATTTTAATGATACAGACAGGGTAAGTGTTATAAGAAATCAGTCTTTTAAATTTTATGAAAGAAGTTAAATGATGACTGAATTAAGATTCAATTATTCTGAATGTGTAAAATGTTAGGATCATGACTAAATTAAATAATCTGAAAACTATACAGTCAACCAAAAGAAAGTTAATATGTACAAAAATATACAAAACGGGTATATACAATGAGAATTGGTTTTATTTATGAGATCAATGGAAGTATTTTTTCAGGACCTAAACATTCACCAGAAAGGTATCAGGATGTCCTTCCAATGTCTGTAGACAAAAAATACTTGGACCTAATTTCTTTGTGATTACATAGGGACCTAACCAGAGGCGTTGAAACTTCATGTGCTCTCCCTTATCCTCATGAGCTTTGTCCCATTTTATCACCAAATCATCAACTTGGAATTCCCTACTAGAATTTGGACTCTGATCAAACCATGATTTAACAGTCTCTTGATGCTTCGAAATATTTCATTTGGCATTCTCCCTATCTTCTTCAAGTTTTAATAACATATTGATTCTCTTCTCCATAGCTGGACAATATATGACCTGTACAAACTGTGCTAGCTGCAAAGATGGTAAAAATAAATTAGGAGGAAGAATAGCCTCCGTGCCATATACTAAAAATAATGGAGACCTGTCAATCGATGCTTTTGGAGTGACCCTATCATCCCAAAGTGCCTGATATAAGGTGGTATGCCAATTATTATGATGCTCAGCTATTGATCTTTTTAGAATTTTTAGCAGATTCTTATAAGTTGATTCAACTAAGCCATTACCTTGTGGATAGTAACTTGCTGAATATTTGACCCTATTTCCCCTTTCTAAGGAAAACTCTATCAATTCAATAGAGGATAAGTAGGATGCATTGTCAAATACCAATGACTCAATTACACCAAATCTAGTAATAATATAAATTTCTAAGAAGCTGATGACCTAACTTGTGTTCACTGCACGCAAAGGAGAAGATTCAAAACACCTAGTAAATTAATCAGTAGTGTTGATAATGTATTTGTGTTGTAAGGACGAAGGAGGGTTGATTGGTTCAACTATGTCCAAATCCCATTGTTGAAAATATCTATCAATAGAAACAGGCTTCAAAGGGAAAGTAGATATTTTGACTCTACTAGAGGCCATCTGGAAGTTCTAACACTTACGGGCATGAGAATGGGAATATTTGAACAGTGTGGGCCAAAAATAACCCACCCTCAAGATCTTATGTGAGTGGTATAACCACCAAAATGTCTCATCCTTTTCGAGAAAACCAAGAAAAACACAATCCACACTTTTTCTAAACAAGATATTATTTATTAGCCGATATGGTGCTTACTTCAACCTAACAACTTTCCTTTTTTTTGGTTCTAAGTGATCTGGAGCACTTACTGCTTCAATATAAGTTCTTATATCAGTGTACCAAGAGTTTCCGAGATTGCAAATAAAACAGATTTCCTTTTGAATTAATGACTCATCGATCAGTGAACAGAAGTGGTCAACTGGGAGGTGTGTTGATTCTGCAGCAAGCTTACACAAGCCTTGTCCCCTTACAACCATTGAAGGTTTAATTTCTAGATCATATTCCTGAAGGGAAGCCATCCAGTGGGCCAAGTTTATTCCCTAATTCTTTCCGAACTATCAAGTTTCTAAAAGCGAGGTATGGAAAACCATTTTTTGTTCGGGATTTTAAAAGGTAAGGACGGAAATGTTTCACTAATTTGAAAACAGCGAATGCATGTTTGTCAACTTCGCGATAATTCAGTTCATCCCCTTTGAAATTTGATATAATAAATTAAATGGGGACTTCATGGTCTTGATGATTGCGTTGAGTAAGAACAACTGTGTAAGACAAGTATGAGGCAAAAGTATAAAGGATGAAGTCTTTTGTGAAATCGGGGATTAAGAGTGTAGGGGCCTCTGCTATAGCTTCTCTAATCTTGATAAATGATTCCTTTTATTTATTTCCCCAAGTAAAACTTGCATCCTTTTTTACCATGTTTTGAAGGGGAGAGATAGTCTTAGAAAATATTGGGACAAACCATCTCACAAAGTTAATTTTTCCCAAGAAGGATTGCTTTGCCTTCTTAGTGGGGGGATAGGTAATTTTGGATATGGATTCAGTCCATTCTCGGTCAATCACGATTCCTTATTTTGACACTATGAAACCTAAAAGAATCCCCTCAGTAACCGCAAAGATCGTTTTCTTGGGATTAAGGGACACACTGAATTTTCTACGACGTTCAAAAACCTTGTGGAGGTGTAAAATGTGATTAGATCTGTGTTTTGAGAAGACAGTCACATCATCTAAATACACAACAATTGCATGCTTAATGAGACCTCTAAAAGAAACATCCATTTCCCTTTGAAATGTAGCTCCATTGTTTATCAATCCAAATGACATTTTTATGTATGCATAAGTTCCCTACGGTGTCCTAAAGGTGGTTTTCAACTGATCTTCCTGCTAGACCAAGACCTGATTGTAACCATAGAAACCATCAAGCAATGATAACATATAATATCTAGATACCTTTTGAAATATCTATTCCATGGGATGGACCAGGTAGTTATATTTTTCAGATGACCGATTAAGGTTTCGGAAATCCACACAGAGCCTAATGTCTCTGTTTTTCTTCCTGGCTGGAACAAGGTTAGCCACCCATTGAGTGTGACGTACAAGAAATATGATTTTGGCAGATAAAATATTATTCAATTATTTTTTAATTGCATTTTCTATGGTAGGGTGCAATTTTCCAATCTTTTTCTGAAAAGGTTTTTATTAGGGTTTCATAGGAATAATGTGTTGTTGCACTTGAGGGTCAAAATTCTTTAAGTCATCATATTTCCATGCAAAAATTTCTTTGTATTATTTAAATAATTTTACAAAGGCTGATTTTTCTGATTGGGTACAATCTATCCCTAAATTTACATTCTACGGACTAGCCTCAATACCTAGATTTATGTTTCTGTAGCGCATGCAAGAACTATTTATTTTGCAATTAGGAACCCTTTAAACTTGTCTTGTAGGTCATAAAATTTTTCCAATCTAAGTATTTATGCAAGGATAGAATTTACCAACTCAAATAATTTTCGACTGAATGGTGAGGATGTATAGATGAGAAATTTCGTAAGTTTTTATCATGCATAATCTCATCTATTGTTGATTCTTTGAACGTATCCTCCCCTATCAATACATTTATAATCATAAAATCGTCATAAAAAACACGCCAATTAGTAATGTTATTTGGGATGGATGGCCTAAACATTAATTCGACTGAAAATGCATTAAGAGAGAAATTTTCCAATGGGATGAGCCTAGAAGCAACATTAGATAATAAATAAGCTCCTTGATTTTTTAGATGAGGAATCGACTGAAGATTACAAGCATCAAGTGTTGAAATTAAATTCCATAACTCTTTTTGATAACTGCGTGGGTGATTCGACACACAATGTATAGAATTATGAACTTGTGGAACGATAATTTTGGAATTGCCAAATGCAACCAGTACTCTTACGTTAAGATCCAATGCTTTCTTGAGCCCCTAAACGAGGGCTTCGTATTCTGCTATGTTATTAGTACAGAGAAACTCTAGTCCGCAAGCTATGAAATGTTTATTACTTATGGGATCTAGAAGCATGTATCCTACCCCTGCACCTTCCTTCTATATTGAGCCATCAAAATATAAATACCATGGTTGGTTTTTTACATTATCAACATAATTTACATTTTTACAATATTCACAAGATTAGGGGGAGCTTCAAAAAAATCGCAGTGTAAAATATCTGATTTGTTTATGGAATCTGCAAACGTTGACTTTTTGGATGAAAAGTCCCCAAATCTGAATCATAACTATAGTTCCATAAAATAGAGTCATTAAACACCACTGGTTCAATTGGATAATTCATCTCAGTCATTGTATGTTTCATATACCTCTCTCTGTCAATCCTAATCTGATTTGGTCGACCATTTTTGGGTAACCGCAGATGGGACCAGTCGATTGAGAAATAACCTTTTAGAGACTGATAACAATCACGAATCAAAAATAACCCATATACATCAAGTATATCCACCACCACTATGTCAATAATTTGGAAAATTTGTGGATTGACAGCCATTCTAATCATTACCCCATTTAATTCCCCTAAGATGTTCACATTTGAACGATCAATTTGACTAATTTAAGTTTTGCAAGACGTTAGTTCAGCATTCAATTTTTTACATACCAAGTAAGGCATGATGTTAGATGAGGCTCCATAATCAACCATACAATTGTGTACATTCCGGTTAAAAATTTCAAATGTCAACAAGAAGGGAGGAGTACTAGATTTGGAATTTTTTCCTATTAATGTGTCCCTATCTGCGGCTGTTTTTTTGTTGTTATTCGATTTAGCAGCATTTTTATTAGTACTGGGATCAGAATTATTTACAGTGGAAGTATAAATCTAATTCTTCTTAGAAACATTGTTAGGTTGAGTTTTCAAATTGGAGAGAATTGAACCTCCCGGCCTTGGGTAAATTTTTAATAATTCAAACATGTTGATATTCGCTTGTTGTTTTTTAAGATCCTCAATTATATCATATTTCAAGTCCAAATTTTGAGCCACAGCAGGTTGGTTTGTAGGGATGAGGCTATTTATAGGAGATGGTAATGATTATGAAATCGAAGGTCCCTTAATCCTAGTATTATAAGTATGTTGGTTCACAAAAATAGACTGATTATCAGATTCATCCTTTTCAAGTGAAATGTCCCAAAAATGGCAATTAAACGGAAAGGGATCTTCCTAAGTCTCTTCTTCAGTTTTTGGCCTTTCTTCCTCTTCACACCCTTCCAATTCTTGATCGAGTGGAGTTTCAAGTAAAGAATAAATAGCTTTAATGGTATTGAATACTTCTTCATTGGTTGAGATATCAAGGGGTGGGTTTTGTCTTGCATTAGGAGGAGCATACTGTCGATATGGGGTTTTAAAGTTTCCCCTATTAGAGGGACATTACCCATTGCTACTCTTTAAGAAAAACATTTCATTTGTAAGTTCCCTGATTGCTTGTTACAATTTTTCCACATCAAATGTTGGAGTATCCTTTTTATCCATATTTGGCTTAGACACATATTCATTTTTTATACTAGGAGGATTGTCATTTTTACCATTGTTTTTAGGTTCGAATGTAATGGAATTATTCTCTACCTTTATTTCTTCTTCAAAGGTTTCTACTAATGTATTTTTACCATCCTGCTTAACAAACATGCCGAGATATTTAGGAAGAGCTGAGGCATAATTTTCTATAATGATATCCTCAGGGGGTTGGGATTCCATTGGTATTCTATTTTTTAAATTAAGGAAACATTGATTGAAATCCTTGATATGCTATTTGTTTTCCATTTTGATTTGGGATAAATCCAGAGATAAAACAACATGAGTTTTTTCTTCACCAAATTTGTCTAGGAATGCCTGAGTGAAATCTGCCCAATTAGTGATGGGTCCCTGAGTAAGAGAAAAATACCACACTGATTCTTTTCATTCAAAATTCAAAGGAAACAAGTGACATACAATGTCTTCAAGTTGGAATTTCATAGTTTGAACAACCAAGATGAACTTATTGATATAGTTTTCAGTAGGCTCTTTATTTTTTGGGACACATTTCAGAAGAAGTCTATCGGGGTGTTTGGGTAGATTGTGTTGAGGTCCAAGTACTACAAAATCACCTCAATGTAGACACGACATGTTTTTATTTTGGTTTTTTCCTCCAACCCCAGCCATGCCTTGATCAGATTCATAATATGACGATGGTTCACTATCAGAATTATTGGTTCTAGCGGAAGGTGATTCGGGAGGCGATGGCGGTTGATCAAATCCACCTGGAGCTAATAGTCGTCGCGAAGTATTTGCATTTATTTATTCTCTAAGAAGGTTCCTAAGATGATAATCAGGGGATCCCACTATGGGTTCGAGATATTCTTTAGCAATCTGAGCTGTGACTATACCAATTAGGTGATGATACCTACTCGGCAAGCCAAAGTTTGTAGGGGGATTCTCGTTTGGAGAGAATATTCACTAGTCAAAATACGCAGGGATTATTCTAGGGATTGATCTATTTCTTTGGGTGTAAATGGTGGGTTGGTGGTATCTCGTTCAATAATGGCCCTAACTGTGTTAAAGAAAGGTGTGGAAGTGGACTTGATTTTTGAGGTCGAGACTAGACTTGACACAATTTGGGAAAACAGAGTTTCAAAATTCATAAGAGGGGATTATTTTGTAATTGGTCAGCGATTAAACTTCAAGTTCATGCCTTCCTTCTAGTGCCATTTGTTGGATGGATTTTCTTTCAGGTGGCCAACTAAGGAAAAACATCCCACACCAAAATCTTAAAGCAACCTTTTGTGTGTTTGGAGTAGTTGTATTTCACAGAATTAAGGCCCTGTTACCTTTGTGGTTTTATCTCCAAGATGAGAGTCTAGTTTTGTTTCTTATATGTGCATATTTTCCTACTACTAAAACTAATCACCCAAAACTCGATCTAACTAGAAATTGATTCACTAACTATCCTACCTATGAATGAAGAATTAGTAGCTGCTAAATATTAAGTTAAAATGATCTAACGCTATCACCCTAACACACACACACACACTCTATCCTGGCTAGGAATACAAGTAAGAAAATATAATTATGAGTCTAAATAATACTTCAGGGAATGAATTTATCTTATAGACATCATCCAAAACTAAAACATAACTTGTTAAGAAGTAATAACTTGCATTTCAAGGATAATAATTTTTATTACTAAGACATGAAATACAATATATATATAATTCCAAACACATAATCAACATTTATTAAAGTTCATGTAATATCATACTTGCATTGAGGGATAAACCACACCCTATCGTATATTTTCCAAAATAAACATGTAGTCTGGATGGTGATAATGGAAACTTGAACAAATCATATAATAATATAAAAAAGAAAACAATAACTATTATAATATCATTTGAACAATTCTTTTACACAAGAACCCAAAAGATCACATCAGCTCGATTTCCTAAAAGTTAATCCACACATAACAACTCAGTATGTATATGCAGATAAACAAAATGAGTACAGAAGAAGTTTAAAAAGATGCATATATATTTATACATATGAAAATGAAACTTCAAGATAATACCAGTATCAAACTATATGTTAAGACTGTCTTCGGATCATTCCAAAAGAAATAGGTTTGAGCATAATGATAGCTATAATTGTTCTAAACTTTCTCTCCCATACCAAGGACTTGAACCCCTTTTTCTTATGACTAGACTTCCCTTATATATCCATTCCCCAAACTAAATACTATTGGATGTCATTAAAACCGTTATGACCACATAAGCCAAACATAGAATACTTGAGTAAGCTCATTACAATCTGGGGTGTTGACACTTGATAGTTGTCAACACTCATTATGAGCAGTTTCTTCGAACTCAGTTATTCCCAGGGACAGCTTCAGATTGACGATGAAGGGTGGAGCAATAAACTTACTTGACGGTTCTAGCTATGAGAAGCATTGATCAAATTCATTATTGCATCCAATATTCTAGAAACTTCCTTGAGAAAAAATAGGGAAAACAATTTGGAGAATACATAAGGATTACGATGAAACATCAACTGAACCAAGCACACAATTATTGCACCAACGTTGACAGACATCATGCAGAGTGGTTATGAGAGTGTTAATCAGATCCAAAAATAAAGGAATTGTCTTGAGCAAATGTAGGGATTGTGAACTAGATCATGAATAATATTGATAGAACAACGACCACTAGATCCAACACCAATCAGTGCACTAACGTCCTCAACCGTCGGAAAGGATCAGGGTATATGCCGAATTCTCCTAGAAATGACGAGAAATCCATAATATTGGGCAAAACAAAATATCAATCCTGTAATGATTCAAGGATCAAATTAAGAAATGTAACCAATAATCAAGCTGTTGTAAGAAGAAAAATAAAATAATGTAAGGATGCCTATAGAATATTTGATTTTGTAGGTATCCTCATAAAAACATGCTTAACCAAAGATAAATAAATCAAATGATATGTTTTACCTATATTAGATGATGCTTATAATCCTGGAGATATTCAAAATAATCGAAATTGATCAAAACTAAGCATTAACAATTTGCAAAAATCAAGCCCTACATGGCGGCTCGAATGAACATAAGGACCCTCTTTATTCTAATCCTATTTTGTTTGAGCAGTTTCTTGTTCTTTAGGAACATATTATTCCTAAGGACCTTATACTTATCCTTTTTACCCTTCATAGCTATCCATCTGTCAACCCAATGTTGTAGACCCAACAAATCCCATGTTTTATCCAAAATATGGGAGCCCCAGTTTCATATCAAAGAGTAACTTAATCAATTTTTGGGGTTGTTCAGTCTGTTCGCCATTCATTTTGCTGCCTTGATTTGATTTCATTAAGTTAGTAAATTTTTCTTCCCAAAATTATGCATTTTTAGTGGTTTTTTATGAATTGCAGAAACAAGTTTGTTGGGTTAAAATTTTGATCATCCTGCAACCCGCAACCCGCAAATTTTGGATTGCGGATTGCGGGATGCAGAAAGGGGTTTTTTAGAAATTTGCACGTAAAGTTTTCTTCCCGCAACCCGCAACCTGCAAATTGCGGATTGTGGCATGCAGAAAGACATTTTAATAAAGAATAGTTTATACTTCCCATAACCCGCAATTGTGGGATGCGGGAAGTACTTTGATCGTGTATTGTGTTTTGTGTTCCGCAACCCGCATCCCGCATTTGCGGATTGCAGATTGTGGAAGGATGTACATATTTATGAATAACAAGCACCCGCACTTGGCATCCTGCATCCCGACCATTGATATACGATGATCTGACGGCCTTGATTGCATCTGGAAGAATGATTTTAATTTTTTCTTTTTCATTCTTCATTCATCGTTTCCATGCGTTAATCCTGTTTTCGTCTGCATTATGCTTGATCGGACATGAAGTTTTTGAATCCAATGATTGCTTAATGATTAAAACTCTAATATTTTACTGTTAATCGCATGTGTTATTATATAAATCTATCTGATCTTACGCCAAATTTTAATTGATGCATGATTGACTGATATTTCACTCATAGAAATGATAATTGCAACCTGCACGTCGTAGACCTACAATCATGCTAGTTAATTATACTCAATCGATGTCAAATCCTATGGTTTTATTTCCTATAAGGGTTGTCACGAATAACTTGCTAGTTTACAATGATATATGCAAATTTTGGGTTGATATTTTAGTATCTCTGCTGACAATTTCATGCTATAAGTAAAATGCAGAGAGTTTCTAGCATTTTTGTCAAGATTTCTGTTGAGAAAGAGCCTCAGCCTGTGGAATAATCTGAACCTGTTCCTGCACCATTTGATGTTGATGTTTCTAATGACAGCATAGATACTGAAGAGGAGGATGACAGGATTCAGTTCACGTATGAACGACTCCTTTCCAATGAGCAGAAGAAGGCTGAGTTGGGAGGAAAATGCACCTATAGCTCAGGGGAGAAACTACCAACTTACGGTGATAAAGATAGACTTACAAGCATTCTGTAAGTACAACAAATAAGTGAAGAGATTAGGGTTTAGATATGTATGCACCTTATTCAAAAGGTTGATCCTATCTTTTCCTTCCTTGCTCTTCAATCCATCCAGTATCGCAATGCCCACACCTGCAAAACAACTTGATACCTTTCTCAAATACATTTCACTACATATATAATACTGATATCCATAATGAAAGAAGACATCAAACTACAAGCAAACTGTAATCAAATCCAAGACACACTAGAATAGGTCATATTTGGAAAGAGAAGAACGTCTGATCTTTAGTAATGAATGACAGAAAGTACATAAAGTTATACCTTCTTTCAAGCTTGGCACTTCATGAAACCTAGATTCAAGGTCTCCTACTTCTATTCTCCAAGGATCCCAACCTCTAACCAGCAGTGCTAGGGTTCATCAGAAACTAAGCACAAGAGAGGGGGATGAAGGTCTCCATTCCTCCAGCATAACAATGTTATAGACTTGGTCCCCTCACATGGCCCTTCTACCCTCTTTATATAGTCAATGAATGAGAGGAAAAGAAGTTATAACCGAGTAGGAGGTTCCCCAACCAACTTACTTACCAAAATTTCAAGATTTTAACTTGTACAGGAATGTACTCTACTCTGCAGTAGACAAACTAGCGTACATGTGGAGATGGGTGCTACTTTAATGAAGCAGAGTAGGGTATATACGCTACTATCATGCCTATGTACCAGCTCCCATGTGAAAAAATGGCAAAAAACAGGCTTTTCTGCTCATTTTCAGGAGATGGTTTGGTCCGGAAAAATGTTCCCAAGGGTTGTAATCATCAAATGGGTCAAGAATGAGGTAATTTCAATCATTTTTAGTGTCCCAAATGACTCCTCCATCCACAAGTGTCCTGTTGTGTGACTGAACTTGATCTCAATAAGTGTCGTCCTGTGACCAAGGGAAGCAAGTGTCGTCACGGACGGAGAGGTGTCATTTCAAGCTATAACAGATGCCCCCTAATGCATGAGGTCAAAGGGAGTGTGGGAAACAATGGATGAAATACATTATAAATAACAAAGAGTTGAATCATGGAGGAATGGAGAAACCAAGAATCATAGGCTCAAATGAAGTACCTGAAAACAAAGGCAATGTCAGACAAACTTATCCTTGGAGTAACTATCCATGTTCAAATGGTGGAACATGACCTCCAAGAGGATACAATAATTATTCAAATACTGATGCATATATCATGGCCACTAAAATACAAGCGTGGATCCATGAGGAACATAAGTGTAAACATAGTCACATAAATACAAGGTGGATCTATGTCAAAACTGTAGAACATAGCCATAGAGAACAAGCTGGATCTATGTCTCATCAAGAGCCCAAAAAGAGTGTGGCTCAGTCTTGCACAACTTGGGCGATAACATAAATGAGGTGATTCTATCGAGGATCCCAAGATATTCATCCAAAAACAACCCAAGGTACAAACCTATCCATGCAAATAAATGAGTTGACGTCGAACATGCGAGGTATCGTTTGATTATCGGTCATTGATGTATACTGTTAATAAACGCAAGGGTGTCCACCAATAATGAAAATGGAACCCAAGGTACCTAGTACATTCAAGCAAGTGCGAATATATGGTCTTCCCATCGAACACTTGAAGAATCCATCGGATAGGAGACATTGATGTATTCCCATCTATCCAATAGTGAGGGAAACTTCCACTAATGACTGCAATCCCCAAGGTACTAACCAAAACTCTAAACTTCATTCCCAGGGCACAATGAGTTGAATTTGATGGGAAGAAGTCCGTTGGAAGGGAGGCCTTAATGCATCCTCCATCATCAAACATGAGGGATACTCAATAGGTATGAGCTGATTTGGAGTAGGACTGAACATATGATGAAACATACTGACACCAAGGAATGGTTGACACATAAGGTCAAGGAAACTATAGAATGGCCGACACAGGTTATATCCTTGAACAGTGAGCATGACATAAGAGTGACTTAGGCATCTTTTAACACAAAGAGACCACAATACAAATCTACAATGTAGGAGACATTAACAGATTCTCCATATGATTGGAAGACTAACCAAACGGAGGAGTAAGAAACTCTGAGATCAGGTTTACCCGAAGGCCAACACTAGAACCCAACTTGTTTGATAGACTCAAAACAGGTGCTTTGTTCAAGGAGGTAGTTGACTTGCTTCCATCATATTGAAATATATTTTAACATTCTTCCCTTCCCTTTCTTTTTTCATTTTTTAACGAGCTTGACAAAGAACTAAAGCATACTCGATGGTATTTTCATATTTAAGGAGTCTGAAAAACCTAGAAGAAAACTCCATACACCTATCCGTGGATTTTATATCGAGCCCGGATTGGTCTGTGCTCGGCGATGTTTTCTTGCTTATAGAGTCGAAAAACTTAAACAATCCTCTATACACCTACTCATGGATTTTAATATCGAGCCCAAGTAGGTTAATGCTCGCCGGTGTTTTCACATTTCGAGAGTCTGAAAACCCTAAAGATGACTCCAAAGGTCCTTTTTCGTAAAGTTAGTCTCCTTCCCTGAAAAAGTGTAAAATGATGGAAGAAGAACTCTTCTAGCGCATACCAGAGTATACCTAGAGTATACCTTTTCCATAAATTATCCACCAAGGCCTGGAAAAGGGGTAATTCTATACCTAATTGGATGTCAGTTTAATTATTTTAACGAGCCCGAAAAGACAACTATGCTCGGAAAACTTTTCCTATTTAAGGAGTCTGAAAAGGGCTTAAAAGAACTCCATAGGGATCTTTTTTGTAAAGGTTTAACGAGTCCGAAAAAGTAAACTCATGACCTCCTTACTGTTTTTAATGAGCTCAAAGGAGATAGGAAAATTCTCATAACTTCCTTATTGTTTTTAATGAGCTCGAAGTGAAGATGAAAGAAATGCTCATAGCCTCCTTACTTTTTTTAACGAGCTCGAAGTAAAGGTGGAAGAATGCTCGTAACTTACTTTTTTTAACGAGCTCGAAGTAAAGGTAGAAGAATGCTCGTAACCTACTTACTTTTTTTAACGAGCTCGAAGTAAAGGTAGAAGAATGCTCGCAACCTACTTACTATTTTTAACGAGCTCGAAGTAAAAGAAGAATGCTCGAAGCCTCCTTACTGTTTTTAATGAGCTCAAAGGAAAGGTGGAATAAATGCTCGTAACCTACTTACTGTTTTTAACGAGCTCGAAGTAAAAGAAGAATGCTCGAAATGGGAGGATACGAGTGTCAGGGACATGCGAGACTAGCTCCAAGTGCATGGAACAAAGCTATGCATAATGCAAGTAACATGGGAAAGATAAGGACACTTGGGGCGTGTCTCCTCCAGGTAAAAGGTGTCAAACTGCGAAGGCAAAATGATATAGGGATTAGCAGAAATGAGATCAGAGATGGAGCCTTATACAACGAGCTAAAAGCGTGGAAGCTGGCATAAAGCTCATTAGTGCAAGCAAGATTATAACAGATGCATATGCAACTTAAACACAAATATGGGAGCCTTATCAGGGACTGCCAGAAATATATGAGGAAGAAAGATATGAGCCTTCTTCTCAAAGTCATGGTAAATCTAAAAAGGCTCCTGATCCTATGAGAAAAACTCAGCATGGGCACCAAAATGGCATAAGGGTGCTGACTAGGGTGACCCATGTTAGGTAGGCTCTGCTGTCGGACTGGTGTACAATGCATAAAGAGATGGCTAACACACCAATATCCAACAGGTTTAACCCTATGGCGAATTCAGATGGCATAAGGTTCAAATGCAACATAACAGCGGGGAAGCCTAAACCTATATGCAAGGTTCCGAATATACCTGACATGGTCGCACAAGGTGTCGAAAAGGACCAGTAAGCAAGTATACATCCAACTAAGAATCCTGTCTCCAAGAAACATTAGTACCAAGATCATATCTAAAACATATGTAAAGAAAGACCCGATACAAGTCACTGTGGTAGAAATACTTTCAACTTCACTATGATCAACAACAGGCATAAACAAGGCATAGTTTTCAAATGAAGACTCTATGGTACCCAAGCCCGAGGACTTACAATCAACAAGATAAACTTTAGGATGAAGATCAAATTTGAAGGACATGATGGAATCTGCAGAAAAAAAATTCATCATCATGGGAGTTGAAAATTCTAGAAGCAGAATCAAACTCAGTAGGAACATCGATTTGCGGATCTATAGGAGAGTCCAAAGACTCAATAGTAGGAAGATCAGACTTTAAGGTCAAACCAAGGCTGGACATAACTATGACTGGATCAACATCCAAATGAATGGAAAACTATACTATAGACTCTAGGAAAACTTCATCGGAAGGAAGCATATCATCCCAGATAGAATACATATCTAAACATTCAGATGGAGGTGTCACTTGGTCAAAAGCTAGGACCAAGTCCCAAGAAGGTAAGCATGAACTCAGAGACTTCTTCTTAGTAGCAGTTGAACTCAAGGAACAATATGCCACATAAGCTCCATGTAACATAGTAGTGCCTAATGACGAGGGATCTGACTGGTCTACAGTTGGGTAATAAGGAGGATCAACGAATGCAAGCTGGTCGACAGTGACAATGCTTTCGTTATGAGGAAAATGCATCACACGAAAGAGCATAGACACCACAACATGCATAACATAAACACAATCATGCCCGATGATCATATCAAAGTCCATAGGGTCCTTTAAAACCATAAAATCAACTAAGACTGTTTTTCCACCCAAAGTAACAGGTGCCTGACGAAGGAATCCGATCGGTTCACTAGGTCTTCTATCGAAGGTCAACGGCCGATTAACAGCTGGAATAACATTAGGGAAACCCAAATATCTCCAAGCATAAGTGGAAAATATACTAACAAAAGCTCCTTCATTAATAATGCATCGGTCAACCGTATGGTTCCCGATATCAACCTTTATCTAGAAAGGTGTCGAAGAAGGAAGACGAGGCTCGGCTAGACTATTCCAATCGAAGGAAATGGTCCTAGGGCTTGGTAGGGGTTCACGTGGCATAGATGAAGTGTCCCCTTTTTTAGAAACATCCAAACTGGTAATGCAGAAGACTTCCGCAGTAGGTGCATCAATCTTTGCAGCACTGATGGGATCAGTCGAAGATTGCATCGATTCTATCACTTCACTATCTGAAGGAAGAGTGGGGTCGACCAAAGATTGCATTGGTTCAACCACTTTATCAACCAAAGGTTGATATAACTGTAGGGAATCTATAGACAAATCAGGAATAGAGGTTCCTTCAGACATGGACCACACTCTTCGTGCCTCTGGAATGGCAGGGCATCGGTGAGTAAGGTGATCTCCCTTACAAAGTTTACAAGGGAACTTTGGTTTCTGTCCTATAGGTCGAGACTCCTTTACAACATCAGTACTCTCAGCATGAATAGCATTGGCTAACAGCTTGCCCCTAGCGTGACTTGTAGTGGCTGGTTGCTTAGAAGCAGAAGACTTTTGAACTAAGGACCACACTTTTTGCACTTTTGGAAGTACATGGCACAAGTAAGTAAGGTGGTATCTCTCGCAAAACTTACAAGGGAACTTAAGCTTCTGTTTGTTTGGTTTGTCGACAATGTCAACTCCCCCAACATGACTTGCAGTGGCTGATCTGGTGTCTCTAGTATGACTCACAGGAAATGATGACTTGTCATTAATATGACTAGCAGTGATCAATGACGTGTCCCCAACATGACTGACAGTGATTGAAGACAAACTTTCAGTACGATTTTCAGTGACTAAAAGTTTTCTCCCTGCATGACCTCCAGAGGCTGGGTAGGTGCCCCCTGCATGATTTGCAGAGGCAGGGTGCTTTCCCCCAGCATGACTTACAGAGGCCGGGTTGCTGCCCCCTTGTTTTGGCATCTTCTTCCCATTCTTCCTCCATCTAATCCTTTTATACTGTTGGTTACTAGTATTGCTACTTTCGCCACATGAGGTAGAAGGAGGAGGAGAAGATGTTACTGGAAAGGGAGGCATAGGGTTCTGATGCTCTTGATTTGAGGTGCTTACAAAAGAAGCGTCAGGAGCATGCAAGGCATTCGGAGTCGAGAAAAACCAAACTGGCAGCCCTATGGTGAATCCAGGAAGATTCAGAGTAGCCATTAAGGGAGTGCCAATGTTTCCAATGAATGGAACAACACAAGGATCCCTCGGAACAGGGGTACCTTGATTGGCACTCGTCGAAACGCTATACATAGTTTCCTGCTCAAATGAGTAAGAAGTTCTCTAAGGAAAACTAGGACAAGTAGCACAAAGAGCACACCACTAAAAAAGGTCCTAGGTAAATCAAACCAGGAAAATAGATGCCTTCTAGAGAAGAGTCTGGGATGATGAGGGCCCATAACAGATCAACGAAGGATGAAGAATAGTTACCCGGGGTCCACAATACAATGACTAAGGGTGCAAGTGCTGGAATCACCCAACCACCCTCCCAAAGCCCTGCAAGGGATTTCCTCCCATGTCTATCCTAGGTACAATAGATATAACCCTCCATCGTCACCTGTGTATGAACCTATGGTCAAATACTAAGGATACCACCACACCAAAAACTCCTGGGGGAACAGTCTCTTGTAGAATCAGAAGGCGTGGGTAGGGTAACTGAGCCCGAAACTCAAAAGAGTCCCCAAACGCGATCCAATCCTGGTATATGCTCGAAACAGAAAGTAGGAGGTGTATTCCCAACAATATGATCTCACAAGACCTACTGCATAGATCCCAGGAAAGCTTTGAATGAAGTGGGTTTACCTTCGATAGTCAAACTACGATTTTTGCGTAATGTGTGATCTTGGGTGGTTTAAGGTGTTTTAAACCCAAGATCCTAACTAAGACTAGTTGGTGTAGTGTAACCTAAAAAAGAAAATGTTACTAGTACATTTTATTAAGGTTCATTTTAAAGGTTACTTGCTTACTCAAAAAGGTAGTGGGTGTGTGAGAGTGGTTATAATAGAGATAGAGTACTGAAAATGAAATATCTACTACTAAACAAATCTTTAATTTTCAATGCAAGTCTTAAAATTATGATCTAGAATGCATATGCAAATGCAATTTTGTAATCTTTCAAATGCAAAAAGGGTAAAAATAAATCCTAAATGTACAAATTAAACTCAAAACCTAAGAATGCAACTACTCAAGCAAATAGGTATGCAAAAGAAAACTTGTTCTTTTTTATGCAAAGCACTCTAAAATCTTTTAAGCCGCTTGCAAGGTACTCTATTCAGAAAATAAATCAAAATTCTTTATGCTTTTCAAAGGTAAGAAACAAAACTGAAACTAACCTACTATCAAAGCAAAGCAAAGAAACTTTCAAGTTTTCTTTATTGAAATAGTAAAAGCTACCAAATACGACTTTCAGATACTTATTGATGTAAGCATGCCAAACATTGGGAAAGAGTACGAAAACTACTTTTAGACCCAAACGAAGCAAATGAACTACAAAGAGAGTATGGTTTGGTAAAGTTAGGTATGCACATAAACAATGCAAACAAGGTCTTGAACAATAGCCAAAACACTTCAGCTTTCACTACCAAAGAAAACTAAAAGCATAAGGGAGGATAAGAAACCAATATAAAAGAGAAATTTCCCTCAAATAGGTACAAACAGGGTCAAGAAGACTCAATAGGTTTCAAATCCAGTGGAAATGGAGCAAGCAGGTTCAAACAGACTCAAATTAGGGTACAAAACACCAAACTAGTCCACAACCCCCCAACTTGGGTCCATAAGCCCCAAAAATTTCCAAACAAACCCAAAATGATCAAAAGAGGTTCAAATCATGAATGTAGGATCAGTACAAGGATGGGAGACCACTTACAGTGGTTTAACTCAGACCTAGGGTCATCAGGGACCACAAAGAAATGTAGCCACAACCCCCAAATTTGGGTCCACAACCCAAAAAATCAAAAAAATCAAACCCAGATTGTGGGCGCTACTAAGTATGAGGTATACCAGCACCCATAATAGGGGTGGGCACTACTATGTAGAGGAAAACTAGTGTATGGGCGCTACTATGCTTCACAACAGTAGCGTACATGTGGGAAACGTTGAAAAAATGGGGTTAAAACCCCCCAACTTGGGTCCACCAGGGTCTGAAAGGGATAGGAAGGGTCTGTAAGAGCCAAGGAGTGTCAAACAGAGCCTACTAACTGATCCTAATCAAGAAAATGAACAAAGACCATCAAACAAGACTAAAGAAATGACCTTGGATACCCCTAAGCAATTAGGCTTTCCCCAGTATGGTTGCCATTCTATTGTGAGGGGAATGCACCTATAGTTCAGGGGAGAAACTACCAACTTACGGTGATAAAGATAGACTTACAAGAATTCTGCAAGTACAACAAATAAGTGAAGAGATTAGGGTTTAGAGATGTATGCACCTTATTCAGAATGTTGATCCTAGCTTTGCCTTCCTTGCTCTTCAATGCCATCCAATATTGCAATGCCCACACCTGCAAAACAACTTGATACCTTTCTCAAATACATTTCACTACATATATAATACTGATATCCATAATGAAAGAAGACATCAAACTACAAGCAAACTGTAATCAAATCCAAGACACACTAGAATAGGTCATATTTGGAAAGAGAAGAACGTCTGATCTTTATTAATGAATGAAAGCAAGTACATAAAGTTATACCTTCTTTCAAGCTTGGCACTTCACGAAACCTAGATTCAAGGTCTCCTGCTTCTGTTCTCCAAGCATTCCAACCTCTAACCAGTAGTGCTAGGGTTTATCAGAAACTAAGCACAAGAGAGGGGGATGAAGGTCTCCATTCTTCTAGCATAACAATGTTATAGACTTGGTCCCCTCACATGGCCCTTCTACCCTCCTTATATAGTTAGTGAAGGAGAAGAAAAGAAGTTATAACCGAGTAGGAGGTTCCCCAACCAACTTAACTTACCAAAATTTCAAGATTTTAACTTGTACAGGAATGTATTCTACTCTATAGTAGACAAACTAGCGTACATGTGGAGATGGGTGCTACTTTAATGAAGCAGAGTAGGGTATATACGCTACTATCATGCCTGTGTACCAGCGCCCATGTGAAAAAATGGCCAAAAAGAGGCTTTTCTGCTCATTTTCAGGAGATGGTTTGGTCTGGAAAAATGTTCCCAAGGGTTGTAATCATCAAATGGGTAAAGAATGAAGTAATTTCAACCATTTTTAGTGTCCCAAATGACTCCTCCATCCACAAGTGTCATGTTGTGTGACTGAACTTGATCTCAAGAAGTGTCATCATGCAACCAAGGGAAGCAAGTGTCGTCACGGATGGAGAGGTGTCATTTCAAGCTATAAAAGGCCTATAAAGAATACGCTGATCAAGATAATGCAATTGTTCGGGACTTAATCGTCAACTTGCGACTTGTGTATCCCGCAATTCCATTCAAGGACGATCCGTTAGCTGATTTTTCGGTCTTTGAAGATGTGTCTGGTCCTCTTGAATCCAGGGAAGATTTCATATGTTCCTCCCCAGCTACCATCAATGGCTCATAATCTATCTTGATTCTCCTCATCTTATGACAGGGTGTTCTCAAAAATATGTGATGCAATCTTTCTTAAAAGTTGTATGATGCCAAGTTTGGGATCCAAATTGGTTTATTATTCCTATTTATAAGGATTTTTAGATGTTTTAGGCCAAGAGGTAGCCTTCTCTTGGCCACTCTGTGGAAGATGTGATCTTGAATTATTACTTTGTAATTATTATTTCAAGGGTTTTAGATCTCATAGCAAGGGATGGATGATTAGGGGAAAGAATCTCCAAAAGAGACTGGTGACGCTCTGTTGTTGCAGACTATGTAATTTTTTGCAGGCCTTAATACACAGTCAATTTTCTTCATCTATCTCTTCTATTATAATTTGTCAAATTTATTTGATGGCTTGTGATTTTGCTTCAACGTATTCATTAATACTGTTTATTATTTGCAATCAGTAACTTACATTGGTTTATAGTTAATGTTTCTCTCAACTAATGATCAGTGTAATTGATGTTTTGAATGAATGTCTTTATCTAAAACATTTTATCTATTTCTGCAAATGATTCACATAAAACATTGAGTTGATGTTAATTTGTCAATTAACATTCTAGATACAGGATAAGCTTATATGCACTTAATTCTTAAGCTATTATTGGTTGAATTTATTTAACTAATTATATCTTGATCTACTGAGTCCAGATCCAGTTTTGCATGTATGTTAAATTGGTGAAAAGATTTAGTAATTTTCAGATTGAGTTATCTTGTGCTCAAACAAATCAATCCTTTTAGAATAGGCCTGACTTATATTAGATTTCTTTTCATGGTTAAACTTACTCTTAGGATTAGGAAAACTCTTGTATTTCCTCACAGGAAGACAGACCCTTTCTAGGATCAAACACACATAAGTGCCAGTGGAGGCCTTTGTATCCGTGGGTGTTAACCACACCAAACAACTTGAGGATAGGGTAAAACTTGCGTAGGATTTGAAGCCTTTGGCAGGGTTTTCATCCCATGTTGTTTTCCTTGAACACCATTCCAACACATACACAACTGTGGCATCAACAAATGGCGCTAGAAGGAGGGCCATGTATCAATCATGCCTAAACATAACTTAAGCAGACCTCCTCCAGTAAGAGAAGCGGTTGTTACACGTAGCCATACCCAAGATTCAACATCAATAGAACAACCAGTGCAAAATTCTCAAAATATTCCTGCCACCCATGTCATTGAGTAGGAAACTAGGAGGGCCGATATTATCATTGTATCATCCACAAGGGGATCCCTCACTCTCGAATAGACTCTTAAAATTTCTTCTAATAGTGTCGCTAGGTTGCAACAAAGAATCATTGGACAACGTGATCTAGGACTAGCAGCAATTCAAGATCACCAGAACACTGGTCCGCGAACCAATAATTCTGTTAATCAGAATTCAGTTGACCAAAATCCTGAACAATAGGTGGACCACCACACCCACCGCCTCAATCTTCATCCTCTTCATCTAAAGAATCCTCAGATAGTGATTCATCCTCGAGCTCATATTCAGAAGACGTACCAATGGTCGAAGGTCAAAATAGACCCTGGTTGGACCAGGATGCCATTTTTATCCTAGGGGATCAACACAGACTCCCTAAAAATCCTGAATAATGGCTGCCTAATTTCGATCCTGATGAAAAGTCACCTACACTTGATCACATAAACACATTCATGCAAGCCATCAGGCTTAGAAATGTTATCCATGAGGATGTAGTTTGTAGGTTATTCCCATACACCTTCCAAGGGAAAGCATCCATTTGGTACTTTTCCTTAGAAGCTAGGTCTATCACTTCATGGGATGACTTTGAGAAAATATTCATGCAAAATTTTGGATATGATAAGACACCCGAAGACTTGGTAATTGATTTTTCTCCTATGAAAATCTGAGGTAAAGAAAGAGTAAAAGATTACAATTAGAGGTTTTCATATCTAAAAAATAGAATCCCTATTACTCTTCTTCCTATGGAAGAACTCCTGGTTGCATACTATGTGAAATGGGCACACAAATAGACCTTGTCAGAAGCCTTTGCTGAAGCTATATAGGTTGAGAAATATATTTTTGGTTTGAAGGATAACCCTAATACTTCAGCAGATCAACCTTCCACCTCACGTAAGAAAACTGATGTTCCCACAAAACCTATTGCACATGATAAGGACCCTTTCGAAATGGGTGACATGAAGAAAATCCTCCAGAAGATCTCTAAAGAAATGGTTGACCTCAAGATAACTAACACTGAAAACCAGAACACAAGCAGGGGGTTCAACAAACAACCGTTTAGAAGACCCTATCAACCTCAACAAAACCAAGCCCCACCCAATCCTGAGGAAGGGTTGAAATCCAAGGAAATTTTGTCTATCTTCAAAGCCTTAGTTTCATAACCCCATCATTCTCCTCATCACCCTGAACAAGAACTGCAAGAGAATCAAGATCTGAAACCTTTGGATGAGGAAGAAGATCAGCAAGTAAATACCATCAGTTTCTTTGCAGAACTTCCCATGGATGAGGAAGAAGAAGAGCCTGAAACAATGTTTAATTTCCAACACCAATACAACAAAAGAAGTAAAGGACAACCAATGCAGGAAGCTTCTACCTATACACCCACGACAAACAGAGTCATGACAACCATACAAAAGGATACAATTATCCCTGAGATAGAATACAACTTTATTAATGACTTAAAGAAGATGGAAGCTAATATCTCTGTATTGGAACTATTGAAGATCCCTACTATGAGGGACAGTTTTCCCAAAAGCATAATTGTCAACAAACCTAGGGAGACTCAAAACAATAATTTGGAGACATACACCAAAATTAGCATCCCAAAACCTGTTGGGAAAAAGACACCTCCCTTTTTATTAATCTTTGAGATATTTAACAGGAACGTTCATAATTGTATGGTAGACTCAGGGGACTCATCAAATGTAATGCCCTTATCATTTTGAAAGAAATTAAATGCTTCTTGGGAGCCATGTCCTACTCAGATTATTCATTTGGACCAATCCAAAGTGAGAGTGGTAGGGGAACTAATAAATGTTATGTTAACTCTATCTGCTAACCCCGGGATACACCTGACTGTGGATATCGTTGTGGCTGATGACCCAAATATGTATAAGATGTGGATGTGTATTTATTGGTCGAAAAAAGTTAAGGGCTACTTTGCAACCGATTGGTCTCACTTGTGGATTCCTTACAATGGGAGGTCAACCAGGATAAAGATCAGCAGGGAGCCTTATATGAAGCAAATTGTCATAGATTTGAATGACCCCAGTGAGACTGTTGCATACTTCAGCTCACATGTGGAACATTTCACTTTTGATACATTTTTTGGGGACTTACCTACATATTTGTCAGCTACTGAGAGTATACATAATTAGTCTCAGATTGTCAATTTTACATCTGCTCCATTCTCAGGTGATATTGTACATAATGTATATAGTGTGAATACTGATTTTAAGTTAGATTTGAATGCATGGACTTTGTTTTTCAATAGTTCCAGATCTAAAGATGGAGTTGGTTTAGGTTCTGTCCTCATCGATCCGAAGGGAACCAAAACCATGAGTTAGTTAATATCAACATGTGTAATATATTCATTAGGTAAAGTGTGTTTCTTTAGTATGCATTTGTAAATATTTAATCCGACGGTCACGATATGTTCTAGACATAGAGTGATCTGATGGTTCAACTTCTCTTAGATCATACCTACCATTGATATGTGGCTTAACACCCGATTGGTCCATGATCTCTATTTATAGAGAATGTAGGTTCATTGCCTAGTTGATCGATTATGAGAAGCTCATTTGTAACTTTCTTTCTTTTGCATAATAAACTGCTCCGTAGAAGCTATTTGGCCGGGGCCGTGGACTATTTCCCTCTAGAGGGTTTTAACCACATCAAAACATCGTGTGTTGATCTGTGATCTGTTTGTGTGAAGTGGTTTCTCTAGGTGTTCGGTCTTTTGGGAGTACCCTGTGTACCCGAACATGTTATCAAAGCTTTTATGAAGAGTCGCGTTTGGTTATGATCTAGATCTTGAACTAGTATTGCTAAAACTTGAAAGGGCTTTTGGTTCCTGGAATTTTTGTGCATTTCTAGGCTATGGGAGGTGTTCCATTGCATCTGGAGCGCCGTTTCTATTGGGAAATAGTTTTCGTTTGATCGAAAACGGTTTCCAGTTGCTTCAGAAACGCGTATTTCACAGATCTGAAGTTTTTTTTGTTTTGATTTATGGTGTGATTTGTAGGAAAAGAGGCAAGCACGGAAACTGAGAGAGAAGAGTAAAAAAAAAAAAATCCCCTTCCTCCTTCCCTTCTTTTACGTACCTTTTAGTATTAACTCACTTGGTTCAAAATTGTTTTATTCCATAATAGGTCTTGAATTCAACTCTTATTAAGTTACTTTTAAACAAAGGTGCATGCAATTTCTAATTTTAAGTTACTTTATTGTAAAAGTGCATCTCACTTAAATAATAAAAAATATATATAAAAAGTGAGTCACTTAAGTTCCTTTTTTGCTGCACTATTTAAAGTAACATCATTGTAAAAGTGAAAATCATTTTCTTACAAAAGTGATTCACATATAGCAACTTTCATGTAAAGTGATTTTCAAAGGTTCATCTTGGGAAGAGGGGGGTTCTTTTTTTTAGCTGGTCATTCTCTATTTGCCATGTCACTATTGGGGACATCTTCAACATTTTCTTTGATCAAGCATAACTTCATCATATGGAGTCAGTTTTCAGTGCCGGTTTTTTTAAACCACCTATTTTTTCAAGCTCTTCGCATCCAGACTATTGGTTTCTGTTTTTACAACCATTAATTTGCAATATGGTTGCCCCTTGGAATATTCTACTTACTAGTTCCAACTATTTTTCATGGAAATCTCGTATGGAGGATGTTCTATGAAGTAGGGGACTTTTCAGAATTACCTCAAGAAAAGAAACATAACCCACTAATGATGATAAGAAAATAAAATGGGCAAATAGATGTGATGAAGCTCGTGGATTGATTGGGATGTCAATCTCTACTGATTTGCAATTCCACATATCTGGAATTGATGAACCTGATATAGCTTGGGACAAGTTGGAAGCTGTGTTTGGTAAACACAATGAAATTCGAGGTCATCAACTCGAAAATTAGTTGATTTCTTTAAATCCAATTGATTTTTCATGCATTCACGATTATTTATCTAAGTACAAAACTGTTAAACTCTTATGTGAAGAATGCAATATTAAGAGGGAAGACAAACAATGCATTTATCATATTCTTTCAAAACTTGGACTTGCATATTCTATTTTTGTAGCTACATTTTACTCTATGAAAGAATCCTTGAATGCAGCTAGCTATCAAGAGCCTAGTCTTGAATCCTTTTGTGATTCCTTGATTAGAGAGCAAGATAAAATCATCCATCTTGGAATGATCAACAATGCAGATACATCTGGGAAAGCCTTATTGTCCCAACAGAAAGAAAAGTCCAAGCCTCCCAAGAAACAAAATTTTCTCAATAATAAGTCAAACAAGGGTCCCAAACCGTCTCAGTTAGCTCCTTCTTTAAAAAATGACAAAAGATCTAATCCAAAAGGAAATAAGACTGAGTGTCATTGCAACTATTGCGGGAAAGATAATCATGATGAATCTAAGTGTTTCAAGAAGATGGCAACCTTGAAAGCAGCAATGAAGAAGCACCACATCAGCTTAGATTCGCCTTCAGAATCTACCTCTCATGGACATGCACTTTGTGCTTCTGGTTTTCTTATAATGCATCTTCTTCTTCTACTTCAAATGAATGACGCATTGATTCTAGAGCATCTTATCATATGGCTAAGGATCAAGCCATCTTTTCTACTATGCATGAATGTAACGCCAAACAAATATTTGTTGGTGATGATAGATCTCTATGTGTTGTAGGATCTGGAACAGTTCCAGTAGATAATGGTCATTTTAGTGATGTACTATGTGTCCCAAGAATTTCCTACAATTTGTTATTAGTCTATCAAATCACTCATTTTGGTGAAGGTAAAACTGTGACGTTTACACCTCACCAAGTTGTAATCAAGGATTTTAAAGATCCTCAACATGTCCTAGCTACTGGAATTGTTGATGATATTACCAGGTTGTACAAATTTAACAACTTTGGGTCATCACCTTTTCCTTCAGTTTTTGTTGCTCATAGTGATAACTTGAGCAAACTTTGGCATGAGTGATTTGGTCACTTAAATTATTGCTCATTGCAACAACTATGTAAAGACAATATGGTGACAAGTATTCCCATGGTATCTTGCAGGGATAGCGTTTGTTCCGGTTGTGTACTCGAAAAACATCATCGGGACAATTTTGACAAACGTGCCCCTTGGCACGCCTCGGTTCCCTTGGAGCTTGTACATAGTGACTTATGTGGTCCTCTTCCATCTGCTTCCTTTTCTGGTTTCAAATATTTCTTAACTTTCATTGATGATTACTCCATACGCACTTGGGTTTATTTCTTAAAACTTAAGAGCGAAGTATTTAACATGTTCTTGGTCTACAAGGCCCTTGTTGAAAAATAATCTGGTCATCAAATTATTAAGTTAAGATCCGATAATAGAGGAGAATATGCTAATAAAAAATTCACTACTTTCTACACTGAACGAGGAATCCAACAACAACACACTGTTCCATATACACCACAACAAAATGGTGTAGCTGAATAGAAGAACCGCACCCTAAAAGAAATGGCTAATTGTATGATCCAATATAAGGGACTAAGTCTTCAATTTTGGGCTGAAGCAATAAATTGTGCAAATTAAACAGTTAATCGCACCCCCACTAAAGCTTTACAAAGTATCACACCAGAAGAAGCATGGAGTAAAACTAAACCCAATGTAAGTCACTTCTATGTGTTTGGTAGTGAAGCATGGGCTCACATTCCAGATGAAAAACGGAAAGCATTGCAGCCTAAAAGTGAAAAGTGCATATTTGTTGGATATTCTAAAGATGTAAAAGGTTATAGACTTATTCAACCACATTCTCATGATATAATCATTAGAAGAGATATTAAATTTGATGAAAATCTCTTGGCCTGCGAGCATAACTCGACTATTGTGCCATCTTTGGCCTGTGAGCCTGATTCGACAATTGTGCCTTCTTCTACTTCCAACTTCCTTGACAGATTTTCAACTCCAGTTTCTGATGATGACAGTGAGGATGAAAATCCACCTCCACCTGCTCATGTTCCTCTAGTTGCACCAGCACAAGTGCTTCCTCGATGGGTCCTATCAACATGTGAAGTAGTTGGTGATCTTGCCGGTGATCCTAGAGATCAAAATCAAACACATTCTCAGTTTTAGCAAGCCTCTTTTCTTTTGGCTCAAGTTTCCGAGAATCATGATCCATAAAATTTTGCAAAAGCTTCAGGAAATCCAGATTGGGATGAAGAATATCATTCCTTAATGGAAAACGATACTTGGGATCTTATACCTCTTCCAAAAGGAAGAAAACTTGTCAGATGTAAATGGGTCTATAGAACTAAGTATGCATCAGATGGAAGTGTTGAACTACTTAATGCAAGGTTAGTTGCCATAGGTTTTTCACAAGTTGAAGGTATTGACTACAATGAAACCTTTGCTCCTGTCGCAAAACTTAACTCCATCCGCCTTGTTCTTTCCCTTGTAGCCTTACATAACTGAGAAGTCCATCAAATGGATGTCAAGTCTGCCTTCTTATAAGGAAATTTACATGGAACAACCTCCTGGATATGCTCAAAATAACTCTAGCCTTGTCTGTCACCTTAAGAAATCCTTATATGGCCTTAAGCAAGCTCCTAGAGCTTGGTGTGCCAAAATGGATAGCTTTCTACTTAACACTGGTTTTTCTAGATGCCATTCTGACCACAATTTCTATACCAAGAAAGTAGGAAACCATCTCATCATACTTTTTCTATATGTTGATGACCTTATTCTTATTGGTAGTGACCCTAAGCTTTTAACCATGTGAAATCCAGTCTTAAGAAAAATTTTGAAATGTTAGAGTTAGGACATTTGCATTATTTTCTTGGTCTCTAAGTCCTGCAAACCAAAGAAGGAATCTTTCTTTCTCAGTCTAAGTATGCTTGTGACCTTCTTCGCCGCTTTCACATGGAATATTGTACACCAGCCCCTTCTCCCTTCCAATCTAGAGTCAAAATTTCTGCCACTTGTACTTCACCTAAAGTAGATTCCACCTTGTATCGTCAGCTTGTTGGTACTCTCTTATACTTGACTCATTCCCGTCCTGACCTTTCCTTTTCCATTGGTCATGTTGCTCGTTATATGCAAACACCTCATGAAAGTCACTGGAAAGCAGCTAAAAGAATACTTCGATATATTCGAGGTACAATTCAATTTGGGATTCATTATAGTACAAGGGGGAAACCTTTGTTGGTTGGTTTCACTGATTCAGATTGGGCCAGCGATCCTGATGATCTAAAGTCTACTATAGGTTATGTTTTCAGTCTGGGATCTGGACCTATCACTTGGGCTTGTAAGAAACAACAATATCTTTCTCTTTCTTCAGCAGAGGTAGAATATCGAGCCACAGTTAATTCCAGTTAGGAAGCTTTATGGCTTCAATAGATCCTTTCAGAGTTTGGATTCGAGCAGCAGCAGCCTACTCCACTTTGGTGCGACAATCAAAGTGCCATCAAGCTCGCCAAAGATCTAGTTCTACATCAACATAGCAAACACATTGAGCTACATATGCACTTCATCAAAAATCTTGTTCATGATCATTTTCTTGAAGTGCTCTTTTGCCCTATAGATGATCAAGTTGCATACATCTTCACCAAGTCTCTTACAAAAGTGAAGTTTTTTAAACTTAGATCTATGTTAGGAGTTCAGGAATTTTTCATTAAGGGGGGATAGGCTCTAATCCCTCCTTCCTTCTCCTAATAGTGTCACTTTTGTAAATCCTTCAATCCTATCCCAAGTTGTTCTTAAGGGGGGATGTTAGGATATTTAGACACGTAGGAGTTAGTTAAGATCAACTTATATAATATATCTGTTAGGTAAAGTGTGTTTCTTTAGTATGCATTGCTATGCATTTGTAAATATTTAATCCGACGGTCACGATATGTTCTAGACATAGAGTGATCTGATGGTTCAACTTCTCTTAGATCATACCTACCCTTTATTCGTGGCTTAACACCCGATTGGTCCATGATCTCTATTTAAAGAGCATAGAGGGTCATTGTCTAGTTGATTGATTATGAGAAGCTCATTTGTAACTTTCTTTCTTTTGCATAATAAACTGCTCTGTAGAAGCTATTTGGCCGGGGCCATGGACTGTTTCCCTCTAGAGGGTTTTAACCATGTCAAAACATCGTGTGTCAATCTGTGATCTGTTTGTGTGAAGTGGTTTCTCTAGGTGTTCGGTCCTTTGGGAGTACCCGAATAGCATGTAGGCTTGAGTTTGAATGTACCAAAAACATTGTTGAGTAAGAGGCCTTGGTCCAGGGACTCTGGAAAGCAATTGATATGAATGCCTAGGTAATTGAGTATTATGGAGACTCAGAGATAATAGTTAAGCAGGTAAAAAACAAGATTCATTGCATCCTCATTTTCTTAATTATCGAAATTTGGTAAGGGACTTAACTAATTCCTTCTCTGCTTTTAACATTAAGTCGGTCCCAAGATCTCATAATTTCAATGCTGACCTGCTAGATAATACTACATCTAGGCTGATACCTCTAGAAGGTTTGTCACCAAATACTTTTTCTATTGAATTAATGTATATACCTTCGATCCCGGACAATATAACCAGTTGGAAAGTGTTTAATGATGATCAGCAGATTCTAGATTTTCTTACAGGTCAGGATACATTTCAAGATGTTTTCATTGATGAAATCGAGCATGAAAAATCTCTAGATGATCCCACTTGCACTGCCAATTTGATTCCTATGTCAATTGTCAACCTAGAAAATTTTTACGACCTCAAAGATAAGTTCAAGTAGAAGGTAAATTTTAAGACTCAGAGTTCTTCTCTTAATTATGAACAAGTGAATTTGGGAAATGAACAGACCCCTCGCATGATTAACCTAGGGGTTGACTGTTCACCTGATGAAAAGAGAGATTTTATCAAGTTATGGAAAGAATTTAAGGACGTCTTTTCTTGGACATATGATGAGATGAAATCCTTATGTCTCCTGAATTCAGTAAGGATTTTATTTTATATACCTTTGCTACTGACTTTTCCTATGCCGTCGTTCTTACACAGAAGCACTCAGATGATCTCAAAATTCCCATTTCTTTCATGAGTTCAACATTCAAAGGCGCATAGTTAAATTACTCCCAAATAGACAAACAAGCTTATGCGGTTTATAAATTAGTTAAACATTTTAGACCATACTTATTGAAGTCTAGAACTAAAGTAATTGTGCCTTATGCAACTATCATAAATGTTATGATACAAAAGGAATTGGGGGAGAAAAGAGCTCACTCGATGACAACTCTGCAAGAATATGATTTAGAGATAAGACCAGAAAAAATAGTGAAAGGCCAAGGTTTGTGTTTGCTTACCGCTCAGTCCCATGATCCTGTAAGACAACAAATCGAGTGGGAGCAAGAAGAAAGCACCTCAACAGGTTATGTCAATGTTATCACTGCTCAAACATCTACCTAGTATGATGACATTAAATTTTTCTTAATTCATGGGTATGCTCCTGAAACCCTCGACTTTAGAAAACACAAAGCCTTAAGATTAAAAGCTGCACCATATCAATTTATAGATGGTGTTTTATTTAGAAAAAATTATGGTGGTGTTTTCCTTAGATGTCTAGAGAGAGATCAAACTGACAATATTCTTTTGGAATTTCATGCAGGACCTGCAGGAGGACATTTCTTAGGAGAAACCTACACTCACACCAGAAGATGTGAACCATGTCAGAAGTGTGCTGGAAAAATGAAGAAACCTGCATTTCCCTTGCATCCAGTCACAGTCCTATTCCCATTCCAGCAGTGGGGTCTAGATTTTGTCAGACCTATTAATCCTCCTTCTTCCCTTCAACACAAGTATATTTTGACAGCTACAGACTACTTTACCATATGGGTAGAGGAAGTCCCTCTTAGACAAGCGAACACAAGCCAAGTAGTTTAATTTCTGGAAAGTCAGATAGTCACAAGGTTTGGTGCTCCGAAATTCCTAGTGTTTGACAATGCCTCATATTTATCCTCTTTTGAATTAACTCAATATGCCCTTGAAAAAGGGATAAAATTAAAAATTTTCTGCCAATTATTATCCACAGGGAAATGGATTAGCAGAGTCTTCTAATAAGAATTTAATTAACATCTTAAAGAAGACAGTGGCTACTCACCACAAGAATTGGCACATCCAGTTATACAATGCTCTTTGGGTAGGCCATGTCACTCCTAAAGTGACCATTGGAAACTCCCCTTACTGCTTAATTTATGATAAGGAGGTTGTCTTACCAACCAACCTCATGATCCCTTCCCTACAGCTAGCACAGTCTGTGTAGGAAGATGATTCTTCCCCACTCCAGCACATAATTGATACATTACTCAAACTAGAAGAGGATAGGGAAAAGCAAAAAACAAGTTGTATCAACATCAATAGCTTGTGAAGAGGTGGTTCGATGAGAAGTCTTCATCTGACAGGGAGTTCTCTATGGGGAACTTAGTTTTAAAATGGGACAAGCAACATAAGTACAAAAATGATTACACTAAGTTCCAATGCTTATGGCTAGGACCTTTCATTGTTACAGAAAAGATTGGTCCTGGTATTGTCCGACTACAAACACTAGAAGGTTCTTCAAAAACCTACCCAGTGAATGTCCAGCTGCTCAAAAAGTACTTTGTTTAAGGAGAGCATGTTGGTCCACTTGTACATAAAGTGTGGTTTGTTTCTTTTCCTTTGGTTTTTATTGATTTTCTTTTCCTTGTGATTCTTTTCTTTTTAATAAATCTGCACATTTGGCAGAGGTTGTTGATTAGTGTGTCTCTGAGACTAATACAATCTGAAGTTTTCAGGCAGTATGTCGGCTTCCTTTCCATTCAGCCTATATCAAAAAATTGTCTTTATGGAATCAAACAGTCAATTTTTT
Source organism: Larix kaempferi (assembly GCA_027924585.1). Lineage (NCBI taxonomy): Eukaryota > Viridiplantae > Streptophyta > Pinopsida > Pinales > Pinaceae > Larix > Larix kaempferi. The sequence goes on from BSBM01000482.1 coordinate 4,436,109, forward strand.
GCAGGGCCTTGATTGATATCTTCCCACTATCATCAACATATTTTAAATATTAGTCTGATTAGTTGAAGTTGAAGAGCAGACTAGAGTTCTTTTATTTTTGTTTCATGAGAAAATGGCATAATCTCTCATAGCCTGGTTAGACTTATCTGTTTTGGATGTCATTCTAGTCACTTCGATAATAATTTATCTCAATAAAAGTATATTACAAGATGGGGGGTCTCGTCATGAGCCATCCCATTATGTTCATAGATGTTTTAGTGGAATGACATCTTCATATCAAGCCACCAAACTTGGTAAATGACTTTCCGTTTCTACTGAAAGGTGGAAGATCCTATCATAAATCGGTCCACTCATGATCTGTAAAGCATCAGTGAGTAACACTGTTGTCATGTGGTCACCAAGCCATGGTAGTGTCTTGTAATCTATACATTAATAATTTGTGTTTTCTTTTAAGATGGTTTATTGTATGTAAGGATAAGGGGGGGTCTTATCACAAGCCATCCCTACCATGATCATGGATTTGATTTTGACTGGAATTACCACCTATGGTCACCAAGCCATGGTAATTGCTTTCAGTCTACAAAAATGAAAGACAAGGAGTCTCTTGACCGAGCTATCTTGTTCAGATTCCAAATCAGGTCTGTGAATGGAATTGCCAGCATCTGATCACCAAGTCAGGGAAATGGCCTTATATCAGCAGAAGTCTTATTTATTTAAAAAAAGGAGAAATATATATGTACATAAATGCATAATTAATAAATCCAAGGTGATCCATGTTTTGTAATCCAGAATGGCTCTGAGTTTATTCCAAAGGTTAATCATAAATCTACCCTTCCATGATTACATAAAGGTATAAGATTTCCATTTTTCTCCTAGACTACCTTACTAGATCAAATATTATCATTAATTGGTTGTGGATGGGAATGTATCGATCATATGACTAAATATGATGTTTTAATTGTGTTTTCATGAGATCATTTTGTAGATTGCAGGTTGAAAATGAGTTGGTTGGCATATCTACCTTATAACTAAGGGTTTCATTTACAGAGATACCTAGTTCTTCTGAGCCAGTCACCATTTGTTGTAGACCCAATAGATCCCATGTTTTATCCAAAATATGGGAGCCCCAATTTCATATCAAAGAGTAACTTAATCAATTTTTGGGGTTGTTCAATCTGTTTGCCATTCATTTTGCTGCCTTGATTTGATTTAATTAAGTTAGTAAATTTGTATTCCAAAATTATGCATTTTTAGTGGTTTTTTATGAATTGCGGAAACAAGTTTGTTGGGTTAAAATTTTTATCATCCCGCAACCCACAAATTGTGGATTGTGGACTTTATGGTTTGCATTTGAAGTTTTCCTTCCGCAACCCGCAACTCGCAAATTGCAGATTGCGGGATGCGGAAGGGGTTTTTTAGAAATTTGCTCGTAAAGTTTTCTTTCCGCAACCTGCAACCTGCAAATTGCGGATTGCGGGATGCAGAAAGAGCTTTTAATAAAGAATAGTTTATACTTCTCGGAACCCGCAATTGTGCGATGCGGAAAATACTTTGACCGTGCATTGTGTTTCGTGTTCCGCAACCTGCATCCTGCATTTGCAGATTGCGGATTGGGAAGGATGTACATATTTATGAATAATAACTTCCCACACTTGGAATCCCACATCCCACATCCCGCATCTCGCATCCCGACCGTTGATATACGATGATCTGACGACCTTGATTGCATCTGGAAGAATTATTTGAATTTTTCATTTTCCGTTCTTCATTCATCGTTTCCAAGCGTTAATCCTGTTTTCGTCTATGTTATGCTTGATCGGACATGAATTTTTTGAATCCAATGATTGCTTAATGATTAAAACTCTGAGATTTGACTGTTAATTGCATGTGTTATTATATAAATCTATCTGATCTTATGCCAAATTTTAATTGATGCATGATCGACTGATATTTCGCTCGCAAAAATGATAATTGCAACCTGCACGTCGTAGACCTACAATCATGCTAGTTAATTATACTCAATCAATGTCAAATCCTACGGTTTTATTTCCTATGAGGGTTGTCACAAATAACCTGCTAGTTTACAATGATATATGCAAATTTTGGGTTGATATTTTAGTATCTCTGCTGACAATTTCATGCTATAAGTAAAATGCAGAGAGTATTTGGCATTTCTGTCAAGCTTTTTGTCTGTTGAGAAAGAGCCTTAGCCTATGGAATACTCTGAACCTGTTCCTGCACCATTTGATGTTGATTTTTATGAGGACAGCACAGATAGTGAAGAGGAAGATGACAGGATTCAATTCATGTATGAACGACTCCTTTCCAACTAGTAGAAGAAGGCTGATAAAGAATATGTTGATCAAGATAATACAATTGTTCGGGACTTAATCATCAACTTGCCACTTGTGTATCCCACAATTCCGTTCAAGGACGATCCGTTAGCTGATTTTTCAGTCTTTGAAGATGTGTCTGGTCCTTGTGAATTCAAGGAATATTTCATATGTTCTTCACCAGCTACCATCAACAACTCATGATCTATCTTGATTATCCTCAGCTTATGATGGGGTGTTCTCAAAAATATGTGATGCAATCTTTCTTAAAAGTTGTATGATGCTCAGTTTGGGTTCCGAATTGGATTATTATTCCTATGTATAAGGATTGTTAGATGTTTTAGGCTAAGAGGTAGCCTTCTCTTGGCCACTTTTAGGATAATTTAGTTTTGATTATCCCTGCTCTGTGGGAGATTTGATCCTGAATTATTACTTTGTAATTATTATTTAGGGGGTTTTAGATCTCATAGCAAGGGATGGATGGTTAGGGGACAGAATCGTCAAAGAGAATGGAGACGCTCTGTTGTTGCAGACTATGTAATTTTTTGCAGGCCTTAATACACAGTCAGTTTTCTTCAGCTATCTCTTATGTTATAATTTGTCAAATGTCTTTGATGGATTGTGATTTTGCTTCAACGTATTCATTAATACTGTTTATTATTTGCAATCAGTAAATTACATTGGTTTATAGTTAATATTTCTCTCAACTTATGATCATTGTAATTGATTTTTTGAATGAATGTATTTATCTAAAACATTTTATCTATTTATGCAAATGATTCACAGAAAACATTGAGTTGATGTTAATTTGTCAATTAACATTCTAGATACAGGATAAGCTTGTATGCACTTAATTCTTAAGCTATTATTGGTTGAATGTATTTAACTAATTATATCTTGAGCTACTGAGTCCAGATCCAGTTTTGCATGTATGATGAATTGGTGAAAAGATTTAGTAATTTTCAGATCGAGTTATCTTGTGCTCAAACAAATCATTCCTTTTAGAATAGGTCTGACTTAGATTAGATTTATTTTCAAGGTTAAACTAACTATTAGGATTAGGAAAACTCTTGTCTTTCCTCACAGGAAGACAAATCCTTTCTAGGATTAAACACACACAAGTGCCAGCAGAGGCCTTTGTATCTATGGATGTTAACCACACCAAACAGCTCGAGGATAGGGTAAAACTTGCGCAGGATTATCTGAAGCCTTTGGCTGGGTTTTCATCCCCTTTTGTTTGCCTTGAACACCATTCCAGCACATACACATTTGATGCATCAACACCTAGGTAAGCAATTCATCCTTGAGACCTGCAATTTCATCTTTCATGATTGTACTCACTAATTTTGCTTCTTTGAGCTCGGTTTCAAGCATTGAAATTTGTTGAACCTAAATTTATTGAATAGATTGCTCCATGATTTTTTTTCTTTGTTCTTCAGATATATCATTGGATTTTCCAGGATTTTGATCCACTTCTTGATTCGATTGAATTGAGTGAGCTACATCCTGAGCATTTCTAGCTGTAGTTTCAGAGGTAGAATCATATAAAAATTTAGGGTCTACCTAATTTGTCAAATTTTTATCTCCCTGATTATCAGTGGAATCATTGAGTTCAACAATGGGGGAAATGTCATTATGTAGGTTTCTTCTAGCCAAGAAAGCGGTAGTCATGCTCCTAGTTGTCCTTGGTTTGCATTAGAGGGTAACTAATAGTATCTATGGAAAAATGATAATATAGGTCTTGGTTTGCATTAGAGGGTAACGAATTTTCTATTTCTGCTTGGATAAAATCATTTTTAATATGAGAGATGGATTCAGGAGAGGGTTTGGATGAGGCAAGTTCAGCATTTTCATCACTTACTTCTTGATTAGTTTCTTCCATAGTGGATCCTCTACGCCTGCATCTAGTTTTAGATCTTCTTCGAGGCCATTATTGATTAACCTTGTAGTTATTGTGAATGAGGAATGAATCCTAGTCATCGTCGAGCTGAGATAACCTATGTAAAACAAGGATCTTAACTAGACCATGATTAAATAAGCTTCTCTCCCTGTCTACTATGTTATTTTGGACTCAATAAGCCATTTTCTAAAGACTATTAAGAAAATAGAAAGGAATATTGAGAGCATGACCTTTAAAAACATCTAATAACCTAAGATGGTAATAATGGGTCTAAGAATAACGCCCCGCATAGGTGACATACCTCATTATTAATTCCAAGAGAGCCATCCAGTACTTCTTAACCATGCGTGAACGGAACCCATACTTAGATTCAGTTTGCTAGTTAGATTTGACCAAGAATTTTCTTCACGCTAGACTTTTCATGTGTTTTCCCTTAAACCAATTCTCCTTGTCCATAGGTAATTGGGTTTCCTAGGAGATAAATTCTTCAGTCAAGTGAATATCAACATCACTAATGTGGACGTTTTTTCCATCGAAGGATAGAGCGAATTCCATGGTGACTGCAACATTAAGCCCTGAAAAATTTTGCAAAAAAGGAAACCATCCAACTTGTGTCACAGGATTAACACATTCCTTACAAATGTCCAGGTATTCAGTCCCACATAACTCGAATCGTGTGACAAGGGACATCATATAGGGATGAACTTCACAGGGTGCATAAAGGATCGATGGCTTGGCAAGGTAGCGGAATACATTTTTCCCCAATCCCTGAACACCTACCAAAATGAAAACCTCCTCCATGATTGTGCAGGTACATTGAATACTCAAAGTTTCTCCAGGCACTTAAGTTAATGAATTTCACGATCCATGGAGAAATTTTAGATTTACAAGAACCATAAATGCCATGATTTATTTGAATATTGTGGGATACAGAACAAGGATTGTACATGACACTTGTAATCTTGCAAAGATTAAGTGGCGGTAGTAATTGTAGCCATGCCAAGACATAGTGGTTTAATAATTAAACTGATTTAGCATGCCAAATCCAATAACCAATGTTTGAGTGAATTGTAAGGTTGGAAATATATCACCATGAGAATTCTTGACCGTGATACTTAATCTTGTGTATTAAATGTATAATATGATTGTGTGATGGTTATCTACCTTGAAAAAAAAGTTTAATGATGAATCATAATTCAAAGCGATCATAAGTAAAATCGATAAATAGGATAGATGTTCCAAATGAGCACAAAAAATTATAATAAAAATGATATTACATTAATATCCACACCATGCATCATCGTAACCAAATTCCACCTACCTTAGCTTCGAATACCCTCACCAAGATTCCTTTGTTAAAAATGTAAGAATTTTAAGAGCTTCTAAATATTACAAAGGGTGATTTTCTAAATGAATTACAACAAATGATCAATTTCACACTTCGTGTCACTAAGATTGGTATCTTAATTCAAGCCAATGATTTTAGGAGCTTCAAAATTCCAACATAAATCAACAATCATTTGATCATGATTAATTCATGCATGAGTAAACAATTAGTAAAATGGTCGAGCAGAGTTGATGTTCTTGGCGATCTGTTTCAAATGTTCTGCTCAGAATACTTCCTTATTGGGAGTAGCTTCAAAATCAAGGATTTTGAAGGCACTCCTTAAATATATCCTTTATGAATTGCGGTTCAAGATTAATATTGTGAAGATTTCTTTTGGGAGAAAATAGTCCGAATTGAACTAAGATTAATCCGGAGGATTTGTTGGCTGCCAACAATCCCTAAATTGCAAATTACTATAGGATATCACACCATTACAGGTAACTTTTATGTTGTGAATTTGGTTGATACTAACATGGTTTTGGGAGTGCAATGGTTGTATTCCAATGGGAATCCTTCAATAGACTACCAAATCCCTAAGATGACTTTCAAAGGTGAAGATGGAAAGGAGGTAGTTTTGAGGGGAATCAACACCTACCCAAAACAAGTGGTGAGTGCACATAGTATGAGATCCCTACTAAGGCATGGATACATTGAGTGGGTTGCAGAATGCCTAATCACCACTAAAGGTACCTCTTGGGAAGTAGTACAATATCCAGAAGATATTCAGAAATTGCTCCAAAATTATAAGAATGTATTTGGTGACATTCCTCATGGTAGGCCACCTTAAAGAGGAGTGGAGCATACAATTGAGTTAGAGATAGGAAAACCACCTATCAAATTCCATCCTTACAAGAACCCAAAAAATTTCAAGGATGAGATAGAGAAAACCATCAAGGAACTGTTTGACTTGGGATTCATTAGACCAAACTCAAGTCCCTTTGCTTCATCTGTAGTCCTTGTTAAGAAGAAGGATGGGACCATGCGAATGTGCATAGACTACAAATATCTCAATAAGAAGACTATCAAGAATAGATAGCATATCCCAAGGATTGATGAGCTTATGGATGAACTGCATGGATCCAAATACTTCTCAAATATTGACCTTCACTCTAGTTACCATCAAATCAGTATGCGGGAGGAGGACATCCAGAAGACAGCTTTCTGGTGTCATCATGGAAACTTTGAGTTCTTGGTTATTCCTTTTGGCCTAACTAATGCACCTGCAACTTTTCAATCTTGCATGAATAGAGTGTTTAGCAAGTAGCTCCGTAAGTTTATTCTTGTTTTCTTTGATGATATTTTAATCTATAGTAGAACTTAGGAGGAGAATTTGCACCATTTGGATGTTGTATTAACAACCTTGGTGTTGGCGGGCATTTCTACCCTATAGTTAGGAAACTAAAACTATCAACTTGGTTGGGGTGACGGGTAAGTGCATTGATGCTATTACAGAGACATTTACAAAAAGAAAGAAGTTGTAGATGTAGGGAACATACCTTTAATCAAAGTCTGATCCTTGCCTTGACTTGATCCTGTGTTCCACTTCCAAATCTACCTTTCCTTCAGCAAACTTGCAACAACAATACCTTTCTCAAAACATTTTGGGCAATAAATAAAGCTTGAAAGAAACAAAAGTTATGTTTAACATTCAGCATTGACCAAAATAAATCCAACTTAAAATGCCATTTCATAACACATTCAAATTGGAACAAGAAAAACACTTCAACCTTTATTTGTCAAAAGTAGAATGAAGTACAAGTATACCTGATAATGAAGCAGGCTCCTGCAACTAGATTCTAGGCTCTGGCTTTCTTCTGGCTTGGATGTCTTCAGCAACAACTCCTCCAATGCAAGCTTCTTCAAATTTTTTCCATTAATCAATCTCACTAACTCCAATTTCTAACCTTTCTCCTTTAACCTTCTTGGTATTTATAGGTTTAAAGAAGCAGTTCAGGTCAAGATGTAGTTATGGAGGGAGTTGGGGGAGTTAGGAAACTGCCTTCAACTAATCCTCCTCGATGAATTAATTTATTTTTTAATCATCTTTTAAGATGTACGCGACTCTTCTTCAGTGGAGTAGCGTATAGGGCGCTACCCTAGTATTTAACAACTAGCGCTCAATTGATTTTTAATCTCGAGCGCTACTTTGCTACACTGGAGTAGCGTATACTTGGATATGGGTGCTACTATTATACAGTGGAGTAGAGTATGGGCGCTAGTGCCTTTAAGTGGAGTAGCACTCATATCTTAAAATGATATTTTTTTGTGGTTTTCCAGTATTTTCAGGAAATGGAATGAGTTGTCATATCATCCAAGGTCAACATGCTCCTCCATCCAAGTTGTCCTTTTGTGTGATCAGCAGCTTAGGGTGATCACGGACGGAGAGGTGCAAGTTTGACCTATAACAGATGCCCCCTAATGTATGAGGTCAGAGAGAAACGATGGCCGAAATACATTATAATCCAAAGCCAGAGGAGGAGCACAGAACCGCAGAACAAGTCGCAAGAAACCTGCAACAAAGATCAAGGTCAGCGAGCAATTACGTTTTTGACATATTATAGATGTGTAGTGTGATACAACATGATCTCCGATACATAACAAGGAGATGTATATAAAATCATGGCCACTTGAAATACAAGCGTGGATCCATGTCAAACTGAGAGATCATAGCCATAACAACAAACTGGATCTATGTCTCATGGAGAACCGTATATAAGTGAGGCTTAGTCTTGCGCAACTTGGGTGATAACAAAATGAGGTTGTGTCATCAAGAATTCCAAGGTCTTCATCCCACAATAAACCTAGGTACAAACCCGAACCATGTGAATAGATGAGCTGACAGTCGAAAATGGAGGGCATCGTTTGATTACCGGTCATTGATGTATACCGTTAACAAACGCGAGGACTTCCACCGATAATGATGATGGGGTCCAAGGTACCAAGTACGATTCGCCAAATGTGAATAGATGGACTTGGAGTCGAACACTTGGGAATCCTGTCGAAGAAGAGACATTGATGTATTCTCATCATTCAACAGCGAGGAAAATTGCCACTGGTGACTGCAATCTCCAAGGTACTAACCGAAACTCTAAACTTCAATCCCAGAATAATGATTTGGTGTCAATGGGAAGAAGTCCGTTGGAAGGGAGGCCTTAAGGCATCCTCCATCATCCAACTCGAGGAACACTCAACTGGTAAGAGCTGATATGGAATAATATGCAACAAGACTGACACTAGGAAGGTCGACACATGAGGTCAAGGTAAACTTGCAGAATGGCCGACATAGGGTATATCCTTGAACATTGAGCATGACACAAAAGTGACTCAGGCAGTTTTTGACATAATGGGGTAAATAAGTCTGAAATGTAAGAGACATTAGCAGACCCTCCATATGGTTGGAAGAATAATCAACCGAGGGAGTAAATAACTCGGAGGAAAGGTTCACCATGAGGCCAAAAACTAAACCCAACCGACAAGATAGACTCAAGTAGGTGCTGTGTTCAAGGATAGAACTTGACTGAAACTGCCTTTGACAATGAAGATATAATATGTTTTTCCCATTCCTTATTCTTTTTAGATAAAAGAATACCCTTCTTGTGGATTTAATGAGTCCAAGAAAGAATGAAAACTCAATAGGTCCAACCATGTAAAAATTTAACGAGCCCATGGGAGGAAGATTCAGTACCTTCTTCATAATTTAGAGAGTTCGAAGAAGAGATAGAAGATTACTTTATATGTACTGATATCTGGATTTTAATATCGATCCGAGATCTGTTCTTGCTCGCCGGTGTTTTCAATTTTTAGGAGTCTGAAAAACTTAAACAATAACTCCATATATCTGCTCGTGGATTTTAGTATCGAGCCCAAGCAGATTAATGCTCGCCAGTGTTTTCCTGTTTAAAGAGTCTGAAAAACTTAAACAATCCTCTTTTCACCTATCCGTGGATTTTATATCGAGCCCGGATTGGTCTATGCTCGGCGGTGTTTTCTTGTTTATAGAGTTGAAAAACTTAAACAGTCCTCTACTTACCCTCTCGTGGATTTCACATTGAGCCTGAGTAGGTGAATGCTCGTTTGGTATTTTCATGTTTAGAGAGTCTGAAAACCCTAAAGAGAGACTCTAGAAGGTCCTTTTTCGTATAGTTAGTCTCCTCCCCCGAAAAAGTATAAAACAATGAAAGGAGAACTCTTCTAGCGCATACAGGAGTATACCTAGAGTATACCTTTTCCGTAGTTAATCCACTGAGGTTCGGAAAAGGGGTAATTCTATACCTGAGTGGATGATCCTTCGGATACTTTAACGAGCTCGAAGAGGACAAGTTTGCTCGGCAATCTTGTTTAGGTTTAAATAGTCCAAACAAGAACTTAAAATGACTTAAAGGTTAGCTTCTGGGATCGTAGCTTCATGCCCTGCCAAAACTAGGTCTTCAACAAAATATTAGTCGATGCCGCAAAAATCTTAAATGATATATGAATTTGGAATGTTTAGTTAACTGACAAGGTCTATCATCAAGAAATTTGAGCTTAGGAGACGAATCCGACAACAATTGAGTGAAAATTGAACTTGGATCAGTGTTATACCTTATTTTGTGTTTCAATTGATTAATTAGGGTTTTTGAAAGTTTTTGAAACTATGGAAAATTAAAAATTATGGGTAAAAATCAAAATCCAATTTTATATATAATTTCATTGTTAAAAAATCAATTTTCAATTTGTGTTGTAGGGCAAAAAAAATTGGGGCAACTTTTGCAAATTTCCAATCTCTATTGCGATCAAATCGGGCATCCAACCACCAAACTTCCTCCACCAAGTAAGTAGAAATCTCCCTATCTTGCATTTCAATGGTTTATTTTTAAATTTTTGAGCAAAAATGGCTTGTAACACGATGCTCATAAGGTTTTATGCGCGGGCGCTACGGTGTATACACAAGAGTAGCATACAAACGCAATGGGCGCTACTTTGCTCAAACAGAGTAGCGCCTACACGCTACTGTGTAGTATACACAGTAGCGTACATACTTGCAAAGCCACTTTCAAGCGCCGAGACTCAAAATTTTTGGGGTTTTTGTGCAAGATGGTCTTACAATGGAGGGAAAGGGAGCATGAAGACATGGATAGGTTAGCCATGCAAGACCTGGCTACCCTCCATGCGCTCTGTAGATGCGGTTTGTTGAAATTTTATCGAACCGTAAACATGCGAGCACTAAACAAGTTGTTTCGGAGATTGATTCAGTATTGGGATGTAGATACTAATACCTTCATCATCCGGGGGAAAACTCTTGAGCTTACCGTTGAGGACATATACTTTATTACTGGTCTCTCAAGGAGAGGAGACGTAATCAATTTGAAAGGGACATCTCGTTTGGGTGCACGATCAGTGCAAGAATATGTAAATACATACTGTGTTGTTGGAGCAGAAAAATTGGGAAGCCAAGTCCTGATTTCAACTATTGATGGTCTCCCGCTGAAAGTGATAGTGAGCATGATCAATCGGGTAAGCGGTAGTGCATCACAACACTTAGCTTCCAGGCATGCGATGCATATTGGTGTACAGTGCTTGCATGGCCATGTTTATGATTGGAGTACTAGTTTGTTGGCAAACATGAAGTATCAATTGACAAGTTGCAAATCCGGCAGTATGAAGAATTTTGGGTACGGAAGTATCTTGTGTACTTTCTTCTTCGAGAGGATGCCTGCTATTAGTTTGGGGATGCCTCTACCACATGTTAACCCCCGTGAGCCCAGACTAGGCCGTTGGGGTGACATTTTCCTCCGCCAAGGTGGTGGGGAAAGTCACTATTGTTACCATACAGATGACTTCTGGGGGTGGTGGGAGAGGCAGGTACCTGCTTTTGAGCAGTTTCCCTATGCTGGATTGGATTTCCGTCACGATCCAGAGCTTGTGCTTCCGCCAGGTGGAGCCTGGGGAGATATTGGTATGTTTAAATTTTGAGAATTTATTTAATTTTTTCAAACTTTTTCAAGTATTTGATTTTTATGAATGAGTTTCGAAGTTCTAATCAAGTGTCAAATGCAGATGTTGGGCCTGTTCATCCTGAGGGCCATCCTACCATCTATGTGAGGCCGGCTGATATCACCGCAGCGGATGCTATGTTGGGAACCCTGGAGAGGAAAATGAGTCGGTTGAATCATGAGATTCCTGCATGCCGCATGGACCAGATACCTGTTGATATGCAGGAAGATGTTGTTGGGGTGCCCCCAGCATGGATTAGATTACTGCGAAGAGTTGCTAGACTAGTGATATGCTATCGCAATGCGGTAGATGATGAGGAGGTCCCTCCTTCTCCATAGGAGAAGAAAACATTCTATGTATATATTTGAGGCTACTATGCCCAGCTTTTGTACTTTTATGACTTGACTTAAGAGACTCATGACTCAAAAACTCATATTTTTTGATACGGTACCAGTTATATATACAGTATCGGTTATTTACATGTGTATGCATTTTTATTTTATGTGTGGAATGTTGTTTACAATGTATGATGCAAATGCCAGTCTAACACATAGTTTGCTAAAGAATTAGCTAAAGTGTTTAAACTTCTTGGAATGTGTTCATATCTAATAGAATGAAATTGTCTTTCCAATAGTCTAACTCGTAGAAACTGACGTAGCAATCCTGATTCCCTGATCCGATAGACACCTGTTAACTGAAATACAATTAATTGTGAGTCAAGCCTTACCTCCAGGTACAAAATGCCATGGCTGAGAGCATCTCGGAGGAGTTCTATAACTGCACTGTATTCAGCCACATTATTCGTGGTAGGTCCCAAACAAACCCCCCCCCGAAGAGACAAGTTGGTCAGCGGGTGAGTAGATGACCCAAGCTGTTGCAGCCAACTAGCAGGTGTGGCGACTGGCACCATCAGCAAATCCTAGGAAATGTTCGGTTGACATCTGGTACACGAAATGAAACACACACATAAGATCACCTAACGAACATAACAAAACTAACTTTACAAAAATATACAGCTATGTTACAAGAAAAAGTATTTCATCCTAAGCATAATACTTCTTCAGGTAGGGTCAGTGCCTGGATCGTCCTCAGGAGGCCGGGCAAAGGTGTTAAGGAATTCAGGGAAAAGATTAGTATACGGAATGATTTCATCGAGATAACATCCCGTTTCAAAGAAAATGTTTCCGTTGACCCCAGTGAAAATGTTCACCAATGAGGTATGTACTCTATTTGCTTCAATAATGGCAACTTGTGAAGGAGTGAGATCAGTATTCTCATCGGGTGGTGAACAAAATTCACCTCTCTCTAATAAGTGAAGAAAAGGAAACAAGAAGGACATGCGATTTATATGTTCACGAGGATGGTCCGGGTCATTCAAGGCTTCTAACATTTCCTCATCAGAAGGTAAAGTAATTCCTGAACTGTCAAGAGAATGAATTGGGTCAGGTGTCTGAGTAGCGGCACTATCCATGTTTGACTCTATAGACACCAATGGAGTCAACCTATCTTCTGTTGTAGTTTGATAATAATCTAAGTGAGTAACTTCTACAACAGGGGTAGGCACTGAGGGGTTTGTATTAGTTGAGGGAAACTCAGAATCAGTTGTTAAACTGGTCATGGATGTTTCATATGATGAACATCCCTCAGTACCGACAAATAAAGTAGGAGCGGGTAGGTCAAAAGTGCCAATTAGTGATCCAAAGAGTCCTGCTCCTAAACTCTCGCTAACTGGGGTGGTTTGATCAATCATAGGAACCGTAGTTTCCAAAGAAGTCTGGTGTTTTCCTTGAGTGAAAGAAATTTGATTGACAGTAACGATCATACCTTCAAATGGGAACATGACCACTCGAAAAACTGCTGATGCTATAGCTTGCATGGCATAAGTCCAACTCCTGCCCAATAACATATTGTAATCGAGCGGAGCGTCCAGAACTTCTATCTCAACAGCAACTGTCTTACCGGCCAAAGTGACATTAAATGATGGCAAAAATCCATGTGGACGGAAAGTTCTGCCATCAAATGCAGTAAGCATTGTGTTGGAAGGGACTAACTCAGGAGAACCTAGAGCTTTCCAACAGGAAATCGACATTACACAAGTCGACGCTCCCTCATCTACTACAGCTCGTCTGATGGTCATTGGACCATGAACGACCTCAATCTGGAGGGCAATGTGATAGGGCAACCGGTATTTGACATCAGTCATATCAAATCGCGTAGACATGTTGGAGGACTCCATACTCCCAATAGCTGCCAGAAGTGCATTTCGTTGCAATGGACAACTCTGCAAGACTTCTAGAGTAGACATGGCACAAGGGGTTTGGGCTAGATCTTCAACCACATTGTAGTTAGAAGCATCCCATGTGTTAGGATTGTGCGATGCCCTCTTCAAGACACCTTTCGGGATGTTGGGCATTGGGTCCACAGGTATGTGGAGTGGAGTGGAGGATTCAGGAACCTCCTTATCCTTTCTCTGCGTTTCCGGGGTATAGTTCTTGGCTCTAGTTTGCAAAAGTGCATCTGAGTTAACCATATTTATAAATGTTTGATCAACCGAAGCGTGCGAAGTGCCCCCAGTTTTGGAGGTGCCAGAAGTTGAACCTTTCCCTTTAGGAAATGGATCTTTCAAGACGGCAGGCTTCTTCTCTCTTAAGAGCTTCTGGGCTTCTTCTAGTAGAGGGCATTGATGAGTAAGGTGGTTCTACTTGCAAAGTTTACAAGGGAAGCTAACCTTCTTTTCTTCTTTTTTACCCTCTTCGGCATTGTCTTTTTTGGGCTTTTGTTGGTTCCCCTCTCCTTTCTTGCCTTTCTTTTTGTTGTTGGGCTACCGAGGGCCCTTTTGGTTGTTCTGGACCTGATTAACAGATTCAGAAGTAGAAGGAGAGGTTGTGACGGAAGCAATGTCTGCAGTCGAATGTTTGACAGTTAAGGCTTGGACCTATTTGGTCAGTGTTTCGAAGGCTACAGAGTTAACTGAACCTACTATGCCGTCAGCATGTGGTCCAGGTTTGGGTCTACTCAGATCAGTGTTTGATCTTGATGCGTCAGGTATAATCTCGTACAGTAAACCAGATTGTGCATATACAAGGTCTAACTGTTGAGTCCTTAAGATGGCTTCTTCTTCATTGGAAACTCCAGATGTCGCTACTTCCTTAGAAATATAAGGAAGGAGTGATTTCAAGTACCACTCAAGCAGGAACTTTGGAGGGATGTTGGCCTTTATGAGCCTTTTCCATCTTCGCCACTCCTGAATGTGGTCAGATAAGTGAGTGGCTTTGTTTTGTTTAAAAGTAGACAAAAGTTCTGTTCCGGCATCATGCCGAATAGGAAGCTGGAAATGGTTCAAAAAGACGGTTGCTAGATCCCCAAAACTAGAGAAAGTAAGCGCAGGTAGTTCAATGTACCATTTGGCTGCAGGACCAGTTAAGGTCCTTTGAAACAATCTCAATCTGATGGAATCCTCGTTTAACGAATTTGAAGAACACCATAAGTGAAAGGTAGTGACATGTTCACCAGGATCTTCACCAGCTTTGCCTTCGAATTTTGGAATATCCGAAGGTAATTTGGTGGGAACTGATGGCCACGTGGCATTATGACACACAGGATCATTTGTCAGTTTAGAAAGGTCTGGCAAATTTAAAGTTGCCAGAAAAGGTAGACGAGGCCGGTAAGATGAAGCTTGATAAGGGGAACCACCCATCGTTTGTCCCATGAATTGTTGGTAGGGGTTGCCCCTAGCCATCTGGTGATAAGGGTTGCCCCCGGCCATGTGTTGATAGGAATTGCCACCTACCAAATGTTGATAGGGGTTGCCCCCAGTTAACTGTTGGTAGGGGTTACCCCTAGGTATTTGTTAGTAGGGTTGCCCCCTGCCAGCTTTTGTTGTTGTACGAAGGAGTTATTAAAATTTCCCCACCCGTACGAGAGTGGATTAGTGCTTTGCGGGTTCGTCCACTGTGGCTGGGTGTTAGCCCCGCCATATTGATGGTTAAAGATATTACCCCCTCCCCCTGAGAATAAGGAAAAAGGGGTGTTACTTGCAGGCATGTTACCTTGGTTCATGTTTGGTCCTGCAAAGGTGTTGAAACCAGTAGAAGCTGATGTGGACGGTGCAGTCATGGTGCCCATGACTGGTATGTTTGCAGAAGCACTTGGTCCTACCACAGGTGTGGAAACCCAAGTACTAGGAATATGATATAACGGTTGGGATGTAGAAGGTGTTGCACAGTTGGCCATACTGCTAGGTCCAACAGTAGGTGTAGGAATAGATGCCATCATTGTAAAACTAGGCATACCTAAAGTACTAGTGTTGAAACTGAAAGATGGAGTATGCACGGATGTGGTTTGTGCCTGACTAGGTGTGGCAGTAAAAGAAGGGTTAACTGTGCTGGTTTTCATACCTAAAGTGGGAGTTTGGGGAACCCCCTGTTCACCTCCTGTGTTAGACATCAGATGTCCAGGAAAAGAAAGATCTGCACTGAAAAGGGGCTGCTGGAAACCAACAGGTGACAGAAGCGGAATTCTAGTATTAGTTAAGGGAGGATTGAAAGGAGTGCTATACTCCGCGGAAGTAAGATCTTCCACCTCAACAGTACTAAAGTGTTGCTGGTCTATGGTACCTGGTAGTGGTTCCTCAGGAACCTCAATTTCAAGGTTTTCTGTTATAAGTATTTCTTCAAGCAATTCTATTTCAGAGGTAATTTCTGAAGAAATACCAGGGTTTACTCGCTGTCTTCTAGCTGGTTGTATAGGTTCTGTTCTAACAGGTGGAAGGTTCTGAATCCTTCTCGATCTACGGAGTTGTTGACTCTCCGTGATTATAAATATAAAAAAAACAAACTAGAACCTAGTGGCCACTATGACTAGGGGGAAAACAGCACACCAACTAAAAAAATTTCCTAAGTATACAAACCAGTCAAACAAAGGTGCCTTCCGGAGAAGAGTCTGGGATGATGAGGGCCCAGAACAGATCAACGAAGGAACAAAGACAGTTACCCGGGGTCCACAATACAATGACTAAGGGTGCAAGCGCTGGAATCACCCAACCGCCCTCCCAAATACCTGCACGGGGTTTCCTCCCACGTCTGCCTTAGGTACAGCAGATATACCCTCTGCTGTCACCTGTGTATGAACCTAGAAGTCTGATACTATGGATACCACAACACCGAAAATTCCTGGGGGAACAGTCACCGGTCGAATCAGAAAGCATGGGCAGGGTAGCTAAGCCCGAAACTCGAAAGAGTCCCCAATACACAATCCGATCCTGGCGTATGCTCGAACAGCAAGTAGGAGGGGTATTCCCACAATTGATCTCGCAATGACCTACTGCATAGATCCCAGGAAAATTTTGAGTGAGGTGGGTTTGCCTATGATAGTCTCACTACGATTGTTGCGCAATGTGTGATCTTGGGTGGTTTAAGGTGATTTAAACCGAAGACTTTAACCAAAAATAGTTGGTGTAGTGTACCCTAAAAAGAAAAAGTTTCTAGTTCATTTTATTAACAAATTTTAGGGCTTTTATTACGCAAAAAGGATAGTGAGTGTGTGAGCGTGGTTATAACAAAAAAACAAAATTGCAAATATACTCAAATCTTCCTACAACAAAGTTCTTTTCATTTTTTCATCTACTTCTTTTTTCAAAACTGAAAATCTAAGCAAACTTACTTAAAACTTTTTGTTTTCTTTTTTAAATTATACAAAATATGCTAAGTTATTTTGCAATGACAAAGACAAGTTCTATTTTAACTTAAAGTACCAATTTTTTTTTGCTTTTTCAATAAGCGAAAAAGAACTATGCAAAAATGGAAAGCCAAATAAAACTTTATATGCAAAGTGTGTAAGTATGGCTAAAAGTTCTTAGGCCTATAGCTGTCGAAACCCTGGCTCGAGAAAGACTTGATCTACAGGTTTTTTACTAAGAAAAAGCCTATAAACTTGGACACCAAGTGGGAGAAAAAAAAGGAGAGAAACACCAAAGGACTGACCTAAAGTGTCTAGCCCTAGCAAGACCACAAAGCCAAGTACAAGTAGACAAGCAAGCTGCCTTACTAACACAAAGAAATTGAGAGATGAAACTAGCCTACAGCTGTTTAAAAAGCACTTGTAACCAGCAGAAGACTATGAGTCCAGGAAGAATGAAACTTGACCAAAAAGAAGACACCCTAGAGGCTCCACCAAAGACCAAACCCTAAACAAAGGATGGGGGTAGTAGAGAGCAAACAACATCACCACAAACAACAGATACAGGGGTATACAGGTTTGTAAACTGGCAATGAGTAGTGAGGGTCTAAAAAGGTGAAAGTGTTCGTCACCAAACACCACCAAGTCTTCCAAAAAGTCAATAAAAAGTTCCAAAAATCCAAAGGCCAACAAGTGGTTTAAAAAATGGGAAAAACTTCAAGAGAAGGTTCTATGACTTAAGTAACAATTAAAACCTCATGCAACAGTCCAAAGAATCCCACAGCAAAGTCAGCAAATCATAAAAAAGGTTGAAAAACAAGTAAACCAAAAATAGGCTGCTTCAGAAAGTGTACTCTACTGTGTAGTAGAGCAACTCGCGCCCATACAGAAACGGGCGCTACTGTATATATGGCACAGTAGCGTATGGGCGCTACTGTATCTATATTAGAGTAGCGCTCATATCTCAAAGACTTGAAAACTGACTCTGGAAGGTATCAAAAACTGATGAAAGTAGGCAAGAAGCAAACAAGGGCTACCTATAAATTTTCTTGACACATCAAAGAAGTCAAAACTAACTGAGAAGACACACAAGAACGATGTTTCCTAAATCCAAAACTCTATTTCCCCAGTGGAGTCGCCAGTCTGTTGGCGGGCATTTCTACCCTATAGTCAGGAAACTAAAACTATCAACTTGGTTGGGGTGACGGGTAGTGCATTGATGCTATTACAGAGACATTTACAAAAAGAAAGAAGTTGTAGATGTAGGGAACATACCTTTAATCAAAGTCTGATCCTTGCCTTGACTTGATCCTGTGTTCCACTTCCAAATCTATCTTTCCTTCAGAAAACCTGCAACAACAATACCTTTCTCAAAACATTTTGGGCAATAAATAAAGCTTGAAAGAAACAAAAGTTATGTTTAACATTCAGCATTGACCAAAATAAATCCAACTTAAAATGCCATTTCATAACACATTCAAATTGGAACAAGAAAAACACTTCAACCTTTATTTGTCAAAAGTAGAATGAAGTACAAGTATACCTGATAATGAAGCAGGCTCCTGCAACTAGATTCTGGGCTCTGGCTTTCTTCTGGCTTGGATGTCTTCAGCAACAACTCCTCCAATGCAAGCTTCTTCAAAGTTTTTCCATTAATCAATCTCACTAACTCCAATTTCTAACCCTTCTCCTTTAACCTTCTTGGTATTTATAGGTTTAAAGAAGCAGTTCAGGTCGAGATGTAGTTATGGAGGGAGTTGGGGGAGTTAGGAAACTGCCTTCAACTAATCCTCCTCGATGAATTAATTTATTTTTTAATCATCTTTTAAGATGTACGCGACTCTTCTTCAGTGGAGTAGCGTATAGGGCGCTACCCTAGTATTTAACAACTAGCGCTCAATTGATTTTTAATGTCGAGCGCTACTTTGCTACACTGGAGTAGCGTATACTTGGATATGGGCGCTACTATTATACAGTGGAGTAGTGTATGGGCGCTAGTCCCTTTAAGTGGAGTAGCGCTCATATCTTAAAATGATATTTTTTGTGGTTTTCCAGTATTTTCAGGAAATGGAATGAGTTGTCATATCATCCAAGGTCAACATGCTCCTCCATCCAAGTTGTCCTTTTGTGTGATCAGCAGCTTAGGGTGATCACAGACGGAGAGGTGCAAGTTTGACCTATAACACTTGGTAGATCAGTATTTCTATGCAAAACTATCCAATTGCGAGTTTGGCAGGACTGATATTTTGTATCTTGGTCATGTGATTGGGCAAAAAGGATTTTGTTAGAAAAATAGGATTGCGGAGAAATAAAAATAAACAAGATGAAAATTTAAATCACATAAACACAATACAAGAGAGATGCCAATATAATGTGGTTCACCCAATATGGGCTACGTCCATGGAGAAATTTTCAGTCATTTTATTATTATACCATCCAGCAAATCAATGGATACAACTTGTATCACATCCGCTGTAAATTCCTCTTCAATATCTCGACTTGGTCTCTCTTACACAATCACCAAGATATTTATAATGATACAATACATTACATAGCTATATTACAATGTTTTCCTTTTAAAGGGAATTACCATGGGAAAATACTACAGTCTACTCAATACCATGGGCCCGTAAATTGTTGTCCAATGAAACAACCCATAACATTTCTTTTGGGGCTTCGCGCCAGAACCCTTGTGGGGGGGGAGGTGCCACCCCACACCCCTTGCTAGTATGAGTTTACAATCCACTTGCATCATATAAAACTGGGGTAAAAACACAACTGAAACAAAAACATCTTTGAATTAAGAAGATCAGGCTCCACAACCAACAATCTCCCACTTGGAGACTAATCACAACAACTCCACTGCTGCTACACTTGTTGGACTATGCTATGAACCTTAGATCTGGAAAATTTCTCATCTTCACCTTCATGCTAGAAGGACAACTAAAACCGATCAGGAACTCAGTTTCTCTCTAGTTACTACTTTTGTCAACATGTTTGCAGGATTCTAGCTAGTGTGTATCTTTTCTAGCTTCAACAGTTCATCTTCTAGAATAGACCGTATGAAATGGTACTTCAGTTGTATATGTTTAGTCTTAGAATGGAAGTTTGATTTATTTTCAAGATGAATGGAACTTTGGATGTCACTATACAACCTGCTTCTTATCCAATTCCTTCATGAACCTCTACAACCAAATCATCTCTTTACTAGCCTCTGTAGCAGCAACATGCTCTACTTCTTTTGTTGAAAGTGCAACAACCTTTTGCAGCTTCAAAATCCAACTTACTGCTACTCCACCTGCAGTAAACACATACCATATGGTGCTCCTCCTGTTATCTTTATCACCTGCCATATCTGCATCAACATATCCCTTTAGAACAGTGTCTGAACCTCCAAAACATAATGCATGATTGGTAGTACCTCTCAAATACCTGAGAATCCATTGTACTTCCTTCTAATATTCTTTACCTGGATTGTTCATATACCTTCTCACAACTCCCACTGCATGTGCAATATCTAGTATTGTGCCCACCATGGCATACATTAGCTGCCAACTATTGATGAATAGGGAACCCTGAACATGTAATCTATCTATTCATCTGTCTTGGGACACATATCCATACTTATTTTGAAATGGATGGCCAAAGGTGTACTAAATGGTTTTGCATTCTGCATTCTAAACTTCTCCAACACATTTTCTATGTACTCACCCTGATACAATGCCAATTTACGACTTTTCCTATCTAGCCTTGTTATTCTCATATCAAGTATTTTCTTTGCAGCACCCAAATCCTTCATCGAAAATGAATTAGATAACTTCCTCTTGAGCACATTTATATCTAGCATGTCAGACCCTGCAACAAGCATTTCATCCACATACAATAAAAATACAATGTATCTTCCATTATCTAGCCTCTTGAAATAAACAAAATGATCAGAATGTCATCTACTATAACCCTGTTCTGTCATAAACTTGTCAAATTTCAAATACCGCTGCCTTGGATCTTGCTTCAAGCCATACAAGCTCTTCTTCAACTTGCATACTAAATTCTCCTTCCCTTTGACCTCATACCCTTGTGGATGATGCATATAAATCTCTTCCTCCAAATCCCCATGGAGAAATGTTGTTTTTACATCGATCTGTTCAATATGCAATTCTTCTACTGCCACTAGACTTAAAATAGTCCTAATTGAAGTCATCTTAACAATAGGAGAAAATATTTCATCAAAATATATACATTTCTTCTGTGCAAACCTCTTTACAACAAGTATGGCCTTGTACCACTTCTTACCTCCATCTTCTTCTTTCAACTTGTAAACCCATTTGTTTTGCAATGCTCTTTTAACTACAAGCAATTGAACCAAATCCCAAGTATGGTTTCTTTCCAATGAGTCCATGTCCTCATTCATGCCTTTCTCCCACTTCTTTTTTATTTCCACCTTCATTGATTCTTCATAACATTATAGTTCACCAGAATCAGTCATCAATAAATAATACATTGAAGGAGAGTATCATTCAGAATGTCTAGTTAACCTAGTATATCTTCTAACACTTGTAGGAGTTTGAGGTACCTATTGTTGTTCTTGATTTCCTAGTACCTTTGGAACTTCATTTTATTTTATTTCATCAAGCATCGTGTAGTATGTGTTTTCTTTTTCCTATTTCTTTCCTTGAAACTAATATTTATACACGACCTTTTCATTTAATACCACATCTCTACTCCTAATGATTTTGTTACTTTCATAATCCCATAAGCAATAACCAAAATCATCAACCCCGAATCCAATAAAGGTACATTTCTTGAATTTAGCCTCAAGGTTTGTTCTATTTTATTTATGAATATGGACAAATGCTTCACACCCACACATTCTAATAAATGAGTAGTTTACCTTTTTACTTGGCCATGCCTGCTCTAGAATCCCATCATCCAAAGCACTTGAAGGCCCTATGTTTATTAAGTAAACAACAATATCTACAACATATGCCCAAAAATGTGAGGGCAACCCTGCATACAATCTCATACACCTTGCACGCTCCATGATCATCCTATTCATCCTTTCTGATACACCATTTTCTTGTGGTGTTCCTGGGACTGTCTTCTCTCTATGAATCCCATGGTATGAACAGTAACTATCAAACTCCTTGCTACAATACTCCCCTCCATTATTTGATCTGAGACACTTCAACCGTTTTGTTGTCTCATTCTCAACCAAAGATTTCCATTTCTTAAAAGTAGAAAACACATCATATTTCTTTCTAATGCAATAAACCCAAGTTTTTCTAGTTGCATCATCAATAAAAGTAACATAATAACGAGAGACACTAGGGGACTGTACCTGAGTCGGTCCCCATACATCTGTATGCACAAGCTCTAACTTTTCACTCTTCTTCTGTTTCCCAACCCTGAGAAATATGACTCTCTTTTATTTCCCATAAACACCGTTCTCACATAATTCCAAACTTACCTCCTTCAGATATGGAAGCAACTTCCTAGAGTGGAGAATCTGCATCCCCTTCTCACTCATGTTTCCAAGCCTATGATTCCACAATCTTGTATATGTTCCTATGGAAGCTAAAGAGATAGAACAATCAATATTATGAGGACATAAATACAATGTACCTATCATGTCTCATTTTTCTATCACCATCAATCCTTTAGTGATCGTACACCACATTTCTCCAAACGTAGATAAAAAACCACCATCTCCCAACTTTCCTGTTGAGATCAAATTTATTTTAACAACAGGAATATGCCTTACATATTTCAACAACCATTCAGTTCTATTCTTTAATTTTATCTGTACCTTACCCATTCCAACAATTTTACATAACTCGTCATCACCCAATAAAACATGTCAAAAATCATGTGGAACATAATCATGAAAAAAATTCCTATGGGGTGTAGCATGACATGAAGCCCCTGAATCTACTACCCAGTAATCACTAGTATTATCTAATGCAAGAATCAAGGCATCTTATAACACATCACCTCATACATTTTATTCTTGAGTATTCTCCTGCTATCCATCTCCTTTCTTGTTTAGATATTTGCAATCTTTCTTCTGATGTCTTGTCTTTCCACAGTTCCATCACTCTATATTTCCTAGGCTGGACTTGGATCTGCCCTTCCTGGACTTGTTGCAATTAATTGGGATCTTTCCTCTCTCTGTTTGTCTTCCCATGCTCTCCATGGTAAATTCATTACCTGAAGTCTCACCTATGCTTTTCCTTCGCATTTCTTCGCTAAGAATAACACCAACAACATCATTAAATTTCAAAGTGTTTGAACCAAAGACAGAGTTACTTACAACCATGACCAAGTCGTTCCAGCTTTTTGGCAATGAACACAATATTAGAAGAGCCATAACCTCATCATCAAAGTTCACTTTTACATAACTTAGCTTATTTGTAATCGTATTAAATTCATTTAAATGATCAGCAATAGATCCACCTTCTAACATCTTCATATTAAATAAATGTTATATTAGAAATACCTTGTTGGAGGTTGAGGGTTTTTCATACAGCTTACCCAATGTCCTCATCAGAACCTCCATTGTGTTTTCTTTTGAAATATTGAAAGCCACTGATAAATCCAAGCACAACCATATTTTTCCCAATTCCTTTCTATCAAGAACCTCCCATTCTTCATCCTTCATAGTCGCTGGTTGTTTTTCTTTTCGTCCCAACATTGGGAATAGATCGTTCATATGCATATAGTCCTCCATTTACATATTTCATAACTAATAGTTTTTTGCGTTAAATTTATCGACTTTAAACTTTCCTTCTTCCTCCATTCCTCCCACTCGAACCAGGAACCCTTATTTCCTGCGAGTTTATCTACAAAATAGACCTTTCACTCTGATACCAATTGTTAGAAAAAATGGATCGCGGAGCAATAACAATAAACAAGATGCAAATATAAATCACATAAACACAATACAAGAGAGACACCAATATAATGTGATGCACCTGCAACAATTAATTAATAAAAATATGCGAAATAACAGAAATGACAGAACTCAGAATAACTTTTATATTGATCACAGGCCACTTCAAGGGGGAAACCTCCTATGAGCAATCTCAATACAAATAACTTCATGGTGCCTTCATAGGTCTCAACACACACTTATATACTAAGTCTAGGTGCTAATACTATGGGTCAAAACCATGGGCCACTACAAACTATGGATCAACAATACTACGGGCGACTTACAAAGTATATGTGCCAACAACAATAACATAAACTATTGATCAACAAATACTACGAGACAACTTACAAAGCATATGTGTCCAACAACAATATACTAACAAAGTAAAGACATGGGTTCCTAACATCCCCTCCCCCTTAAAAAAAATCTTTTTCCTCAAAGCTTTAGATGTGGAAATTGTTGTTGAATCTGAAGGAGTGGTTTCCATGTAGCATCCTCTGGTTGCATGCCGTGCCAATGAATTAAGACCTCTGTGATAGAGAGAGAGCGAAGCTGATGAGTGCGCCGATTTAAGATGGCCTCCGGCTCCAAAAGGATGGATCCTTCATTATCCAGTTCGGGTAAAATCGTTTGTCCACTGATGTTGGTGCCAAGAACTTTCTTCAGACAAGAGACATGAAAGACTGGATGAATGCGGGAAGGAGGAAGTTCCAATTTATAAGCAACGGACCCAATCTTCTGAAGAATCCGATATGGCCAATAGAACTTTGGAGCAAGCTTATGACGCCCTTTGAGTTTCAGGGAAGACTGCTTGTATGGCTGGAGACAAAGAAAAACCATATCGCCGACTTGAAAATTGTGCTCAAAACGGTGATGATCAGCTTGTTGCTTCATGCGATTTCTTGCCATGTGAAGATTGTCCCGCAAAATGCAAAGAATATGATCACGGTTTCGAAGGACCATGTCAACTTCCTGAACTGATGAACTGGTGGGGGTGTATGGAAGAAGAACTGGAGGTTCCTAACCATAGACTGCTTCATATGGGGTCATTTTAGAGGCAGTGTAGTAAGAGGTATTGTACCACCATTCAGTGAGAGGGAGCCACTTTGCACACTGATGTTGTTGTTCAAAGGTGAAGCAACGAAGATAAGTTTCCAAGCATTTATTGATAATTTCAGTCTGACCATCTGTTTGTGGGTGATACCCTGAACTCATCTTCAGTTTGGTGCCAATGTGGCGAAATAGTTTAGTCCAAAAATGACTGGTGAAAGTCGCATCACGATCCGAGACAATGGAAGAAGGGATTCCATGAAGATGAAAGATCTAGTCCAGGAAAATTTGAGCGACTGAAGAGGCTGTATAGGGATAGATGAGAGCACAAAAATGACTATATTTGGAGAGGTGATCAACCACAATGAGAATCACTGTCTTCCAGCCAGATTTAGGGAGCCCTTCAATGAAATCCATAGAAATATCTGTCCAAATCCATGTAGGTATGGGCAAGGG
Organism: Larix kaempferi; assembly: GCA_027924585.1. NCBI lineage: Eukaryota > Viridiplantae > Streptophyta > Pinopsida > Pinales > Pinaceae > Larix > Larix kaempferi. The sequence continues at coordinate 4,461,815 of BSBM01000482.1, forward strand.
TTCGAGCAATCCTGGAAGGAGTGTTGTTTCACCCTTATTGCGCTGGCAGGTATCACATTCGGCCACCATCTGTTGAATTGTCATTTTCATGCCCTGCCAAAAGAAGTTACGCCGTGCCCGTTCATACGTTTTGAGGAACCCAGAGTGCCCTGCCGATGGAGAAGCATGGAGTTCATAGAGGATATCCTGTTGAAGATTTGTGCTATGGGGAAGCACCAGACGACCCTTGTATCTCAGAGAAGCACCATCCCAAGAGAAATGTGGTATAGCAGAAGGGTTGTTGGTCAAGCGTTGGATGATTTGAGATAAGGAAGAGTCATTGACTAACCCTGTTGAACAGATTGCAACCAATTTGGAACAAGCATAGAAATAGCTGAAAGAGAACCTTGGGAATTAAATGTGCGAGAAAGAGCATCTGCCACAATATTGTCTTTACCCTTCTTGTAAGTGATCTCATAGTCATAACCCATGAGTTTTCTAACCCATTTCTGTTGTACCAGGGAGGATACACGCTGTTCCAAGAAATATTTCAGACTCTGGTGATCAGTCTTGATGCATAAATGATTCCCTAATAGGTATGGGCACCACTTATGTACTGCATGCAAAATAGCCATCATTTCCTTCTCATAGGTAGAGGTAGCTAAATTCTTACCTGAAAGGGATTCGATGGTGAACGCAATGGGGTGTTCATCTTGAAGGAGAACAACACCAAGTCCATTGCCGCAAGCATCACTCTCAATAGTGAAGGGCTTGGAAAAATCGGGCATAGCTAGAACAGGTGTAGTACACATAGCTTGTTTTAGTTTTTCAAATGCACACTAAGCAGCATGTGTCCATGTAAAAGCATCCTTTTTCAATAGAGCAGTTAATGGAGCTGCAATCTTCCCATAATCCTTGACAAACTTGCAATCTTCCCATAATCCTTCAATCTTCGTTTTTTGGTGAAATGGGTAGCGATAGGGCCTGATGTTGGGAGGAACGCTGCCAGGAAGGAGCTGAATACGATGGTCTTCTGGCCTGGAAGGTGGCAATCCCACTGGTTCAGCAAAAACACCTGTATATCGATCCAAAATTTGTTGTAGATCCAAAGGAGTAGTGGAGACCGCTGAAGGTTGCATCTGAATGGAATGGAGCTGAGCGATGACACCATGTGAATTCTTCTTGAGGAGTTTTTTGATGCGATGTGAACTAATGATGCTGAGAGAACCTGGCTGTAATCCTGTCAAGGTGTGTTTTTGGCCATTGAGGGAAAACTGCATCCAAAGTTCAGCAAAATCCCATAAGATAGGGCCAAGTGTGCATAGCCATTGAGCGCCCAAAACCACATCACATCTTCCTAAGGTCAAGGCAAGCATGTCAGAGCGCAAGGTATAATATCCCATAGAGATACGCACATTTTGACACTTCCCTTTGCAAGGTAAGGTGCCCCCATTGGCAACCATGACTTCAAAGTTGGAGCAAGGATGGATAAAACAATCAGCTTGTTTGAGGATCTGAGGGTCAATGAAATTATGAGTGCTACCAGAATCAATGAGTATTGTAAGAGGAAGCTTCTTGAAGTAACCCCTGACCCGCATTGTTTGGGGGGTGGTGATTCCAGCTAAAGCATGGAGAGATATCTTTGGCTGGTCATCCTGAGACGGAGGGTCAATAGGCGGTTCCTGAATGTCGACTGAAGCATCTAGTGTTTATGGATCTTCGTCACCAATTTCAAAGGCAGGTGGAGAATCCACATCCAAGAGATAGAGCTTTTGCTGAACACATCTATGTCCCTGAGTGAATTTTTCATCACAATTATAGCAAAGCCCCTTTTCTCTGCGTGCTTGCATCTCTGTTTCAGACAAATGCTTGATAGGAGTTGGTCGAGGGGCCTACGGTATAGGTGGTCATTGAGAAACCATATTTCGGAAGGGAACAAAAGTGGGCTTGGAGTGTTGTTGGGATGCAATCTTGTCTTCTACCAACTTAGCCAACCCTAAGGCTTCCATCATTGTGTTGGGACAGACCATTTTCACCTTAGAGCGGATGGCATCCTTTAGACCACTGATAAAACAACTCCGGTAAAAGTCATCAGACAATCCTTCGATGTGGTTGGCTAGATTCTCAAATTCGGTTTGATACTCTCTCACAGTGTCAATTGGCGAAGTTTAGTGAGGGCTCCTGTGAAGTCATCAAAAGCACTAGGACCAAATCGTTGCAAAAGGAGCTGGAAAAAGTCTGGCCATTTAGGCTCTGGATGAGCCTTGATGTACCAACGGTACCATTGAAGAGTTTCCTGTTCCAAATGAAAGGATGCCAGTGGAACTTTGTTGACATCAAAAGTGTTATGCAGACTGAAATACTGTTCTGCACGATAGATCCATCCAGTTGGATTGGTACCATTGAAGCGAGGAAAATCAAGCTTCGGACCATGAAAATTGCTGGAAAAAGAGAACCCATTGTCTGATGAAGAATCGGACTGCCGTTTGTTGTTCATAGCTGAATGTTCAAGACGGAGGCCGAGAAATTTTTCATCCAGATCCTGGAGTTTGGATTTGATGGCTGCAAGTGCGCTCTCCATGGTTTTTGCTCCTGCACGAGTGACAAGCATAACCAAGATTTCTTGATTTTTTTTATTTTTTTTTTTTTTTTTTTTTTTTTTTTTTTTTTTTTTTTTTTTTTTTTTTTTTTTTTTTTTTTTCAGTTGGATGGGTAGGAAAACAAAAACAGAAACTACTTCAGTAAAGGAAAATTTGGACTTGAGAAAAAATCTGAAGGGTAATTGGAGTTTGACTAGGTTTTGGACACTGTTGAATAGACAGGGAAGCAAAAATGAGGATTTCAGAAGCGGGGTGAAAGAATGGGAAAATTTGGCAGAGGAGAACAAAGAAGTAGAATTCAGAAAGGAACTCTATGGTAAAATTTGAAGGTGATTGGGTGAAATCTGAGGAAGTTATGGCAAACCCTAAAAATAGACAAATGTAGGATTTCGGGCTTTGGAAAGGGGAATTGGGGATAGGGTCCTTCAGAATGAAATATGCAAAATGGGATGACAGGGGTTCCCCAAAAATTTCAAGAGAAACAAAGTGAAAACAAGGGAGATATGGAGAAAAAACCTTTTTTTTTTGCAGACTGTAGCGGCTACGGCTCGGAAGGGATCTGAAACGGCACCGAATAGATTGAAAATGGCTGGATCTGGAATGGCTTGCAAAATGGATCTGAACGACTGGATCTAAAACGGCGCAGCAACAATCGACAACAGTTCAGTTGAAAATAGATATGGACCCCAGGTATGTGTGGCTTCCTAACAGTTCAAGGGTTTCACTCGGCCACCAATGCTGTTTGACGGCTTGCGTATTAGGGTAGTACCCCTCACTCCACAGCTCAGGTAAAATTGATAACTGCTTTGCCACAAACGACAGCTCTTAGTTTACCTCACGGGTGGGAACTAGTCAATCATGTAGGGGTCGTTTCCCTTTTCGCTGGCAGGTCCTCTTAATGGGCCAGCTACTTCGGGGTTCTTATGGTACTCCTCACAATGAGTTTTAGGGCTTATTCCCAAGTACTTCCCACAGTTAAGCGGATAGAGATTATTCCTAAATCCGAACCTGCAACAGATGCGAAAAAAATTTTGGCAGAAATTTCACCCAGCGAGCCCAAGAAAGTGCTCTGATACCAGATGTGTTGCACCTGCAACAATTAATTGATAAAAATATGCGAAATAGCAGAAATGACAGAACTCAGAATCAGTTTTATATTGATCACAGGCCACTTCGAGGGGGCAAACTCCTATGAGCAAGCTCAATACAAATAACTTCACGGTGCCTTCATAGGTCTCAACACACACTTATATACTAAGCCTAGGCGCCAATACTATGGGTCAAAACCATGGGCCACTACAAACTATGGATCAACAATACTACGGGCGACTTACAAAGCATATGCGCCAACAACAAGCCAACAACAATAACATAAACTATTATCAACAAATACTACGGGACGACTTACAAAGCATATGCGTGCAACAACAATATACTAACAAAGTAAAGACATGGGTTCCTAACATATAACTTGGTTCACCCACTCTGGGCTTCGTCCATGGAGAAATTTCCAGTCCTTTTATAGTATTATACCATCCAACAAATGAAGGGATACAACCTGCAGCACATCCGCTGCAACTTCCTCTTCAATCTCTCTCAGTCTCTCTTACACAATCACAGAGATCTTTACAATGCTACAATACATTACAGTCGTATTACAATGTTTTACTTTTTAAAGGGAATTACCATGGAAAAATACTACGAGCTACTCAATACCATGGGCCCGTAAACTGTTGGCCAATAAAACAACCCATAATAAAAATTTTGGGGCCCCTTCTCTAGGGCGTTGCCCCCGAAGCCCTGTTGGGATGAGTGTATAGTCCATTGGCATATCATATAAAACTGGTGTACAAACATGGCCGAAACAACAACATCTATGAATTAAGAAGATCAGGCTCCACAACCAACAGAGTTAAGGTTCACATGGGGAAGATCCAAACCATTTTGGACTGGCCAAGACCTAAAAATATCACTGAATTAAGAGGATTTATTAGGATATGCACTTACTACCAGAAGTTTGTCAAAGGTTTTTCAAAGTTGACATCTCCATTGACATACCTTACTAAGAAAGGATCCTTCCATTGGTCAGAAGAAGTTGAACAAGCATTCAATAAGATGAAGGAGGTAATGAGTAGTTGTCATGTTCTTGCACTTCCAAATTTCTCTCAACTTTTTTTCCTTGAATGTGATGCTTCAGGGAATAAGATTGTAGCAGTCTTGATGCAAAACAAACATCCCCTAGCATTTTAAATTAGGAATTTGCAGCCCCATGAGAGGTTATATTCAGGCTATGATCAGTATATGCTAGCCATCGTGCATGCGCTGGTCAAGTGTAGACAATAACTTGTGGGTGGTAAGTTCATCATCAATATTGATCGTAATAGTTTGAGACACTTCTTGACTCAAAAGGAGTTGAATGATCAGCAACAAAAGTGGGTAAGCAATTTTAAAGCATTTGAATTTTACATTGAATACAAGAAGGGTAAGATGAACACCTTAGCTAATGCTCTTTCTAGAAAACCAACCTTTGCATTGATAAATTTTCATGATGATTGGAAAGCACAGCTTGGAGTAGAGTATACAAAGAATCAGTTTGCTTGTGATTTATTTGATGAACTAATTCATGATGATACTTACAAAATTTTCAATTATATCATCTATCATGAGGATAGGATCATTTTGGTTCCAGAATCCTCATTAAAGAAGAAGATCCTTGAGGTTGTTCATGATGTGCCCCTAGTAGGACATCTGGGGTTTGTGAATACATACAGGAAAGTGAAGGAAAGGTTCTCTTGGAAGGGCTTGAAGAAGGAAGTGATGGAGTATTTTATATCATGCGTGGCATGTCAGCAAAACAAAGTAGAGAATACACATCCAGCTCGAATCTTACAACCACTTCCTATTTCTGAGCAAAAATGGGAAAGTGTATCGATGGATTTCATCACAGGGCTTCCCAAAATCCAAGGTAAAGACAGTATTTTTTTTTGTGGTTGATAGATTGACTAAATATGAAAATTTATTTGTTGTCACAACTAATATTGCAACCATTCAAGTGGCTGAACTTTTCATCAAAGAAGTCTTCAAACTTCATGGCATACCCAAGTCCATCATTGGTGATAGAGATAGCAAGTTCACTAGCAATTTTTGGCAAGAGTTGTTCAAGTTAGTGGGGACTACCTGGCTCCATTTGGGAGAGTTTTGTTACAATACTACTTTCCATCTCTCAATTGGAATGTCTCCATTCAAGGCCCTATATGGATATGATGCACTCGCTTTTTCTGAAATGATATTGTTGATTGTAAGACACAGAATACAAATTATTGTCTCCAAGAGAGTCAAGACATACTCAAAACTCTAAAAGACAACTTGTGGGTAACACAGAATAGGCAAAAGGTGCATGCAGACAAGAATAGAGAGGAGTGAACTTTCCAATTAGGGGATTTGGTATATTTGACAATGCATCCCTATAGATAGTCCTCATTGAAGTCTAAGGAGGATGAGATGTTGCATCCAAGGTTTTATGATCCCTACCAAGTCCTAATCAAAATTGGGGAAGTGGCTTAAGAGCTAGAATTGCCTCGAGGTAGTAAGATTCACAATGTTTTTCATGTATCATGTTTGATGAAGGAAATAGGGCAGAAAGTTATGGTTTCAAAAGAGTTACCTCCCCTTGATGATGAAGGAAATTTGGTGTTAGTTATCGAAAATATTTTGGAATTCTGGGAGAAGATGATAAGGAGAAAAATCATTAAGGAGTTCCTGGTGCAATGGGAAGGACTGCCTAGTGAGGATGCTACTTGGGAAGGAGAACACAACTTACAGCATCCCAGTTTAAAATTGCTTGAGGACAAGCAATATTGGGAGAGGAGGGTTATCATTTCCCCTCAACAGTGATTACTATATCAAGTTCCTAACCCAACCAATCCCTTGGATTGAAGAGACAACTTCATTTACTTGGGGTTAAGTTTGAAATTCAGGGATTTAATTAATTAGGGAGAGTGATTTAATTTTGCCTAAAGTTTATTATGCACTTGAGAATACTTATTTTTCATCCATTAAGTAATTTTATTTTGAATAGAGGATAATGCTCCACCGATACGCCTTAGTGGTTAAGGTTGACTTAAGAGATGACTTGCAAAAGAAGTTAGGAGAAAGCATCCAAATCTAGAAAATAAGGAAAAGGGAAAGAAAGATGGTACAAATCACGAAGGCAGAAAAAACTCAGAAAAAAAATAAGAAAGCAAGAAAGAAACACAAAAACAGAAAGCAGGATAAAATCATAAAAGCAAGATAAGTCAGAAAAGCACGATAACGCAGAAAAGCAAGAAAAAATAGTAAAAAGCAAAGCATGATAGAAAAGCTAAAGCATAAAAGGTAAAAGAAGAAAGAAAAGCAGAAAAGGAAAAAGGTGGAAAGAAAGCTTTCCTTATCCATCCATGAGGGCGCATTAGCATAGGATACTTGATCCTCAAGTCATCATCCATCTATAAAAGAAGGAGTGTGCACCACCTTCACATGTTTTGACAGTTTGAGTTTTGGAGTGAGTGCAATTGTGCCTCAGTGACTTGGGAGATGTGCCCCTAGTCTAAGCTAGGAGATGTACCCCTACTTCCTATGAGAGGATGATGGAATTCAACCATTGTCAATGATTTTAATGCAGGTCCTGAAGTCTGAACCATAGGATTACGACCTTATGACATAGATTTGATAGCTCTCGATGAAGATCTATCAGTGATTTCCTCGTTTTCCGGATGTAAGAGTTAGGCTTATGGTTGTATTCCATTCTTGAGAACTCGTTGATGTATGAATCATCTACTGATGGATGATATGAATGTAATAATGAATCTTTGATGTCCAATCTGAAGCTTTACTGAATAAAATTCTGATCCTCATACCTCTTTTTGCACCTAGTATAGATTTCAATGAAATTGAGCTAGTTTCCATAATTTTTATGATAAATGAATGAGTAGTGGTTCAAATGAAGTGCTTTCAGTTTCTAATATTAATTAAGATGAGAAATTCCCAAGCTTCGGATCAGAAATTCGTGATCCTCTCAGACAGTTTTGGAAGTCCTGAATTTGATCTAGCTATGCAATCCTAGAAGGCAATTTTTCTTGTATCTTTGTGAGACTTTCTCAAAACCTTCCCAAACTTGCTGGAGAAAACCTAGGCTTTCCATTGACCGATATTTGATGTTATTTATCCTCCTTAAGTCATAATCCTTCACCTTTGGTTCTCAGTCCATGCTTAGTTGATGTTCTAGTTTGCATATGCTGGTGTGCTCAGGAGCATTGGAGTAGACTTCAGCCTGGATTATGTTCAAAACATTAATGGTCCCAATACGTTGTGCAAAGGTTCTATCAACTGGAATAGTCCTCATCCCCTCCAGATTTCTTCAATTTTTCCTACCTATAGTCAAACTAGTCAACAGAATGCATTTTTTTTAATTGAGTCTTGTAGGATAGTGAGTTATTGTATCATTAATCCTGGTTGGTACATTACACAATGATGGTGATGATGATGATGGCAATGATTATGATGATTAGTATGATGATCATAATGACAAACAGAGTGGTGATGATGATGAAGATGACGATGAAGACAATGACCATGATGACTAGTATCAAGTTGATGATAATGATGATGATCATATGCTTATATGACAATGATGATTGCATCGATGATGAGGATGAGGATGAGCATGAGGATGATGATGAGGATGATAATGACAATGCATATGGAAATGATGATGATGATGATGACAATGAAGATGTTGATGACAATGACATTGACATTGACAATGATGACAATGATGATGATGACGATAATAGATTAAACATTAGGGGTTAGGGGTTAGCAGGTTAAGATATTAAGGGCTCAAAGATTTTAGGTTAAGGGATTAAGCGTTAAAGAAGTAAGGATTAAGGGTTAGGGGGTTTAGGGGTTAATGGCTTTAATGATTTAGGGCTTAAGTGTAGGGGGTTTATGGATTATGAACTTTAGGGGTTAGGGGATTAGGGGTTTATGGGGTTAGGGATTAAGGGTTAAGGGTTTATGGTTTTGGGGGTTAATGGATTAGGTATTAGTGGCAAAAGGATTAGGGGTTAGGGGGTTCAGGGTATAAGGGTTAAGGACTTAGGGTTTGAGGCAGTTAGGGTTAGGGATTTAAGAGAATACGTTTTAGGGGAATTATGGGGTAGAGGGTTAAGTGCTTAGGGGTTTAGGGGTCAGGGTTAAGGGGTTACAGTTTAAGGAACTAGGAGTTAGGGAGTTTAAGGTTTAGGGGTTAAGGAATATGGGTTAAGATGTCAAGGGTTTAAGGGGTTAAGATGTTAAGATCTTTGGATTTAAATGGATAAAGGATTTAAGAATTAGGGGATTTAGTGGTTAAGGGATTAAGGGTCAAGGTTTTAGGGATTACGGGATATAGGGATTAAGGTATTAGGGATTAGGGGTTAAGGGATTAATGGTCAAGGGATTAGGAGTTAGTGTGTTTAAACGTTCAGGGATTAGGGATTGCGGTTCAAGGGCTTATGGGTTAGGGATTAGGGGGTTTAGGTGTTAAGGGATTAATGGATTTAGGTGTTTAGGGCTTAGGGGTAGGGGGTTTATGGACTAGGGGATTTAAGGGTTACGGGATTAAGGGGTTATGGTTCAAGGGGTTAGTGGATAAGGGTTAAGGGTTTATGGGGTTTAAGAGTTGAGGGCTTAGGGATTAGTAGTAAGTTGTTAGGGGTTAAGGGGTTAGGGATTAAGGTATTAGGGGTAAGGGGGTTCAAGGTATAAAGGTTAAGGACTTAGGGGTTGAGTCAGTCAGGGTTAGGGGGTTAAGAGATAAGGGCTTAGGATATTTATGGGTTAGAGCGTTAAGTTCTTAAGGATTTAGGGTTCATGGTAAAGGGGTTACAGTTTAAGGAACTAGGAATTATGGGGTTTAAGGCATAGATGGATAAAAGAATAGGGCTTAAGGGCTTAAGGTGATAAGTTTTTTGGGGTTAAGGGGATAGAGGCTTTAGGGATTAAGGGATTTAGGGGTTAATGGATTAGAGATTATGGGTTATGGGATCAAGGGTCAAGGGCTTATGGCTTAGGGGCATAGGGGTTAGGGCATTTAACGGTTAACGGATTAGGGATTTTACGAGTTAAGGTCTTAGGGGTTATGGGTTAGGGGGTTTACGGGTTAAAGGATTTACGGGTTTAGGGATTATGGGTATGGAGGTTTATGGATTAGAGGCTGTAGGGGTGAGGGGATTACGGGGGTTATAGTTTAAGGGGATGGGGGTTAAGGGTTAAGGGTTTACTAGTTTAGGGGTTAAGGACTTATGCATTAGGGGATAAGGGATTAGGAATTAGGGGATTAGGGGTTATGGGGTCAAGATATTAGGGTTTAGGGGATTTACGGGTTAGAGGATTAAGTGATTAGGGTTTTAGTAGTTAGGTGTTAAGGAATTAGGATTTAGTTGGTTTAAGGGTTAGGGTTTAAGAACTTAAGGGGTTAGGGTATTAAGCTTATAATGGTTAAGGAATTTAGGGGTCAGGGGTTTAAGATAATAGGGTTTAAGGGATTTATGGGTTAGATCAATAAGTGATTAGGGGTTTAGGGTTCATGGGTTAAGGGGTTATGGTTTAAGGAATCAGAAATTTTAGGGTTTTAGGGTTAGGAGGATAAAGGAATAGGAGTTTCGGGTTAAGGTGTGAAGGTTTCACGGTCTTGGGGGTTAAGGAGAAAGGGGATTAAGGGATTAGGGGATTTACGGGTTAAGGGATAATGGATTAGGGGTTAAGGGATTAAGTCTCAAGGGATTAGGGTGTAGGGGCTTAGGGGCTTAGGTTTTAGGGAATTTAAAGGTTAATGGATTAGGGGTTACATGTTAAGGGCTTAGGGGTTAGACGTTGGTGATTTATGGCTTAAGTGATTTAGGGGTTTAGGGATTAGGGGTAGGAGGTTTATGGATTAGGGATTTAGGGGTTGGGGGCTTAAAGGGTTATAATTTAAGGGGTTAGGGGTTAAGTGTTAAGGGTTTAGTGGTTTAGGGGTTAAGGGCTTAGGTATTAGCAGTTAAGGGATTAGGGGTTAAGGGGTTATGGATTAGTGGATTAGGGGTTAGGGGGTTCAGTGCATAAGGGTTAAGGACTTAGGGGTTAAGGAATTTAGGAGTTAAGGGGTTAATAGATTAGGGTTTAGGGGATTTATGGGTTAGAGGGTTATGTGCTTGGGGGTTTAAGGGTTAGGGATTAGGGTTTAAGGGTTAGGGGTTTAGGGCTTAAGGGGTTAAGGTATTAATGTCTTGGTGGTTAAGGGGATAGGGGATTTAGGGATTAGGGTATTTATGGTTTAAGGAATTATGGGTTAAGGGATTAATGGTCAAGTTCTTAGGGGTTAGGGGGTTCAAAGGTTAATGGATTAGGGATTACTTATTAAGAGATTAGGGGTTAGGGGTTTGGGGGTTTAGGGTTAAGGTATTTAAGCATTTGGTGCTTAGCGATAGCGGGTTTATGGATTATGGGATTTCAAGGGTTATGGGCTTAGGGGCATCTGGTTAAAGGGGTTATGGGTTCAGGGTTAAAGGTTAAGGGTTTAGGAGTTAAGGGATTAGGAATTAGTGGTTAAGGGTTTAGGGATTAAGGGGTTAGGTATTATGTGATTAGGGCTTACAAGTTTTAGGGGATAAGGGTTAAGGAATTAGGGGTTGAGGCATTTAGGGTTAGGTGGTTCAAAGGATAGGGTTTACAAGATTTGTGGGTTAGAGAATTAAGTGCTTAGGGGTTTAGGGGTCAAGGTTTAAGGGGTTACAGTTTAAGGAATTAGGAATTAGGGGGTTTGAGGGTTAATGGTATAAAGTAATAGGGGTTAAGGTGTTAATGTATTAGGGGTTAAGGGGATAGAGGCTTTAGGGATTAGGGGATTTACGGTTTAAGGGATTAGGGATTATGGATCAAGGGATTAAGGGTCAAGGGCTTAGGGATTAGGGGCATAGGGGTTAGGTATTTTAAAGGTTAACTGATTAGGGATTATGGGTTAAGGTATTAGGGGTTATGGGTTAGGGGGTTTAGGGGTGAAGGTATTTAGGGGTTTGGGGGTTTATTTATTAGGGGATTTAGGGATTATGGGATTAGTGGGTTATGGTTTAAGGGGTTAAGGTTTAGCATTTTTAAATCTTAATATATTAGGCATTACAGGTTAAGATCTTAGGAGTTAGGGGTTAAGTAGTTTAGGGGTTAAAGGATTTAGGGGCTTAGGTGCTTAGGGATTAGGGATTGGGGTTTTAGGGATTAGGGGCTTTAGGGGTTAGGGGATTATGTGGTCATGGTTTAAGGGTTCAGGGGCTAGGGATTAAGGGTTTAGGAGTTTAGGGTTTAAGGGATTAGGGATTAGTGGTTAAGGGGTTAGGGATTACGAGACAAGGGTTTACAGGGTTCAGGGGATAAGGGTTAAGGACTTAGGGGTTAAGGAATTTAAGGGTTAAGGGGTTAAGAGATTAAGGGTTAGGAAATTTATGGGTTAGAGGGTTAAGTGCTTAGGGGTTTAGGGTTCCATGGTGTAGGGGTCAGGGGTTAAGAAATTAGCAGTTAGGGGGTTTAACAGTTAAGGGAATAAGAATTAGGTTTTAAGGGCTTAAGGCCTTAAGGTGTTAAGGTCTTGGGGGTTAAGGAGATAGTGGGTTTAGGGATTAGAGGATTTAGGGGTTAAGGGATTAGGGGTTGGGGGTTAAGGGATTAATGGTCAAGGGATTAGTGGTTAGGGGGTTTTAATGTCGAGCGCTTAGGGATTAAGCGGTTCAAGGGATCATAAGGTTTAAGGAATTATGGGTTTAGACATTTAGGGTTAGTGTGTTAAAAGAATAGGTTTTAGGGGATTTATGGGTTAGAGGTTTAAGTGCTTAGGGTTTTAGGGGCCAGAGGTTAAGATTTAAGGAATTAGTAGTTAGGGGGTGTAAGGGTTAGTGGGATAAAGGATTAGGGGTTAAGGGATTCATGGGTTAAGGGATTAAGGTATTAAGAGGTTAAGGGTTTCTTCTAGTTTACCTTCCTTTTTTGCTTCCTTTGTTTCTCCCCTATTAGCTTCCATTTTAGATTCCTTTTTAGATTCTAATTTAATGTCCTTTTTATCTTCTAATTTAACACTTGATGTAGCTTCCAGTTTACCTTCATATATATAAATAATGATAGATGATGATGATGAAGATGACAATGACAATGATGATAAGGATGACAATGTTATTGGTCACAAACATAGTGGTGATGATGATGACAATGACCATGATAACTATTGTGGAGTTGATGACGACGATCATCATGTGCTTATATGATGATGACGATTACATCGATGATGACAATGACAATGATGATGAGGATGAGGATGATTATGATGATGAAAATGCATATGAAAATGATGATGATGATGATGATGATAATGATGATGGCGATGATGATGACAATGATGATGATTATGATGATGATGATGATGGCGACTATGATGATGATGATTATGGTTTATAGGTTAAGGGTTATAAGGTGAAGAGGTTAAGGGATAGGGGGTTATGGGTTAATAGTATAAGGATTAGGGGTTAGTGGGTTTAGGGGCTAAGGAATTTAAGGGTTTAGGTCTTATCGGTAGGGGGTTTATGGATTAGGTTATTTAGGGGTTAGGGGTTTATGGTTTAATGGGTTAGGGATTAAGGATTAATTGTTTATGGGTTGAGTTTTAATGGTAATAGGGATTAGTGGTTAAGGGGTTATGGATTAGGGGTTAGGGGGTCCAACGGATAAGGATTAAAGACTTTGGTATTGATTCATTTAGGATTACAGAGTTAAGCAAATAGGGTTTAAGGGATTTATGGGTTAGAGGTTTAAGTTCCTATGGGTTTAAGGGTTATGATTTAAGGAATTATGAGTTGGTGGCTTTAAGGGTTAGGGGGTTAAAGGAATATGGATAAAGGGGTTAAGCGGTTAATTTGTTAAGGTCTTGGGGGTTAAATAGATATAGGATTTAGTTATTAGGGGATTTGGGGGTTAAGGGAATAGGTATTAGGGATTAATGTATTAAGGGTTAAGGGTTAAGGGCTTAGGGATTATCCGCTTAGGGGTTAGGGCATTTAAAGGTTAATGGATTATGGATTATGGATTAAGGGCTTAGGGGTTAGGGGTTAGGGGTTTTAGGGGTTAATTTCTTTAGGGTTTTAGTGTTGATGTATATGTAACTTCGGAATGTATTTCATCTATGTATTTCATATATATTTATTGTACCCTTATTAGAGATGTGTTAATCCTCTATAAGGAAGTGTCGTCACATGGATTGACAAATGTCGCAACTGTGTTTACTTGTCGATGGGTTATTAGACCACCATGTGTGGGGTCGGCCCTAAAATATATATATTATAATGTGGATGTACCTAGCTAGACAAGTCGGCCCCATAAGGTCACTGGGCATACAAGTTAGTATAAATAGAGATCAGGTGATCTCTATTTACATCATTCGGAAAGTCATATCTCTCTCACTTAGAAAGTGGCGCACTAGTGACGAGGAGGATCATCTGCTACTAAGAGACTATCTTAGTGTATTTTGGTTGTACTTTGGTTGAGACATTGCTCTCTCTATCTCTGAGGAAGTTGTGGGGTTTTTCACCTTAGGGTTTTCCCCACAGAAACTTTGTGTCTCTTGCCTCTCATGCTTTTGATTCTTGTGATGCTTGTCATGCTTATTGTGATTGTTATGCATTGATATACTGTACATGTTATTATCTCAGTGAAGATCCTAGAGTATTGTGAATTAATGCTCAAAATTTAACATGGTATCAGAGCTAACCTGAGAAGAAGACATTTTGCAGTGACAAAAACTTGAGTTTCTTGTCTATTGGGTTTATCTCCACAGATTTTGGAAAAGTAGTATAGTAGATTGACTCTACTCATTAAGGAGCATCCATCTGTCCAATCAAAATTCAATTTTGAGCATGTTCAAATTTGGCCCTAAAAATTAGGGTTTCCACAAAAATAGGAATTTCTGAAATCTAAAGACATAGCTAGAAGCTCCTTGCAAAAATCGAAGTTTAGAGCTTTGGATCAAGATTTTTGGCTGGGTATATCTCCGGGAAACTCAAACTCTAATTCAGGGCTCTCCCTAGTGAACCCGAGAGGACAAAAAGGAAAATCTGAAGGGTAAAACTTTGCTGATCTCAAATTCTAAATGCACCAGGATGATCAGCTCATCAAGGCTCATCTTTCTATCCTTTCAGAAAGTTGAAATTCACATTTTGAATTTTTAGGGTTTTTCTGACAAACCCTAATCCGGGACCAGATCCAATTTTCAGCATTTCAAGTGGTAAGACCTAAATCTTTTCTATTTCCATTTGAAGTACTCTTGAAGATGTCTCACCACACCAAGCTTGAAGATAAGCTTGAAGGGGCTGATAACTTCCGAGCTTGGAAGTATAGGATTGGGTTAATCCTGGAAGAGAATGAGTTGGACTCATATATAAAAGAAGACATCCCTATCCCAGAGGATGAAGAGGCCAAGGTATTGCATAAGAAGAACTTGGTCAAGGCAAAGAGAATCATTGTTGATTCTATTAAAGACCATCTCATACCCCATGTGTCTTCTCTAAAGACACCCAAGGAGATGTTTGACTCTTTGACCAAGCTATTTGAAGGGAGGAACATAAATCAGAAGATGACCCTGTGGAACCAATTCAAAGGAGTAAAGTTTCAGAATGGAGAAACCATTCAATTTTATTTTTCTAGGGTCTCCCAGATTAAGGAACAACTAGAAGCAGTAGATGAAATGGTGGAGAATGGTGAATTTGTCATGACCACTCTGAATGGCCTTCCTATTTCATGGGACTCCTTCATTCAAGGAATCTGTGCAAGAAAGAAGTTGGTATCCTTCAACAGATTACAGGAAGAATGCTCTCAAGAATATGCTAGACTTGTAGCTCGTGAGGAAAAGATGGGAGGTGAAGATCAAGCTCTTGCAGTTCACACCAAAAGAAGCAAGCCCAAGAAGGAACACTCTCGCTACAAGAGATCCTATCAAAAGAATAAGAAGGATCTAGGATGCTTCACATGCAATGAGAAGGGTCACTTTGCTTCAGATTGTCCCAAGAACAAAAGGGATAATAACAACTCCAGCAAGAAGAAGAAGGGCAACAAAAGAAAGTTCCATGCTCATGCTGCCGAGGATGATGAACCTCCAAAGAAGAAGGCTAGGGCAGAAAGTGATGATAGTGATGATGACTCATCAAGTGAAGAAGAGTATGTTCTAATCTCTGCTCTCACAGGTACTATCTCCCATGGTTGTAATGATTGGTTGATTGATAATGGGGCTTCCAAACACATGACTGGCTTTAAGGAATCTTTTGTGAATCTATCTGAACATGAATCACCCCATAACGTGAAACTTGGGGATGATTATCAATACCCAATCAAAGGAAGTGGTGAAGCCTCCTACAACCTAGATTCTGGAAAATCTTTGAAGATGAAAGAAGTACTTTATGTAACTGGGCTCAAGAAGAACTTACTCTCCATCTTTGCATTGGATGCAAAAGGTATGAGGGTTGCATTTGTGGATGGCCAAGTCCTAATGTGGCCAAAGGGAAAGACCATAGATGATGCAGTAGTGATTGGAGAGCAAGAGGGAGGTTTGTATAAATTGAAGGGACAACCTGAACATGCCATGGTACATGAATCCATGGAGCCAAGTGAACTTTGGCATAGAATACTTGCTCATATGCACTATAGGGCACTTCCAATTGCAAGCAAGGCTGTAGAGGGTCTTCCTGAGATCAAGACCAAACATGAAGGTGTTTGTAAAGGATGTGCAAAAGGTAAGAACATTGAGAAAGCTTTACCAAGCAGTGAAAGCAAGGCCAAAGATATCCTGGAAATCATCCACTCAGATGTATGTGGTCCTATGTCATCCAGTTCTCTTAGTGGGTATGTTTACTATGTCTCATTTATTGATGACTTCTCCAGGAAGACTTGGGTATACTTCTTGAAGAATAAAGATGAGGTGCTTGATAAGTTCAAGGAATTCAAAATCTTGATGGAGAATCAAACTGACAAGAAGATCAAAACATTCAGATCCAACAATGGTGGAGAATTCACCTCAGGTGACTTCAAGAAGCTTTGTAGTGATTCAAGGATTAAGAGGGAGTTGATTGCTCCTTATAATCCTCAATATAATGGAGTTGCAGAAAGGAAGAACACAACAATCATGGAAGCAGCAAGGGCAATGCTGCATGACCAGGATCTACCTATGCATCTATGGGTAGAAGCAGCTAGAACAGCTATATATGTGCAGAAAAAAACACCCCACAAGATATTGGATAACAAGACACCAGAAGAGGTTTTTTCTGATAAGAAACTTGAAGTCATCCATCTCAGAATATTCGGTTTTCCAGTATACACTCATGTCCCAAAGGAAAAGAGGACTAAACTAGATCCTTCAGGAAAGAAGGGTATCTTTGTGGGTTACAGTGAAAGCTCGAAGGCTTACAGAATATACTTTCCAGGGTTCAAGAAGATTGATGTCAGCAAGGATGAATATAAGTTCAAGGACAGGTAATCCAAGAAGCAAATATCAAGAGGGAGCACACTCCAGCAGCTCCTGCAAGGATGCAGATTTCAGAGGGAGTTGACCATCTTCCTACATTCCACAACAGAAAGGTGTAGAAGAAGCTACTTCAGCAGCTCCTGCCAGGAAGCAAAGACTCAAAGGGAGTCCACCCAACAAAAAAACAAAGATAAGTTTTTCAATTATCATTTCTTTCCTATTTTGTTTGTTTAAATAATATTATGCTTATGTTCCTAGACTTAGGAGATGTATTGTGCATATTAGAATAATTGCATTAATGAACAATATACCACTAATATGCATGTGATGGGTAAGTGGCCTATGGCACTGTACAACATTCCAGTGCTACTTATCTAGAATGAAACCTCTTTGCTGACATGTTGGGAGTAGTGCAAACTCTTAACAATGTTCTGGTAGAGACTGGAAGGCATCTAGAAAGTTGTGGAACATGGATAAATGTTGTATTGAAGCATTGGCTAAGATAACTGCATGACTGCATGACATATTTCTTTATGTGTAAAGAATTTGTTCTGAAAATTATGAGATGTTTCTAATCATGCAATTTAACTTGTTTTGTAGGAAAGACCATATATCTTTACCTACAATAGGACTACAACATTTGTTCCAGCAACAAAGATATCTATTGAAGATATTGAAGATATTGAATTTCCCAGGATATGGGATGAAGAAATGGAATGCCATGATCCATTGATCATGAAGAAGATATTTGGGATGCAGTCCCAAGACATGACAGGGAGTCATATGTGTGCAGATTGAAGAAAGCCTTGTATGGCTTGAAACAAGCTCCCAGAACTTGGTATGGTAGGATGGACAGTTTCCTATCTAGTTTGGGATTTACCAAGAGTAAAGCGGATTCCAATTTTTACTACAAGGTTGAGGAAGGCAATCCAGTGATACTACTATGTGGATGACCTGTTTGTAACAGGTGAGGATAGATTGATTGCCGACATGCAGCGGAAGCTTGCTGCCGAGTTTGAGTTGAAGAACTTGGGGATGATGCACTATTTGTTTTTGGCATGGAGGTGTGGCAGAGTGCAGATGGAATCTTCCTTGGACAAAGGAAGTATGTAGTAGAGATCCTGAAGAGGTTCGGGATGATGGAATGCAAGGCTATGGCCACACCTATGGCATCGAACCTGAAGCTTCTGTGTGATGCTTCATCTGAGCCGATTGATATCACTATGTATCGTCAGATGATTGGGTCCTTGATGTACCTGACGAACAGGAGACCATATATTTGCTTTGCGGTGAACACATTGAGCTAGTTCCTGACAGATCCGAGGAGTGTTCACCTGGTTTCTATAAAGCATGTTCTGAGGTACCTGAAGGGTACAATGGATTATGGGCTCAAGTATGAAGTGAATCAAAAGTTCAACCTGCAGGGTTATGTTGATTCAGATTGGGCTAGCAGTGCTGCAGATAGGAAGAGCACATCTAGATGCTGCTTCAGTATGGGATCAGGTGTGATCTCTTGGTTTAGCAGGAAGCAGTCCTGCGTAGCACTGAGTACAGCTGAGGCAGAGTATGTTGCAGCCTGTTCAGCTAGTTGTAAGGCAGTATGGCTACGGAAGATACTGTCTGAGTTATTTGATCTTTCGTTAGATGCTACTGGTATCTTTTGTGATAACCAGAGTTGTGTGAAGCTGTCCGAGAACCCAGTGTTTCATGATAGGTCAAAACACATAGAGATCAAATATCACTATATCAGGGATATGGTGCAGAGAGGAGATATGAAGCTCTTGTACATTGCGATGGACGAGCAGATTGCAAATGTGCTGATGAAGCCACTAGCGAGGGTGAAGTTTGAGTACTTTAGGGAGAGGCTTGGTGTTCTTCAGATTGATGACACTTCGAGGAAGAATTGATGGACACATTTGCTGAAGCCATTCCAAGCATGTTGGAAGGAGGGTCCTTCACATGGCTGTGGATGTAAGCGTTGGATGATCAGCATCAGGATGATGTTCTGGTTTCTGCTTTGTATGATCAGTTGGATCATTTATATATGTATGTATTCATCATGTTGGATGTTGGATATGATCAGTTGGATCATTTATATGTATGTATGCATCATGTTAGATGCTGGATATGATCAGTTGGATCATTTATATGTATGTATGCATCATGTTGGATGTTGGATATGATCAGTTGGATCATTTATATCTATGTACGCATCATGTTGGATGCTGGATATGATCAATAGGATCATTTGTATGTATTTTGTATATGCATGATGTTGGATGCTTGGACCATGTATCTGCATATGTATCGGGTGGATCCATTGTATGATCAGGTGGATCATGTATGGTGATATGTATCATGTATTTGTATTTGTATCAGGTGGATACACTGTATGATCAGGTGGATCATGTATGATGATATGTATCAGGTAGATACTTGGTATGCATTAGGTAGATGCATTGTATGATCAGGATGATCATGGATGACGAGCTTCAGGATGTTGCTCTAGATGACATGCAACAGGATGTTGCAGTGATGATGATCAGGATGATCATGTGTACAGCAGGATGATGTATGGTGAGTATCAAGTTGATACTCTATGGCTGTGGATCAGGTTGTGCAGATGAGCATATAATTTGGCCCTGGGAGATTTGCAGATAGTCTTTCGAGGTTTTTCCTATGGCATATAATTTGGCCCTGGGATATCTGGAAAATGCTCTTTCGAGGTTTTGCTCTGGGAGGACATATAATTTGGCCCTGGGAGATCTGTAGATAGTCTTTCGAGGTTTTTCCTATGGCATATAATATGGCCCTGGGATATCTGGCAGATGCTCTTTCGAGGTTTTGTCCTATGGCATATAATATGTCCTTGGGAGATCCGATAGGTTGGGCTGTGTGCCCGTAATAAGTCCTGGGATGCTCTTTCAAGGTTTTTCCATGACCACATATAATCTGTCCCTGGGAGATCCTATAGGTAGAGCTATGTGCTCGTAACAGCCTGGGATGCTCTTGCGAGGTTTTGTGGTGACCACATATAATCTGTCCCTGGGAGATCCTATAGGTAGAGCTATGTGCTTGTAACAGCCTGGGATGCTCTTGCGAGGTTTTGTGGTGAGGTCACATATAATATGGCCCTGGGAGATCCTATAGGTAGAGCCGTGTGCTCGTAACAGCCTGGGATGGTCTTTCGAGGTTTTGTGACGCACGTAATAAGTCCTGAGGATTCCACAATATGGCCAGTGATGATGAATACCTGCAGGTGGTGGGCCTACATCCAGTATGAAAAAGGGTTGGCTCTGTAGAACTTCCTATGATGAGTAGATTCAAATATTGGTTGAGATAGCAGCAGTAGTGATGATGACGATGACGACGCATCGATGACGATGATCCCGAGAAGAAGACTTGTCTAGCAAATCTATGTCGAGAAATTCCTTCCTAGTTAAGAGGGAGTGTTGATGTATATGTAACTTCGGAATGTATTTCATATATATTTAGTGTACCCTTATTAGAGATGTGTTATTCCTCTATAAGGAAGTGTCGTCATGTGGATTGACAAGTGTCGCAAGTGTGTGTACTTGCCGATGGGTTATTAGACCACCATGTGTGGGGTCGGCCCTGAAATATATATATTATAATGTGGATGTACCTAGCTAGACAAGTCGGCCCCATAAGGTCACTGGGCATACAGGTTAGTATAAATAGAGATAAGGTGATCTCTATTTACATCATTCGGAAAGTCATATCTCTCTCACTCAGAAAGTGGTGCACTAGTGAGTAGGAGGATCATCTGCTACTAGGAGACTATCTTACTGTATTTTGGTTGTACTTTGGTTGAGCCATTGCTCTCTCTATCTCTAAGGAAGTTGTGGGGTTTTTCACCTTAGGGTTTTCCCCATGGAAACTCTGTGTCTCTTGTCTCTCATGCTTTTGATTCTTGTGATGCTTGTGATGCTTATTCTGATTGTTATGCATTGATATACTATACATGTTATTCTCTCAGTGAAGATCCTAGAGTATTGTGAATTAATGCTCAAAATTTAACATTTAGCGATTAGGGGTAGTGGTTTTATGGATTAGTGGATTTAGAGTTTAGGGGATTAGGGGGTTACAGTTTAAGGGGTTAGGTGTTAAGGGTTAATGGTTTAAATATTTAGAGGTTAAGTTATTTAGGGGTTAAGGGATTAGGTATTAAATGATTAAGGGTCAAGGTATTAGGGCTTAGGGTATTACGAGTTAAGTAATTAAAAGGTGAATGGATTAGGAATTACATGTTAAGTGGTTAGGGGTTAGGGGTTAGGTGATTTAGGGGTTAAGGGCTTTAGTGGTTTAGAGATTAAGGATAGGGGATTTATTAATTATAGGGATTTAGGGATTAGGTGATCATGGGGTTATGGTTTAAGGGGTTAAGTTTTCAGGGTTAATGGTTTAATGTCTTAAGGAGTGGCGGTTAAGGGGTTCAGATTTAAGGTTAAGGGATTAGGGTTCAGGGGGTTAAAAGGTTAACAGATTATGGGTTAAGGTTTTAGGGATTAGCGATTACGGGTTAATGGATATCATTTCATATAGATACTATGACTCCACATAGAAAAAATATCATCCACATAGTAGCAAACGGGTTGGTTGTAGTTCCAGATGGAATAGTGCCACTAGATAATATTCAAAGTGAACACTGGTAGTCATAACCTATTCATGATTTCCCTTAAATATAGTACTTACCTCTTTATGTTTCATATGTATCTTTATTAATTTTACAATATGGTATTACATTCTCCATTATTTGTTTCCCTTCATCCTTAATGTTTCCCAATATTCTCACGCCTTCCTCGCAATTTTTTTTCAACATTATCATTATTTGGTTCCACTAGGATTTTGAGGCTACAAAATGAAATGCTCATAACTTCTACAATACTTCTAAAAATTCCATTATGACCTCGTTTCAAAAATGGCATGGCCACTTTATTCTATTGTAAATGGTCAAGCAACAAAGTGGATTATAAATGGAGAGAAAAGTGTGTCATGATAATTTTTCATGGGGAGTTTGAGGCATAACTTGAAATAGTTTTAACTTTAGTGATAGTTCTCATAATTTCTAATGTCACCCCAATTCTAAATGGCATGTCCACTTAGATTCAAATGGATCTGGTTGAACTAAAACATGTTTTATAAAAAGTGTGACACTAGACTTTTCCTACCTTATCTTTGCCTAATGTTATCCCATCACGAGGAAATCATCCATATAACCACACTAGGTGAGTGACTAGTGGCCACTACATAAATAACTATGTCATAATACATTTATTGAATGGTAGCTACATAGTAATCCTTTAACTCATGAAAAAAATACATGTCGCAAAGTGGCATTTGAACCTGAGTAGGTAGGAGAACAATTTTCCTCTCAACCACTCAGGCTAGACCCAATTAACATCCATGAAGAAATACTTGTGATAACATAAATTTATATCTTGAAAATCATAACAAATTAAATCCATAATCATTTATCTTGTGCATGATGTAGTCAGACCCTCTAGGTTTTTACCAAAAGCTTTAAATGGGTATTAAATTACATGAACAACTTTTTCACATCATCCTCGTGCTCTACCCTTTGGTTGTGGTTTAGTGACAATTTGGAGTGGTTGTTATGGAAACTACCCATGTTCAAATCACATTTGCAAAAGCTTAGCAGGTATTATGCCTTGTGAACTATTCATATAAATATCTCTTGACTTTTTTCTCTAAGTGTTTTCGGGGGGTTTCTTAGTCTAACATGTGAGATATCATTTTTCACATCAAGTTTACTATTTGTGGCATTAAATATACTTTTATTCTTTAGAAATACCTTATCAAAATTTGTAAAAGACTAGTGTAAATTAGGCACAACAATTCATATTCTCAAGTGAAATATTTCAATACATTTTTTAATATAAATGAGCAAACTTTGCATATTTTGTGCCTAATGGTTTGGATGGACATTGATGTTTAATTACAATATATTTAATTATTATTTTTTTTAATTGCATATTTAATGTATTTTTGTTCAATAGGCTCTTCAACCTAGTTCAATCCTAGTCTAACCAATAGCCTGATAACACCTTTAAGCCATTATCAAAAAATATATGACCACTAACCATGCTAACTCTTATCTCACTAATTCTAGTTTTTTCTGCCAACAATTCATATTAAATATTGAACTCTTTAAGGATATTGCAATAGGTAATTTGTATAGAGACAAATTATAATGAAGCATTTCAAAATTTGGTCCATAAAAATAATCATTATTTAAAAAAAATTACAAATCCTATAAATTTAGAAGTCTTCATTTACATTATTATCTGCAACAATGTCATCCAATGTATCCTTGACGGTGTTCATATGTTCTTGCAAGTATTTAATATTATTTTTTCTACAGAATCCCACTAAAGTGGTATTATAATCATCCTCAGCTTCACCTTCATTATCTTTAGCATTAATGAAATTTGTTCGTAGACCATCAATATTGTTACCAGATGTATTTGGATCATCATTTTGTATCATCCATATTGTTTTCTTCTATAATATCATCTAACTCTTGATATTTTTTATTGTTGAGACCAGTGGTGTCATCTAACTTAACATTCTATGATGATGCACCTATGGCCCTACTTCTCCATATTTCTAAAGGAATATTCTTATCATTATCAACTTCACATTCTTGTGCCTCAACATATTCATCTTCAAGATCATCATGGATGTCCATTTCTTGTCTATTCCCTAATCCCTCATCTATATTTTGTTGATCATCATTGTTCTGCTTCGTATTCATTGAGGCATCGTAAAATACATGACTTAATCTTGGATCATAAAGTATGAAAAATATCCATTTCGGGTCTAGAATACCTTCATATAAAAATACCTACACATAAACAAGATACATATATTAGACCTATGTTAAAACATTTTTATTGATTAATAAACAGACACACACACACATTCATAATAAAATATAATTAATAGATTATTCATGACCAATGCTTCTTATTTGAGATAAAGAAATACCCGCTCACAATGAATTGGTAGAACATAAGGCTCCTTATCCTCCTAGAGGAACTTTGATGAATCTACAGAAAGAAATCCACTATGGGTACATCTCTTGGCATCCTCTCAAATGCATCATACAATCTACACTTAAAAATACAACATTCGAAAGAGTGGTAATCCAACTCAATAATTTCTTGGATTTTCCCAACATATTGAATATTCCCTTCAATAATATTCTTATCTTTTGAACTTGCTCGATTGGATTGCTTGAAATCAACCATGATGCCACAAACAAAGGAGGATTATCTCTTTACATCTACACTTTTTACACGATAATGTCGGCCATATGCCCACATTGCAGGATATTTCCCTTCTTGTGAAAGACCATTTATTTTAGTGCAAATAATTACAATTATGCATATTTAAATAGTTAATATTGTCAAAACTATATTGAAACAATATTTCGTAAAATTCCAAATGTTCCTTTCTTTCACATCCTCTTGACATGTTGAGATCATATTTTGTTATTCTTGCATCTATACATGCATCATCCATTAAATTTTGAATTTTTTCACTAACCCATTGTAGTGTTAAATCTTTTCCCCATTCCCCAATCATATCAATGGGAAGTAGAGTATTCCATTGGTTCAATCTCATAAACTATCTCCTTACTTATAAAAATTCTTCTCTTTTTTATCATACAAATATATCCATTTATTCATACAGTCCATGTGCTATAGAATGAACTTTTCGAGCACAACACTTTCGTCTATGCCTATTAAAAATCAACATGTATATTTCAAACTCCAAATGTCATGCTTTTAATTTGACCAAAAAAAATTATAGAGTAAATGATTGTAAAAATAACCACATTGATCTGAAGGGTAAAACTTTGCTGATCTCAAATTCTAAATGCACCAGGATGATCAGCTCATCAAGGCTCATCTTTCTATCCTTTCAGAAAGTTGAAATTCACATTTTGAATTTTTAGGGTTTTTCTGACAAACCCTAATCCGGGACCAGATCCAATTTTCAGCATTTCAAGTGGTAAGACCTAAATCTTTTCTATTTCCATTTGAAGTACTCTTGAAGATGTCTCACCACACCAAGCTTGAAGATAAGCTTGAAGGGGCTGATAACTTCCGAGCTTGGAAGTATAGGATTGGGTTAATCCTGGAAGAGAATGAGTTGGACTCATATATAAAAGAAGACATCCCTATCCCAGAGGATGAAGAGGCCAAGGTATTGCATAAGAAGAACTTGGTCAAGGCAAAGAGAATCATTGTTGATTCTATTAAAAACCATCTCATACCCCATGTGTCTTCTCTAAAGACACCCAAGGAGATGTTTGACTCTTTGACCAAGCTATTTGAAGGGAAGAACATAAATCAGAAGATGACCCTGTGGAACCAATTCAAAGGAGTAAAGTTTCAGAATGGAGAAACCATTCAATTTTATTTTTCTAGGGTCTCCCAGATTAAGGAACAACTAGAAGCAGTAGATGAAATGGTGGAGAATGGTGAATTTGTCATGACCACTCTGAATGGCCTTCCTATTTCATGGGACTCCTTCATTCAAGGAATCTGTGCAAGAAAGAAGTTGGTATCCTTCAACAGATTACAGGAAGAATGCTCTCAAGAATATGATAGACTTGTAGCTCGTGAGGAAAAGATGGGAGGTGAAGATCAAGCTCTTGCAGTTCACACCAAAAGAAGCAAGCCCAAGAAGGAACACTCTCGCTACAAGAGATCCTATCAAAAGAATAAGAAGGATCTAGGATGCTTCACATGCAATGAGAATGGTCACTTTGCTTCAGATTGTCCCAAGAACAAAAGGGATAATAACAACTCCAGCAAGAAGAAGAAGGGCAACAAAAGAAAGTTCCATGCTCATGCTGCCGAGGATGATGAACCTCCAAAGAAGAAGGCTAGGGCAGAAAGTGATGATAGTGATGATGACTCATCAAGTGAAGAAGAGTATGTTCTAATCTCTGCTCTCACAGGTACTATCTCCCATGGTTGTAATGATTGGTTGATTGATAATGGGGCTTCCAAACACATGACTGGCTTTAAGGAATCTTTTGTGAATCTATCTGAACATGAATCACCCCATAATGTGAAACTTGGGGATGATTATCAATACCCAATCAAAGGAAGTGGTGAAGCCTCCTACAACCTAGATTCTGGAAAATCTTTGAAGATGAAAGAAGTCCTTTATGTAACTGGGCTCAACAAGAACTTACTCTCCATCTCTGCATTGGGTGCAAAAGGTATGAGGGTTGCATTTGTGGATGGCCAAGTCCTAATGTGGCCAAAGGGAAAGACCATAGATGATGCAGTAGTGATTGGAGAGCAAGAGGGAGGTTTGTATAAATTGAAGGGACAACCTGAACATGCCATGGTACATGAATCCATGGAGCCAAGTGAACTTTGGCATAGAATACTTGCTCATATGCACTATAGGGCACTTCCAATTGCAAGCAAGGCTGTAGAGGGTCTTCCTGAGATCAAGACCAAACATGAAGGTGTTTGCAAAGGATGTGCAAAAGGTAAGAACATTGAGAAAGCTTTACCAAGCAGTGAAAGCAAGGCCAAAGATATCCTGGAAATCATCCACTCAGATGTATGTGGTCCTATGTCATCCAGTTCTCTTAGTGGGTATGTTTACTATGTCTCATTTATTGATGACTTCTCCAGGAAGACTTGGGTATACTTCTTGAAGAATAAAGATGAGGTGCTTGATAAGTTCAAGGAATTCAAAATCTTGATGGAGAATCAAACTGACAAGAAGATCAAAACATTCAGATCCAACAATGGTGGAGAATTCACCTCAGGTGACTTCAAGAAGCTTTGTAGTGATTCAAGGATTAAGAGGGAGTTGATTGCTCCTTATAATCCTCAATATAATGGAGTTGCAGAAAAGAAGAACAGAACAATCATGGAAGCAGCAAGGGCAATGCTGCATGACCAGGATCTACCTATGCATCTATGGGTAGAAGCAGCTAGAACAGCTATATATGTGCAGAAAAAAACACCCCACAAGATATTGGATAACAAGACACCAGAAGAGGTTTTTTCTGATAAGAAACTTGAAGTCATCCATCTCAGAATATTCGGTTGTCCAGTATACACTCATGTCCCAAAGGAAAAGAGGACTAAACTAGATCCTTCAGGAAAGAAGGGTATCTTTGTGGGTTACAGTGAAAGCTCGAAGGCTTATAGAATATACTTTCCAGGGTTCAAGAAGATTGATGTCAGCAAGGATGAATATAAGTTCAAGGACAGGTAATCCAAGAAGCAAATATCAAGAGGGAGCACACTCCAGCAGCTCCTGCAAGGATGCAGATTTCAGAGGGAGTTGACCATCTTCCTACATTCCACAACAGAAAGGTGTAGAAGAAGCTACTTCAACAGCTCCTGCCAGGAAGCAAAGACTCAAAGGGAGTCCACCCAACAAAAAAACAAAGATAAGTTTTTCAATTATCATTTCTTTCCTATTTTGTTTGTTTAAATAATATTATGCTTATGTTCCTAGACTTAGGAGATGTATTGTGCATAGTAGAATAATTGCATTAATGAACAGTATACCACTAATATGCATGTGATGGGTAAGTGGCCTATGGCACTGTACAACATTCCAGTGCTACTTATCTAGAATGAAACCTCTTTGCTGACATGTTGGGAGTAGTGCAAACTCTTAACAATGTTCTGGTAGAGACTGGAAGGCATCTAGAAAGTTGTGGAACATGGATAAATGTTGTATTGAAGCATTGGCTAAGATAACTGCATGACTGCATGACATATTTCTTTATGTGTAAAGAATTTGTTCTGAAAATTATGAGATGTTTCTAATCATGCAATTTAACTTGTTTTGTAGGAAAGACCATATATCTTTACCTACAATAGGACTACAACATTTGTTCCAGCAACAAAGATATCTATTGAAGATATTGAAGATATTGAATTTCCCAGGATATGGGATGAAGAAATGGAATGCCATGATCCATTGATCATGAAGAAGATATTTGGGATGCAGTCCCAAGACATGACAGGGAGTCATATGTGTGCAGATTGAAGAAAGCCTTGTATGGCTTGAAACAAGCTCCCGGAACTTGGTATGGTAGGATGGACAGTTTCCTATCTAGTTTGGGATTTACCAAGAGTAAAGCGGATTCCAATCTTTACTACAAGGTTGAGGAAGGCAATCCAGTGATACTACTATGTGGATGACCTGTTTGTAACAGGTGAGGATAGATTGATTGCCGACATGCAGCGGAAGCTTGCTGCCGAGTTTGAGTTGAAGAACTTGGGGATGATGCACTATTTGTTTTTGGCATGGAGGTGTGGCAGAGTGCAGATGGAATCTTCCTTGGACAAAGGAAGTATGTAGTAGAGATCCTGAAGAGGTTCGGGATGATGGAATGCAAGGCTATGGCCACACCTATGGCATCGAACCTGAAGCTTCTGTGTGATGCTTCATCTGAGCCGATTGATATCACTATGTATCGTAAGATGATTGGGTCCTTGATGTACCTGACGAACAGGAGACCATATATTTGCTTTGCGGTGAACACATTGAGCTAGTTCCTGACAGATCCGAGGAGTGTTCACCTGGTTTCTATAAAGCATGTTCTGAGGTACCTGAAGGGTACAATGGATTATGGGCTCAAGTATGAAGTGAATCAAAAGTTCAACCTGCAGGGTTATGTTGATTCAGATTGGGCTAGCAGTGCTGCAGATAGGAAGAGCACATCTAGATGCTGCTTCAGTATGGGATCAGGTGTGATCTCTTGGTTTAGCAGGAAGCAGTCCTGCGTAGCACTGAGTACAGCTGAGGCAGAGTATGTTGCAGCCTGTTCAGCTAGTTGTAAGGCAGTATGGCTACGGAAGATACTGTCTGAGTTATTTGATCTTTCGTTAGATGCTACTGGTATCTTTTGTGATAACCAGAGTTGTGTGAAGCTGTCCGAGAACCCAGTGTTTCATGATAGGTCGAAACACATAGAGATCAAATATCACTATATCAGGGATATGGTGCAGAGAGGAGATATGAAGCTCTTGTACATTGCGATGGACGAGCAGATTGCAAATGTGCTGATGAAGCCACTAGCGAGGGTGAAGTTTGAGTACTTTAGGGAGAGGCTTGGTGTTCTTCAGATTGATGACACTTCGAGGAAGAATTGATGGACACATTTGCTGAAGCCATTCCAAGCATGTTGGAAGGAGGGTCCTTCACATGGCTGTGGATGTAAGCGTTGGATGATCAGCATCAGGATGATGTTCTGGTTTCTGCTTTGTATGATCGGTTGGATCATTTATATATGTATGTATTCATCATGTTGGATGTTGGATATGATCAGTTGGATCATTTATATGTATGTATGCATCATGTTAGATGCTGGATATGATCAGTTGGATCATTTATATGTATGTATGCATCATGTTGGATGTTGGATATGATCAGTTGGATCATTTATATCTATGTACGCATC
Organism: Larix kaempferi; assembly: GCA_027924585.1. Classification (NCBI taxonomy): domain Eukaryota; kingdom Viridiplantae; phylum Streptophyta; class Pinopsida; order Pinales; family Pinaceae; genus Larix; species Larix kaempferi. Next base: position 4,491,447 of record BSBM01000482.1, read on the forward strand.
ATGTTGGATGCTGGATATGATCAATAGGATCATTTGTATGTATTTTGTATATGCATGATGTTGGATGCTTGGACCATGTATCTGCATATGTATCGGGTGGATCCATTGTATGATCAGGTGGATCATGTATGGTGATATGTATCATGTATTTGTATTTGTATCAGGTGGATACACTGTATGATCAGGTGGATCATGTATAATGATATGTATCAGGTAGATACTTGGTATGCATTAGGTAGATGCATTGTATGATCAGGATGATCATGGATGACGAGCTTCAGGATGTTGCTCTAGATGACATGCAACAGGATGTTGCAGTGATGATGATCAGGATGATCATGTGTACAGCAGGATGATGTATGGTGAGTATCAAGTTGATACTCTATGGCTGTGGATCAGGTTGTGCAGATGAGCATATAATTTGGCCCTGGGAGATTTGCAGATAGTCTTTCGAGGTTTTTCCTATGGCATATAATTTGGCCCTGGGATATCTGGAAAATGCTCTTTCGAGGTTTTGCTCTGGAAGGACATATAATTTGGCCCTGGGAGATCTGTAGATAGTCTTTCGAGGTTTTTCCTATGGCATATAATATGGCCCTGGGATATCTGGCAGATGCTCTTTCGAGGTTTTGTCCTATGGCATATAATATGTCCTTGGGAGATCCGATAGGTTGGGCTGTGTGCCCGTAATAAGTCCTGGGATGCTCTTTCAAGGTTTTGCCATGACCACATATAATCTGTCCCTGGGAGATCCTATAGGTAGAGCTATGTGCTCGTAACAGCCTGGGATGCTCTTGCGAGGTTTTGTGGTGACCACATATAATCTGTCCCTGGGAGATCCTATAGGTAGAGCTATGTGCTTGTAACAGCCTGGGATGCTCTTGCGAGGTTTTGTGGTGAGGTCACATATAATATGGCCCTGGGAGATCCTATAGGTAGAGCCGTGTGCTCGTAACAGCCTGGGATGGTCTTTCGAGGTTTTGTGACGCACGTAATAAGTCCTGAGGATTCCACAATATGGCCAGTGATGATGAAGACCTGCAGGTGGTGGGCCTACATCCAGTATGAAAAAGGGTTGGCTCTGTAGAACTTCCTATGATGAGTAGATTCAAATATTGGTTGAGATAGCAGCAGTAGTGATGATGACGATGACGACGCATCGATGACGATGATCCCGAGAAGAAGACTTGTCTAGCAAATCTATGTCGAGAAATTCCTTCCTAGTTAAGAGGGAGTGTTGATGTATATGTAACTTCGGAATGTATTTCATATATATTTAGTGTACCCTTATTAGAGATGTGTTATTCCTCTATAAGGAAGTGTCGTCATGTGGATTGACAAGTGTCGCAAGTGTGTGTACTTGCCGATGGGTTATTAGACCACCATGTGTGGGGTCGGCCCTGAAATATATATATTATAATGTGGATGTACCTAGCTAGACAAGTCGGCCCCATAAGGTCACTGGGCATACAGGTTAGTATAAATAGAGATAAGGTGATCTCTATTTACATCATTCGGAAAGTCATATCTCTCTCACTCAGAAAGTGGTGCACTAGTGAGTAGGAGGATCATCTGCTACTAGGAGACTATCTTAGTGTATTTTGGTTGTACTTTGGTTGAGCCATTGCTCTCTCTATCTCTAAGGAAGTTGTGGGGTTTTTCACCTTAGGGTTTTCCCCACGGAAACTCTGTGTCTCTTGTCTCTCATGCTTTTGATTCTTGTGATGCTTGTGATGCTTATTGTGATTGTTATGCATTGATATACTATACATGTTATTCTCTCAGTGAAGATCCTAGAGTATTGTGAATTAATGCTCAAAATTTAACATTTAGCGATTAGGGGTAGTGGTTTTATGGATTAGTGGATTTAGAGTTTAGGGGATTAGGGGGTTACAGTTTAAGGGGTTAGGTGTTAAGGGTTAATGGTTTACATATTTAGAGGTTAAGGGATTAGGTATTAAATGATTAAGGGTCAAGGTATTAGGGCTTAGGGTATTACGAGTTAAGTAATTAAAAGGTGAATGGATTAGGAATTACATGTTAAGTGGTTAGGGGTTAGGGGTTAGGTGATTTAGGGGTTAAGGGCTTTAGTGGTTTAGGGATTAAGGATAGGGGATTTATTAATTATAGGGATTTAGGGATTAGGTGATCATGGGGTTATGGTTTAAGGGGTTAAGTTTTCAGGGTTAAGGGTTTAATGTCTTAAGGAGTGGCGGTTAAGGGGTTCAGATTTAAGGTTAAGGGATTAGGGTTCAGGGGGTTAAAAGGTTAACAGATTATGGGTTAAGGTTTTAGGGATTAGCGATTACGGGTTAATGGATATCATTTCATATAGATACTATGACTCCACATAGAAAAAATATCATCCACATAGTAGCAAACGGGTTGGTTGTAGTTCCAGATGGAATAGTGCCACTAGATAATATTCAAAGTGAACACTGGTAGTCATAACCTATTCATGATTTCCCTTAAATATAGTACTTACCTCTTTATGTTTCATATGTATCTTTATTAATTTTACAATATGGTATTACATTCTCCATTATTTGTTTCCCTTCATCCTTAATGTTTCCCAATATTCTCATGCCTTCCTCGCAATTTTTTTTCAACATTATCATTATTTGGTTCCACTAGGATTTTGAGGCTACAAAATGAAATGCTCATAACTTCTACAATACTTCTAAAAATTCCATTATGACCTCGTTTCAAAAATGGCATGGCCACTTTATTCTATTGTAAATGGTCAAGCAACAAAGTGGATTATAAATGGAGAGAAAAGTGTGTCATGATAATTTTTCATGGGGAGTTTGAGGCATAACTTGAAATAGTTTTAACTTTAGTGATAGTTCTCATAATTTCTAATGTCACCCCAATTCTAAATGGCATGTCCACTTAGATTCAAATGGATCTGGTTGAACTAAAACATGTTTTATAAAAAGTGTGACACTAGACTTTTCCTACCTTATCTTTGCCTAATGTTATCCCATCACGAGGAAATCATCCATATAACCACACTAGGTGAGTGACTAGTGGCCACTACATAAATAACTATGTCATAATACATTTATTGAATGGTAGCTACATAGTAATCCTTTAACTCATGAAAAAAATACATGTCGCAAAGTGGCATTTGAACCTGAGTAGGTAGGAGAACAATTTTCCTCTCAACCACTCGGGCTAGACCCAATTAACATCCATGAAGAAATACTTGTGATAACATAAATTTATATCTTGAAAATCATAACAAATTAAATCCATAATCATTTATCTTGTGCATGATGTAGTCAGACCCTCTAGGTTTTTACCAAAAGCTTTAAATGGGTATTAAATTACATGAACAACTTTTTCACATCATCCTCGTGCTCTACCCTTTGGTTGTGGTTTAGTGACAATTTGGAGTGGTTGTTATGGAAACTACCCATGTTCAAATCACATTTGCAAAAGCTTAGCAGGTATTATGCCTTGTGAACTATTCATATAAATATCTCTTGACTTTTTTCTCTAAGTGTTTTCGGGGGGTTTCTTAGTCTAACATGTGAGATATCATTTTTCACATCAAGTTTACTATTTGTGGCATTAAATATACTTTTATTCTTTAGAAATACCTTATCAAAATTTGTAAAAGACTAGTGTAAATTAGGCACAACAATTCATATTCTCAAGTGAAATATTTCAATACATTTTTTAATATAAATGAGCAAACTTTGCATATTTTGTGCCTAATGGTTTGGATGGACATTGATGTTTAATTACAATATATTTAATTATTATTTTTTTTAATTGCATATTTAATGTATTTTTGTTCAATAGGCTCTTCAACCTAGTTCAATCCTAGTCTAACCAATAGCCTGATAACACCTTTAAGCCATTATCAAAAAATATATGACCACTAACCATGCTAACTCTTATCTCACTAATTCTAGTTTTTTCTGCCAACAATTCATATTAAATATTGAACTCTTTAAGGATATTGCAATAGGTAATTTGTATAGAGACAAATTATAATGAAGCATTTCAAAATTTGGGCCATAAAAATAATCATTATTTAAAAAAAATTACAAATCCTATAAATTTAGAAGTCTTCATTTACATTATTATCTGCAACAATGTCATCCAATGTATCCTTGACGGTGTTCATATGTTCTTGCAAGTATTTAATATTATTTTTTCTACAGAATCCCACTAAAGTGGTATTATAATCATCCTCAGCTTCACCTTCATTATCTTTAGCATTAATGAAATTTGTTCGTAGACCATCAATATTGTTACCAGATGTATTTGGATCATCATTTTGTATCATCCATATTGTTTTCTTCTATAATATCATCTAACTCTTGATATTTTTTATTGTTGAGACCAGTGGTGTCATCTAACTTAACATTCTATGATGATGCACCTATGGCCCTACTTCTCCATATTTCTAAAGGAATATTCTTATCATTATCAACTTCACATTCTTGTGCCTCAACATATTCATCTTCAAGATCATCATGGATGTCCATTTCTTGTCTATTCCCTAATCCCTCATCTATATTTTGTTGATCATCATTGTTCTGCTTCGTATTCATTGAGGCATCGTAAAATACATGACTTAATCTTGGATCATAAAGTATGAAAAATATCCATTTCGGGTCTAGAATACCTTCATATAAAAATACCTACACATAAACAAGATACATATATTAGACCTATGTTAAAACATTTTTATTGATTAATAAACAGACACACACACACATTCATAATAAAATATAATTAATAGATTATTCATGACCAATGCTTCTTATTTGAGATAAAGAAATACCCGCTCACAATGAATTGGTAGAACATAAGGCTCCTTATCCTCCTAGAGGAACTTTGATGAATCTACAGAAAGAAATCCACTATGGGTACATCTCTTGGCATCCTCTCAAATGCATCATACAATCTACACTTAAAAATACAACATTCGAAAGAGTGGTAATCCAACTCAATAATTTCTTGGATTTTCCCAACATATTGAATATTCCCTTCAATAATATTCTTATCTTTTGAACTTGCTCGATTGGATTGCTTGAAATCAACCATGATGCCACAAACAAAGGAGGATTATCTCTTTACATCTACACTTTTTACACGATAATGTCGGCCATATGCCCACATTGCAGGATATTTCCCTTCTTGTGAAAGACCATTTATTTTAGTGCAAATAATTACAATTATGCATATTTAAATAGTTAATATTGTCAAAACTATATTGAAACAATATTTCGTAAAATTCCAAATGTTCCTTTCTTTCACATCCTCTTGACATGTTGAGATCATATTTTGTTATTCTTGCATCTATACATGCATCATCCATTAAATTTTGAATTTTTTCACTAACCCATTGTAGTGTTAAATCTTTTCCCCATTCCCCAATCATATCAATGGGAAGTAGAGTATTCCATTGGTTCAATCTCATAAACTATCTCCTTACTTATAAAAATTCTTCTCTTTTTTATCATACAAATATATCCATTTATTCATACAGTCCATGTGCTATAGAATGAACTTTTCGAGCACAACACTTTCGTCTATGCCTATTAAAAATCAACATGTATATTTCAAACTCCAAATGTCATGCTTTTAATTTGACCAAAAAAAATTATAGAGTAAATGATTGTAAAAATAACCACATTGATCTGAAGGGTAAAACTTTGCTGATCTCAAATTCTAAATGCACCAGGATGATCAGCTCATCAAGGCTCATCTTTCTATCCTTTCAGAAAGTTGAAATTCACATTTTGAATTTTTAGGGTTTTTCTGACAAACCCTAATCCGGGACCAGATCCAATTTTCAGCATTTCAAGTGGTAAGACCTAAATCTTTTCTATTTCCATTTGAAGTACTCTTGAAGATGTCTCACCACACCAAGCTTGAAGATAAGCTTGAAGGGGCTGATAACTTCCGAGCTTGGAAGTATAGGATTGGGTTAATCCTGGAAGAGAATGAGTTGGACTCATATATAAAAGAAGACATCCCTATCCCAGAGGATGAAGAGGCCAAGGTATTGCATAAGAAGAACTTGGTCAAGGCAAAGAGAATCATTGTTGATTCTATTAAAAACCATCTCATACCCCATGTGTCTTCTCTAAAGACACCCAAGGAGATGTTTGACTCTTTGACCAAGCTATTTGAAGGGAAGAACATAAATCAGAAGATGACCCTGTGGAACCAATTCAAAGGAGTAAAGTTTCAGAATGGAGAAACCATTCAATTTTATTTTTCTAGGGTCTCCCAGATTAAGGAACAACTAGAAGCAGTAGATGAAATGGTGGAGAATGGTGAATTTGTCATGACCACTCTGAATGGCCTTCCTATTTCATGGGACTCCTTCATTCAAGGAATCTGTGCAAGAAAGAAGTTGGTATCCTTCAACAGATTACAGGAAGAATGCTCTCAAGAATATGATAGACTTGTAGCTCGTGAGGAAAAGATGGGAGGTGAAGATCAAGCTCTTGCAGTTCACACCAAAAGAAGCAAGCCCAAGAAGGAACACTCTCGCTACAAGAGATCCTATCAAAAGAATAAGAAGGATCTAGGATGCTTCACATGCAATGAGAATGGTCACTTTGCTTCAGATTGTCCCAAGAACAAAAGGGATAATAACAACTCCAGCAAGAAGAAGAAGGGCAACAAAAGAAAGTTCCATGCTCATGCTGCCGAGGATGATGAACCTCCAAAGAAGAAGGCTAGGGCAGAAAGTGATGATAGTGATGATGACTCATCAAGTGAAGAAGAGTATGTTCTAATCTCTGCTCTCACAGGTACTATCTCCCATGGTTGTAATGATTGGTTGATTGATAATGGGGCTTCCAAACACATGACTGGCTTTAAGGAATCTTTTGTGAATCTATCTGAACATGAATCACCCCATAATGTGAAACTTGGGGATGATTATCAATACCCAATCAAAGGAAGTGGTGAAGCCTCCTACAACCTAGATTCTGGAAAATCTTTGAAGATGAAAGAAGTCCTTTATGTAACTGGGCTCAAGAAGAACTTACTCTCCATCTCTGCATTGGGTGCAAAAGGTATGAGGGTTGCATTTGTGGATGGCCAAGTCCTAATGTGGCCAAAGGGAAAGACCATAGATGATGCAGTAGTGATTGGAGAGCAAGAGGGAGGTTTGTATAAATTGAAGGGACAACCTGAACATGCCATGGTACATGAATCCATGGAGCCAAGTGAACTTTGGCATAGAATACTTGCTCATATGCACTATAGGGCACTTCCAATTGCAAGCAAGGCTGTAGAGGGTCTTCCTGAGATCAAGACCAAACATGAAGGTGTTTGCAAAGGATGTGCAAAAGGTAAGAACATTGAGAAAGCTTTACCAAGCAGTGAAAGCAAGGCCAAAGATATCCTGGAAATCATCCACTCAGATGTATGTGGTCCTATGTCATCCAGTTCTCTTAGTGGGTATGTTTACTATGTCTCATTTATTGATGACTTCTCCAGGAAGACTTGGGTATACTTCTTGAAGAATAAATATGAGGTGCTTGATAAGTTCAAGGAATTCAAAATCTTGATGGAGAATCAAACTGACAAGAAGATCAAAACATTCAGATCCAACAATGGTGGAGAATTCACCTCAGGTGACTTCAAGAAGCTTTGTAGTGATTCAAGGATTAAGAGGGAGTTGATTGCTCCTTATAATCCTCAATATAATGGAGTTGCAGAAAAGAAGAACAGAACAATCATGGAAGCAGCAAGGGCAATGCTGCATGACCAGGATCTACCTATGCATCTATGGGTAGAAGCAGCTAGAACAGCTATATATGTGCAGAAAAAAACACCCCACAAGATATTGGATAACAAGACACCAGAAGAGGTTTTTTCTGATAAGAAACTTGAAGTCATCCATCTCAGAATATTCGGTTGTCCAGTATACACTCATGTCCCAAAGGAAAAGAGGACTAAACTAGATCCTTCAGGAAAGAAGGGTATCTTTGTGGGTTACAGTGAAAGCTCGAAGGCTTACAGAATATACTTTCCAGGGTTCAAGAAGATTGATGTCAGCAAGGATGAATATAAGTTCAAGGATAGGTAATCCAAGAAGCAAATATCAAGAGGGAGCACACTCCAGCAGCTCCTGCAAGGATGCAGATTTCAGAGGGAGTTGACCATCTTCCTACATTCCACAACAGAAAGGTGTAGAAGAAGCTACTTCAACAGCTCCTGCCAGGAAGCAAAGACTCAAAGGGAGTCCACCCAACAAAAAAACAAAGATAAGTTTTTCAATTATCATTTCTTTCCTATTTTGTTTGTTTAAATAATATTATGCTTATGTTCCTAGACTTAGGAGATGTATTGTGCATAGTAGAATAATTGCATTAATGAACAGTATACCACTAATATGCATGTGATGGGTAAGTGGCCTATGGCACTGTACAACATTCCAGTGCTACTTATCTAGAATGAAACCTCTTTGCTGACATGTTGGGAGTAGTGCAAACTCTTAACAATGTTCTGGTAGAGACTGGAAGGCATCTAGAAAGTTGTGGAACATGGATAAATGTTGTATTGAAGCATTGGCTAAGATAACTGCATGACTGCATGACATATTTCTTTATGTGTAAAGAATTTGTTCTGAAAATTATGAGATGTTTCTAATCATGCAATTTAACTTGTTTTGTAGGAAAGACCATATATCTTTACCTACAATAGGACTACAACATTTGTTCCAGCAACAAAGATATCTATTGAAGATATTGAAGATATTGAATTTCCCAGGATATGGGATGAAGAAATGGAATGCCATGATCCATTGATCATGAAGAAGATATTTGGGATGCAGTCCCAAGACATGACAGGGAGTCATATGTGTGCAGATTGAAGAAAGCCTTGTATGGCTTGAAACAAGCTCCCGGAACTTGGTATGGTAGGATGGACAGTTTCCTATCTAGTTTGGGATTTACCAAGAGTAAAGCGGATTCCAATCTTTACTACAAGGTTGAGGAAGGCAATCCAGTGATACTACTATGTGGATGACCTGTTTGTAACAGGTGAGGATAGATTGATTGCCGACATGCAGCGGAAGCTTGCTGCCGAGTTTGAGTTGAAGAACTTGGGGATGATGCACTATTTGTTTTTGGCATGGAGGTGTGGCAGAGTGCAGATGGAATCTTCCTTGGACAAAGGAAGTATGTAGTAGAGATCCTGAAGAGGTTCGGGATGATGGAATGCAAGGCTATGGCCACACCTATGGCATCGAACCTGAAGCTTCTGTGTGATGCTTCATCTGAGCCGATTGATATCACTATGTATCGTAAGATGATTGGGTCCTTGATGTACCTGACGAACAGGAGACCATATATTTGCTTTGCGGTGAACACATTGAGCTAGTTCCTGACAGATCCGAGGAGTGTTAACCTGGTTTCTATAAAGCATGTTCTGAGGTACCTGAAGGGTACAATGGATTATGGGCTCAAGTATGAAGTGAATCAAAAGTTCAACCTGCAGGGTTATGTTGATTCAGATTGGGCTAGCAGTGCTGCAGATAGGAAGAGCACATCTAGATGCTGCTTCAGTATGGGATCAGGTGTGATCTCTTGGTTTAGCAGGAAGCAGTCCTGCGTAGCACTGAGTACAGCTGAGGCAGAGTATGTTGCAGCCTGTTCAGCTAGTTGTAAGGCAGTATGGCTACGGAAGATACTGTCTGAGTTATTTGATCTTTCGTTAGATGCTACTGGTATCTTTTGTGATAACCAGAGTTGTGTGAAGCTGTCCGAGAACCCAGTGTTTCATGATAGGTCGAAACACATAGAGATCAAATATCACTATATCAGGGATATGGTGCAGAGAGGAGATATGAAGCTCTTGTACATTGCGATGGACGAGCAGATTGCAAATGTGCTGATGAAGCCACTAGCGAGGGTGAAGTTTGAGTACTTTAGGGAGAGGCTTGGTGTTCTTCAGATTGATGACACTTCGAGGAAGAATTGATGGACACATTTGCTGAAGCCATTCCAAGCATGTTGGAAGGAGGGTCCTTCACATGGCTGTGGATGTAAGCGTTGGATGATCAGCATCAGGATGATGTTCTGGTTTCTGCTTTGTATGATCGGTTGGATCATTTATATATGTATGTATTCATCATGTTGGATGTTGGATATGATCAGTTGGATCATTTATATGTATGTATGCATCATGTTAGATGCTGGATATGATCAGTTGGATCATTTATATGTATGTATGCATCATGTTGGATGTTGGATATGATCAGTTGGATCATTTATATCTATGTACGCATCATGTTGGATGATGGATATGATCAATAGGATCATTTGTATGTATTTTGTATATGCATGATGTTGGATGCTTGGACCATGTATCTGCATATGTATCGGGTGGATCCATTGTATGATCAGGTGGATCATGTATGGTGATATGTATCATGTATTTGTATTTGTATCAGGTGGATACACTGTATGATCAGGTGGATCATGTATAATGATATGTATCAGGTAGATACTTGGTATGCATTAGGTAGATGCATTGTATGATCAGGATGATCATGGATGACGAGCTTCAGGATGTTGCTCTAGATGACATGCAACAGGATGTTGCAGTGATGATGATCAGGATGATCATGTGTACAGCAGGATGATGTATGGTGAGTATCAAGTTGATACTCTATGGCTGTGGATCAGGTTGTGCAGATGAGCATATAATTTGGCCCTGGGAGATTTGCAGATAGTCTTTCGAGGTTTTTCCTATGGCATATAATTTGGCCCTGGGATATCTGGAAAATGCTCTTTCGAGGTTTTGCTCTGGAAGGACATATAATTTGGCCCTGGGAGATCTGTAGATAGTCTTTCGAGGTTTTTCCTATGGCATATAATATGGCCCTGGGATATCTGGCAGATGCTCTTTCGAGGTTTTGTCCTATGGCATATAATATGTCCTTGGGAGATCCGATAGGTTGGGCTGTGTGCCCGTAATAAGTCCTGGGATGCTCTTTCAAGGTTTTGCCATGACCACATATAATCTGTCCCTGGGAGATCCTATAGGTAGAGCTATGTGCTCGTAACAGCCTGGGATGCTCTTGCGAGGTTTTGTGGTGACCACATATAATCTGTCCCTGGGAGATCCTATAGGTAGAGCTATGTGCTTGTAACAGCCTGGGATGCTCTTGCGAGGTTTTGTGGTGAGGTCACATATAATATGGCCCTGGGAGATCCTATAGGTAGAGCCGTGTGCTCGTAACAGCCTGGGATGGTCTTTCGAGGTTTTGTGACGCACGTAATAAGTCCTGAGGATTCCACAATATGGCCAGTGATGATGAAGACCTGCAGGTGGTGGGCCTACATCCAGTATGAAAAAGGGTTGGCTCTGTAGAACTTCCTATGATGAGTAGATTCAAATATTGGTTGAGATAGCAGCAGTAGTGATGATGACGATGACGACGCATCGATGACGATGATCCCGAGAAGAAGACTTGTCTAGCAAATCTATGTCGAGAAATTCCTTCCTAGTTAAGAGGGAGTGTTGATGTATATGTAACTTCGGAATGTATTTCATATATATTTAGTGTACCCTTATTAGAGATGTGTTATTCCTCTATAAGGAAGTGTCGTCATGTGGATTGACAAGTGTCGCAAGTGTGTGTACTTGCCGATGGGTTATTAGACCACCATGTGTGGGGTCGGCCCTGAAATATATATATTATAATGTGGATGTACCTAGCTAGACAAGTCGGCCCCATAAGGTCACTGGGCATACAGGTTAGTATAAATAGAGATAAGGTGATCTCTATTTACATCATTCGGAAAGTCATATCTCTCTCACTCAGAAAGTGGTGCACTAGTGAGTAGGAGGATCATCTGCTACTAGGAGACTATCTTAGTGTATTTTGGTTGTACTTTGGTTGAGCCATTGCTCTCTCTATCTCTAAGGAAGTTGTGGGGTTTTTCACCTTAGGGTTTTCCCCACGGAAACTCTGTGTCTCTTGTCTCTCATGCTTTTGATTCTTGTGATGCTTGTGATGCTTATTGTGATTGTTATGCATTGATATACTATACATGTTATTCTCTCAGTGAAGATCCTAGAGTATTGTGAATTAATGCTCAAAATTTAACATTTAGCGATTAGGGGTAGTGGTTTTATGGATTAGTGGATTTAGAGTTTAGGGGATTAGGGGGTTACAGTTTAAGGGGTTAGGTGTTAAGGGTTAATGGTTTAAATATTTAGAGGTTAAGGTATTTAGGGGTTAAGGGATTAGGTATTAAATGATTAAGGGTCAAGGTATTAGGGCTTAGGGTATTACGAGTTAAGTAATTAAAAGGTGAATGGATTAGGAATTACATGTTAAGTGGTTAGGGGTTAGGGGTTAGGTGATTTAGGGGTTAAGGGCTTTAGTGGTTTAGGGATTAAGGATAGGGGATTTATTAATTATAGGGATTTAGGGATTAGGTGATCATGGGGTTATGGTTTAAGGGGTTAAGTTTTCAGGGTTAAGGGTTTAATGTCTTAAGGAGTGGCGGTTAAGGGGTTCAGATTTAAGGTTAAGGGATTAGGGTTCAGGGGGTTAAAAGGTTAACAGATTATGGGTTAAGGTTTTAGGGATTAGCGATTACGGGTTAATGGATATCATTTCATATAGATACTATGACTCCACATAGAAAAAATATCATCCACATAGTAGCAAACGGGTTGGTTGTAGTTCCAGATGGAATAGTGCCACTAGATAATATTCAAAGTGAACACTGGTAGTCATAACCTATTCATGATTTCCCTTAAATATAGTACTTACCTCTTTATGTTTCATATGTATCTTTATTAATTTTACAATATGGTATTACATTCTCCATTATTTGTTTCCCTTCATCCTTAATGTTTCCCAATATTCTCATGCCTTCCTCGCAATTTTTTTTCAACATTATCATTATTTGGTTCCACTAGGATTTTGAGGCTACAAAATGAAATGCTCATAACTTCTACAATACTTCTAAAAATTCCATTATGACCTCGTTTCAAAAATGGCATGGCCACTTTATTCTATTGTAAATGGTCAAGCAACAAAGTGGATTATAAATGGAGAGAAAAGTGTGTCATGATAATTTTTCATGGGGAGTTTGAGGCATAACTTGAAATAGTTTTAACTTTAGTGATAGTTCTCATAATTTCTAATGTCACCCCAATTCTAAATGGCATGTCCACTTAGATTCAAATGGATCTGGTTGAACTAAAACATGTTTTATAAAAAGTGTGACACTAGACTTTTCCTACCTTATCTTTGCCTAATGTTATCCCATCACGAGGAAATCATCCATATAACCACACTAGGTGAGTGACTAGTGGCCACTACATAAATAACTATGTCATAATACATTTATTGAATGGTAGCTACATAGTAATCCTTTAACTCATGAAAAAAATACATGTCGCAAAGTGGCATTTGAACCTGAGTAGGTAGGAGAACAATTTTCCTCTCAACCACTCGGGCTAGACCCAATTAACATCCATGAAGAAATACTTGTGATAACATAAATTTATATCTTGAAAATCATAACAAATTAAATCCATAATCATTTATCTTGTGCATGATGTAGTCAGACCCTCTAGGTTTTTACCAAAAGCTTTAAATGGGTATTAAATTACATGAACAACTTTTTCACATCATCCTCGTGCTCTACCCTTTGGTTGTGGTTTAGTGACAATTTGGAGTGGTTGTTATGGAAACTACCCATGTTCAAATCACATTTGCAAAAGCTTAGCAGGTATTATGCCTTGTGAACTATTCATATAAATATCTCTTGACTTTTTTCTCTAAGTGTTTTCGGGGGGTTTCTTAGTCTAACATGTGAGATATCATTTTTCACATCAAGTTTACTATTTGTGGCATTAAATATACTTTTATTCTTTAGAAATACCTTATCAAAATTTGTAAAAGACTAGTGTAAATTAGGCACAACAATTCATATTCTCAAGTGAAATATTTCAATACATTTTTTAATATAAATGAGCAAACTTTGCATATTTTGTGCCTAATGGTTTGGATGGACATTGATGTTTAATTACAATATATTTAATTATTATTTTTTTTAATTGCATATTTAATGTATTTTTGTTCAATAGGCTCTTCAACCTAGTTCAATCCTAGTCTAACCAATAGCCTGATAACACCTTTAAGCCATTATCAAAAAATATATGACCACTAACCATGCTAACTCTTATCTCACTAATTCTAGTTTTTTCTGCCAACAATTCATATTAAATATTGAACTCTTTAAGGATATTGCAATAGGTAATTTGTATAGAGACAAATTATAATGAAGCATTTCAAAATTTGGGCCATAAAAATAATCATTATTTAAAAAAAATTACAAATCCTATAAATTTAGAAGTCTTCATTTACATTATTATCTGCAACAATGTCATCCAATGTATCCTTGACGGTGTTCATATGTTCTTGCAAGTATTTAATATTATTTTTTCTACAGAATCCCACTAAAGTGGTATTATAATCATCCTCAGCTTCACCTTCATTATCTTTAGCATTAATGAAATTTGTTCGTAGACCATCAATATTGTTACCAGATGTATTTGGATCATCATTTTGTATCATCCATATTGTTTTCTTCTATAATATCATCTAACTCTTGATATTTTTTATTGTTGAGACCAGTGGTGTCATCTAACTTAACATTCTATGATGATGCACCTATGGCCCTACTTCTCCATATTTCTAAAGGAATATTCTTATCATTATCAACTTCACATTCTTGTGCCTCAACATATTCATCTTCAAGATCATCATGGATGTCCATTTCTTGTCTATTCCCTAATCCCTCATCTATATTTTGTTGATCATCATTGTTCTGCTTCATATTCATTGAGGCATCGTAAAATACATGACTTAATCTTGGATCATAAAGTATGAAAAATATCCATTTCGGGTCTAGAATACCTTCATATAAAAATACCTACACATAAACAAGATACATATATTAGACCTATGTTAAAACATTTTTATTGATTAATAAACAGACACACACACACATTCATAATAAAATATAATTAATAGATTATTCATGACCAATGCTTCTTATTTGAGATAAAGAAATACCCGCTCACAATGAATTGGTAGAACATAAGGCTCCTTATCCTCCTAGAGGAACTTTGATGAATCTACAGAAAGAAATCCACTATGGGTACATCTCTTGGCATCCTCTCAAATGCATCATACAATCTACACTTAAAAATACAACATTCGAAAGAGTGGTAATCCAACTCAATAATTTCTTGGATTTTCCCAACATATTGAATATTCCCTTCAATAATATTCTTATTTTTTGAACTTGCTCGATTGGATTGCTTGAAATCAACCATGATGCCACAAACAAAGGAGGATTATCTCTTTACATCTACACTTTTTACACGATAATGTCGGCCATATGCCCACATTGCAGGATATTTCCCTTCTTGTGAAAGACCATTTATTTTAGTGCAAATAATTACAATTATGCATATTTAAATAGTTAATATTGTCAAAACTATATTGAAACAATATTTCGTAAAATTCCAAATGTTCCTTTCTTTCACATCCTCTTGACATGTTGAGATCATATTTTGTTATTCTTGCATCTATACATGCATCATCCATTAAATTTTGAATTTTTTCACTAACCCATTGTAGTGTTAAATCTTTTCCCCATTCCCCAATCATATCAATGGGAAGTAGAGTATTCCATTGGTTCAATCTCATAAACTATCTCCTTACTTATAAAAATTCTTCTCTTTTTTATCATACAAATATATCCATTTATTCATACAGTCCATGTGCTATAGAATGAACTTTTCGAGCACAACACTTTCGTCTATGCCTATTAAAAATCAACATGTATATTTCAAACTCCAAATGTCATGCTTTTAATTTGACCAAAAAAAATTATAGAGTAAATGATTGTAAAAATAACCACATTGATCTGAAGGGTAAAACTTTGCTGATCTCAAATTCTAAATGCACCAGGATGATCAGCTCATCAAGGCTCATCTTTCTATCCTTTCAGAAAGTTGAAATTCACATTTTGAATTTTTAGGGTTTTTCTGACAAACCCTAATCCGGGACCAGATCCAATTTTCAGCATTTCAAGTGGTAAGACCTAAATCTTTTCTATTTCCATTTGAAGTACTCTTGAAGATGTCTCACCACACCAAGCTTGAAGATAAGCTTGAAGGGGCTGATAACTTCCGAGCTTGGAAGTATAGGATTGGGTTAATCCTGGAAGAGAATGAGTTGGACTCATATATAAAAGAAGACATCCCTATCCCAGAGGATGAAGAGGCCAAGGTATTGCATAAGAAGAACTTGGTCAAGGCAAAGAGAATCATTGTTGATTCTATTAAAGACCATCTCATACCCCATGTGTCTTCTCTAAAGACACCCAAGGAGATGTTTGACTCTTTGACCAAGCTATTTGAAGGGAAGAACATAAATCAGAAGATGACCCTGTGGAACCAATTCAAAGGAGTAAAGTTTCAGAATGGAGAAACCATTCAATTTTATTTTTCTAGGGTCTCCCAGATTAAGGAACAACTAGAAGCAGTAGATGAAATGGTGGAGAATGGTGAATTTGTCATGACCACTCTGAATGGCCTTCCTATTTCATGGGACTCCTTCATTCAAGGAATCTGTGCAAGAAAGAAGTTGGTATCCTTCAACAGATTACAGGAAGAATGCTCTCAAGAATATGATAGACTTGTAGCTCGTGAGGAAAAGATGGGAGGTGAAGATCAAGCTCTTGCAGTTCACACCAAAAGAAGCAAGCCCAAGAAGGAACACTCTCGCTACAAGAGATCCTATCAAAAGAATAAGAAGGATCTAGGATGCTTCACATGCAATGAGAAGGGTCACTTTGCTTCAGATTGTCCCAAGAACAAAAGGGATAATAACAACTCCAGCAAGAAGAAGAAGGGAAACAAAAGAAAGTTCCATGCTCATGCTGCCGAGGATGATGAACCTCCAAAGAAGAAGGCTAGGGCAGAAAGTGATGATAGTGATGATGACTCATCAAGTGAAGAAGAGTATGTTCTAATCTCTGCTCTCACAGGTACTATCTCCCATGGTTGTAATGATTGGTTGATTGATAATGGGGCTTCCAAACACATGACTGGCTTTAAGGAATCTTTTGTGAATCTATCTGAACATGAATCACCCCATAATGTGAAACTTGGGGATGATTATCAATACCCAATCAAAGGAAGTGGTGAAGCCTCCTACAACCTAGATTCTGGAAAATCTTTGAAGATGAAAGAAGTCCTTTATGTAACTGGGCTCAAGAAGAACTTACTCTCCATCTCTGCATTGGATGCAAAAGGTATGAGGGTTGCATTTGTGGATGGCCAAGTCCTAATGTGGC
The DNA here is from genome assembly GCA_027924585.1 of Larix kaempferi. Classification (NCBI taxonomy): domain Eukaryota; kingdom Viridiplantae; phylum Streptophyta; class Pinopsida; order Pinales; family Pinaceae; genus Larix; species Larix kaempferi. The sequence goes on from BSBM01000482.1 coordinate 4,508,831, forward strand.
CAAAGGGAAAGACCATAGATGATGCAGTAGTGATTGGAGAGCAAGAGGGAGGTTTGTATAAATTGAAGGGACAACCTGAACATGCCATGGTACATGAATCCATGGAGCCAAGTGAACTTTGGCATAGAATACTTGCTCATATGCACTATAGGGCACTTCCAATTGCAAGCAAGGCTATAGAGGGTCTTCCTGAGATCAAGACCAAACATGAAGGTGTTTGCAAAGGATGTGCAAAAGCTAAGAACATTGAGAAAGCTTTACCAAGCAGTGAAAGCAAGGCCAAAGATATCCTGGAAATCATCCACTCAGATGTATGTGGTCCTATGTCATCCAGTTCTCTTAGTGGGTATGTTTACTATGTCTCATTTATTGATGACTTCTCCAGGAAGACTTGGGTATACTTCTTGAAGAATAAAGATGAGGTGCTTGATAAGTTCAAGGAATTCAAAATCTTGATGGAGAATCAAACTGACAAGAAGATCAAAACATTCAGATCCAACAATGGTGGAGAATTCACCTCAGGTGACTTCAAGAAGCTTTGTAGTGATTCAAGGATTAAGAGGGAGTTGATTGCTCCTTATAATCCTCAATATAATGGAGTTGCAGAAAAGAAGAACAGAACAATCATGGAAGCAGCAAGGGCAATGCTGCAGGACCAGGATCTACCTATGCATCTATGGGTAGAAGCAGCTAGAACAGCTATATATGTGCAGAAAAAAACACCCCACAAGATATTGGATAACAAGACACCAGAAGAGGTTTTTTCTGATAAGAAACTTGAAGTCATCCATCTCAGAATATTCGGTTGTCCAGTATACACTCATGTCCCAAAGGAAAAGAGGACTAAACTAGATCCTTCAGGAAAGAAGGGTATCTTTGTGGGTTACAGTGAAAGCTCGAAGGCTTACAGAATATACTTTCCAGGGTTCAAGAAGATTGATGTCAGCAAGGATGAATATAAGTTCAAGGACAGGTAATCCAAGAAGCAAATATCAAGAGGGAGCACACTCCAGCAGCTCCTGCAAGGATGCAGATTTCAGAGGGAGTTGACCATCTTCCTACATTCCACAACAGAAAGGTGTAGAAGAAGCTACTTCAACAGCTCCTGCCAGGAAGCAAAGACTCAAAGGGAGTCCACCCAACAAAAAAACAAAGATAAGTTTTTCAATTATCATTTCTTTCCTATTTTGTTTGTTTAAATAATATTATGCTTATGTTCCTAGACTTAGGAGATGTATTGTGCATAGTAGAATAATTGCATTAATGAACAGTATACCACTAATATGCATGTGATGGGTAAGTGGCCTATGGCACTGTACAACATTCCAGTGCTACTTATCTAGAATGAAACCTCTTTGCTGACATGTTGGGAGTAGTGCAAACTCTTAACAATGTTCTGGTAGAGACTGGAAGGCATCTAGAAAGTTGTGGAACATGGATAAATGTTGTATTGAAGCATTGGCTAAGATAACTGCATGACTGCATGACATATTTCTTTATGTGTAAAGAATTTGTTCTGAAAATTATGAGATGTTTCTAATCATGCAATTTAACTTGTTTTGTAGGAAAGACCATATATCTTTACCTACAATAGGACTACAACATTTGTTCCAGCAACAAAGATATCTATTGAAGATATTGAAGATATTGAATTTCCCAGGATATGGGATGAAGAAATGGAATGCCATGATCCATTGATCATGAAGAAGATATTTGGGATGCAGTCCCAAGACATGACAGGGAGTCATATGTGTGCAGATTGAAGAAAGCCTTGTATGGCTTGAAACAAGCTCCCGGAACTTGGTATGGTAGGATGGACAGTTTCCTATCTAGTTTGGGATTTACCAAGAGTAAAGCAGATTCCAATCTTTACTACAAGGTTGAGGAAGGCAATCCAGTGATACTACTATGTGGATGACCTGTTTGTAACAGGTGAGGATAGATTGATTGCCGACATGCAGCGGAAGCTTGCTGCCGAGTTTGAGTTGAAGAACTTGGGGATGATGCACTATTTGTTTTTGGCATGGAGGTGTGGCAGAGTGCAGATGGAATCTTCCTTGGACAAAGGAAGTATGTAGTAGAGATCCTGAAGAGGTTCGGGATGATGGAATGCAAGGCTATGGCCACACCTATGGCATCGAACCTGAAGCTTCTGTGTGATGCTTCATCTGAGCCGATTGATATCACTATGTATCGTCAGATGATTGGGTCCTTGATGTACCTGACGAACAGGAGACCATATATTTGCTTTGCGGTGAACACATTGAGCTAGTTCCTGACAGATCCGAGGAGTGTTCACCTGGTTTCTATAAAGCATGTTCTGAGGTACCTGAAGGGTACAATGGATTATGGGCTCAAGTATGAAGTGAATCAAAAGTTCAACCTGCAGGGTTATGTTGATTCAGATTGGGCTAGCAGTGCTGCAGATAGGAAGAGCACATCTAGATGCTGCTTCAGTATGGGATCAGGTGTGATCTCTTGGTTTAGCAGGAAGCAGTCCTGCGTAGCACTGAGTACAGCTGAGGCAGAGTATGTTGCAGCCTGTTCAGCTAGTTGTAAGGCAGTATGGCTACGGAAGATACTGTCTGAGTTATTTGATCTTTCGTTAGATGCTACTGGTATCTTTTGTGATAACCAGAGTTGTGTGAAGCTGTCCGAGAACCCAGTGTTTCATGATAGGTCGAAACACATAGAGATCAAATATCACTATATCAGGGATATGGTGCAGAGAGGAGATATGAAGCTCTTGTACATTGCGATGGACGAGCAGATTGCAAATGTGCTGATGAAGCCACTAGCGAGGGTGAAGTTTGAGTACTTTAGGGAGAGGCTTGGTGTTCTTCAGATTGATGACACTTCGAGGAAGAATTGATGGACACATTTGCTGAAGCCATTCCAAGCATGTTGGAAGGAGGGTCCTTCACATGGCTGTGGATGTAAGCGTTGGATGATCAGCATCAGGATGATGTTCTGGTTTCTGCTTTGTATGATCAGTTGGATCATTTATATATGTATGTATTCATCATGTTGGATGTTGGATATGATCAGTTGGATCATTTATATGTATGTATGCATCATGTTAGATGCTGGATATGATCAGTTGGATCATTTATATGTATGTATGCATCATGTTGGATGTTGGATATGATCAGTTGGATCATTTATATCTATGTACGCATCATGTTGGATGCTGGATATGATCAATAGGATCATTTGTATGTATTTTGTATATGCATGATGTTGGATGCTTGGACCATGTATCTGCATATGTATCGGGTGGATCCATTGTATGATCAGGTGGATCATGTATGGTGATATGTATCATGTATTTGTATTTGTATCAGGTGGATACACTGTATGATCAGGTGGATCATGTATGATGATATGTATCAGGTAGATACTTGGTATGCATTAGGTAGATGCATTGTATGATCAGGATGATCATGGATGACGAGCTTCAGGATGTTGCTCTAGATGACATGCAACAGGATGTTGCAGTGATGATGATCAGGATGATCATGTGTACAGCAGGATGATGTATGGTGAGTATCAAGTTGATACTCTATGGCTGTGGATCAGGTTGTGCAGATGAGCATATAATTTGGCCCTGGGAGATTTGCAGATAGTCTTTCGAGGTTTTTCCTATGGCATATAATTTGGCCCTGGGATATCTGGAAAATGCTCTTTCGAGGTTTTGCTCTGGGAGGACATATAATTTGGCCCTGGGAGATCTGTAGATAGTCTTTCGAGGTTTTTCCTATGGCATATAATCTGGCCCTGGGATATCTGGCAGATGCTCTTTCGAGGTTTTGTCCTATGGCATATAATATGTCCTTGGGAGATCCGATAGGTTGGGCTGTGTGCCCGTAATAAGTCCTGGGATGCTCTTTCAAGGTTTTGCCATGACCACATATAATCTGTCCCTGGGAGATCCTATAGGTAGAGCTATGTGCTCGTAACATCCTGGGATGCTCTTGCGAGGTTTTGTGGTGACCACATATAATCTGTCCCTGGGAGATCCTATAGGTAGAGCTATGTGCTTGTAACAGCCTGGGATGCTCTTGCGAGGTTTTGTGGTGAGGTCACATATAATATGGCCCTGGGAGATCCTATAGGTAGAGCCGTGTGCTCGTAACAGCCTGGGATGGTCTTTCGAGGTTTTGTGACGCACGTAATAAGTCCTGAGGATTCCACAATATGGCCAGTGATGATGAAGACCTGCAGGTGGTGGGCCTACATCCAGTATGAAAAAGGGTTGGCTCTGTAGAACTTCCTATGATGAGTAGATTCAAATATTGGTTGAGATAGCAGCAGTAGTGATGATGACGATGACGACGCATCGATGACGATGATCCCGAGAAGAAGACTTGTCTAGCAAATCTATGTCGAGAAATTCCTTCCTAGTTAAGAGGGAGTGTTGATGTATATGTAACTTCGGAATGTATTTCATATATATTTAGTGTACCCTTATTAGAGATGTGTTATTCCTCTATAAGGAAGTGTCGTCATGTGGATTGACAAGTGTCGCAAGTGTGTGTACTTGCCGATGGGTTATTAGACCACCATGTGTGGGGTCGGCCCTGAAATATATATATTATAATGTGGATGTACCTAGCTAGACAAGTCGGCCCCATAAGGTCACTGGGCATACAGGTTAGTATAAATAGAGATAAGGTGATCTCTATTTACATCATTCGGAAAGTCATATCTCTCTCACTCAGAAAGTGGTGCACTAGTGAGTAGGAGGATCATCTGCTACTAGGAGACTATCTTAGTGTATTTTGGTTGTACTTTGGTTGAGCCATTGCTCTCTCTATCTCTAAGGAAGTTGTGGGGTTTTTCACCTTAGGGTTTTCCCCACGGAAACTCTGTGTCTCTTGTCTCTCATGCTTTTGATTCTTGTGATGCTTATTGTGATTGTTATGCATTGATATACTATACATGTTATTCTCTCAGTGAAGATCCTAGAGTATTGTGAATTAATGCTCAAAATTTAACATTTAGCGATTAGGGGTAGTGGTTTTATGGATTAGTGGATTTAGAGTTTAGGGGATTAGGGGGTTACAGTTTAAGGGGTTAGGTGTTAAGGGTTAATGGTTTAAATATTTAGAGGTTAAGGTATTTAGGGGTTAAGGGATTAGGTATTAAATGATTAAGGGTCAAGGTATTAGGGCTTAGGGTATTACGAGTTAAGTAATTAAAAGGTGAATGGATTAGGAATTACATGTTAAGTGGTTAGGGGTTAGGGGTTAGGTGATTTAGGGGTTAAGGGCTTTAGTGGTTTAGGGATTAAGGATAGGGGATTTATTAATTATAGGGATTTAGGGATTAGGTGATCATGGGGTTATGGTTTAAGGGGTTAAGTTTTCAGGGTTAAGGGTTTAATGTCTTAAGGAGTGGCGGTTAAGGGGTTCAGATTTAAGGTTAAGGGATTAGGGTTCAGGGGGTTAAAAGGTTAACAGATTATGGGTTAAGGTTTTAGGGATTAGCGATTACGGGTTAATGGATATCATTTCATATAGATACTATGACTCCACATAGAAAAAATATCATCCACATAGTAGCAAACGGGTTGGTTGTAGTTCCAGATGGAATAGTGCCACTAGATAATATTCAAAGTGAACACTGGTAGTCATAACCTATTCATGATTTCCCTTAAATATAGTACTTACCTCTTTATGTTTCATATGTATCTTTATTAATTTTACAATATGGTATTACATTCTCCATTATTTGTTTCCCTTCATCCTTAATGTTTCCCAATATTCTCATGCCTTCCTCGCAATTTTTTTTCAACATTATCATTATTTGGTTCCACTAGGATTTTGAGGCTACAAAATGAAATGCTCATAACTTCTACAATACTTCTAAAAATTCCATTATGACCTCGTTTCAAAAATGGCATGGCCACTTTATTCTATTGTAAATGGTCAAGCAACAAAGTGGATTATAAATGGAGAGAAAAGTGTGTCATGATAATTTTTCATGGGGAGTTTGAGGCATAACTTGAAATAGTTTTAACTTTAGTGATAGTTCTCATAATTTCTAATGTCACCCCAATTCTAAATGGCATGTCCACTTAGATTCAAATGGATCTGGTTGAACTAAAACATGTTTTATAAAAAGTGTGACACTAGACTTTTCCTACCTTATCTTTGCCTAATGTTATCCCATCACGAGGAAATCATCCATATAACCACACTAGGTGAGTGACTAGTGGCCACTACATAAATAACTATGTCATAATACATTTATTGAATGGTAGCTACATAGTAATCCTTTAACTCATGAAAAAAATACATGTCGCAAAGTGGCATTTGAACCTGAGTAGGTAGGAGAACAATTTTCCTCTCAACCACTCGGGCTAGACCCAATTAACATCCATGAAGAAATACTTGTGATAACATAAATTTATATCTTGAAAATCATAACAAATTAAATCCATAATCATTTATCTTGTGCATGATGTAGTCAGACCCTCTAGGTTTTTACCAAAAGCTTTAAATGGGTATTAAATTACATGAACAACTTTTTCACATCATCCTCGTGCTCTACCCTTTGGTTGTGGTTTAGTGACAATTTGGAGTGGTTGTTATGGAAACTACCCATGTTCAAATCACATTTGCAAAAGCTTAGCAGGTATTATGCCTTGTGAACTATTCATATAAATATCTCTTGACTTTTTTCTCTAAGTGTTTTCGGGGGGTTTCTTAGTCTAACATGTGAGATATCATTTTTCACATCAAGTTTACTATTTGTGGCATTAAATATACTTTTATTCTTTAGAAATACCTTATCAAAATTTGTAAAAGACTAGTGTAAATTAGGCACAACAATTCATATTCTCAAGTGAAATATTTCAATACATTTTTTAATATAAATGAGCAAACTTTGCATATTTTGTGCCTAATGGTTTGGATGGACATTGATGTTTAATTACAATATATTTAATTATTATTTTTTTTAATTGCATATTTAATGTATTTTTGTTCAATAGGCTCTTCAACCTAGTTCAATCCTAGTCTAACCAATAGCCTGATAACACCTTTAAGCCATTATCAAAAAATATATGACCACTAACCATGCTAACTCTTATCTCACTAATTCTAGTTTTTTCTGCCAACAATTCATATTAAATATTGAACTCTTTAAGGATATTGCAATAGGTAATTTGTATAGAGACAAATTATAATGAAGCATTTCAAAATTTGGGCCATAAAAATAATCATTATTTAAAAAAAATTACAAATCCTATAAATTTAGAAGTCTTCATTTACATTATTATCTGCAACAATGTCATCCAATGTATCCTTGACGGTGTTCATATGTTCTTGCAAGTATTTAATATTATTTTTTCTACAGAATCCCACTAAAGTGGTATTATAATCATCCTCAGCTTCACCTTCATTATCTTTAGCATTAATGAAATTTGTTCGTAGACCATCAATATTGTTACCAGATGTATTTGGATCATCATTTTGTATCATCCATATTGTTTTCTTCTATAATATCATCTAACTCTTGATATTTTTTATTGTTGAGACCAGTGGTGTCATCTAACTTAACATTCTATGATGATGCACCTATGGCCCTACTTCTCCATATTTCTAAAGGAATATTCTTATCATTATCAACTTCACATTCTTGTGCCTCAACATATTCATCTTCAAGATCATCATGGATGTCCATTTCTTGTCTATTCCCTAATCCCTCATCTATATTTTGTTGATCATCATTGTTCTGCTTCGTATTCATTGAGGCATCGTAAAATACATGACTTAATCTTGGATTATAAAGTATGAAAAATATCCATTTCGGGTCTAGAATACCTTCATATAAAAATACCTACACATAAACAAGATACATATATTAGACCTATGTTAAAACATTTTTATTGATTAATAAACAGACACACACACACATTCATAATAAAATATAATTAATAGATTATTCATGACCAATGCTTCTTATTTGAGATAAAGAAATACCCGCTCACAATGAATTGGTAGAACATAAGGCTCCTTATCCTCCTAGAGGAACTTTGATGAATCTACAGAAAGAAATCCACTATGGGTACATCTCTTGGCATCCTCTCAAATGCATCATACAATCTACACTTAAAAATACAACATTCGAAAGAGTGGTAATCCAACTCAATAATTTCTTGGATTTTCACAACATATTGAATATTCCCTTCAATAATATTCTTATCTTTTGAACTTGCTCGATTGGATTGCTTGAAATCAACCATGATGCCACAAACAAAGGAGGATTATCTCTTTACATCTACACTTTTTACACGATAATGTCGGCCATATGCCCACATTGCAGGATATTTCCCTTCTTGTGAAAGACCATTTATTTTAGTGCAAATAATTACAATTATGCATATTTAAATAGTTAATATTGTCAAAACTATATTGAAACAATATTTCGTAAAATTCCAAATGTTCCTTTCTTTCACATCCTCTTGACATGTTGAGATCATATTTTGTTATTCTTGCATCTATACATGCATCATCCATTAAATTTTGAATTTTTTCACTAACCCATTGTAGTGTTAAATCTTTTCCCCATTCCCCAATCATATCAATGGGAAGTAGAGTATTCCATTGGTTCAATCTCATAAACTATCTCCTTACTTATAAAAATTCTTCTCTTTTTTATCATACAAATATATCCATTTATTCATACAGTCCATGTGCTATAGAATGAACTTTTCGAGCACAACACTTTCGTCTATGCCTATTAAAAATCAACATGTATATTTCAAACTCCAAATGTCATGCTTTTAATTTGACCAAAAAAAATTATAGAGTAAATGATTGTAAAAATAACCACATTGATCATGAATTAACATACCAATTTCTACTTGAACACTTTTTTTGGACATATATTTTTAGTGTTTTCATATACCTCTCAAAGGAAAGCATCCACCTCGTTGATACGACACCCGCCAATTCAATGTCATCAACCATGTGTATAAGTAAATAGACTTGTAGGTCCATGAAACTTGTAGGGAGATCCTTCTCAAATACACAGAATTTCTACAATTTCCTTCTTCATATCGACACTTCACATTCGTGGATCTCTTTGGAGGTCACCCACCTAATATAATAATACTAAATTAGTATGAACCTTTCGTCACAATTAAATTGCAATATAATGTGTCTATGTCTCTCACGCATGAACATTTCATACCACATACCATGTAAATGTTGACAATCAACTTATGACATCCCTAATTAAGTCAACAATAAGACATGAATCCCCCCTAATTGCTAATGGCATGACGTGTTATAAAACAAATTTATCAATGCTCATTAGTAATTTTTTTCACATAATATAATATTAAAATATATTTAATATTTAAATGATAACAGTAAGAATTAAATGATCATAATATTTTCATAAAATTATGGAAATCATGTGTTTTAAATCTTGTGGTATGTCCATGAACTGTAAGAGATTTATTCAATGATGACCATAGCCAGTAGGTGTCCTTATTGAATGGATGACATTTTTTAGTTGGTCTAGCTCTTTCTTTTTCAAAATCCATGGAACTTCTACATATGTTTCATTTTCCTTGTTTGGACACAAAAGTATTCTATGAAATTTGGTACAAGAAAGAGAAATATCTCTCCTTGAAGACAAGGTGTCCTTATCTTTGCTTGATATATGTCGAAATATATAATATGGGACATTTTTGAAGATGTGCATAATATCTAATAAATGGAATATTAATAGATCCTTCCAGTAAGGGAGCTCATAAAATATGGATTTCTTTTCATTCTTTTTGGCATATCAACTACCACTTGTTCTGGTTCTTCAATTGAAGCACCCGACCAATAAAAAAAATACTCCCAGGATTTCAATTCAAGATATTCATATTTCTTAAGCCAATCACATGGACCCATAACCTTGGGAGGGCCTCTATTTTCAATTTTTTCATCAAATTGATTCTTAAGGCGATTTCTAAAATTATGATCTAGTGGTAGAAAAACCATGTTGTTTGTATAAATAATTTTATGTATATATTTAGAAAACCACCCCTCAAATTTATATGTTCATCTTGGAAATGCAAATATCCCCTTTGTTTTAAGCCTTGCAATTCAATAAGTAATGTTAATAACAACAAAATAATAATATAATTGTTTTTTTTAAAGTTGAGCTGAAAATAAATTATGATGTGTAAATATGTAAATAATATTTCTTACCTAAGCAAACACCAAGTCCTGGGAAATCATGAATAGTCCAACATAGTACTCCATAAGACATGAAGGACCTATTTTATGGAGGATGTGATATTTCATACATTCTTATTCATTTCCATAACAATTGCATCTCATCAATAAAAGGCACAGTAAAAACATCCATTTTTTTACTTGATGTTTTCCTAGAACAATGAGAGTCAGCATAAGGTGTTCCTTTCTAACACTCATCCATGGGGAAATATTATATTTTATAAATCTAATTGGACAAACACCATAAATTGACCTTAGGAAAGAGAAAGGGAACACTCCGTCCATTGCAAGATCAAACCTAATACTAGCCATTTTTCCTCTGTGTGTTTCATTGCTTTGGAGTTTGTCGGAATTCACATGAATCCATATTTACTCTTGTTCTTTTCTTTCCTATCCATCAATTGTGCAAGTGACTTGCACCAAAAAATTCATTAAAGTCTACTTATAATTGGAATGTGTTGTAAAACCTTATTTGGAACTGTAGGAACTTGTACATCTGTATGATATCTCTTCTCTTTGCATACAGGGCATTATACCTTGTTTTGATATTCATCTCTATATAAAATGAAATCATTTTTACATGCATGAATTTCCTTATATTCAATCCCCAACTTGACCAACAATTGATGTGCTTCTCTACAAGTTGATGGAAACACATTCTCTTCAAGGAATATTTTAGTTTTCAATACTTTGTAAGATTGTCAGACATTAAATCAATTGAATATTTGACTTATGATGAACATGTTTGATATGTCATTTTATACTAGCATTTTTTTATACAAAATATCTATTGAAAATACACATAAAGAAATATAAATGAAGTTGATAAATATTTATGAACTAGGTACATCAATTGATAATGCAAATTAGGAAATAGAATTCAACTCACTTTACTAGGGCAGTGAAGCCTTTGTCTAACAAACCAAATAATGACTTGATTTCTAATAATATTAATGTGCATGCAAGTTTTGATGTTTTACTTGCACCCGATTTGAACATCGTTGTATTCATTGCTTTGTTGATTGAATCATTAAGGTTATTAGCATCAAGATTACGTTGGTGGTAATTTATCCCTTTATCATAATTATTGTCAACCATAGGATCATTATCCTAATCATTGTTTCCATCCCCAATAAAATTGAGAACATTTCATTCAATCCTTCTTCATGAACTGCATTTTCACCATCATCATCATCATGAAGGCTAGGTGGTGTGTCATCAATGTATGCTAATCTAGTCAATTCTTCAAATTTCTCACATGGTAGTGTTCTCTTCAATGCTACTCTTTTCACCCATACAAATCTTAATAACCCAGTTAGATGTTGAGTATTAGTAGGTGTATCATCAATATCTTTGACCTATCAATAAATGTAAGCATAATTTAATGGTAGCCAACAATTGGATAAAACATTGTAACCATTTCAAAGAAATATAATCAAATACTTAACACATTTTTTACAAGATAGTTTGAAAAACAATCCAGACTCATTGATTATTCTTTGGTTTTATTCCCTTACGAACATCCTTAAGGAGACCTTGGTCATCTCTTATATTTCATGTAGGATCATGTTTTACAAAGGGGTAATCAATCAATAACTCATCCCCAATAGTAATGTTTGTAATATCCTCAACCATTATCAATCTATAAACATGTATTTTCATATCTCCATCTTTATCATTTATAACCTCACAAATTGACAATTCAGTCTTACAGTAGGTTCCCTTCCCTTACTACTATTTATAAATCCCGCAATATTTTTACATGTGTATGCATGACCATCTATACATAAGATGAACTCTATTCATTTAATTTCCACTTTCCAATTGGAGACGATGTGTATACATTTGAATTTAGACCATATGTTGACATCATATGCTTATATTCTGCTAGCATCCTCCATTCACGACTGGAATATGATGGCCATAATATGGCATTAATATCCTAGTGGTTTGTTGTGAAGTGTTTCTATGTTTTGATCCCACATGGACATTTTGGAAAACAAAGAGCCCCAAATTAGATCCATAAATATTGGAGGGTCATATCATGTAGCTGTATCCCCAAAATTGAAACACCCCATATACTCTAGGTAGTTGTTGACACCGGGCCAAGAACAACATAATCGAAAATCAAATGTGTCTTTGTAAATTGATCTCAAATTTAGGGGAAATTCATTATCTCCATCACATTCATTCTCATAGTGTATGTAGTCCACCCTCCCCTTATCTTTAAGTAAATTATGCATCTTTAAACTAGTTCTTGTTATGTTACTTGTTTTCATCACTTCATCATCTTCCGAGTTGGTATATGTGCACATATTATTGTTAGATGTATCATCTGATAAATGTTAATAACCCTCTAGGTTGGAAATCAGTGATCCAAAAAACTTTAAACCATGGATTTTCTCCTACAAGTAATCATTATGAAAAAATGTAATTATTCAAATAATATGAAATTGTGAATAAAATGTGTATACATATTCATTATATCAAATTTAAAAACTCCTTACAACAATTCCTATCGTATTCAAATTGATTGTAAAAGGTGTACTACCCACTAGAAATTCATCATTTATGTAATGTATTTGTACAATCTCCTGTTTTAATTATTTATTTCCACGACATAAAGAACATCCACAAACAACAATTTTCTTAAACTATTCATCCCATGTAATATAGTCATGTCCAACCTCTTGTTCAATGCACTCATTTCCTATTGTATCTGCAGGATCTGTTGTCATATCCTTCTCCACCCACTATCTTCTACGTGATTTAATAGTTCTAGGTCCACGTCCACATACATATTTTCTTCTTTTGCTAGTATAATCCTTAGGCTCTATATTTTCTCCAATTTCCACCTAAAATAATCAACAACGTGCATTAATTTTTTCCAAGATTGGATAATACACTATGAAATGTACTTATATAGTGAAAAAAATGGATGCACTAAATTTCATCCGATCGAAATTTCATAAGTTAATTCAAAAATTTTGTACCTAATGTCCCGCATCATATGTTATGCTATCATTTGAAATAACATGATCTATGTCCATGGCCTCCTTTGGCTCCTATAATACACAAGAATGATAATAATTTTAGTACACCAATTAAATCATTCCAAAGAAGAAGCTAGCCAACACAAAACTTTACTTTAGGCATATATTCGACATAGTATTTAATATTTCAATTAACCACCACTCATATGCATTTTCAACCAATAGGTTTGACCTCTAATACCTCTAAGATAAAAAAAATACTTTGGGAACTAATTTTCTTCATGCATTACATTTTGATAACTTGCACGTTCTAGACTTTCTTTCCTCTATGTTGTAGGATTTATGAATTCATGAACTTCCTCCTTTGATTGAGGCTTCTTTGTCTTCTTACCTTTGTTGTATCTGTAGATTTTTTTGTCATATCCTCTTCCACCCACTTTCCTCTACACGATTTAATAGTTCTAGGTCCACTTCCACTGGGCATGACTCCATTGGATCCTGTAATGCACAACAATGATAATAATTGTTAGTACACCAATTATACAATTGCATGGTTTTAAAATCAATTTATTATAATAGGGAACCTACATAAACACCATAAACACCTTAAAAAAAGAAATACATGGTAGGATAATGACCATATTTTACTTTCTTAGTTGCTAAAGATAATAGTAATTTAGATGACAATACCACTCATGCCACAATCTACTCAACTAATAAGTGTGAGAAAGTAAAACATTCGAAAGGGGAATCTAGCACAAAATGTGAAAAGGAATTACTCCTGGTAAGGATGGGGAAATGAGGTTGAAATATTTAGAGGATGAGGGGGTAGATACACTATAGTCGAGGCATAAGGGGGATTTCAATACCCTTTTTCATACACTATCACATGGACTAGGAGGATGGATAATTCATAAATCACCTTGCATAAATTACATTCGATGGTTATATTCAAGCCTTGAAGTTGCAAAGTATATTTAGTGCATTGAGTGGTAGTAATGGTTATGAGTGCATGGATTACCATACTACCAAACCCTTATGAAGGCATTATCATGGAATGTAAGAGGGTAATGGAACCATGTAGAAAATGCATGGCACTACAGGATGTAACGTTTGATTTCTAACATTGATATTATTTGTTTGTAATTAGTTAAAATTATAGGTTGTGTGCTTATAATGACTATGAACTTTATTTGGTGAAATTATGATTTTTATTTTAGTTATGATCATGTAGAGGTTAGGGGTAGGGTGGAAATGCTAAGATTACTAGATCTTGAAGTAGTTGTAATTAGATATGGATTTGACATGATAGAAAGGCTAGTTTGGAAATTATTAATTGTGGATAGAAAAATAATAGGTGTTGTTAAATTTTATGCATCAAATGACACTATAGAAAGGAAGCTTTGTAGAGGTAAATGGGTGATAACTTACTTGAGGCACATTGAATTATTTGTGAGGATTTTACCATCGTTGAAATCTTGGATTATAAAGTGGGGATGTTTAATGATAGGATTCCTAATGAAGAGAAAATTAATTGGAACGACCTTAAGTACAAATTGGGCCTTTAAGATCCCAATATATCTATGAAAATTGAGTCATATTCTCTTTAATGCCTTTGGTTTAATTTTCACAAAATATTTAAGATATTTTGAAGAGGCTAGATAGAGACACATTTTTAGGGTACAACCCCTCCTTTTCCTATCAAGGTTGGTGACTAGTGTAGGTTATTAGAGAGGGGACTTATCTCCTCTCTTTTGTGGGTGCCAATAAAATGGCCATTGAAATTGTGTGGTCTCTTTTGAATGCCCACATATAATAGCCAATTTATATTAATTTTATTTTAAATATATGGAACCATCTCCCCATACCCAAAGACTCTGAAGGTAGGACTAATTATTGGGGCAATCTATTTACTTTCTTCCTTAGCGCATGTGGGAAACAAATTACATTTATGATGTGATGAATATGTCACAAGGTTGTTAAAGAATCATTGTAGGAACTTAGTTAAAGGCTATATTTTACACTGTATGATGAAATTTACAATCTTGAACTACAGATATCACACACTTTCTTATGATGATGAAATTAGGATGCCCAAGGACCCTACATTTGTGCCTAATTGAATTGGATAAAGTCTGTATATAAGTATATCACCAATGAATTTTCCAAATTTATGGATACTCACAAAGCCTTTAAAAATATAGCAACCATTGATTTTATAAAGGTATATCACAAAGGTATAAGAGATTGAAAAATATTTTTTCCTAATTAAATGACTGTATTCTAATATAATGTTCTTATTGATGACAAGAAGGTGTCCATATAGACTTGCATGTATTATATTTCTCGTCGACAATCATTAAAGTATGATACATTGTGTTATCAAGAGTTGACACTTGACGAGTTGAAAACGACCTTAATGGAGATGGTTGAAGATTCATCATCGAGCTTAGATGGATTCCCATGTGAATTGATAATGTCATGCAGGATTTGTTGGGTCTAGCTTACTTCAACTTTATAAGAACTGCAAAACCAATATTTCAGAGAGCATATCAACAAAGGTTTGATTATATTCATCCTTAATTTTAGTGATACTAAATTGATAAAATATAAAGGATTGTCACCTTCCTTAATGTATATTACGATATCCCAAACAAGGCCATGTCCATGAGGACTAAACACTTTCTTTAAATAGTTACAAGGATATATCCAACAAGACGCATTCATGGTCACTTTATCCTAGACAATGTCATTGCTGTCTGTAATAAAGGGAGTGGGTGAAGGTGCCTAGGAGTAGATGTAATGTTCATCAAGTTTGACTTTGAAAAGAAATATGATAGAGTTGAGTGGAATTTTATCACTACTATGATTAAGGATGTGGGATTTCGCCAATTCTTTATAGTGTTGTGGAAAATATTTTCTCAAGGTCTTTGGCTTTCCTATCCATCAATCAAGTACAATCTAAACAAAACAATATGTTTAGGTCAAGAAAAAAAAATGTCGTATTGCCTCATTTTTCTATCTAAACTCTATTAAAGCCCTTAATTGTCACCTCCATAATAGAATGTATTGCGGATTGATCAAAGGTATTATAATAGAATGTCTTGACTTTGGAAAGATAAATAATAGACACTTTAATGAAAATTATTTCATATCCATATTGGAAGACAAACTCTTAATGGATAATACATTTGACTACATGTAAATATTCTACAAGGCCTTAGGATCCAAAATTTTGGAGAGAATCCAAACAAAATTTTAAAGTACCTTGCAAGAAAGGAATCCAATGTAGATTCAACCAACTTTCTGATGCTATAGGACTTGGATTTGAAGTGTTGAATTTTACAAGTAGTGCATTGCTAATGTACATAAGTTCTTTGTTAAGAAGAGCTATAGATGTCACCAATAGGAGGTGGGTTTCCTTAGAATTTGTTCATAAAGGCTTCTTCCCTCCATTGTTATTATGATTCAATTTATTAGCATCATAGCTATTGATACTTTGAAATCCACGACAACTTGCAAAAGTGGATGAGAAGTGGTGTGGGCACTCCCACTTCAATTGAAATGTGAATAGTTAATGAAAAAAAACATTTCATAATCCCTAACTTTCTATGCTCATAATTTAAAAATATATTACAATCATGGATATATTCATAGGCGAACCCCACACCACTTTGAATTGACATAACTCGACAGAAAAATGGGCCCCATTTGCGCCAATTTTGGAGTCCTAAATTAAATGAATTTATATGGCCTTAAGTTGGTGCTAAGATTAGTGCTATATAGCACTGAATTTAGTGTCGACTGTGTTTAAAAAAAATAAAAGAATCCCACGCAGGCTTGTTCTATTCTCCAAATAAAAAGCACCTACCGACCCTTTTTCGTCCATTTGCGAATAGGAAATGATTTGGAGACTGGAAAATAGCCAAGAAACTTACCTTCAATTCCCTTCCTTAGATTATTCTCTCACCTTGCGTCCACCAAAAGAATTCACCCTTCCTTCCTCTGTCGATTCTATAGCCCTTCCTCCACCATAGGTATTATCCCTAGCTCCACCAAGTAAATCACCCTTCCACCAAGCCATTTTCCTTTCCTTCCTACTCAATTCTCCCTTCCACCAAGAAATTATCCCTTCCAACAAGTAATTTTCCCTACCTCCACCAATCAATTGCCTAAACAAGGAAAAAGAATGAAGAGGAATACAATAGAGGCAGAAGAAGAAACTATGTCAAGTAAAGGAAAGGGTATCGATAGTGAACAAAATGAGGTATGTCATTTTGTTTTTATATATTTTTTAATTTTTAGAAATTTGTATTTTAGGTTTTAGGTTTATGTTTTTAATTCTAATTTTTAAAAAATTAAATATAGGTAACCCGGTACAAAACCTTGTTTTTAAATTTATAGGGTGATGATGTTGATTTAGAAAAATATTCCTTGACATCAATATTGGGGGAAGAGACTGTAAACAAATTCAATGATGTCAACCTCAAAATACTAGCTAGATATGTTGAAAAATGGTCAAGTAAAGAAAAGAAACCATCACAAACAAATGAACCATTACCATAGGAATCAATTAATTCCCCAACCATAACTACATCAAGAAAAACATCCAGAAGAAAATCATTAACCATAACATCAAAGAATGAAGAGTAGGGTACCGATACTTCCAAGCCTTGGCCACTCCTAGGACACAAAATTCATCTTCTACGTTTCCATCTTATGGATCTTATATCAATACATACGATATGAAGATATAATATGATTTGGTTTCAGGGAAAATCCAAATATCGATGGCAAGTAAAGTATTTGTCAATATAGATTGAAGGAATCTTGCCTTCAATGTTTTAGATACCATCTCCATCTGGTGTTCTCTAATATTTTGATGCAACCAAAAAATGGCCATTCATTACATGGAAGCTGAATTCGGTGTACATTGGTCTGTTAAAAGGGCCAAACTACAAATGTCACATAATTGCAAGAGGTTTAGATGCAACCAAACAAAAAAGATTAAAAAACTTCCCATTGATCAAAGGCTCAAGAAAATTCCAATGGATGTACCTTTCAAGGTATGGAAAGAATTGGTCAAAACATATGAGAATTTGGATGCTCTAGGAAAGGTCATTGAGGAGAGTGCTTGGTTATTTAATTTTTCCTGCAACATTATTTCAATTTTCTTAATAAATATTGATAATTTATTGTGCATAATTAAATTCAATTAGTTTAGGTTCCAGGATAAATCCTCAAAATTGAGGCTAGAAAAGAGAAGTGCCACTCATCATAGTGGCCAAAAAGGGTTGCAAGCATTGGTTTGGATGTTTGCAAGTATATTGAATATGTGAAATTATCTTTTTTTATTTCCAAGAAAAAAATAAATCATTGAATATTAAATTGTCCATGTGCCATGTGCCATGTTTTGACAAGAGAAGAAATATGGCCACCATCCAACTCACCTTGAGAAGTAAATGTTCCAAAATAAAAGATGGGAATATTTTAATATATGGATGGAAGAAGATATGAGACTCTTCCATCTACTTCTTTGTTACTTATGTATCATGATAACTGGTGCAGGAAGCACATTTCTCTCACCTACTAATGCAATCTTATTACCCTGACAAAAATGTTATCATCTTCGAATCATTTCCATGTTAAATGTGTTGTCAGCATCGCACAATATAATACCTGAATCACCACTCATCTAGTCAATTTTGCAATGCAATTATTTGTTTTTCCAATATTTGGTTTATCTATTTTATTCACTACTTATAATGCATGTTCATTTTAAATGTGTTTATCTATTAACATAATGAATAAACATCGAAATGAACTCAAGAATGCATTCTAGTACAAACTCTACATGAAAGTTTCTTATTTTTTATTAAGTAAATAAAAATTCATATACATATGGAAAGTTTAAAAATATGGTTGTATGCCCCAAAATCAATTCCAACAAAATATATAATGGGAAAATGAAAACATAAACATCATAGGGGAATTTGTGCCTTTCCCAACCCCCTCCTTTATCCTCACTCCTACACTATATATTTCCTCTATGAATCATATTCATCGATTCATGACTCTTTTTCTATGTCATCGCTCGCAATCCTGGTTGGATGATAAGCTTGTAACGTTTCTATGCAAGTAGGAGGTCTCTCAAATCCTATATAGTCTCTCAACTCCTATATAGCCTCTATAAATCTCTAGACCTAACAAAAAATCTATATTCCTAACAGAAATGTAGTATCGGTGCCACCTTAACCTCTATATCATCCATCCATATGCATAGGTGGTGCCATGTTAACCTCTAGTTTTGGTTTGAGTATCAAATCCATAGGTGGAGACTCTCCTCAAAAAATTTCTATTTCTTCAAGAAGTCATAGTAGATGTATAATGTTGTGGATGGAAATATGGATCTAGACATGACTCAAATCAAGATCCCATGCCTCATCTTGAGACCAAACTAAAAGAATACAGTGATGATGTCCATTCTAAATTAGTGAAACTTGACAAACTGTACCTAGCATTTTTTGTAAATTCAATACTCAAATCAAGTATTCCTTTGATATAACTCAGGATCCTTTTTGCAATTGAGTGGACAACTTTATCCATACCTATTACTTTTTAATTAAAAAATTAAAATAGGTCATCATAACTTGTTATTGCGCCCCTTAATCAATTATGAAAATATTAATTTTATTCTTTCCGTACCTTAAGTCATCCATATATATATATATATCAATATCATTTTTAATTAATTCATCTCATTTTACCCACTTTTTTTTGTAGTTCTTTTATTTCTTATTTACTTGTTTTAATTGATTACTTGATTTATTTGGTTCAAATGTTCTATTGGTTAATGACTACCCCATAAATTTTAATTTTTAAACGCCCCCTTTTTCTCCTTTTTTTCTTTTTTTTAATCCATGAAATTCTAATAAAAAAAATTCCTTCATTTGATCTCATTC
The DNA here is from genome assembly GCA_027924585.1 of Larix kaempferi. Classification (NCBI taxonomy): domain Eukaryota; kingdom Viridiplantae; phylum Streptophyta; class Pinopsida; order Pinales; family Pinaceae; genus Larix; species Larix kaempferi. The sequence goes on from BSBM01000482.1 coordinate 4,529,030, forward strand.
ATTAACTCCTCAACAGTTCCAATCCTAACGGATAATTCATTTGATTATATTTATTAAACACATGTCTACTCTTTTTCTCAATATTTTCCAGCTTCTTATTGCCCCTAAAGATGGGTGGTGTGTCCACCTGAAATGTTGGGTATTGTAAACTTACACACCGTGTAATCTATAAACACATATATAATGAATAATCACTGTGAAAACTTGCATTCTCATAATTTTGGTGAGTCATAAATATTGAACTGAGATTCATTATAAAATTGATTTATGGTAAAATAAAATTTAAATAAATTAGACTTCCTAAGTTCCTAATATTCTTCAATATAAAGTTATATCTACCTTCTTGGAAACTTTTTTTATTGAAATCTTCAAACCTATTTCAACCAATGTACTTGTTGGCTTACAATCCGCCATACTGAAATCTTTCAAGCAATTATATTGCATTCTTTACTTGTGAGATGAAAATGCTCTACTTATTTTTCCATACATCCAAAAAAGACAATAATGCAAAGTCATAAATCTGTCATTTGAATTTTTTTTTCAAAAACTTGTTTTACTCAAGTTAGCATATTTGTACTTCTAATAAAAAAATAATCTACATAAACTATAAGAATAATAAGGCACAACACCCTTGCATTTTGTCTTAGTGTATTTGTTATTATAGGAAGCATTCCTTTGAAAACCACTTTCTCTCAAATGCTTATCAATATTTAGATACCAAGCTCTATATGCCTACTTCACAAACCATAAAGTGATTTCATCACACCCCACATAAAATACTTTTGCCTTCCTCGAATCCTTTCGACTAAGTCAATTGTCATACACACATCTTCCTCGACGTCACATTCATCTAATGGATGTTACAACTAAATTGTTCTACCAAATCCAACACCAGTTTTATTGATAATATTTTTGCAGTAGGGGCAATAGTTTCTTCAAAATCCACCCCTTCTTATTGTGCATGATATTTTGCCACCTAACTTTTTGTGTATTCATGTATGAACCCATATGCTTTATATATTTTTTTGAAGACCCACTTGTAGTGAATCAACCTCTTTCCTTCAAACATCTCAACCAACCTTCATGTTTTATTTTTTTGCAAGGATTTTCAAATTCAACATTAGTGGCATTACTCCATTACTACTTTTAACTTATAGAACCAAACCAAATTGAAGGGAGAATTTACCAAATCACTCTCAAGAGAAAAATTCACAAAAGGTACATACTTCTTCCATGGCTTTGATGGAATTCTTTATGTTATTCTAAGTTTTGGAGACTCATATTCATCCTCTTATTGGATATCTTGAAGCACTTATTTATTTATCCTCTTATATACAACCACTAGTATTTCTTGTTTGGCAACAACATCTGAAAAATCCATTGGAAGTTGAGTACCATTTCTACCATTGTCATTACATGGCAATGTTTTGTCTATGTAGTTACAACTTCATCATATACCACATCCCAACTGACAAGAATCTTGTCAACAAGGTCATAAATTAGTAATCCTTCTATTACCAATTGTAAATAGTAAATATACATGTTTTGCCTTTATTATATTGCATTCTTCTTCTCTTTTGGAATGTGCAGAAATGGTGTACTGCTAAAAATTTCAAGCACCAAATGCTAGGACTCTTTGTTGATCATGCCTCATTCGGATTTTTCCTTTGCAATGATTTGTAGATGAGCTATAGAGCACATACACTGCAATATTCATAATTTTTACCCCAAAAATGTTAGGAAAACTCCTAATTCTCAACAAGCACATAACCATATAGCTTATTGTGTGATTCTATCTCTTCTACCCCATATGTGGTAGACTATGGGTTTGATGATATTTAGTCTAGTAAACATGTGTGATTCTATTATATTTTTACTTTAACATTATCTCTTTTGGTTGACTTAGTCTAAATAATCACTCACCCAATTGGATCCCTAATCAACTTTTTATCAAACCCTTAGGTGTCTATCTATATGAACCCAATATGTTGGTGATATAGCCCCAATCATTTGGAAATTTTCCTTAACAATATAATTGACAAATCCGTTGGGGAAAACCATCTATTGTGGGGCTCTTCTGGTCATTTCTTCTAGTGTGTTTAAATTTATTAAGTCTTTGTCAAGCATGAATACACCTTAGATACCCAAAGAAACCTTTAGTTTTTTATGTTTCTAAGTTGTCATTCTTATTTTTCAAACCTCTCAGGAGTCATTCGCTTCCCTAGTAATTCACGTACAATCTTATACACAATAGTGAATCATTCGCCAACAACCTAAGACACGGGTGTGAATACCCTGAAAGTGTGAGTTTTTCATATTTTTTTCATCCTGTAGTATTGACTGAGTGTGTTTGAAATTTTGTAAGTGTGTTGGGTTCCTTTGGGGCCCATTAGTATAATTTTGGGTATTGTTTGATTAATTCCAAGTTTATTTTTGAATCAACTTAATGTGAAAAGTCTTTTAAAAAGTGTCATTGTTTCATTTTCTTTTCACTGTTTGTGATTTGGTAGATCTTGAAAGTGAAAGCTTAGAACATAATTCTTAATACTTATATCTCTTATTTTTTCATTTGTATGCAAGAATTAGGCTTAACCAAACCTTGTTTCCTTGTAAACCGGATTGATTGTTTGAGTCTATAAAACTTGTGCTTGTCTTGTTTTTCTCAAATTCATCAAACTTGTATGGTTGAAAAGTCCTATGTTTGAGGCTTCATTCATTTGTAGTGATATGGATATCAAACCTTGTTCATATTGTTTTCATTATTGTATCATTTTCGTATAATTCTAAATAGGTTCAACACCATGCAATAAATATGCAAGCCAGTATCTAGAAACAAAGTAGTCCTCACCAAGAATTTACACAGAGTTTAGCAGAAATAAGAAGACATATTGAAATAGAATATATGAGATAGACCACAGTTGATGTAAACTCCATTGTTATTAGTATTCAGTAGGATGTGTACAATATATAATACATCTCAAGAGAGAAATTCATGATCCTTAGGAGCCATTTGGGTAGCTCACAATAATGCTACGCTCAATGGATTGATTCCCCCAATCTCTGACATTGTGCCAAGTGTGACTCATGTATTGGGCCATAATGAGCTCCAATGAACCTATTATGACCATGAGGATGTTAAGCTAGTCAATTAATGTGGATGGAATCATTATGAGGGTGAATTAGGTGGTTTAGGGCTTTGGTATTGGCCATTAATGAGTGATTTGACCATTTCTATTGCATTAGCGCCCTTGGTCCAATCTTATCCCATAAAACAAGGAACATGGGCACCTCCCTCATTAAATGATTTAAGTAGGGCGCCTTTGACTCCCCAGATTATGGAAATACAGTGCACTTGTGGAAAAACTTAGCTATAATGACAAACCACTAGTCTAATATGTGTACAAACCCCCTAGACTAGGCACTATGAAGCCAAGCCATGGAACAACTTACATTAAACACTTGGAATATATTGAAAGGATTATTAACAAAGGTCTAGATTGAAATTAAGTTCCAACACCCCCCCTTAAGCCAAAATGGTTGTGAGCAATGAAAATTATTATGAGGGCCCAAGCAACAAAGGCTTATGGTCACCCTTTACAATTTATTAATCCATATAAGTGAGGAAAGAGGCAAAACCACATGGGGAAAATCCTCCCTCTAGAATGGACATGAAATACACCAAAAATAAACTGCTCCAAAACACAAGTAGGTGTGAACTTGTTCATATGTCTGGAAGAACCTTATTCCTAGGAAGAAGTGGATGTTGCTCCCATTCTTTGATCATATAATTGATCTATATAACTATGGAAGAAAGCACAAGCAGGTTCTCTTCGGACTTGATTATCATACCAAATGTGGCCAGAACAAATCCAAATGAGACTTGATGAGATTGAGAATCAATCCCAAGCGAATGATGGTGTCATCCATATTCTGTGCAACTATGAGAACAAGTGCCAATCATATTCATGCAGTGGATATGAATCATGATAGTGAGAGTGAATGCAACAAATCCATATTGTAATTCAGCCTCCATAGAATCCAATGTCACACCAAATTGCAAACCAATGAGAAGCTCTAAGTGTGAATGAGCTGCAACAACAGACTGATGATCCTTGGAATTCGAATGTGAAGACTCATGAGAGAACAAAGGGGTTTGGAGATCAACTCCAAATGCTTGTAGATGGTCCAAATGCTTGAATTCTAACCAAATGAACCTTGATGTGCTTGAGACTTAAACCCAAGTGAATGCATGATGTCTCCAACTTCAAGAGTACCTTGAGGAAGTGTGCATGTGACCATGTAGGAAGTGAGAGGAGGCATGGGACCATGAATTGTGAATGCATGAACTCCATAATATGATATAGAATCCAAAATATCCAAGGAACCACAATCTTTCACATCATCAAACTCATAGGAAGAATTCTTATCTTCCAGAGCAATCACTGATAGAGAATCCTCAGTAGAAGAAGTATGATAGGAGAACAATGAGTAGAGAGAGGGTTCTTCTTCAACAATGGAAGATCCATTTGTTGTATCTTCATCATTAGCAACAACATTTTGTGCAATAGATTATGTTTCTTCACATTCTAATTCATAAAATGTAGAGGAAGCATTTGAATCAAAGAGATCTGCACCAACAGGAACTTTTTGTGAAGATTCTGCCATTTGATCTTCATGAACAACTTAATCAAAGAGATTAGAGGCCGATACATTAGGAGGGAGAGAAAATTTTGAGGTGTCCACAGGCTTATTCCATGCACCAATCTTATTCTTTTCAAGAGCATTGTCCAAGTTGGACCATATCTCAAATGGATAGTCTGCAGAACCAATCAAGTAGTGCATACTTGGAGACATGGCTAGACACATAGCTTTGAATTCTCTATCACAGTCATTTAGACAATTATTTTTATCTTCATAAGAATCGGGTTCGCTCTCAACACCAATGGACACATTATAGAGACATTGTCTCCTGATATATGCACACATTTTAGGCTTCCACTCAGCATAGTTGAATGGAGTAAGAAGAGGAACTTTTGAATCCATGTAGAAGTTGTTGTACCTACAAACCAAACTCTGAAAAATTATACTAGAAGACTATTTGAATCAATATGAGCTCCTTACTTCGACAATAGGCACATTCGGGAGTGCATCACACCTGGGTAGACTCCAAAGGATTTCTCTAATGGCTTCAAGGTAATTTCCCCAAGGATTTATGTGGTTGCTCCACTGCTTCTAGTGCACTACTGGAAGAAGCTATGCTTAGATCACCTAAGATATTATACCATGTAGAATTATAAATAGGTTCATCACCATGCAAGAATTATACAATCCAGGATCTAGAAACAAAGTAGTCATCACCAAGAATTTACACAGAGTTTAGCATAAATAAGAAGAAATATTGAAACATAATACATGAGATAGATCACAATTGATGTAAACTCCACTCTTATTATTATTTAGTAATATGTGTACAATATATAATACATATCAAGAGAGAAATTTGTGAGCCGTAGGATTCAGTTGGGTAGCTCACAACAATGTTAGGCTTAGTGGATTAATTCCCCCAATCTATGACATTGTGCCAAGTGTGACTCATGTATTGGGCCATAATGATGTCCAATAAACCTATTATAACCATGAGGATGTTAGGATAGTCAATTAATGTGTATGGAATCATTATGAGGGCGAACTAGGTGGTTAAGGGTGTTTCTAGTGGCCATTAATGAGCAATTTTGACATTTTCTAATGCAGTAGAGCCCTTGGTCCAACCTTATCCCATAAAACAGAGAACATGAGTGCCTCCCTCATTAAATGCATTAAGTAGGGTACCTTTGACTCCCCATATTAAGAAAATAGGCCACACTTGTGGACAAACTTATCTATAATGACAAACCACTTGTCTAATATGTGGGAAAATCCACTATACTAGGCACCATGAAGCCAAACCATGGAACAACTTACATTAAACACTTGGAACCTTATGCAAGGATTATTATCCAAGGTATAGATTGGAATTATGTTCCAATAGGTTCATCAAATAGTTTGTTTTCATTATAATGGAAAATTAAAAAGGTAGATCATTAAAAAAAAATCATTTTGGTTTGTGCAAATTGCAAGTTTTTTTAGTTGAAAATTTGAGTTTATATTTTGCATAAAAATATATATATATATATATATATCTTTTGGTTGGTGTGAATTTCCAGTTTTGATTTGAAAATTTGGTCTACATTTTGCACCGAAAGAAAATTTTGTATTTGGTTTGTGAAATTTATCAAATTCTATATGTGTCACAAGTGGATCTATATTACTAGAGCAAGCTTCACTTAGAATTTACCAAACATTGACAGGAAAATAGAAGAAATATGAAGAAAATATTAAGTAAAACACAAGAGAAAAACACTCATGCGGATTGATCTTCCATTTCAATATTATTCAATAGCATGCGTACAATATCTAGATTCTCTTAGGAGGAAAAGTCGAGATACTTAGTTGTGAGTTGCGTAGCTCACATTAATGTTAGGCTTAGTGGATTAATTCCCCCAATCTATAACATTATGCCAAGTGTAACTCTTGTATTGGGCCATAATGAGGTCAAATGAACCTATGAATACCATGAGGAAGTTAGGAAAGTCAATAAATGTGGATGGAATCATTATGAGGGTGAATTAGGTGGTTTAGGGATTTGGTAGTGGCTATTAATGAGCAATTTGACCAAATCTAGTGCATAAGCGCTGTTGGTCCAACCTTATCCCATAAAACAGGGAAGTGGTGCACCTGCCTCATTAAATGCATTAATTAGGGTGCCTTTGACTCCATAGAATAAGGAAATGGGCACACTTTTGGACAAACTTGGCTATAATGACAAACCACTAGTCTAATATGTGGACAACCCCCTAGACTAGGCACTATGAAGCCAAACCATGGAACAACTCACATTTAAAACTTGGAACCTTATGTAAGGATTATTAACCAAGGTCTGATGGAAATTATGTCCCAAAAAAATTGCACTTGCATTTAGGATTCAGTCTTCATTTACACTCAAAAATTTGAGTTGCATTTACATTTAAGATTGAGCCTGCATTTTCATTTGAAAGACTAAGTGTGCATTTTTTTTCAAAATTCAAAAAGTTAAGATTTTATTTGCATTTAAAACATTGAATTTTGCATTAAAAGTCGGCATGTGCATTGAAAATTTTGAAATCTGAAAAAACTTGCATGTCAATTTGCAAGCTTTTTCATATTTCAATGAGAAATTTCGCATTTTGAAACAAATGCATTTGGAAAGTTGGTTTAGTGGTTTCAAAATTCTTACATATTTCATTAAAAAAAATATATACACATTTACACTTGAATATCTTTAGTTGCATTTAATAGTTCCTCATATTTAATTTTAAATAGTGTAAACAAGTGTTATGCATTTGAAAACCTTTAGGTGCGCTTAGTTTTCTTCTTTCAAAAAGTTTGTTGAAATTGCATTTTGAATAAGCAAGAATTAATTGGAAAATACTAGGAGGTTTTTCTTTTAGCAAGAAACTCTCCTAATATTCTGGGGCTTAGTACTTTAGGGATAGGTATTTTTAGGAAACTCCTTCTAATTCAGAGAATATTGGAAACTATGAACTATTAAAGGGAGCTAAAACCCATTAGTAGCGTGAAATACTTTTTGAGAAAGCGCCTCTCAAACAAGCGTCAAATAGTAGGTAAATCTAGTCCAAGTGGACAGATTGTCTCATGGTGCTTATATTATTGGGGTTATGCATGTATAGGGGTTTTTCATACATGCTAATTCCTCTGGGTGACAACACTGCTCACTGACATATTTGTGTCTAGGACTTGTGGCCTACATTCCCTTCCCATTCACAGAATCCCTTTCCAATGACCATTCTGCTTGACTACCTAAGGTGAAGTGGTAGCCCTAGTTTACTCTCATATGTTCCTCCTAGTTCACTAAAATGGGAATATATTGGGGCACCTAAGTCAAATGTAGACTCTCCATCCCAGTTTCTTGGGAGGGTATTTGTTGAAGGTAAGTGATTGCACCCCTGGTGAATGGTCTATGGGAGCAGGGTAACTATGTCTCAATCTTGATTGGTTGGACTTGGGCCCTAATCATACTAGGATGGTATATAGAAGGCCCCAATTACACCTCTTCATAGAATAGTATTTTTTCCTAAACAGTCAAACACTTGTCATTGGAAGAGTATATCTGCTTGTAATATTTTCAGGAACTTTCTAGTGTGTGTTGTTTGTTTTTTTATTTTTTGTAGACTTTTAATTTATGTCTTCTGCGAGCCATCATGGCCAATAAACCTTTGCATAGGTCCAAAAGGATCCAATTCCAATATACTGAATAGAGAGAGTCCTTTGCACCAAGGTGAATACTATATTATTACAATAATCCACCCTCTTAGGGGGTAGAGGAAGAAAATCATGAATCACAAACATAACAAGTGGAAGAAAAAAATAGTTATAGTTCTAGTGAATCTAAGAGTTCAACCGAAGAAGGAAATGTTAGTGATGTTGAGGTTTAGTTACCCTAGAGTTGTTTCTTTTTATCCATAGGAAAACTTAGTGCCTATTTTAATAGAGGATATCTCATATTCATTAAGAATTTTGAACCCATCACAAAGTCCTAGTTTGAGCTGAGAAACTAGTTTTCATATTCCTAGGAACAAAAATTCATTGCTTCAATGGTTTAATATGGAAAATATAGGAGAAGAACATAATAAATGGGAGGTAACTCCCCCATTCAGTTCTAATCCTATAAGAGGAGTAAGTTTAAATATGTTATATGCAGTAGGATCAAGATGGTCCCCATAATACTATATGATACTTACTAGTGGAATTTCATCATCTATGCAAAGAAAAAATCCTTTTTCTTTTGGATTGGCATTCCAAGTTTTTAGTTAACACTTGCTACTATCCATCCTACATCAACTTTTACCATTGCTTCAGGTAGTGACCCATTAGTTCCTTTTCCTAATTTCCCACCCTTCACTGGACAAATTTTCAAGCCTAACCCATCCACCATAACTAGATATTTATGTGGGTCTAGCCTACCCTAGATAAGCTTACCTTTCCAATCACTTGGAGGCATTAGTACTAGTAATCCCTTTGCATCAAATATACTGCAAGGTAACACATTTGGACTAGGGGGAACTAGTATTGGATTTCCATGGGGGAAGCATGCTCATCAAGGAAACAATACCTTTTCTAGAGTAGGAGGAACAAAATTGGTTAAACCTGCATTGGTGAATACCTTACAGAGTATCCAAATGGGAGGCACTTTTGGAGCATATTTTCCATATTGTGTACAAACCCAACCTAGTCGGAACTTTAGACCAAATAATCAAATTTTCATGAACCCCGGATCTCCTTATATTCCAGGATAGTATTTTGTGAACATGAACCAATGGGAACATAATGCTCCTAGATCATGAATATCCATGGATCAGACAAAGTTTCCATTTTGGGATACTTTGGATTTACCAAACCTTACGAATTTAACCAATGATTTAGTTTTACGTGACCCTAGATGGACACCCCTCCCTACTAAGCTCCCTTAAGACATTCCTAAGTTCAAAGGGAAACCTGAGGAAGACTCAAAAAACTATGTGATGAATTTTTATCTACGATGCTCTTCTACCTCTCTAATGCATGACTCCATTAGATTGTGGCTCTTCTAGATGACTTTAATTAGATGGAAGATAAGTGGTATATTGAATTTCCACGAGCATCTTTCCAAACCTTTAACTCACTTTTAATGACAGTTTTGAATCACTTTTAGTTATCGATCTACTATGAGGTTGGTATGGAATTATTGACTTCATTTAGGCAATACAAATATACTTATATCTCTGACCACATCCATGAGTGGTGGAGGAGATGAAGCTTAATTAAAGCTCAGATCCATGACGAATTCCTAACTGATTGGTTCATCAAGTCTATAAAACCTTGTATAGTGAAGGATGTGGCTCTTTTAGGGGTTTAAACTAAAGAGAAAGATGTTATTAAAGCCTAGCAATTGGATTTGGTTTATTCCCAATATAGAATGTTGTATGAAATTTTTCCCACTAATCCTAGAGCAGAAGTTGATCCAACCAAACTTACCCTTGGACCTCATGTTGATGGCATGATTGGTTCAGTTGAAATTAACTCGGTTATACAAGGTATGTACCTTACTAGTCAAAACTCATTGGTAGTTTGTCAAAACAATGCACGAAATCCTAAACCCAACCCTCTCACAGATGTTATGTCAGCACAGACATCTAATTCTAATGGAAAACAACATCTCGGAAGGAATAAAAACAAGAATAAGAATGTTGGGAATAAACAAAATAATAATGCAAACAATAACAACAATAACAATGTTGGTGGGGCTAAAAAGGAAAAAGGTAAAACTAATTCCCCTTGTCAGTTATGCAATGAGGACCACTTGACCTATAAATTCCCTAAGATAGAGATTGATCATATGTTGTTGTCACAATAGGAAGGTAGGACCCAGCCTATTGTATTGAAAAATCCATTTCCACAACAACATCAACAAATGATTTATATAGCTCACAAAAACCCTACACCTCCACAAGGGGGAAATTAGGGTACCTCCTCACAAGCAGGAAGCATAAGCCAAAGTGAATTTTTCATGTTCCAATAGGATGTAAATATACAGACTATAAATAAGAATTACGAAACAACTTTGTTTGAAAGGAAACTCTTAACTCTAAAGTAGCTTACCCATTACACATAGAAAATCCAACCAAAAATATTATGCGTAGAATTTTGAAGGGTGTTCTAAAGAAGGCAACATACAATCCTAATGCGTGTGCTACCCAAAACTATAGTATATTTTAAGATATGGCACAATATCCTTGTGCAATTCCCACTCGCAAAGTCCTCCATAGTTTTCCAACTCAATGGAAGACTCTACTCTTAGCTTTAGGAGCCATATATACCACAGACAATCAAGTAATAACCTTTGATTTTGAAGGTTGGTAGCCTCGCTTACCCCATCATGCGGCATTCCAAATTTAGGTTATAGGTTATAGGATGCCTCCACATGTGTCATTTCTTTGTCATGTTGGAAGGTTATAGGTTTTCCTGAATTAGTTGCTCTAGTAACAATGTTGAGAGATTTCGATGGCCATATTTTCAAACCTCACAGAATTGTCCATACTCTTCCAGTGGATTTAATTGTCCCTACTCTTCCAGTGGAGCTAGAGGGGGAATAATAGAGTTTGATGTGGAATTTTTTGATTCTCCACTCGACTGTAACTTGCTTCTAGGAAGAAGGTGGACCCAAGCTATGATAGTAGTGGTCTTATCAATATTTAATTTCGTTAATTTTCTTCATGAATGAAATATTGTTACAATTGATCAACTAGCATTAAGCATAAATTAGTCCAACCACGATAATGGATCTAATATAAATTTAGTAAGCCATTCCACGATGGATTGTGAAAATGTAGGTGTGGGGATGTGTCATGCCTGACCTACATGCTAATGCAACTTTGATACACACAATTTCCATAGTTTCCATGACTTCCACACCTAATGTGTCTTAATTTAATACTTCTTACGTTAATGACCCTTGAAAGTTTTCATAAACTTCAAATGAAGTTGGGTGTAGTCGGATGACTTTGTCCTTGTCGATAGCCGAGATAGTTTACCAAGCCAAAATTTTAAGACAAGTAGAGCATGTTGGTATACATTCTATATTAGAACCAGATGACCAGTATTTAATGCTCGTTTAGGATTTGATTTCTTTACCCTGTCACGGCCCCTTAGATACAATTTTTCCCTCTGATGAAGTTATCATTGAGGAAATGTCTTTAGGGGATAGACCTTGGAGAGACATGCACCAACGTGCATCATTTATTCCAGCTGAAAGTGACTTAAGAATTTATATTTATGTAGTTATCAAACTAGGTTCTATGGAGTGGTATGGGATTCCTCTTTGTAATGTCCCCAAATCAACCCTATACCGCAATTGCCTAATTCACCTAGACTGTTTCATGATTATGCACCTAGGTGGTGATTTAGGTTGATAATTTGTTGATCCTAAGATCCAAAAAGGGAAATAATACCACCATAATGTATGTGTACTAGGAAAATTGCATTAAAAGGATGAGGACTCCATGAAGATTATGCAACTTAGCGAACCCCTAATGTTCCGGCCAAATCCTGACAAGTGAAGAGGGTCAATTTTGATGTATTAATTGCCAAAGTATTTAATTTTTAGACTTAGTATTAAAAGTGCTATGTTAAATTGTAATATATTTTTTATAATATTTATTTTTTGTAATTAAGAGCATGGGCTAGGTGGATAAGGTAGGAACATGAGATATAGTGGACCCAATGAGTTGTCAAGCCAAATGGAAACTCAAAAAATATCAAGAAAAATACACAAATCCACAAAAAGATAGAAAGCGGCACAAAAGCAGTTAGTTTAGAAAAGCAGAAAGTAGGCAGGAAAGGAAGGAAAGTCCATAAATCATAAAGAAGAAAAAAACAAGTGAAATAATAGGAAAAGCAGAGAAAATAAAGTAAAAACAAGATGTTTCCAAAAGTAGGTAAAGAAGGATGTTTCCAAAATCAAGAAAATCAATCCAAAGCAAAAACGAAACAAAGTAGGGATAAACAGGCAAAACATTAAATGCTAAAAACAATCAAGGAGGGAGCATGAGTAATGAAGGAGACCACATTCAATGAATCCAAATGGAAACTTAGTTTATAAAAGAATAGGATCACACCACTCTCACATTTTTTATCACTCTTGGTATTTGTTTTGAGAGCTTTACTTCTCATAGGCTTGGGAGATGCACCCCTAGCTAGCTTTAGGTGATGTGCCCCATAACAAATTTGTTCCAGTCATCTTAACAGTTCTAGTTCATCCATTAGAGTCTGAGTTCCGGGTCTGATCTACAATATAGTACAACTTCAAAACATACTCTAATACATTTCATCAGATCCAATGATTAGTATTCTTGTTGTGTGGTTCAATCCCTTCATTCAGTCGAAACAATGTTGAAAGGCCAAAATGGAGGTTCTAGTTTCGACATATATAAGAATTTGTGGGTTGTGATACCTATTCCATTGCATCTGAGGGGGTTGTTTACATTAATAAACACATTTTTTCTCATAAAAAACTATGTCTGGATGACCAAGATAAAACCATTTTCACTAGAGCCAAGGTTTCAGTGTTGAGGAGCGCACCTGTGCAACTCTATCTTCGTTTTTATTGGGTTTCGAAATGAGTAAGGTCCATGTGATATTTTAATTATTTTTATGACTGTATCCCATGCCTAGTATCTAAAGTTGGTTTCATATCCTATCCAATGTCATCCATAAGATATCATCATTGCTGCACCTTCTTCAGTACTTGATATTACTCATGCTTCTGGAGGTTGATTGAGGATATATAGAGTCTAATGGTGCTTCCTATGCTATGTAATGTAATGAAATATATCTAATTATTTAGTATATGATGTGGCCATCAATTCTGTAAACTATATCTGCACACATTAATGTCTTTTCTTGGCCTATGCTCAATACATGGTTAAAATTGACGAGTTTTACAAAATTTGCAATAAGATGATGTCTAGTTATTCAATTTTCATTCTGTAAAGTGATGCGGTTATTATATGTCTGTTGATGCCCATAAAATATCTGCACCAGCAGTAGGGATTATCCCTAGTAAGCAAGCCCAATTATATCGCTCACCATTTCGTGTGGGAAATCCGTCCGGTTAACGGTCCGGCTACCATGAGTGTAATTGTTTAAATTATTTACCAGTTGCGGTTCGTTTCACCGTTTATGTGATTTTATTTTAATGTATGAGCTGCAAGTTCCCTAATTAAATGCAATGGAAATGACAGGTAGAATCCTCATAAGTGATGCGTAGGTTCTTACCTTATGTATTATCACTCCTACAATATCAATTCAATTATTATCAAATCTAAACTAATTATCCTATCCTATTGTAAGGCCCCCAACCGGGTCTCCTTTAACTTTAAACTACAGTCATACATTTCACTACTTGTCTAAATTTCTGTTTCTGTTTGTGGGTTTGTGTTCAATTTCAGATCTGTAAAAACTATGACAATTACATTTGCAGGTTTTGAAATTGAAGTATTTACTGTTCACCTACTTCTAACCATTTATGTTTGTGCAGGTGTAACAACTAATACATGTGTATTCAATCACGAATTTACCATCTATTAAAAACTTGATAAAATGATAACAGGGTTAGAAATTGCTTAGTATACCTTTAGGAGAAATACCTGTAGGTAGCTAGCAGACTCCCTTTGTTGCTGTCCCCGTTTGCCGTTTCTCCTTGCCTTTTTCCCTGCAGTCAAAAGCCTTCCCACAGTTCTGAAACTCAACCAACCGAACCAGTTTTGCCACCCTGCCAACTGGCGAGGTCTCGCCGACCACCCAGCTCCAAAGGTACCCCTTTGGACCCCCGAGCCCAAACCGAGTACAAGCCAACCCGTTATATCCCTTCAGAAAAAACCTCCAGCAAAAACCCCCTTTCAGCTCCTTTCAGCTCTGCTCTAAAATTTCTGTCTCTGCTCTCCCAAAACTTCCTCCCAAAATAACTAAGGTAGAAAAAGGATCCTCTTCTCCTTCCCCCTTTCACCATCTTATACCCAATTTGCCGACTCTTCCCATTACTACCCTTATCCCTAAATTAAATTTCCTCCAACCCATTCAGCCCTCAACTTGGACTTGGACTTTTAAATATTAAATTAATATTAAAAGTGTTGGTTGGGGTCACTTCTCAACCATAACTTCAATTTAATTAAATTTAATTATTTTCCTTAACATAATAGTAATTTAAACATATCCTAACTCATCTTTCCATTTTTGACCATTTAATTAATAAATAATAAATGTTACATAAATATTATATAGTTTAAATTTACGTTTGGTTCACCAATTTAATTTAATTAACAATAATGTTCAATTGATTAACTACTATTAACCTAATCATTTACTTAATGGTTTCTAATGTTTATCATATGTTAATTCCCTCCAATTATAAATTTAACTAATTCAATTTATCAATTATGAACCATAATCCCATCAATGTAATTCATAACATTATCAACGTGTAATTATACTAATTAAATAAAATTAACTAAGATTTAATCGACTTTACCTGGTTCCCTTTTAATTACATCTTAGTTGTAATTAAACTACTTAACAATTAATCAAGCATCATAATCAATTGCATTAGTCACTATCTCGGTTAACCTTAACTTTGCTTATTAATCAACAACAATTAATTATTAATGGACAATAGTTAATCATTAATCAACATTATTAACTCTAATCGACTTTATTAATCTTAATCCACAAAATTTAATCGTTAATCTACATTATTAACATTAATCATCATTATTAACTTTAATCGACACTGTTAATCATTGATCAACAATAGTTAATTATTAAACGACAGTAATTAATATTTAGCGACACTAATTGACATTATTACTCAACAATATTTCATGTAATTCATAATATGTAGGCGAGTTATGTAAGCGTAGCTACTGCTTACATTCCTCGCGTAAGTACACTACAAGTAATAGTTCACATACATCAATCATACCACGGAACATATTATTTACCGACACATGTTTTAACATAGTTTACAAGGTACGATCCATTAGCTTACTGAAATCCAAGTTACGACCATAAATCACTGATTTTGACACATACTAATCAAGGGTTTTACACGCCTACAGTTAGATCTTATTTTTCACCCCTACTTCACGCTACACCTAACTGCCTACATCATCACTAACTTCCACATCCTATCCTGTCCTCTGCTGGACTACCCTGAAATGTCAAATCATGACCGGTTCCAGCTAGAACCCGTAAGCGGAAGTGTTGACTACATCGACCAGCTTCCCCAGCAGGCAACCACCAGTCATCATCACACACCTTGGGGAGCGCGCCGTAGCACAGCCCTCCCATGACTCTGGGTTTCGGGGATAAACGGTGGGTAAAGCCTCCACCCCCCCCTAATGGAACAAGGGATTATGTCTACTCGACATAACAACAGCGTAGCACTTGTACTCGGTCTATCATCGTATAACCGATCTGGGCGGTTGAGTTTCCTGAAACCCTACCCCACCCATGTCATAACATACATCATAATAAACAGCATAATAACCATACGAAAGTAAATAATGCATCACTCGCATACCATTTTATCTTTCGAAGTCCGTGTCCCCGAGGCCCTCCCACCTCGTAGGATCCAGCTATCACTTAGCCGTTTCAACCTGTAAGTCAGTCCTCGACATACAATATAGAATATCGTGCATAAATCCTCGATATGTACACACATATATTTCATCATAACATAACGACAATAAACTCATTCATTCGCCATGCACCTGGCATAACATTCATTATTTCAACATATAACTGTAACGGTATCCACGTACCCATCATTTAGTAAATTTCCATATATTTGACATAATTAACACATGATACATATCTAAACATGATTACTGATCATTATACTATCATCACACACACACATATATATATATCGGCAAAATAATAGAACCATATGTCCACAGTGTCGTCAACCGACGAGGTCTCACAGTCAAATAAATACAACATATAATAGTAGTTCAGGTAGTAATGTCAAAACGGGGTGTTACATACACCCACCCTTCAGGAAACTTCGTCCCGAAGTTATGATCAAAATAGTGTGGGATAATCACGACGCATAGTCTCTGCGTCCTCCCAGGTAGCAGAACCTGGGCTATATCGGTCCCACTGGACCTTAACTTGGTCCACCAAACGGTGCCTCAACTGTTTAACCCTGCGGTCCAATATAAGTAATGGTTCGACCCTGATGGTTCCCTCGTCCGAAACCTGCAGTTCCTTCCAATTTATTTTATGTGACTCATCAGCTACATAATGTCGTAAAACAGATACATGAAAAACATTATGAGTTTTGTGCAAATGGGGTGGCAGTGCAAGACGATACGCGACGGGTCCAACCTTTTCTAAAATTTCAAAGGGTCCTATAAATCGTGGCGACAACTTTGTCCCTTTCCCAAACCTGATGGTACTTTTGCTAGGCCTGATGCGGACGAACACTGCATCACCAACCTTATAGCTTCGGTCAACCCTATGCGCATCGGCATAACTCTTCTGCCTATCCTGTGCTTCCTTTAACCGCTGTCTAATCTGAACAACCTGTTCTTCCATCTCCTGAATCAACTCAGGTCCTATAATTACTCGATCCTCTAACCTTTCCCAACTCAATGGTGTCCGGCATGGCCTTCCATATAAAGCTTCATATGGAGGCATCCCAATTGAGCTATGGTAACTATTGTTGTAAGCAAACTCTACCAAAGGTAAGTGCTTTTCCCAATGAGTTTGTTGATCCATGACATACATTCTAAGCATGTCCTCCATCACCTGGTTCACTCTTTCTGTTTGCCCATCTGTCTCTGGATGGTAAGCAGTGCTTAGGTTCAACTGAGTACCCAACGCCGACTGCAAACTTGTCCAAAACCTGGATGTAAACCTGGAATCTCTATCCGATATAATCTTCTTGGGAAACCCATGGAGACGAACAACTTCATTTATGAATACACGTGTTACATCCGTGACATCATAGGTCTCCTTAACTGGAATGAAGTGAGCAGTTTTGGTTAGTTTGTCAACGATGACCATAATGGCATCATGCCTATGAGAGGTAAGAGGCAATCCCACCACGAAGTCCATGGAGATAACCTCCCACTTCGACATAGGAATGTCATGTGGCTGCAACAGACCTGCCGGGTGGTGATGATCAGCTTTTACCTGCTGACACTCAAGGCACCTAGTGACGAATTTTACCACGTCGCTTTTCATCCCTTCCCAAAAGAAGAGTTGCTTCATGTCTGCATACATCTTCTTTACACCCGGGTGTGCACAATACACTGCTCTGTGGGCTTCTTTAAGGATAGTCTCTCTAATATCTCCCTCCTTAGGAATATACATCCTCCCTTGATACCGTAACAAACCATCGGCCTCCAACTCATAGCCTTCAAACTTTGGTCCCACCGGTTTCCCATTCTGGAGTGCCGCTGTGACCTTTAGGTACCAACTATCCCCGAGTAGCTGCCCTAAAATTCTTTCCCTCAAATCTACCTTCAAAGGTATAAGAGAGAAAAGTCTAGGTTTTCTGCTTAAGGCATCCGCTACCACATTTTCCTTCCCCTTGATGTAGGAAATCCCAAAATCATACTCGCTCATGAATTCACTCCATCGCCTTTGCCTAGCATTTAGGTCTCTCTGAGTGAATATATACCTTAAGCTTTGGTGATCAGACTTGAGTTCAAAGCTTCGTCCAACAAGGTAATGTCTCCACAGCTTCAAAGCTAACATCACTGCAGCTAACTCTAGGTCATGAGTAGGGTAATTCTCTTCATGTGTTTTTAGCTTTCTCGACGCATAAGCTATTACCCCACCTTCCTGCATCAACACTGCACCCAAACCTTGCCTTGAAGCATCGGTGCAAACTGTGAATTCCTTCTCCATATCCGAAACCCGTAGAATTGGTGCACTCGTCAATAGTCTTTTCAACTCGGCGAATGCGGCATCACATTCATCTGTCCATTCGTACCTAGTGCCCTTACGCTGTAGGGTAGTTATGGGTTTCGCGATTTTTGAGAAACCCTCAACAAACCTTCTATAATACCAGGCTAACCCCATGAAGCTCCTTACTTCATGCGCATTCCTTGGCACGGGCCATTCCATTATGGCCTTCACCTTTTCAGGGTCAACAGAAATTCCCTCACCGGAAATTATATGCCCTAGGTAATGGATCTCCTTCTGATAGAACGAACATTTGGACAACTTACCATACAACTGATGCTCCCTTAAGCATGACAACACTATTCGCAAGTGTTCCTCGTGCTCCTGTTCATTCTTGGAGTAGATGAGGATGTCGTCCAAGAAGACTTGCACAAAATGATCTAAGTATTTTCGGAACACGCTATTCATGAGACTCATGAATACGGCTGGGGCATTGGTCAAACCGAAGGGTACCACCACAAACTCATAGTGCCCAAACCTTGTTCGAAAAGCAGTCTTAGGTATATCACCTTCCTTAATCCGTAGCTGGTGGTAACTTGATCGTAAGTCGATCTTGGAGAAGACTGTCGCCCCCTTCATCTGATCAAAGAGGTCATCAATTCGAGGTATTGGGTACCTATTCTTCACGGTGGCTCTATTCAAATCTCGGTAATCTATGCAAAGACGCAAGGAGCCATCCTTCTTCTTCACAAAGATTACTGGTGCACCCCACGGTGAAATACTAGGTCTGATGAACCCTAGATCTAACAGTTCCTTCAACTGCATTTGCAACTCACAAAGTTCTGGGGCCGTCATCCTGTAAGGTGTCTTTGATGTTGGCTCTGAACCGGGTTTTACCTCAATGGTAAAATCAAGTTCCCTTTTAGGAGGTAACCCAGGTAATTCCTTTGGGAATACATCACTGAACTCGGCTAACACTGGATAGTCATCAAAGGAGGGTCCCTTCTCACTGTTTACCGCTTCAACAATGTACAACTGGCATCCTTGTCGCATACATCGCTTTACGTTCATCGTTGATATGAAACGTAGGGACACCTTCTGTTTGATACCCTGGATCTTGATGGCCTCTCCATTGTCATTAATGCAAAGAACTTTCTTCCCATAACAGTCCAAGAAAGCTCGATGTTCCTCAAGCCAATTCATACCTATGATGAGATCATAAGTTCCGAGAGTGGTGACGTACACTTTGACTTGTGTAACACACACCCCGAGATCCACTACACACTTATCGACGCTAGGTCCTACTGCTTGCTTTACCCCTGAAGCCATTTCGACTAAGCTGAAATCGTCATGCTCGTAGGCTGCCAACCAACATTTGTCTAATGCATATGGAGAAATGAAACTATCAGTAGCACCAGGATCAAATAATATTCTAAGCTTGACATTATTGACCGTACCTGATGATTCGACCACGGTGGATTGGTGCTCTGCTTGATGGTTGTTTACTGCAGCCGAGATCTGATGCCTACTACCCCCACTCCCCATTGGAGCTTTTCCCTCTCGTTGCACTGTACCGGATCGTAATTCGGGACAATCACGCTGGTAATGTGGACCTCCACATCCCCAACAAGCAACCTGTACTGGAGTGGGCAAGATAACCTGCTCAGACCTCTGAGAGGGGTTCCTCCCTCTAGGACCCCTTCCTCTACCGGTTGTTCCTCTGAAATTCCTAGCACCCTGGTGAGTTCCTGTGGCTGACTGGGGCACTGTCCTAGTTGCCACAGATCTGTCTACCGCTGCGACTCTTGGTGTGCTCCTGTTCCCGTAGGGAGGTGGCCTCGCATATCCTCCCCGAGGGTAGCTTCGAGGGGCCTTCCCCACAAACCCTGACTGCTGAGAGTTGAATGACCTGATGGGATTTGCACCCAACATCTCCTCAGTGTAACGAGCACAATCAACTGCTTCGGCGACCGAAGTTGGTTTCCACATCCGTACCTGAGCCCTGATCTTGGCGTTGAGCCCATACACGAAGCGCTCAACCTGGCGTTCATCATTGTCCAAGTAAGGGACATACTTCACTAACTCCATGAACCTCTCTTCATACTCCTCCACTGATAGATGCCTTTGTACTAAGGCATGAAGAGCCCCTGCCTGTTCTTCCTGGTAGGATGCCGGTAGGTACTTCCCCTTGAATTTTTCCACAAACAGTTCCCATGGAACCGTGTCTGGTGTAAGGTGTAGCTGCCTTTCTTGGTTTCCCCACCAGTTCAAAGCGGCCCCCTTTAGTTGAAATATGGCCAGTTTGTACTTGGACGTGGAGGTGTACTCCTGCAAGGTCAAGCACCTGGACATCTCTTCCAACCACGACTCTGCTCGTATTCCTGATCGACCCCCCGAAAATTCTGGAAGCCTTATCTTCTGAAGCTCCCTTTTGATATCCTGATGCGGAGTTCTTGGTATCGCATTCGCTTCTACCACAGGAACTTCCTCCCTTAGTGGAGGGGCCTCCACCTCTACCTCCGAGGTAGTACTTCCTCTCTGTGCTAGTCCCCTGAGTGTTTCATTTATAGCTTCCAACGAGCGCAGTATAAGAATGGTCTCTGGCGATGGTGCCGGCACATTCGGCTCAGGTAATGCCGTCGCCTGACCTCGCCCCCGACCTGCTCGTGTTCTTACCATGTTTTATTCCTGTAGGTAGCTAGCAGACTCCCTTTGTTGCTGTCCCCGTTTGCCGTTTCTCCTTGCCTTTTTCCCTGCAGTCAAAAGCCTTCCCACAGTTCTGAAACTCAACCAACCGAACCAGTTTTGCCACCCTGCCAACTGGCGAGGTCTCGCTGACCACCCAGCTCCAAAGGTACCCCTTTGGACCCCCGAGCCCAAACCGAGTACAAGCCAACCCGTTATATCCCTTCAGAAAAAACCTCCAGCAAAAACCCCCTTTCAGCTCCTTTCAGCTCTGCTCTAAAATTTATGTCTCTGCTCTCCCAAAACTTCCTCCCAAAATAACTAAGGTAGAAAAAGGATCCTCTTCTCCTTCCCCCTTTCACCATCTTATACCCAATTTGCCGACTCTTCCCATTACTACCCTTATCCCTAAATTAAATTTCCTCCAACCCATTCAGCCCTCAACTTGGACTTGGACTTTTAAATATTAAATTAATATTAAAAGTGTTGGTTGGGGTCACTTCTCAACCGTAACTTCAATTTAATTAAATTTAATTATTTTCCTTAACATAATAATAATTTAAACATATCCTAACTCATCTTTCCATTTTTGACCATTTAATTAATAAATAATAAATGTTACATAAATATTATATAGTTTAAATTTACGGTTGGTTCACCAATTTAATTTAATTAACAATAATGTTCAATTGATTAACTACTATTAACCTAATCATTTACTTAATGGTTTCTAATGTTTATCATATGTTAATTCCCTCCAATTATAAATTTAACTAATTCAATTTATCAATTATGAACCATAATCCCATCAATGTAATTCATAACATTATCAACGTGTAATTATACTAATTAAATAAAATTAACTAAGATTTAATCGACTTTACCTGGTTCCCTTTTAATTACATCTTAGTTGTAATTAAACTACTTAACAATTAATCAAGCATCATAATCAATTGCATTAGTCACTATCTCGGTTAACCTTAACTTTGCTTATTAATCAACAACAATTAATTATTAATGGACAATAGTTAATCATTAATCAACATTATTAACTCTAATCGACTTTATTAATCTTAATCCACAAAATTTAATCGTTAATCTACATTATTAACATTAATCATCATTATTAACTTTAATCGACACTGTTAATCATTGATCAACAATAGTTAATTATTAAACGACAGTAATTAATATTTAGCGACACTAATTGACATTATTACTCAACAATATTTCATGTAATTCATAATATGTAGGCGAGTTATGTAAGCGTAGCTACTGCTTACATTCCTCGCGTAAGTACACTACAAGTAATAGTTCACATACATCAATCATACCACGGAACATATTATTTACCGACACATGTTTTAACATAGTTTACAAGGTACGATCCATTAGCTTACTGAAATCCAAGTTACGACCATAAATCACTGATTTTGACACATACTAATCAAGGGTTTTACACGCCTACAGTTAGATCTTATTTTTCACCCCTACTTCACGCTACACCTAACTGCCTACATCATCACTAACTTCCACATCCTATCATGTCCTCTGCTGGACTACCCTGAAATGTCAAATCATGACCGGTTCGAGCTAGAACCCGTAAGCGGAAGTGTTGACTACATCGACCAGCTTCCCCAGCAGGCAACCACCAGTCATCATCACACACCTTGGGGAGCGCGCCGTAGCACATCCCTCCCATGACTCTGGGTTTCGGGGATAAACGGTGGGTAAAGCCTCCACCCCCCCCTAATGGAACAAGGGATTATGTCTACTCGACATAACAACAGCGTAGCACTTGTACTCGGTCTGTCATCGTATAACCGATCTGGGCGGTTGAGTTTCCTGAAACCCTACCCCACCCATGTCATAACATACATCATAATAAACAGCATAATAACCATACGAAAGTAAATAATGCATCACTCGCATACCATTTTATCTTTCGAAGTCCGTGTCCCCGAGGCCCTCCCACCTCGTAGGATCCAGCTATCACTTAGCCGTTTCAACCTGTAAGTCAGTCCTCGACATACAATATAGAATATCGTGCATAAATCCTCGATATGTACACACATATATTTCATCATAACATAACGACAATAAACTCATTCATTCGCCATGCACCTGGCATAACATTCATTATTTCAACATATAACTGTAACGGTATCCACGTACCCATCATTTAGTAAATTTCCATATATTTGACATAATTAACACATGATACATATCTAAACATGATTACTGATCATTATACTATCATCACACACACACATATATATATATCGGCAAAATAATAGAACCATATGTCCACAGTGTCGTCAACCGACGAGGTCTCACAGTCAAATAAATACAACATATAATAGTAGTTCAGGTAGTAATGTCAAAACGGGGTGTTACACCTATCCCTGTAGGGATCAAATTTGAATTAAGAGTAATATACTGGAAATGTTCATACAAGTCTAATAGATAGTTGTTCCAACACAATATTCACATTTACAGCAGAAAGAATACCAAAGATAGCTCTCATATGATAAAACAAATTATTACTCATTTCACACATAAAAATTTGCATAGAAAGTAAAATCATTCATCACCAATGAAGTAGTTCAAGATAGTTAGAATGATCTCACAGTATGAGTTACGAATTCAAGAAGAAGTAGTTCCACATTAAACATTCCACACATTCCAAGAAAAAATATTTGTGCAGGATTTTCCCAGCAAACAGATCCTTCTTATTAGCAGAAAAATAGTTCTATTACAAAATGGTCCAGCTTCTCTTATGCTAGCAAAAGTGCTTTATCATTATTCTCCTCCTCTATTTATATTACAAAGGGGTTTGTCCTTTAGTGACTCCTCGTTTATCCTAACCCAAGGAATTCCTTAAATTTGTCATTTTGTGCTTACATAGGAAAATGCAAAAAGATATTCACAATTTAAAATAAATTAGGTGGGCCCTGCCAAACTAGACATATATTCTTCCCACGCATTAGCTTCTTCAGCTATGGTCTTTTATTTGATAGGCTCCAATACTTACAAATTTACTTCATGAATTGACAATTGGGCCTTTATATGTGCCACCCCTTCTATTGTAACCTTGCAAATGTCTTCCAAGAAATATGCATTTATAGAAGCCTATCCCACAAAGTGATGAATGTCTTCTTCTGTGAGAGCATCCAATTTTTTGATATACTCTATATCTCCCCGCAACCCATCCTGCAGCTATGCTATGCGTTGGTCCTTTGATGGAAGATCATTCATATTCGGGACTAAAGGGATGTGACACTCGCATGGACCTGATGGATCTTCTTGTAAAATTCATGGCACTTTTCGATGGTCTTAGGAAATTCATAATTTAGTCTCCTATCAGCTTTCCTGCAAAATTCCAGAAGTCCCATCTCCAACTTCAAGTCTTCTGTTGTCTTCTAGGGAAGATGATCAAGGAACTCTGAGTTAGTTTCCTTCCTTCGCATCTGGTTTTTAACCTTATCTGCAATATCCAACAACCCTTTCCTGAATTTCAGCGATTGCGCAGCTATCACCTTCATTATTTCCATGATTAGTTTCATCTTGTAGACTTCATCTATGAGAAATTCCTAAGAATGATATATATGTTCCTGAATCTTTCCGGCCTGGTCACAAAATAGAGTTATATATTGCTTTCCCTTGTTTGCAAACTCCACTAGCTCTTCCAAAGATTCCTTCCCCCTGACCAACTCCTCCACCCGAGCTTTCAATTCTTCGACCTGTTGGTTTGTTGCTGACTCTCTTGACTCTAATTGAGTGATTCGGGCTTCAAATTCACTCCTTTCCCCTTCCATAATCATTAACTGCACAATTAATGCCTCCTTTTCTGCGTCCAAATTATGTTATTCATTCAGTAACTTTTCCTTCTCGGAAAGAATGGTGTCATGTTTCCTTTTCAGTTCTATCCCTTCTCCTCATATTTTCACCAAATTATATTTCAATTTGAGCATCTCTCTTTATTTCGCTCCATGTCTCTCATCAACTTGTCAAAATTATCTACACTTCCTTACGCAACAGCGATGTTGACAAATGCCATGAAATTAGGGTCCCTGTGGGTTCCCTCCATGATTTTGTTATCCTGAACAGTAACAACATCGGATTGGGTGCCCATTTTCAGTCTCTTCTCTGATCTCCTTGTGATGGTCTTCCTTGTTGAATCAAAGAAGATTGTTTCCAATCTGGCCGCAGTGTGTTGCTTTGATGGGGTAAATGGGCTAAGTCCGAGCTCATGAAATTGGAGGTGGCCCTCCATTGAGCATCACACTGGACACTTCTGGTGGGTCTATGTCCATATTCTGCACACTCGAGCTTCCCTGTTTCTCTACAGCTTGCTTGAACTTTTCTTCTTCTTCCTTTTTCTTTTGTTGTTCTGTCGCTTCTCTTTCTGCTATTTATTTTACTTCATCTTCCTTTTTTATTTTTAATTCCTCAGCAGCCTCCCTTTCTTGCATCTTGGCCTCTTTCTTTTGTTGTCCCTCCAATTATTCCACTCTTATCCTATATGCTTTTTCCCTTTGTATCCTTTATGCTTCCTCTTTGAGATTCCTCTCTGCTTCCTCTACTTGCAGTCTTGCAGCTTCTTCTTGTTTCCTTTGTCATTATTTCTGCTTAGCAGCGTTGGCAGCAATACTGGAACTACCCCGCTCTTGGGGTGAAAGCGTTTTTTTAGCTCGGTCATGTTGCTTGAATTCCGATACACTTCTTCGTCCTTGTCGAAGTGATTTGCATATTCACAATGTATTTTGACCACTGCACAATGCTCGGCAACTCTGCCTTGGCTATCATTTCTCGTGAAACTCTTTTCTCCAAAATTAAATGCTTCTAAATATTGAATGAAGGCTTCGACGGTCTTAACCTTGGAGAACTTGTATGCTATGATAAATAAAGGAAAAGGTGGCAATGAAGCTTTCTTTTGATCATGCAGGATCATGCCAATCCCATTAATGAAAACTTGCCTCACTGCTTCCTTGTGGACCACAAAATCAGTTGCATATTTGGGCAAAAGACACGGGGCTCGGGAACCTTAGTACATCCTGATGTATGTGCCCTCCTGTGAGAAGTAGTAGTCACCGCATTCATTTATGTCTGCCATTTCATTTTCAAACAGGCAGTTTGGTTCTTTATGAAAAATTATCGAGTAAAGAGGCATGATGAACTATTCATATATGAGCTTATTCTGACTTGCATATCTATGGGCCCACAAGATCTGGTAAGCCACGTAGACTGGAGATTCAGCTCCATTCCATATGCACCCTAAATTAGGAAATGGGTGCCTAAATAATATGCAATCTATGAGGTATGAAGGGATATAGAATTCTGCCTTCTTTTGGATCAAACCTCCTTGTGCAGCTATTATTGATGATCATAAGCTATCTGAGATGATTTCTTCCCAATTAAAAACTATGCCATGGAAGGTTATATAGTAAATTAGAGGTACCCAATATAGTGTTAGCTAAATAGGATCGCAGATCAATAACAATAAACAGAAATGCAAATATAATCACACATACACATTACAAGAGAGACACAGATATATCGTGGCTCACCCCAACTTGGGCTATGTCCACACTGAAGTTTCCAGTCCTTATTATTATTCCATCCAGCAAAGTGAAGGGATACAACCTGCAGCACAACCACTGCACTTCCTCTTCACTGTCTCATAGTCTCTCTTCTTGATCTCATAGATCTTTACAATGCATAATACCTAAAACATCAACCCTAGCAGTGTTACAATGTCTTTCTTTTATAAGGGAAATACAATGGGAAAATACCACGGGTGAGTGTAAAATCCACCTACATATCATATAAGACTGGGGTACAAACACGGCTGAATAATAATATCTCTAAATCTGGAGATCAGGCTCCACAACCAACAATCTCCCACTTGGATACTGATCACAACAACTCCACCGCTGCTGCACTTGTTGTACCTTGGACTTGGAAACTTTCTCATCTTCACCTTCATGCTAGAAGGCCAACTAAAACCGACCAGGAACTTAGTTTCTCTCTGGTCACTACCTTTGTGAACATGTCTGCAGGATTCTGGCTAGTATGTATCTTTTCTAGCTTCAATAGTTCATCTTCCAGAACTGAGCATATGAAATGGTACTTGAGTTGTATATGTTTAGTCCTGGAATGGAATGATGAGTTCTTTGCAAGATGAATGGCACTCTGCCTATCACTATACAACTTGCTATCCTTCTGCTTCTTACCCAATTCCTCCATAAACCTCTGCAACCAAATCATCTCTTTACTAGCCTCTGTAACAACAACATACTCTGCTTCTGTTGTTGAAAGTGCAACAACTTCTGCAGTTTTGAAATCCAACTTACTAATGTTCCACCTATAGTAAACACATACCCTGTTGTGCTCCTCCTACTATCCTTATCACTTGCCATATCTGCATCAACATATCCCTGTAGAACCATGTCTGAACCTCCAAAACATAATGCCTGAGTGGTAGTGCCTCTCAAATACCTGAGAATCCACTCTACTGCCTTCCAATGTTCTTTACCTGGATTGTTCATATATCTGCTCACAACTCCCACTGCTTGTGCAATATCTAATCTTGTGCACACCATGGCATACATCAAGCTGCCAACTGTTGATTGATAGGGAATCTTGGACATGTAATCTATCTCTTCCTGTGTCTTGGGACACATTTCCTTACTTAGACTGAAATGGCTGGCCAAAGGTGTACTTACTGGTTTTGCATTATGCATTCTGAACCTCTCCAACACCTTTTGTATGTACTCACTCTGAGACAATGTCAATTTGTGATTTTTCCTGTCACTTGTTATTCTCATACCAAGGATTTGTTTTGCAGCACCCAAATCCTTCATTGCAAATGAATTAGCTACTTCCTTTTGAGTACATTTATATCCTACATGTTAGACCCTGCAACAAGCATGTCATCCACATACAATAACAAGATAATATATCTTTCATTGTCTAGCTTCTTGAAATAAACACAGTGGTCAGAATAACATCAACTATAACCTTGTTCTGTCATTAACTTGTCAAATTTTATATACCACTACCTTGGAGATTGCTTCAAGCCATACAAGCTCTTCTTCAACTTACATACCAAATCCTCCTTACCTTTGACCTCATACCCTTTTAGATGTTGCATATATATCTCTTCCTCCAAATATCCATGGAGAAAGGTTGTTTTTACATCTAACTGTTCAAGATGCAAATATTCTACCACCAATAGACTTAAGATAGTCCTAATTGAAGTCATCTTAACAACAGGAGAAAATATTTCATCAAAATCTATACCTTTCTTCTGTGCAAACCCCTTTACAACAAGTCTCGCCTTGTACCACTTCTTACCTCCTTCTTCTTCCTTCAACCTATAAATCCATTTGTTCTACAATGCTCTTTTACCAGCAAGCAACTGAACCAGATCCCAAGTCTAGTTTGCTACCAATGAGTCCATCTCCTCATTCATGCCTTGCTCCCACTTCTTTCTAGTTTCCACCTGCATTGCTTCTTCATAACATTCTGGTTCACCAGCATCAGTCATCAACAAATAATACATTGAAGGAGAGTATCGTTCAGGAAGTCTACTTAACCTGGTAGATCTTCTTGTAGTTGCAGGAGTTTCAGGCACTTGTTGTTGTTCTTGATTTTTTGGCACCTTTGGAACTTCATTTTCTGTAATTTCATCAAGTATTGTGTACTCTATGTTTTCCTTTTTCCTGTTTCTTTCCCTCCAACTGATCTTTATACATGATCTTTTCATTGAATATGACATCTCTACTTCTAATGATTTTTGTGATTTTCTTAATCCCATAAACGATAACCAAAATCATCAACCCCATATACAATAAAGGTACATTTCTTGGATTTAGCTTCAAGCTTTGTTCTATTTTATTTATCAATAGGACAAATGCTTCACAACCAAGCATTCTCATAAATGAGTAGTTTACCTTTTTATCTGTCCATGCCTCCTTTGGAATACCACCATCCAAAGCACTTTAAGGTCCTATGTTTATTAAATAAACAACAATATTTACAGCATCCACCCAAAACTGTAAGGGAAACCCTGCATGCAGTCTCATACACCTTGCATGCTCCATGATTGTTATGTTGATCCTTTCTGACACACCATTTTCTTGTGGTGTTCCTAGGACTGTCTTCTCTCTACGAACCCATGGTATGAATAGTAAGTATCAAACTCCTTGCCGCAGTACTCACCTCCATTATCAAATCTGAGACACTTCAACATTTTCCCTGTCTCATTCTCAACCAAAGCTTTCCACTTCTTAAAAGTAACAAACACATCAGATTTCTGTCTAATGCAATAAACCCAAGTTTTCCTAGTTGCATCATCAATAAATGTAACATAATAATGAGAGCCACCAAGATATTGTACCTTAGCCGGTCCCCATACATCTGTATGCACTAACTCTAACTTTTCATTCTTCTTCTATTTCCCAACCCTGAGAAATATGACTCTCTTATGTTTTCCATAAATACGGTTTTCACAGAATTCCAAACTTACCTGCTTCAAATCTAGCAGCAACTTCCTTGAGTGGAGAATCTGCATCCCCTTCTCACTCATATGGCCAAGCCTATGATGCCACAATTCTGTATCTATTCCTGTGGAAGCTAAAGAGATAGAATGGTCAATATTATGAGGACATAAATACAACATACCTACCCTATCTCCTTTTGCTATCACCATTGATCCTTTAGTAATCTTCCACCACTTTTCTCCAAATGTAGATAGAAAATCGCCATCTCCCAACTGCCCTGTTGAGATCATATTTCTTTTCATAGCAGGAATATGCCTAACATCTTTCAACAGCCAATCAGTTCCATTCTTAACTTTTATCCATACCTTACCCATTCCAACAATTTTACATGGCTCATCATCACCCAATAAAACATGTCCAAAATCACCTGGAACATAATCATGAAAATATTTCCTATGGGGTGTAGCATGACATGAAGTCCCTGAATCTACTACCCAATAATCACTTGTATTATCTAATGCAAGATTCAAAGCATCTTGTAACACATCACCTGTTACATTTGCTTCCTGGGTAGTTTCCTTCTGTGCATCTCCTTTCTTCTTTAGAGATTTGCAGTCTTTCTTCAGATGTCCTTTATTTCCACAGTTCCAGCACTCTATTTTTTCCAGTCTGGACTTGGATCTACCCTTTTTAGATTTGTTGCGATTACCTTGGCTCTTTCCTCTCTCCTTTTGTTTTCCCCTGCTCTCCATGGTCAACACATTACCTGATGTCTCACCTGTGCTTTTTCTTCACATTTCTTCACTAAGAATAACACCGATAACATCATCAAATTTCAAGGTGTTTGAACCAGAGACAGAGTTCCTTACAGCCATGACCAAGCTATTCCAGCTTTCTGGCAATGAACACAAGATTAGAAGAGCCCTAACCTCATCATCAAAGTTCACACTTACAAAAATTAGTTGATTTGTAACCATATTAAACTCATTTAAATGATCAATAACAGATCCACCTTCAGACATATTCATATTAAATAAACGCTTCATTAGAAATACCTTGTTGGAGGCTGAGGGTTTTTCATACAGCTTACCCAGTGCGCTCATCAAACCCTCCGTTGTCGTTTCTTTTGAGATATTGAAAGCCACCGACGAAGCCAAGCTCAGTCGTATTGTTCCTAGAGCCTTTTTGTCAAGAACCTCCCATTCTTCGTCCTTCATGTCCGTCGACTGCTTTGCTCTTCCTCCCAATGGAAGGAATAGATCCTTCTGGTATAGATAGTCCTCCATTTGCATCTTCCATAACTGGAAGTTTTGGCTGTTAAATTTCTCGACCTTAAACTTTCCTTCTTCTGGCATTGCTCCCACTCGAACCAAAAACCCTAGCTTCCTGCAGGTTTATCTGCTAAATAGACCTTTGGCTCTGATACCAATTGTTAGAAAAGCAGGATCACAGAGCAATAATAATAAACAGAAATGCAAATATAATCACACATACACATTACAAGAGAGACACAGATATATCGTGGTTCACCCCAACTTGGGCTACGTCCACCCTGAAGTTGCCAGTCCTTATTATTATTCCGTCCAGCAAAGTGAAGGGATACAACCTACAGCACAATTGCTGCACTTCCTCTTCACTGTCTCACAGTCTTTCTTCTTGATCTCAGAGATCTTTACAATGCATAATACCTAATACATCAACCCTAGCCGTGTTACAATGTCTTTCTTTTATAAGGGAAATAAAATGTGAAAATACCACGGGTGAGTGTACAATCCACCTACATATCATATAAGACTGGGGTACAAATACGGCTGAATAATAATATCTCTGAATCTGGAGATGAGGCTCCACAACCAACATATAGCTTGTAGATAGTTCCATCTACCTTGCTGAAAATTATGCTTAGCATCAGAGCTATAATTCTGAAAGGGGTCCTCAAGTTTTGACATTCATATTCTTCACTTGCTTTCTGACTCAGTTTTCTTCCTGACACTATCGTTTTCTTAGCATATTCCAAGTGGTCCATGTTTAATGATCCATTCTTCAGTCAGCATGACCTGGGCTTGCGGTAGCTTGTATGTCGCTGCTATATGAGTTGGATGGAATGAGTCAAACACTTCCCCTTTAGCGTCAAAAATGATTCTTGATGTGGAATCAGCTTGTGTCAGGATCCATCCAATAACCTCTGAACAAGGAAAAAAAATTGGGCGTGTATCTATTTTGGTGATGCCTGATATTTTGATACAGAATCATTTCTTTGAGAGATGCATCAGGGATATCTTGGTTCTGGATCATCTGATACAATTTCCCCCATTTTAATTCACGGGCAGCTCATGTTACTACTTTTGTATCTTCGAACATGGTTTCCATATTGGTTTATAATATAATCTCGATGTTCGATCCTGATTCAGCTACCTTATATTTATTCTTGGCACCCTTCTTAGTCATTTTAAATCCTGATAAAAAAAGTGAAAACAATTTGTAAGCAAAATTCAACCAGAAGTTCATAAAGCATTTTTCTTTCGTATCATTGGAAATAAGCTGAGTTGAGAAAATCATTACTACCATCCTGTCAAGTTTTTGTTTCTTCGTTTTAACAGAATGCAGGTGTGGGAGATGCATATGTAAAATTATTTCAAAATAATATTCCCAACAAATTTTCATTAGTAAACACAAAACAACTAACGGTGGTAAACATAATTTTTGGGTTGAAACTTCGCGATAATGCTTAAACCAATATTTAAATATTTTGCTTAAGGGGTTGTACGGAGTGTATCCATTAAGCGCATTCTATGGAGAAAAGAGCAAAAGTGTGGGTTTTGGTTTTTTATAGATACGAACCAATCGGTCTATGGTGGGAACTAAAAATCAGGGCTTGAGCCCGTGAACTCATCATCGAAAGAGCAGCTACCATGGTCCTATGTTGGTTTCATGGTCGCAAGGGGGTCACTGTGCTCAGCCGATAGAGTGTATAAAATCCATTGCTCATTGCCAAAAGCACCCCAATATGCGGTTATGTCAATGAGGATCATCAAAAGGTTCATTGTGTATTCGAAAGGGATAGGGCGATTGGCGACGTAAAAAACCGTCGGTACGTGAAGTTCAAAAACTCCCCTTCTAATAATAACTCTAACCCCAACACTAGTTTTCCATTAACAGGTCGACGGTGAGAAAGGGTTAGCATCCCACAAGAAACCCCAAAAATACCCAATTTAAAAGCAATATTAACTAAAAAGGAACATATGGGCATGAGACCTACCTGTCATTTGTTGAGTGGCTGTTGAGCTCAACAATGTTGGGATGCTCAGCATTCGGTGAATGGTGGAGGTTGAAAATCACTTAAAGGGCATTTTTGGAATATCAAACAAAAAGGACCTTTTCCCTATATATATAACCTTTTACAAAAATGGGCAATGAATGCACACAGGGTGAGGTTGGTGGGGTCGCTTACAGCCAAACTCATTTCGGCGTAAAAAACCACTTTACGCATCGGAGCCTTTAAACATTTTCCGCCATCCATTTCGGAGTGACTTGCTCAGTCTCCACAAAATGCATCATCGGTGTTCTCCAAATCATGCCGACAACGGCTATCAGCAACCTTCTCTTAGTGCTACTTTGTGAGTTTTATATTTTTCCTGTGACTGTTTCGTCGACCATTTCCAAGTTTAGCCGAAACACGTAGCGACTTTTCATTTTCTTTGCCAATAATTCTTTTGTCGTGGCCTTTTCGGTGAAGGGTTTTGAGTCTCATTGCTGACAACATCGGTGCAAACACCCGATTCACTTTGAAATGGGTCGCGATACTTGACCTTCCTTGCCGATCTCTTTCGTCGGGGATTCATCGGCTCATCTTAACATTTGTCAAAGACCGTTTCAGCTCAAATAGCCTAGTTGCTCCGAAACGGGTCGCGGCATTAGACTTTTCTCCGTCGATCTGGATTTTTCACGCTGAAACAGTGAAAATCAAAAATTAAGTGTCGGAAAAGCAAAATTGAAAGCACTTCGACCATTTCGGTGGATTTAACTGAGCTTCTCCACCTGTTTCGGCTCGATTTGGCGAGTTTCTCCAAAACAGAAAAGGTGCCCAAAACTTAAAAGATGTCTCTGACCGTATCCACTCAACTAAATGAGTTTCGTCGATCATTCTGGCACCAAAAGTTGAGTTTTACTTAGTGATAATTTTGGCTTCTTTGCTCGATCCTTTGGAAAAAGGCTAAGTTTGAGGGTAGGATTTTCTAGGATGACTTGAACTCTAAAACTCTTCTAAGAGAAAAGAAGGGGCCCCACAATTTTGAAAAAAATTGGGGATCAGGTTGTAGAAACAACAATTGGCGATTCGCTGGTGAACATAGATATCTGAATAATCCCCTTTTAAGGTCAGGAAAACATACATGTCATTGACCCCATATGTAACATAATGCTTCAAAAGGATAGATTTTATACATGGGAGTAGTCCTTGTTCTATCACATTGGTCATTGTGGAAGAAGGGTAACTTTGAACTAGATTTCTTTACCACTCTCCTGAGCCCAAAATGTGAATTTCTTTTTAGTTCCACCTTTCGGATGCATACTAAATAAGACTCCACAGTATTGTAACAAAATCAAATAGATGTATTCGTTTGTTCCTCATTCCCATGATGTCGGCATTTCTTTGGATGCTTTCTTTATTGACGAATTTTTTCATCTGAGTCTTCCAATATAGCTTTTCTTCAATCTCCAGTATTTGACGTGGGTTCTTCCATCCATAATGTCCTTTTGTGTGAGCAAGAGATTTATTTATTGGTCATTATCACGGATGGAGAAGAACCTTGCTGAGCTGACCATCAGGGAAAACTTTCTTGATTGGATGTCTTTGTTTTCACAACCATTTATTTGATGGATAAGAAATTTACCGGAAATGTGACTCTTTGATATCAACTCTTTTGTCTTTTGATTTGCAACATGGGATCATTTTAATTACCATACATCAATGAGACCTGCTTCCTCTTTGTGGGTCCATTATAGTGAGCTTCCTAAGATGGTTATTTATGTGAGATGAATGGAGCCCCAAGATAGTAATTCAAATATCAAAAGTCTCAATTATTTTACAGGGGTTATCATGACTCAAATATGAACTTGAATGAGTCTTTTCCTTTCTAAAACTGATCAACAAATGGCAATGTCACATAGAGAATTCTTTCTTTATAAGTAGGTTCTGACCTTTCAAGAAATGGCCTTGAGATTTTTCAGATTCCTATATTTTCATACACCAAGATGTTGAGCTGGGGTTTATTTGAAACAAAATAACGGAAATCAAACAATAAGAAAAAAAAATGAAGCTGATGAAAAGAAAATAAGACAAACTAAATTAATCGATTCAGAAAACAACAAACTAGAAAAATAAAGAAAAGTGAAGTTGATTTATGTACAGAAAATTTCCTAAACCTGTGTGAAGTACCGTTTCAGAGCAAGGCCGTTGACAGGGATATTGTCTTCCTCCCCTTGTAAATCTTGCATTTTATATGTCGACGAGCCAAGATTTTTGGCAATCTGTTAAGGGCCAAGCCATAATTGTTGAAATTTTGTATGCTTCCCCTTTTCCTCATGTGGTTGATCCCACTTCAGAACTAAGTCTCCTACCTCAAAATTTATTTTACCGAAATCATGTCTATCAAACCATATTTTGACAATATCTTGGTGTTGATGGAATCTAACTTTGGCCTTTTGTCACGCTTCTTCGATTTTTAGCAGGGTATTGATTCGTGACTGTAGGATTTCACTACTGGAACCTCGAGAGGCCTGGGCTAGCTATAGGGATGGGAGAAGTATGTTAGGTGGGAGTATATATTCCTTCCCACAAACTAGTGCATAAAGGGAATCTCCTAAGTAATTTTTGGGAGTGACCCTATCTGTCCATAAAGCGTTTGGAAGTGTTATATGCCAGTTCTTTTGATTCTCAATAACAGTTTTCTTTAGGATTCGAATGAGATTCTTGTTTGTAGATTCGGCTATTCCATTTCCCTGGGGATAATAATTTGCTGAATAATGCAATTTGAATCCTCTTTCATAAGAAAATGCGGTTAATTTAATAGATGAGAAGTAAGTTGCATTAACAAAAACTTAATAAATTGGAACCCCAAACCTGTTTATGATGTTTTCTTGCAGGAATCTGATGACTGCAATTTTGTTCACTTTACGCAGAGGAGAAGCTTATGTCCACCGTGTGAAATAGTCAGTGGCTGTGAGGATATACCAATGTTGCGGAGAATAATTCGGATTAATTTCTCCAATAAATTCTATGCCCCACTGCTCGAATGGTTCATAGATAATAATCGGCCGCAATGGCCCTGCTGCTTTTGGCAATATGCCAACACTCCTTTGACATACATCACATTTTCTGGCATGAGCATGAGAGTCTTTTAAAAGGGTAGGTAAATAATATTCGGCTCTTAGTATTTTGTGAGCAAGAGTATCACCATAATAATGTCCCCCTGCATGGCCATCGTGTAATTCTTTGACCACCTTATCAGCATCTTCTTTCTTGAGACATCTAAGAAAAACCCCGTCATAATTTTTTCTAAAAATTACTCTGTCTATAATCTAATAGGATGTTGATTTTAATCGGCATGCCCTTCTCTGCTTAGGAATCCATTGTTCTGGTAGTTATCCTTGTTGTAATTAGTGTACCAAATGCCTATACCAAGATTCTGGAGATGTGAAGATAGGGCATACCTTGGTTAGATTCAATTCAATTTCATTTTCCCACTCTTGATCTTCGTTGGCTGAATTTGCAGTTATCAACTTACACAGGCCTTGACCTTTAATGATAGTGTCTAGCTTAAATTCTAGATCATACTCTTGTAGAGAAGTTACCCAGTTTCCTCTTCTTTCCCCCAATTCCTTTTGCACAAATAAAGATCTGACAACCAGGTGAGGTACTATGACTTTCATTCTGTTTTTTAAAATGTATGGCCTGAACTGTTTTACCGCTTTAAACACTACATATGATTGCTTATCCATAGCTGGGTAATTCATCCCATGCCCTTGTAACCCAGTGCTCATGAAAGATATTGGATATTCGTCTCCCAATTCGTCTTTCTGAGTGAGCACCGCTGCGAGAGAAGTATCAGAAGCAAAGGTGTATATGATAAAATATTTTTCAAAATATGGACTTCTTAAAGAAGGTGCGTGAGCTATGGTAACCTTTATTTCTTTAAATGCAATCTTCTCGATGTCTGTCCATTTAAATTGCACACTTTGCTTCACCATTTGCTGCAAAGGTTTAAGAATTTGCGCGAAATCAGGCACAAACCTTCGAACAAAATTAATTGTGCCCATAAATGAGTGCATAGTTTTTATATTATGGTGCATGAGAATCTGAATTATAGCCTCAACTCTCTCTGTATCTATCAAGATTCCCTTTTTTGAGATGATGTGACCCAAAAAATTTCCTTCAAGTGCAGCAAAAATACTCTTCTTCGGGTTCAGATATATACAATATTTTCTACAACGGTCGAAAATCTGTTTGAAGTGAAAAACATGGTCTACTCGTTTCTTGGAAAAAATGT
The DNA here is from genome assembly GCA_027924585.1 of Larix kaempferi. Lineage (NCBI taxonomy): Eukaryota > Viridiplantae > Streptophyta > Pinopsida > Pinales > Pinaceae > Larix > Larix kaempferi. The sequence goes on from BSBM01000482.1 coordinate 4,566,315, forward strand.
TACATCATCTAAATATATGACCACGCAGTGGCTGACTAAACCTTGGAATTCAATATCCATGGCCCTCTGGAATGTGGATCCATCATTCATTAGGCCAAAAGGAATTCTTCGATATGTGAATGTTCCCCACTTCGTGCGGAATGTAGTTTTGAATCGATCCTGCTTAGCCACCAATACTTGATTATAGCCAGAGAATCCGTCTAACAGGGAGAACAATTCCAAGCCTGATACCATTTGTAAAATTTGCTCCATTTGTGGAACCAGATAGTTATCTTTGTCAGATGCTTTATTGAAGTTACGAAAATCAACACACAATCTTATCTCTCCCGATTCCTTTCTTACCGGAACTAGATTTTCTACCCATTTAGAGTGTCGAACTTTGAAAATAATCTTAGTGTCCAACAACTTCTTCAACTAATTTTGGTTTAAGGGTTCCAGCAGAGGGTGCATCTTTCTGATTTTCTACTGAAAGGGCTTGACACCTGTTTTAATGGGTATCACATGATGTATGATGCGTGTATCATAAGTCTTTAAATCCTCATAAGTCCATGCGAAGACATCTTTGTACCACTGAAACAACTTGATGAACGTGTGTCTTTCTCCAGGTGAACAACATTTACCTAGATTGATATACTTAGGTTCAGCTATGTTCCTAGATTCACCAATTCATACTGCATCGTAGAGCGGTTCGTCTTAGCATTAGCTAGTTTACGGAATTTATTTTGCAGGTCAAACATTCCTTCCAGGGTTCAAACCCCTTTTGGCATGAAATTTCCCTTGACCACATCCTTGTTTTGTAAATATGATTGGTGTTCTTCTTCATCAATTATAGATTCTTTGAAAGACTCTTCATTTGTCAGAAAGCTAATAATTTGTTCATCATTGTCGAACACCCTCATATTCATAATGTTATCAGGAACCGATGGCCTGAAAAATTAGTTCGATAGAACATTTGTTATTTGTCGGAAATAATCTAGAAGCAGAAGTAGCTAATAAATCAGCTACAGGATTTTGTAATCTGGGAATTGCATTTATGTTAAAAGCATTGAACTGCGATATTAAATTCCATACTTCAGATTGGTATCCTTTAAGATGCGGAGATAAACAATGAATAGTATTTCTAATTTGTGCGACAACTATTTCGGAATCACCAAAAAATTTCAAATTTTTTACATCCAATTCAATGGCTCTTTTCAAACCTTGGACTAGAGCTTCATATTCTGCGATGTTATTTGTACATTCAAACTCTATCCTACAAGAGAGAAAATGTTTATTTCTTTCAGGATCAATAAGAACACAACCGGCTCTCGACCCCTTTTGTGTCTTGGAACCATCAAAGTACAAAATCCAAAGCTTATTCTCCAACTCTACTTGGTTAGTGGTATCTCCTAAGTTAGTAACTAAGTCTTTTATGTTACAATCAATTTCATCAGTCCGTGAGAATCAAAGGACATCGGACTGTGTGTCTGATTCATGATTGGCTTTTTCTGCTTGATAATTTCCGGGTTCAATCTCTAAGAAGTAATTCCCCAAAACTGAAGATGAAAAATTCACAGGCTCATTCTTTTCTTCCAACTGAGCTACATTATGTTTCATATGAGGCTCTCTCCGTAATTTAATTTGATTCTGTCTATTTTGATATGCTAGCCACAAATGAGACCAATCCGTTGCAAAATAACCCTTTAGTTTTGTAGACCAGTCCCTGCTCAATATCAAACCATAAGCTTCTAGTATATCTACCACCATGATATCTATAAATTGACATACCCTCGGGTCCGCAGACAATCTGATAAGCACATCTTTCATCTCCCCTATGACTTTAACAATAGACCTATCCAATTGTATGATTTGGGAAGGAGATGGTATTGGTTTCCCATTGATTTTCTTACAGATGGATATTGGCATAACATTGGATGAAGCTCCGGAATCTACCAAACAATTATGTACATTATGATTAAAAATTTCAAAGGTTAACAAGAAAGGTAGAGTCTAATATTTTGATTTAGCACCAACACTTGCTTCATTTATCTCAGTATTTGACTCAATGGTGTCTATTGCACTGCTTTATTGTGGGTCAACAGCTTCTAATAATTTCTTCCTCTACCGGGGAAGATTACATAATTCAAATAAACATATGTTTGCTTTAGTCTTCTTGATGTCTTCCACAATATCATACCCCATGTTGTATTCTTCTATGCTTTTCCCACCATTTCCTGGCTTGTCCACTATGGATTTTCCCTGTTTATTTATCATTGGGCTTGTTTCTTTTATAATTTCAGAATTCACTTTGGGTTGAGGCTGTGTGATTCCAATGTTCCTTTTCAGAACTTCTTTTTTTATCTTCATCTTAGGCAGCATCGGGCCTTGATCTACCATCGGCCCTTTACTTCTAGTGGTGATATTCACCGATGACACTTGGATTTCTTCCGCCTGTTCCTCTTCATTCAATCCCAAAGTGGGTGCCCAGTCCCATAATACCATTGTGGTCTCCTCAGTTGGATCTTCATGTTCTTTTGTTTGATCTTCCTCTAGATCTTCTTGATCTATCAGTTGTGCATATAACAATTGATTCATTACTAAGGTCATTGAATTTATTCATTGTGGGCAGCTCTTTTCAGAGTGTTGTTCTTGGTGAAAAGTGAAGAAATGTTCCATTCCAACCTCATTCAAATTTAGAACAACGGAATTAGTAATAGCCGGTAAATACTTTCCACTTTCTTCTCTTTTCTTGTAGAATGGATTAAATGGTTTTCTAGATGTACTACCTCCCTTATCTTTCTCCAAGTCTATTATTTTGTTAGATAATGTCTACACCATTTTAACCACATTTTCTAATTCATTTGAGGGTTCTTCTTTAGGTCTAGATAATATCAGAGGCTTCTTGTTGGTCGTTGGTTTTACTTCCAATTCTAATGCGTGTTTTGAAATGCTATCCAAGTCATCTTCTACCTTTTTAGATTCCTGATAGTTTTCTATTAGAGTAGCTTTAACTGCTCTCTTGAGGTGGATATAGTGTTGTAGTGTAATATTCTACCAAGGATTCCTCAGCGGTTTTTTTTGCAGCACTAAAATTATTTAGCAGAGTAGTGAATCTATGGTTAAACTCTTGCACCTTCTCTTCCTTCTCCATCCTGATAGATAACAGTTCTTTCATGAGCATGGAAACGGTCTTCTCATTACCAAATTTGTTTAAAAAACATTTTTCAAAACCATCCCAATCTGCTATAGAATTAGCTTGTAAACTGAAATACCAAGAAGATGCTTGTCACCTACCCAAATTTCTGAAAATTACTATTTTATTTGCAAAATACTTTATGTTAAACTTAATTACAAAGTTTTGTAATTATGATCAGTTTTGATCATGGGTGAATGTAATTACTGAATAATATTATTTAAATAAATTAATTAGGAGACAAACACCCAAGAGGACTGTTAAATGAGTGTTCATTAACCCACTAGGAGGAATGGAAGCTGTTGGAAGGTATGGGACAGATGGCAGCAAATTCACTTCACCACTAGATGTTGGTTATGGGACAACTACCCCTAAAAATAGGGCATTATTCCCCAGGTGGAGGGAGTGAGCAGGCAGCTCATTTAATGACCCAGTAATATCTGAAAAGGCCTAGGCATCCTATAAAGTCAAATTCAAATTGATCAGGTATCTCTTAATCAATATTTCTCCAGAATATTTTCCTCATGTGCATCAGGTGATCACTGAGAGATTCGAATAGGGAGGCTAGTGGTGAGTGAAATCTTAAGTCTACATATTGCTGAGAAGAACCATAGATGCTGGTGCGGGTCTATTAGACTGCTAGCTATTGAAGGTTCAGAATTTATTTGTCATTGCAAGAAGAAGTCCTATTTCCTGAGTTTCTTCCTCCTAGTGGTTCAGTGAACAGCCTCGTGGGTCCTAAGACAGTACTTGACTATTTTCAGGAATTGGTTGGGTGGAACAGTCTTCTTGGGTTGTTTGTTGCCCTACAGATTTACCAGGTTCTACAAATTTTCTACTTATTCTCAGTTAGTAATTCTGTTCTGTATAGTTAGTATTTTCTTGTTTTCTGTTTTCGAAAAAAGAATTTAATTCTAGATTTATTTAAATTCTGATTGTTAAAGTTTAATGATGAATTGGAATTGATAAACCAATATCTATATTTTTCCCCATGTTGTTTTGTGCATCGTACTCCAGTATAGATACACAAATTAAGTATAGATGAAAAGATGGGCATATAGCCATGGATTCGATAGTTAATTACAGTATTTGAGATTTGTTTCATTTTCTACCCTACAGCTAATAACAGTAATAATGACTGTATAATATCTAATCTATTTTAGAATGCTCTTTATTTCTTGAAAAACAAACATTATGTAATTCCTGTACAGTCACATTGCTTTATACTTAATATTACTATGTGCATAGGGAATAGTTAAATTTATATTTCTGTCTATTATGTTAAGTCTGCAATATAAAAAAAAAGAATAGCTGCAAATAAATAAATGCATTCATTATTATCAAACTGCAAATATCAGTCTTTCTACACTTTCTTCACACTTTAACATTACACACACTTTGTTTTTCATTTCCTATCGTAATATTGCATTATTTATTTATCTAACAAATGATAAAAAATTTATAAACATCATTATCGCCATCTTTCATTTTATTCTTTTAGTTCGTCAAAACTGTAAGTATTATTTTCAAAAATGAGCTTCATATCAAACCCTAGTTTGACACCATAAGTTCTGTTTAGATTTTCTTATTCAAATATTTACTCTCTTTTCAAACAAAAACACGAATTAGGGTATGGCCCTGTTCATACCCATTGCAAACAAAATGAAAATCGTTTCAACACTTTATTCTACATACTCCTCAACTTGGACGAAGATCTTAAACCCTAGTCTAGCTTGAAAAACCACATTAGCAACCTACAGTAACAAGTCGATTAATATAGATGATTACACAGAATAAATAGCATGCATTATCTTATTACCAAGAGGGAAAACATTGTTTACACAGAATACAAGCCCTCGGCTCTACTTCTTCTCTCATAACTTAAACTAACGAAGTCATGGTTCTCAGAACGAAATTTTACAATATGTTTTGCAAACAAAATCATACAGGGTTTTTCCCAAGTTCCAACAGTTGAAAGAGCCCAAAATTCTCAAGCATCGATGAGTTACAACTCCAGTCGACAACATCAAACTTCAAAGTATAGAAACCAAGTATCATTTAAACAAATGAAAGTCACATCACTGAATAACAAACGTGCTTCGAAAGTTCTTCAATTATCAACAACGACAGAGCAACGACAAGTCTTGGCAAGGCCTGTTACTCATTTCTTGAAATCACTTCAACTACAGTCGGAGAGCACTATGAGGGTTTTTGGAAGACCCGAAGCTTACCGAAGTGGAATCACACTATTTCCTTTTCCAAACCCTTACTCAAGCGTTTTTCAAAACCCTGCAACTGACAAACGATAGCTCGGAATTAGATACCTGTCACATTTTAAACCGAAATTCGAAATGCAGCAAAATAAACACTAATTCCTTAGAAGAATGCTTACCTTCACAACCAGTGGCCAATTTTTTAGGGTTCACCAGAAAATGACAAGAATGATGTCACAAACGATACCAGGATGCTTCTTTCATCTTGCAGCTCTGTGTATTTCTTTTCACTCTTTTTCTCAAAAACGTAAAGCTTAAACCATGATTTTGATAACACTCCGAACTAGAGACCCAACTCTTAAACTACAATGAAATTACAGTGAGAAAAACCTGCAACTTCAACCCTTTCGGCAGGTCTCGAGGTTGAACCTCTCACACAACTCCTTGACTAGAACTTCGGCAGCCTGTCGGCCACACAGACCGTGACATTAGAACTTTGAACGATTCTCCAAGTTCAAAAACCAAATCAACGACAAAGGTAGGGTTACAATCTAACGGTCCAAACTCATCACCATCGACGATCACAATGTTGCCAGTGATTTATTATTGGGACAAGCAATGTCTGCATTAAATGCCCACTCTTCAGTACCAGTTGACAATGCCACTATGGCACACGGAGGAGCGAGCAACAATCAGTTTGAAGGGGTTTTCACCCTTATATAGTGACAAGCACGGAGGCTATTACATTAACTTTGTATTATGAGGAATGATTGGAAATCCAAGTCAGCTGGGTAATGTACCAAGATATTAATGCACGATCGAGTCTTGATCTCCACGACAGCTTGGGGTATGCGCCAATTTAATGAACCAGTAACCTGTCAACCACCGAAGTAATTGCATGTCAGTTGGCACATTGCATCGATGTGATATTCACTATATGAAATACTTTGATTTTAATGTTTGCAATGTGTGCAAATCGTTTCATTATAATATAAATTTCGTTGTATTTTATATTGTTGATATTTAAATCAAAAATTGATATAGTCTTACCAATGTATTCACGATACATTGGATAGGTAATGCTTTATAAATAGATCGATTTTATATAGTCAAAGTTTTTGGTTGCGCCATAATATAATTATGGTTTGGTTTTATTTAATTTTTGTTTATTTTTTTATATTGTTGCTTTTTCAAATATTTTGCTGTATTTATATATATTGTTTCATAAAAATTAAATAGTATAGTGGTAGTTAGGTAATAAGAACCACCGAAAATTATATAGTTACCCATTTATATTTATGGAATAAATTTAATGGTATGAGCTCTCAAGCTTATAACTATCACAAATAATTCAGTATTGTGAAACGTTAATTCTTTGGCTCCCTATCTACATTACTTCATATGACACGATGAAGTTACATCACTTTGGTACTACCTTGAATGACGTCAACAAGACAACTATCACCACGGCAATGACGACAATAGAACCAATGACAACTACAATGACGATGCTGCTAACTTGAAGCTTTTCCACAGTTAACTTGGTTTGATTATTACTCAGCCGCAAGATGAACCTTGGAAAGCAGAAGTGTAAGCATGCAAGTCATACCTGTATGTTTTTATAGTTGCAACAGTCTCTAAACATTCTATTTTATTTACGACGATGATTTTGAACTTTACACGAACTGGAATTATTTGCAATCGTGAAACTTCTTACCTGTTGTCTGCACATAGAACAGGAATAATGCTTTAGCATTGCAGCTAAGTAAGCTCCGGGGTCCCTCAGAGGACACCCTTGGTCATAAAAACAAACAAACTGTCAGTATCCTCTCGAATGAAAAAGTATCATATCACATTTCTAACTTGTCATTGTATTTATTTCTTTAATCATACCTAGCATTGCAAAAGAAAAGTGTCCTATCATAATTCTGATCTATTAGTTCATTTAATTATTATAACCATATTTGTTATGAATGTCTTTAAGTTATCACTGTCAGAATGCTTCTAAACAAAATTTAAATTATGTTTAGTACTAACAGCTGTTTAGTTAATGTTGTCACAATCAGCAATTACTATTTTCGCAATTATAAATTCTCGAAATTAATGTTGTTATTGCTATTATTAAAAATTTTAAATTTTTATCAAAATTCGGGATGTTACGAGGGTATTTTTTAAGGATTCCAATATTATACTTAAGTATAATATTGTAGGCGATCATTTTGGATTGAAAAAAACATATATATAGATAGGTAGGCGAATATCAAATATGAAACATACAATTTAACACTAAAATTTGTAAATTTTGGCGAAAATTATGATAAAAAAACATATTTTATGTATATATAGGCGATATTAGAGTCTAAAAATGACCAAATAGCCAATTGGTGAAATTTTGCCCCTAAAAATTACCCTGGATGTTACATGTGGTATCAAAGCACAAATTCGAACTCTAGGCCTGAATGAGATCCAAAACACGCAGTAGAAAATTTTTATACAGCAAAAAATTGTACTAACTTGAAAATTTAATTATTATGATTCCAGAAATTATTTCCAGTTATAGGTATGGAGAACTTAGCTGAACAGTTAAACAGCAGATTTCAGCCAAACAGTCACAGTTCATGACAACACTATGTAGAGGAAGGTCACGAGGAATTAAATAACGGTTTGTCAAAACTATTACGTGCTTTCCATGAATTAAAAGCAGAAATCAGATCTGTGAAACAAGATAATGAAAGGATTCTGCAAGCACAAGAACAACTAAATCAAGTGTTGTTTGAACAAATCCAAATAGAGGAGCAAGAGAAAAATAATGAAGATATTTCCAAGTTTGAGGAGCTACCTCATATTGATAAAAATTAGAACATAAAAATCAGCAAGGTGAACGACAGTTCAACCTCATCAGGAGATGTTATTGAAGTACGGAAAAGGAAACATAACTATACCAGTGATAGCAGTGAAGGGGATTCCAAACCAATAAGGAAAAATCATAAGGAATATGAGCAAATTTCTGGAGAATTCAAGAAGATAAGACCTCCAACTTTCAATGGAGAAACTGAGAAAGGCGACACAGCGAAAGTTTGGCTGTCTGGTATGAACAAATAATTCTAGATCTATAACTATTCAGAGTTCTTAAAGGCAAAAATGGCTATATATAACTTGACCGGAAAAGCAGATATCTGGTGGCAGGACATCAAAAGTGTAAAGGGCATCAAAGATAATGATGTAATATGGAGTGCTTTTAAATGATATTTCAAAAAGAAGTATCTATCTGAACAGTACTACGAATAAAAATCTAAAGAGTTCTACGATTTGAAGTTGGGAGGTATGAACATGAAGGAAATGAATAGTAAATTTCTGAATTTACTAAGATATGTACCATACCTCATAGAAGAAAAACCAAAAATTCAAAGGTACTTAAGCTGTTTACCTTTCAACATTAAAGACAGAATCGAGTATGACAGTCCTAAAACCTTAGAAGAGGCTATGAGAAAGGCAGTTTTCTGTTATGACACAAATCGGAAAAGATAAGGAATGTCAAACTGGAAAAATCATAAACCCAGCAATTTTGAGCAGAAAAAGAAGAATTTCAGATTCAGTGGAAATTCCGGATTCCAAAGGAAAAAATTTCAGGATCGGAATTCCCAAGGGAATAATTCCAGAAATAATTCACAGCGAAATTCTACAGCACCAAAAAATGCACCTAATAATACCAGAACCAGTGAGCCAAAGACACATATCAAATGTTTTGAATGTCAAGGCCCCCATTATGCATCAGAATGTCCCTTGAGGAAGCGGAAGGCAAACAACATCAACTCTATTCAGACTGAACCTACTGTTGGAGACGTGGCAAGGAAGATGCCGAGAATTAATGCAGCACTCAACAACAGGAAAGCAGATCATCAAATCTCTATGGTAGAGATTGAAGGTATGCTACAAAATCATGCTGTTATTGTTTTAATTGACCCAGGTGCTAGTTTAAGTTATATATCTCCAGACATTGTGGAAAACCTTAAATTGAAAACTGAAAAGTTTAGTAAATCTTGGCTAGTTAGACTAGCAACTGGAACAAAGAGAAAAGTTTCATATTTTATAGAAAACTGTGTTTTATCCATGAATCATTTGCAAACACAAATCAAGTTGAATATTTTACCTTTAGGTTCTTATGATATTATAGTTGGGATGGACTGGTTGGAAGCCCATCATGTCATCCTGGACTGTTATGGAAAAAAATTTACATGTTTAAATGACGAAGGGAAAACTGTAGAAATAAAATGCATCCCAAGGAAGGTAACCCTTAGACAGATTTCAGCCATGCAAGTTAAGAGGGCAGTTAGGAAAGGATGCCAAATGTTTGCAGTAAACATGGTAAATGATGAGTTTATGGATAAAGAGGACAAATTGAAATTAGAAGACATACCTGTCCTAAGGGATTTTAAAGATGTATTTCCTGAGGAGATTCTAGGATTACCTCCCAAAAGAGATTTATATTTTACCATAGAGTTAATACCAGGAGCAGTACCAAATTCTAAAGCTCCGTACAGAATGAACATACTGGAGTTAAATGAATTAAAATCACAGTTGAAGGAGCTTATTGACAAGAAGTATATTTGACCCAGTGTGTCTCCTTGGGGAGCACCTGTCATCTTTGTTAAGAAGAAAGACGGAACCTTAAGAATGTGCATAGATTATCGCCAGCTTAATAAGATGACGATGAAGAATAGGTATCCATTGCCCCGCATAGATGGTCTATTTGATCAGCTGCGTGGAGCAACAGTATTTTCGAAGATTGATCTAAGATCAAGATATCATCAAGTACGGGTTAAGCATGAATATATTTTCAAGATAGCTTTCCGAACTCGATATGGACATTACGAGTTCGTAGTCATGCCGTTTGGCTTGACTAATGCCTCAGCTGTATTTATGTGTCTGATGAATAATATTTTGCATAAATACTTAGACAAGTTTGTTGTTGTGTTTATAGACGACATTTTAGTGTACTCAAAAATCAAAGAAGAGCATGATGAACATTTACGGATTATCTTACAAGTATTAAGAGATCATCAACTATACACCAAATTTAGTAAGTGTGACTTCCACAAAGACAAAATTCAGTATCTAGGACACATAATTTCAGCAGAAGGAATCTCGGTTGACCTCGACAAGATAAGGGCCATTAATGACTGGCCGGTTCCTAAAGATGTGTTGGATGTAAGATCATTTATGGGTATTACGGGGTATTACAGAAAGTTTATAGAGAATTTTTCAAAAATTTCCAACCCCATAAATTCTTTGCAGAAGAAAGGGAAGAAATTTGTTTGGGATCAGAAATGTTCTGACAGTTTCAAGAAACTAAAGGAGTTATTGACGACAGCGCCCATTTTGAGGATAGCAGACCCTAACAAGGATTTTGTAGTTTGTACAGACGCATGCAATAACGGACTCGGTGGAGTCTTGACACAGGAAGGGCATGCAGTGGCATATGAATCTAGAAAGCTGAAAGTACATGAAAAGAATTACTCTACCTATGATTTAGAGTTATTAGCAGTCATTCATGCCTTAAAAATGTGGCGTCACCACCTTATTATCTTCCAATTTTAGCATCTTCTCTTTATTTTGCTCCACGTCTCTCATCAACTTGTCAACATTATCTGCACTTGCTTGCGCAACAAATATGTTGACAGATTCCATGAACTTAGGGTCCCTGTGGGTGCCCTCCATGATCGTTTTCTCCTGAACAATAACAACATCGGCTTGGGCGCCCATTTTTCAGTCTCTTTTGTGATCTCCTTGTGATGGTATTCCTTGTTGAATCAAAAGATATTGTGTCCAATATGGCCACAGTGTGTTTCTTTGATGGGGTAAATGGGGTGAGTCTGAGCTCATGAAATGGGAGGTGGCCTCTAGTGAGAGTCACACTGGACACTTCTGGTGGGTTTATGTCCATATTCTACACACTCGGGCTTCCATGTTTCTCCATAAATTTCTTGAAATTTTATTTTTCTTCCTTTTTCTTTCGTTGTTCTGTTGCTTCTCTTTCTGCTCTTTATTTTACTTCTTCTTCCTTTTTTTGTTTTTAATTCCTTAGCAGCCTCCCTTTCTTGCCTCTCGGCCTCTTCCTTCTGTTTTCCCTCCAATTCTTTCAATCTTAGTCTGTCTTCTTGTTCTCTTTGTATCCTTTCTGCTTCCGCTTTGAGCTTCCTCTACTTGCAATCTTGCAGCTTCTTCTTGCTACCTCTGTAATTATTCATGCTTGGAAGTGTTGGCAGCAGTACTGGAACTACCCCCGCTCTTGGGGCGAAAGCGTTTTTTTAGCTCGGTCATGTTGCTTGCATTCCGATACACTTCTTAGTCCTTGTCGAAGTGATTTGCATATTCACAATGTATTTTGACCGTTGCACAATGCTCAACAACTCTTCCTTGTCTATCATTTCTCACAAAACTCTTTTCGCCAAAATGAAATGCTTCTAAATCTTGAATGAAGGCTTTGTCAATATTAACCTTGGAGAACTTGTATGCTCCGATACAGAAAGGAAAAGGTGGGAATGAAGCTTTCTTTTGATCATACAGGATCCTGCCAATCCCATTAATGAAAAATTGCCTCACTGCTTCCTTATGGACCACAAAATCGGTTTCATATTTGGGAAAAAGAGATGGATCTCAGGAACCTCCGTAAATTCTGATGTATGTTCCCTCTTGTGAGAAGTAGTAGTCCCCATATTCATTTATGACTGCCATTGCATTTTCAGACAGGCAGTTTGGTTGTTTATGAAAAATTATTGAGTAAAGAGGCATGATGAACTCTTCACATATGAGCTTATACTGACTTGCATATCTATGGGCCCACAAGATCTAGTAAGCCACATAGAATGGAGATTTAGCTCCATTCCAGATGCACCCTAACTTAGGAAATGGGTTCCTAGCGAATATGCAATCTATGAGGTACGAAGACATTGAGAATTATGCCTTCTTTTGGGTCAAACCTCCTTGTACAGTTGTTATTGATGATGAAAAGCTATCTAAGATGATGTCTGCCCAATTAAAAATTGTGCCATGGAAGGCTATGTAGTAAATTAGAGGTACCCAGTATAGCTTGTAGATAGTTCCATCTGCCTTGCCGAAAATTCTTCTTAGCATCAGAGCTATAATTCTGAAAGGAGTCTTCAAGTTTTGACACTCATATTCTCCGCTTTCCTTCTTCCTCGGTTGTCTTCCTGACACTATCATTTTCTTAGCATATTCCAAGTGGTCCATGTTTAATCCTTTGATCTAGTCTTCAGTCAGCATGACCAGGGATTGCAGTAGGTTGTATGTCGATGCTATATGATATGGATGGAATGAGGAAAACACTTCCCCTTTGGCATCCGAAATGATCCTTGATGTGGAATCAGCTTGTATCAGGATCCATCCAATAACCTCTGAACAAGGAAAGCGTTATGGGCGTGTAGCTGATTTGGTGATGCCTGATCTTTTGATATTTTTATACAGCATCATTTCTTCAAGAGTTGCATCAGGGATATCTTGGTTCGAGATCATCTGATACAATTCCCCCCATTTGAATTTCAGGGATAGCTCCTGTTACTGCTTTTGTATATTCAAACATGGTTTCTATATTGGTTTCTAATATAATCTTGACGTCCAATCTTGATTCAGCTACCCTAGATTTCTTCTTGGCACCCTTCTTAGTCATTTTAAATCCTGATAAAAAAATTGAAAACAATTTGTAAGCAAAACTCAACCAGAAGTTCATAAAGCATTTTTGTTTCGTATCATTGGCAATAGGCTGAGTTGAGAAAATCATTACTACCATGTTGTCTATTTTTTTGTTGATTTTTTTTAACAGAATGCAGTTGTGGGAAAAGCATATGCAAAATTATTTCAAAATACTCTTCCCAACATATTTTCATTAATAAACACAAAACATCTAACGGTGGTAAACATAATTTTTTGGTTGAAACTTTGCGATAATGGTAAAACTAGTATTTAAATATTTTTCTTAAGGGCTTGTAAGGAGTGTATCCATTAAGCTCATTCTATGGAGAAAAGGGTAAAAGTGCGGGTTTTGGTGTTTTATAGATACGACCCGATCTGTTTGCGGTGGGAACTGAAAATCAAGGCTTGAGCCCACGAACTCATCATCAAAAGAGAATATAGCATGGTCCTATGTTGGTTTGATGGCCGCAAAGGGGCCATTGTTCTCAACCGGTAGTGTGTATAAAATCCACTATCTATGGCCAAAATCACCCCAATACGCGGTTATGTCAATGAGGATCATCGAAAGGTTCACTGTGAGTTCAAAAGGGGTAGGGCAACCAGCGAGGTAAAAAATCGTCGGGACGTGAAGTTCAAAAAATCCTCTTTTAGCAATAACTCTAACCCCAGCACTGGTTTGCCCTTAACAGGTCAGCGGTGAGAAAGGGTTAACGTCCCACAAGAAACCTCAAAAATACCCAATTTAAAAGCAATATTAACTAAAAAGGAACATATGGGCATGAGACCTACCTGTCAGTTGTTGAGTGGGTGTTGAGATCAACGGCGTCGGGATGCTCGGCATTCGGCGCTAGTGGAGGTTGAAAATCACTTAAACGGTGTTTTTGCAATATCATCCAAAAATACCTCAGCCCTATATATATAACCTTTTACAAAAAAGGGCATTGAATGCACATAGGGTGATGTTGGTGGGGTCATAAATGCAAAGGTAGTGGGGCTGGTGGGGTCGCTTACGGCCAAACTCGTTTCAGTGTAAAAAAACTACTTTAAGCATCACAGCCTTTAAACATTTAACGCAGGCCATTTTAGAGCAACTTACTTAGTCTCTGTGAAATGCGTCAGCGGTGTTCTCCAAATAATCACGACGATGACTATCAACATCCTTCCCTCGGCGCTACTTTGCGAGTTTTATATTTCTCTTGCGACCATTTCGGCGACCATTTCGGCGACCCTTTCCTAGTTCAGCTGAAACACGTCACGACTTTTCATTTTTGTTTCCGATAATTCTTTTTCCGTGGCTTTTTCGATGAAGGGTTTCAAGTCTCATTGCTGACAGCATTGGAGCAAACACCCGAGTCGCTTTGAAATAGGTCGCGCAACTTGACCTTCCTTTCCGATCTCTTTCGCTGAGGATTCATCGGCTCATCTTGACATTCACCAGCGACCGTTTCGAATCGAATAGCCTAGTTGCTTTAAAATGGGTCATGGAATTAGACTTTTCTCCGTCGATCTGGATTTTTCACGTCGAAACAGTGAGAATCAAAAAGTCTAAGTGTTGGAAGAGAGAAATTGAAAGCATTTCAACCATTTCAGCAGAGTTAACTAAGTTTCTCCGATCATTTCGGCTCGATTCGACGCGTTTCTCCAAAATAGAAAAGAAGTCCAAAACATAAAAGATCCCTCCAACCGTATCGGCTCAACTGGGCGAGTTTCTCTGATCGTTTCAGTGCCAAAAGCTGAGTTTTACTTAGTGAGAATTTTGGCCTTCTTTGCTCGATCCTTTGGAAAAAGCCTAAGTTTGAGGGTAGGATTTTTTAGGATGACTTGAACTCTAAACTCTTCTAAGAGAAAAGGAGGGGCCCCACAATTTTGGAAAAATTTGGGGATCAAGTTGTAGCAACAACAATGTATTAATTATAACCTATAAGGAAGTAGATAAAAAAATTGAAACCTTCTAAGGTCATTTCGAATCATCTATAAGTAGAGTAGCAGAGCAGTCCTAGGTAGCGCACTTCATTGTTTAGCCTCCAAAACCTGTCAAATTTATTCTAAACCTATGTATGGTTTATGTATAAGGTTGTGGTATATTCAATATAGTCTAAACTAGGTTTGATTACTTCTAGTAATCACCAGAAGCCTTGGGTTTTCACAAAAGTACCATGGACAATTGCCTTGTACCCATGGGTTTATCCCAAGGGGTCTACCTAGGTGTGAAGTACCCATAAAAGTGTTGTTGTCGAAGTATTGATGTTACAACGTAATTTTCCACCTTGTGAGCATCAGCACTCTTTGGCCTTCAGGATCCATTTCACTGTCTCAGGTGCACTTGATGTCCTTCAAAAACACTTTTTCCCTATTTTTCTTCCTGTACACTAGCTGTTACATTTTAGCCAACGTACCCGCGAGCTGTTCCACTGTAGCCTGCGGGTGACAAGTAAAATGGTAAAAGTCACTAGTAAATTACTTTTTACTCCCAAAAAGCAGTCTTAGGGTGATCTTTGGCCCTCCATTTTCCCCGAAACGCCTCGATGTGTCCTTTCACTTACCTTTGAAAGGACTATATATTGAGCACATATGGCATATGGAAGGGAGGAGAAAGAGAGAGCAAGATAAGTCTAGTGGATTTTTGCCGCATCTTGAGTCTACACTCATTGATCCTTGTTGTCGTGAACCCTTTATGTTCACCTTCCAAACTCCTTTCATAGTTTGAGTTTTCCATTCCATGGAGGATTGAAGTGGTGGAGGCACAAGTGGAGAGACCCAGTTCTTGGTTCAGATTGGTTGCTAGCAAGAGTCATATCACATTGTACTTCTTGTTATTCATTAATAGAAATATTCATATTCTCCTCCATTAATGTTGTGAATGTTGTTTATATTACATTGGGTTTCATTTACTTATGATATCATGGACCATTTCTATTGATGATGTTAATGTCTTTCATATATTATATGCGCTTGTTGTATATTGGCTATCAAGACTAATTTGTAGGTTCAAGTGCACGAATTGAAAGCTTCAACGGGGATCTACATTGAACATCCGGATCGAGGTTGGTTATATTCTCCATTATCTTAGCATTGTAATTTATATAGCATTGCATTGGGAATTGAGTCATTTTCTGGTAGTCGGCTATCTGTTGTGGTCTACCCCAAGCCATAGGAAGTTTTCTCCGTAGGTACTGATTTTAGAGACTTGAACTGTGCTTGTCCGAAGGACAATTTCCCCACTCCATTCATTGATCAGATCTTGGATGCTTGTGCAGGAATTGAAATTTTTTCGTTCATGGACGGATTTTAGAGGTATAACTAGATTCAAATCAAACCCGAGGACCAACATAAGACTGCTTTCATTTGTCCTTGGGGTACATTTGCATACCGGAAAATGCCCTTCGGCCTTAAAAATTCCAGAGCTACGTTTCAGCATGTCATGACCTATGCCTTTCACAACCTTAAATGTATAATGGAGGTTTTCTTGGATGATCTTGTTGGCCATTCTCGCAAGAGAGTGGACCACCCCAAGCACCTTTGTTTGATTCTCAAACAATGTATACGCTACAAGATTCAATTGAATCCCAATAAATGCATCTTTGCTGTGAGGACAAGTCGCATTCTAGGATTCATAGTTTCGAAAGAGGGTATCAGAGTCAATCCTCTTAAATTTGAGGCAATACTTCAGTTGCCTCCTCTGCGCAACTTGTTACAACTTCAGAGCCTCCAAGGGAGAGCTACTTTTCTGTGTCACTTTGTAGTAAATTATGCTAGTCTTACCAAAGGTTTCATGCGCTTATTGAATAAAGACAGACCATTTATCTGGGATGAGCAAGCCCAACAGTCTTTCGATGCTCTTAAGAAAGCTTTGGTATCAACCCCTTTGCCTAGTCCACCCAACTTTGTGAGAGATTTTATACTTTATGTGGCTGCATCTCAAGAGACGATTGGCATGGTCTTAGTTCAGGTTGATGATGTGCTCGTGGAGCATGTGATCTATTACCTTAGTCAAAATCTAGTAGACGTTGAACTGATATATACTCACGTGGAAAAGTCGTCACTTGCGACTGTTCATGCAGTCCAATGGTTACGACACTATATCATGCTTAGGAAGACCACAGTCATAGCGCATATCAATCCATTTAAGTTCGTTCTATCATGACATCTTATAGGGGGGACGTACAATAAATGGATTGTGATCCTTCAGGAGTTTGATCTCGATTTTGCTTCGGCGAAGTCGGTGAAATCCTTGGTTTTTGCTGACCTTATGTCGGACCTTCTACGACTTGATGAGGATGTTGTCCATGATGATTCCTTTGTGGATGAACACTTATTTCTTATCTCATCAGAGGACCCTTGATATGGGGATATCATTTTATATCTCCAAACTTTGAAGTTTCCTTCGCATTATTCATGGGACGAGCTACGACATCTGAAACACCATGCTAATATTATACTATCGTCGGCAACACTTTGTATCGTCGAGGAAAGGATTCTATTCTCCGTCGTTGCTTGATGCATGAAGAAGTGAAGCATGTGCTTAATGATTTCCATGCTAGGGCGTGTGGCAGTCACTTATCCGGGCTTGCAACAGCCCAACGCATTATGCGAGCTGGTTACTTTTGGCCTTCGATCTTTAAAGATTGTATAAATGCTGTGAAGAGATGTCACCCTTGCCAGGTGTTTTCTCGAAATATACACTCACATCCAACGCCCCTTCATCGGGTTGTCACCGTCAGTCCCTTCACCAAGTGGGGGTTGGATTTCATGGATTGCAAACCAGCTTCGGCTGGGAGGCATCACCATATCATAGTGGTCATGGACTAATTTTCCAAATGGGCTAAGGCCATGCCTACTGTAAAATTCGATGGTTCTACAACAGCCCATTTCGTATTCAATCAGATTATTACTTGGTTCGATATTCCGAAAGAGATTGTCACTGACCATGGCAGTCACTTTGAGAACAAAATGATGGAGGATTTGTCACTCAATCTTGGGTTTCATCAAGAACAATCATCTTCTTACTATCCCCAAGCGAATGGTCAAGTTGAAGCAGTCAATAAGTCTTTAAAGACCATTCTCCAATGTACAATCCAACAAAGCAAGAACAACTGGCATATTATGTTATATCCTGCTTTGTGGGCATATCGAACCACAGTCAAGACTGCCATCGGGTTCTCACCGTTTCAGCTGGTACACGTTGTGGAGTCGATTTTACCGATTGAATGTGAAATCCCTTTGTTAAAACTAGCTATAGAGATCCTCCCTGATACATCGAGTATTGAGCAACGTTTAATCCACCTTGAGTAGCCTAATGAGCAGCGTCAAGATGTTGCTATGGCTATAGATGCCAATAAACGACGTATCAAGGTTCAGTACGATAGGTCTGTCCGTCCCCGGCAATATGCTAAAGGTGACTTGGTCCTCTTATATGACCAAGCTAAGGAACCCCTAGGGACAGGAAAGTTTAACCCCATGTGGCATGCTCCCTACATCGTGAGGCGTGTCCTGGAAAAAGGAGGCTACAAATTAGAAGATTATGAGGGGAATGTCTTGAAGGAACCTAGAAATGGGCTCTACCTCAAGCGGTATTACTCTTGAACTTCTAGTTCGATCTAATACTTTTGTATACTATTGTATAGTTGCTTATGTACATAGTTTATATTTCTTTTGTTTTTCGGGTCTGCTGATTCACTTCCGTTTGATTGACAGATGTTAATAGAATCTCCTATGTTCTTAGGGTTTGCGGATGGTGCTAGCTGTCATACGCAGCATGCTTCTACTTCCTAGGTTATTTATTCACCTGACCACCTAGTTGTGTCTTAAGGAGGTGCTTGTCTCGGTCCTACATCCAACAATGTAGCTGAGTACAGTGCCGTAGTTGAACTACTTCAGGATTCCATTTCACATGGTATCCAGTTTTTAGAAGTCCGCTTGGATTCACAACTAGTTGTGTCGCAATTGAATGGTCAGTACCGTGTGAGGGATCCTACGTTACTTCAAAAATCCTTAAGGGTAAGACTCTTGGAACGACATTTTGTTTCCATTACATACATTCATGTTCCAAGAAGTTTTAATCATATATCTGATGCATATGCTAACTATGTCCTAGATTGGCATTGGTCACATTCCTAATGAAGCACACAAATAAGATATACATTCATATATTTGTACATACACACATATAGTAGAACCAGAAAACCATAGTTTTTTATAAATAATATGTCCAAAAATTGTAGTGTCATAATACAAAATTGGAGCCCGTAGCCCTCAAAAATATACATATGGATACAAAAATGGGACTCTGAGATGTCTAAGACCTACGAGGAGGCCTAGCTGTCGCCTCGGCAGGATGCGTCTGATAGTAATAATGTACTGCGTTAGTTATACGCTGCAGTAGTCGCACCCAGTTGCTCGGTACCCCCACAACATGTCGCTGCATATCCTCTGGTAGATGCGCTATCTCTATACATGGTACCTTGTTGGTCATCCATGATAGGTTGACCCGCACAGTCCCTAGTGTGAGCTCTGCTGCAGCACCCACTACTTCATCACCCCTGCCCCGTCGATGATGTCTCGGGAAGCCCTGTGGTCTTGCGGGACACTTGTCTGCGAGCAAACAATGAAATATTAATATGTGATACTACCCCCAAAAAATATTTTTGCATTTACATATATAATCAAAAATCCCTAAAAATTTAATACACAAAAAACATAAAAAGAGTAACTCACCGATGTCTCCAAACGCTGCTCTTGCTGGAAGCGGCATGTCACGATCCTGATGAAAGTCTATCCCTGCATAGGGGTAGTCATCTATAGCTATGACCTGTTGGTCCCACTAGTGAAAGAACTCCTCCATGTATGGTGATTCCTGTCGGCCACCACCCTATCGCATCAAGACCTCCATCCACCGGGTCAGGGCTGGGTCGCAAAGACTATGAGGAGGGACTTCAACCCTCAGACTGAGCCCCAGAACTTGCTCAAAGAAGAAACTGCATAAGATACGGCCATATCCAAATTTTTTTGCCTCCCCTTGCTTGCACTCCGTTAACTGGGCCTTCATGGACCCCAGTAACGTTGTGCACCAGTCATATACCATGGGCCGCATGCAATGTGACACATAGAACATCACCAGCCTTGAAGCCTGGTGAAGTGCTGCTAAACCTGTAATCCACACAAGGGTAGCCACTATAACCTTCATGCTCATACTGACTATGGCTCTGATGGGCACCTGACTCCCCACAGTCCAAGTGTTGGGAAGACAATACCGCTCTATGTATTTTGCAATGGTGATCCCACCATCCACAGAACAAGATCGAATGCTTTCTACTTCACCTCGACGAGACAAACCAGTAATGAAGTAGATATCATCAACCTCCAAGGAAAGTATTTGCGTGTCCAGGTTGAAGTTTTGTGCATCTATGTCCCAGTAGCTTATCAGACGCTGGAGCAATAGGTTTTGGGCCCTAAAACCCCCTATGTTCCAAAATTTAAAAATCCCACATGCTTGTAAAGCTTGTTGTGCAGGCAAATCATTGCAGACAGCCTCATCCACAAGGTCATGTTCCCTTTCTCTCCATTCTAGAACCATCCTAGAGGAAGAGAAACCAATAGTTTAGTCAATTTTATTTAAAAAACAAATTCCACGGCCATACCCGTGGGCTAATTAGCTCACAGAGGCGGGTACCTGCGGTCAACGCATGCGTTGACCACGGGTACCTAGCCCTACCCGCTACCTGTATGCTTATATCTCGCGGGTACCGCCGTGACCAAATAGGGCTTGGACATTTAAAAAATTGGACCACTGAAATTTCAAATAAAAACAATCAAATGAAAGGTATGGATGAGACTACTAACCTACTCCAAACGGCTCGATGAATGGATGCCCGTAGCTCCTAGAATCAGTGATTGAAATTCAAGGTGAAAACTAACCAAAAACTTGAAATTGGGTGAATAGTGAAAATGAATTGTAAATTGTAATTTTTTCTTACTATTTATAATTTTGAAAACCCACTTGTCTATAGTTTTCACCGTTTTAAGCTGTTTTGGACTAATATAATGTCTTGGAGTAGCATTTTTTGACCATATTTCTTCGGCGAGAGTTGTTTTTTATCATTTCGCGCCTATGGCAGGTATATTTCACACCTGGCATATAGATTAGATTCCATTTTCACATGCATTATGCATTTGACCTTTTGACCATTTACATAAACCCTAGGTGCGATCCCGCTTCTTAACTGACATGGAACCTTCATGTTGTTATAGAATTTTCGTTATGTGGCGGTAGGGCCTTTTTGAACATGGGTACCCTAGTTAGAACCACTTTTTGCATTTCGGTGCCCATGCTGTTGTTTGTCCATAAGATCGGGAGTCCTTTGTAGTTATGCCATGACTTTGCAATACAGACTCATACTCTACTTTGTCTTATGCAGGCCATATCCCATAAGAATTCCCCCATTTATATCGAGTTGTGATTGCATTGCATCATCCTGCTTGTTGCTTGAGCCTTGTGCTGGCTCCCGCTTACTCAATTGTTAGCCTGGTTCTTGAGCACTTTCCCTCTCGAGCCCTACAGAGCTTCCATTTTCCTTTCACATTTTGATGACCTTTTAACCCTGAGGGAACACCCCCCCGAGTGTCCACATCCTACACATGCTTCCTTGCATTGATCATAGGTATGTTCCACTGCTTGGGACTAGTCTACTCGCTATTTGACACTCGTCCCCTCAATTGTTGTACTATAAGCAATTTTATTCTTTTTCAAGCTTTTCCAAATATGAAAAAGACCAAAAAAAAATCAAATATTCCAAAAAGTCGGATGGGATTATGGTTACTACTTCTAGTTGGCAGCTGTTATGTCACCTTTGAACAGAACATTCATTCCACTCCATACATTATGAGTCGAGACTATAGTTGGACCTTAGGAGCTGTACTTGTTTCTCATTTTACTCCACCGATTGGTTAAGATTCCAGTCATTATGGATCCCTTTGTTGATTCCTCCTGCATCACACAATGTTATATCGAGTCTATGCTCCCTGAGTCTATCCATCTGCTCATGCTCTTGTTCAAGGAAGTCCTGAAACCAAAGTCGGCCACTCCTTAGATCTCTTGACTATTGCATGTCAGCCATCCTTATTGAGTCAGTCTGTTTCACCTAAGTTCTTCCAAATATTTCAGCGTAGCTAGTACCTCATGCTGGTTGATGGGGGATGCCTTAATTCCCTCCTTCTAGCGAGTCTCGTTCCGTCGACATCAACCCATTTATTCCATAATTTGAGACTTAGAGTTCGGTTGAGTACCTTGAGGCTTGCAGTCATTAGTGGTAGGTTCTCTCGCCATCGATAGTTTTCGGAATACATTAATGTCCCTTGATCGATGGATTCATCTTAGTGTTCGAATTCAGCACATCTATTCACACTCTGATGATTGTACTCTGTTCCTTGATGCCCATTTTCATTATTGGTGGGTTATCTCACGTCTTTTAACGGTATACATCATTGACCGGTAATCAGATGATGTCACATTAGGTTCGACCTCAACACCTTTATTCATTTGATGGGACTTGCACCGTAGATGATTTGCATAGAAGACCCCAGGCGATAGTGGCATTTAGTATGCTACTTATGATCATGACTTTACATATGAGATATCATCTCTCAGATATCAATAGTTTGTACCTCCAGTTTGCACCAGTTGTTTCCTTTTCAGCAAGGAACCATATCTTATTGTAGAGGGAACATGGCTATGATCACTTATGACATATATTCACTATGCATTGCCTATTTATGTCCATTGTATCAGGTTGTTGTAATGTACCGACATGTATGCAAAGATACTATTGTATTATGACAAGTGAGCTGCTCCTTCCACTTGTGTCTCCATCACTCCACTTCTGAGATTTATAATGTATTTCGGCCATCGTAGCACCATTCTCTGACCTCACACATTAGGGGGCATCTATTACAACGTAATTTTCCACCTTGTGAGCATCAGCACTCTTTGGCCTTTAGGATCCATTTCACTGTCTCAGATGCACTTTATGTCCTTCAGAAACACTTTTTCCCTATTTTTCTTCCTGTACGCTAGCTGTTACATTTTAGCCAGCGTACCCACGAGCTGTTCCACTGTATCCCACGGGTGACAAGTAAAATGGTAAAAGTCACTAGTAAATTACTTTTTACTCCCAAAAAGCGGTCTTAGGGTGACCTTTGGCCCTCCATTTGCCCCGAAACGCCTCGATGTGTCCTTTCACTTACCTTTGGAAAGACTATATATTGAGCACATATGGCATATGGAAGGGAGGAGAAAGAGAGAGCAAGATAACTCTAGTGGATTTTTCCTGCATCTTGAGTCTACACTCATTGATCCTTGTTGTTGTGAACCCTTTATGTTCACCTTCCAAACTCCTTTCATAGTTTGAGTTTTCCATTCCATGGAGGATTGAAGTGGTGGAGGCACAAGTGGAGAGACCCAGTTCTTGGTTCAGATTGGTTGTCGGCAAGAGTTCGTATCACATTGTACTTCTTGTTATTCATTAATATAAATACTCATATTCTCATCCATTAATGTTGTGAATGTTGTTTATATTACATTGAGTTGCATTTACTTATGATATCATGGACCATTGATATTGATGATGTTAATGTCTTTCATATATTATATGCGCTTGTTGTATATTGGTTGTCAAGACTAATTCGCAGGTTCAAGTGCACGAATTGAAAGCTTCAGCAGGGATCTACATTGAATGTCCGGATCGAGGTTGGTTATATTCTCCATTATCTTAGCATTGTCATATAGCATTGTATTGGGAATTGAGTCATTTTCTGGCAGTCAGCTATCTATTGTGGTCTACCCCAAGCCATAGGAAGTTTTCTCCATAACAATTGGCCTTTTTTCATCCTATTTGAAACCTTAGAATTTCATAAACTCATCTTGGGAGAATTTAGTAAGAGTTTAAGGTTGTTTGAATTTTTCTTCTTGAATCTTAGTCAAATTTAGCTAGTCCTTATCCAAGCAATCTATTGTTTGCTTAATTTTGCAAGTTTTTGGAGTTAATGTGCCCTTGATAAAATCAGGTACATTACAGTGGTATCATAACATGGTCCTATGAACCTGTGAGTAGCAATACAAAGCTCCTTAAACTCTCAATTGAAGAACTCTTGCAGATCATATCTTCAAAAGTTGCAAAAATGAGGCTCGTACCAGTGGGTGAAGAAGACCTTGATCAGTATGAAGAGGAATTCATCTATATATATGGATTCTTGCACATTTCACATGATTAATATGATTCCTTATGTCACATCATATTTAGAGAAGACAAAAAACTAGATCAACCAATGGCTAGCCTTGAAGAGGAATTAGCAAGGAGATTAGTAGGAAGTGCCAATACTCCTCACTATTATCGGGAGTATCTAGCATTGGGTAAGGAAGCATGTTCAATCCTATATTTAAAATATTATTTCACTTACAAGTATGGATTCTGGTGTAAGGATGTGGAAGATGCTTCTTTTGAAAGCAACAATCCATCGAAAGAAGAGACACTCAAGGAGGAATGCAAGTCACTACAAGGTGATTGCAGAAAAGAAGAAAACATCAGGCTAAGGGATGAAGATAAATCTATTTTTTGTAGCAACAATGTTTTCTCATATCAATCTAAAGAATTTTCCATCTCCAGTGATGAAAATGAGAGCAGAGAGTTTTCTAATTCCAGTGTGGAGGTTAAGGATGGATGTGATGTTGTGGACTCATGCCACAAGCAACTGGAAATTGCATTGAATCCCTTGGAAAGCATGCATGTCACCATTACCAATGAAGGATCCTCATAAAATAAATATGATGAACATACCACTAAGTTAGCCACAAAGGAGGATAAGGAACATGGCAATATGGGAAGGAAAGCCACCATGCAAGAGGTTGTTGACAATATGGAGAATGAATCCACTCATGGACAGTCAAAATTTTTGTTGGTGTCTTGTCCCCTCAATAGTGATCATTGGATCAAGTTCCTAACCCAACCAATACCTTGGTTTGAGGAGACAACTTCATTTACTATGGGGTTAATTTTGAATTCCAGGCATTTAATTAATTCGGAGTGTGAATTATTTTTTCCTATAGTTTATTATGCACTTGAAATAATTATTTTCCATCCATTAAATAATTTTTATCATAAATATAAGAGGATAATGCTCCACAAGTGCACCTTAGTGGATGAGGTTGACTTTGGAGATGACTTGCAGAAGAAGATTAGAAGAAAGCATCCAAATCTAGAAAATTGGGAAAAAGGAAAGAAAGATGGTGCAAATCATAAAAGCAGCAGAAATCAGCACAAAAGCAAAAAGCATGATCAAAACATGAAAGCAAAAAAGTCCAGAAAAGAAGGATAAGCTAGAAAAGCCAGAAAAGGCTAAAGCAAAAAGCAAAGCAGAAAAGGCAAAAGGAGGAAAGAAAATCAAAAAGGGAAAAGGAAGGAAAGCTAGCTTTCCTTATCCACTCATGAGGGTGCATTAGTAAAGGATAATTGATCCTAAATTCATACTCCATATATAAATAAAGGAGTGCGCACCCCCTTCACATCTTTTGTCAGTTTGAGTTTTGGTTTGAGAGAAATTGTGCCTCAGAGACTTGGGAGATGTGCACCTAGTCCAAGTTGGGAGATGTGCCCCTGCTTCCTGTGACAGTGTGATGGAATTCATAAATTATCATTGATTTTTATTGCAGGTCTTTTATCTGATCCAAGTCTAGTTTGAATATCAGAAGAAGTGCCATGAAGTATGTGATTCGCATCTTCAAGCTTCCTTTTGATTTCCAGTGCTATATTGTTGTGTAGAGAGGAGGAAGTTTCTTGTGCTATTTTGAGAAGCCTAGTATCTTCCATATGATTTAATTGCATTCATTATGATCCTATGATATCATTAATTAAGTTTAATATTGCATAATTCTGAAATATTATGAGTTTTCTACACCCTTTCTAGATTTGCATAGAATTTGACTAGTTTTCGGATTGTCTTTAATAAATGAATGAGTATTGCTACAAATGAGTTTATTTATGTTCCTTATGTTATTCAATATGTTAAATGACTCAATACATTCCTGATATCATAATTTTGTTATCCTTCATTGACTGTTTGGGAGTTCCTGAAATTGACTAGTTGTGAAATCCTGGAAGGTCATTTTACTTGTATATTTGTGAGTCTTTCTCAGAAAATCCTCAAAATTTATGGATATAACAATTAATATATATTGACTGATATTTTATGTTTATTATCCTCCCTGATTCATAATCCTTCACCCATATCTTCCAGTCCTTGTATAGTTGAAGTACTAGTTTGCATATGTTGGGGTGCCCAAAAGCATTGGATTAGATTTCAACATGGCTTATTTTGAAACATCAATGGTCCTAGTGATTTTTTCAAAGGTATTATAATCTAACATCATCATCCTCCTATCCAGAGAACTTGATTTTTCCTACCTCTAGTAAAACTGGCTCCCTGCATCCATTGTTTTAAACTGAGTTTGGTAAGAGATTGACTTAGTGTATCATCGGCCCTAGGTAGGAGTTTGATTTAGTGTATCATCAGCCCTAGTTTCATAAAATCAGAAAGAAAGAAGGAAAGGAGGGAAATTCCATAAATCATAAAGAAGCAAAAAAGCAGGAAAAAGCACAAGAAAAGTAGAGAAAATCCAAGAAAAGCAAGATGTTTCCAAAAGCAAGAAAATCATTCCAAAGAGGAAAGACAACAAAGCAGGGATAAAGAAAGAAAAATATTAGATGCTAAAAACAGTCAAGGAGGGCACATGAGTAATGAAGGATACCACATTGTGAGGAACCTGCAACAATTAATTGATAAAAAGCACGATATATTAGATCACGGAATATTTGTATTGATCGCAGTCCACTTCAAGGGGGAAACCTCCTTTGAGCAAGCTCAATACAAATAAATTCACCTTGCCTTCATTGGCATCAACACAAACTTATATACTAGTCTATGCAGTAATACTATGGGTCAATACCATGGGACATATAATACTATGGGACAACTTACAAACCATATGTGTCCAATACTGTGGATCAATACTATGGGCTAATACAAACTATGGATCAACAAATACTACGGGACATCTTACAAAGCATATGCGTCCAACAACAATATACTAACAAAGTAAATACATGGGTTCCTAACATCCCCTCTCCCTTAGAAAAATATTTTTCCACAAATCTTTAGATGTGGAAATTGATGCTGAATCTGAAGGAGTGGTGCCCATGTAGCATCCTCTAGTTGCATGTCATGCCAATGAATGAATACCTCTATGATAGAGCGAGAGAGAAGTGGATGCCCTTTGAGTTTCAGGGAGGATTGCTTGGAAGTATGTAGACAAATAAAAACCATATCAACTACTTGAAAAGTGCACTCAGAACGGTGTTGATCGGCTTGTTGTTTCATTAGAATTCTTGACATGTGAAAAGTGTCCTGCAAAATGAGAAGAATCTGATCGCGGTTTCGAAGAACCGTGTCAATTTCCTAAACTGGTGCACTATCGAGGGTGTGTAGAAGAAGAAATGGAGGTGCCTAACCATAGATTACTTCATATGGAGTAATTTTAGATGCAGTAAGGTACCACCATTCAGCGAGAAGGAGCCATTTCTGCCACTAAGGTCATTGTTCAGAGGTGAATCAACGAAGATAAGTTTCCAAACATTTATTGGTAATGTCAGTCTGCCCTCCAGATTTAGGGATCCCTTCAATGAATTCTAGAGAAATATCTGTCTAGATCCATGTAGGGATGGGTATGGGTTCGAGCAATCCCAGAAGGAGCTGGAAAGTATCATATGCAACCACCATCTGTTGAATTGTCCTTTTCATTCCCTGCCAAAAGAAGGTATGTTGTGCCCGCTCATACATTTGGAGGAACCCGGACTGCCTGACCAATGGAGACACGTGGAGTTCATATAAGATAGCATGTTGAAGATTTGTGCTCTGGTGAAGCACGAGATGACCCTTGTATCTCAGGGAAGTTCCATCCCAAGATTAATGTGATACAGTAGAAGGCTTGTTGGCCAGCCATTGGATGAGTTAAGATAAGGAGGATTCATTGACATATCCCTGTTGAATAGATTGCAACCAATTTGGAACATGCATAGAAATAGATGAAAGAGAAACTTGGTAATCAAATGTGCGAGAAAGAGCATCGGCCATGAAATTGTCCTGACACGTCATGTAAGTGATCTCATAGGCATAACCCAGGAGTTGGAGAACCCATTTCTGTTGTGCGGGTGAGGAGACCCGTTGTTCCAGGAAATATTGCAAACTCTAGTGAGCATTCTTGATGCAAAAATAATTCTCGAATAGGTATGGCTGCCACGTCTGTACTGCATGCAAAATAGCCATCATTTCCTTCTTAGATGTAGAGGCGGCTAAATTCTTACCTGAAAGGTATCTTGAAGGTAGCAATCCCACTGGTTCAGCAAAGACACCTTCATATCTATCCAAAATTTGTTGGATATCCAAGGGAGTAGTGGAGACCTTCGATGGGTGCATCTGAATGGAATGGAGCTGAACGATGACACCATGTGAATTCTTCTTAAGGATCTTTTCCAGGCGATGTTAACTGATGATGCGGAGAGACTCTGGTTGTAAGCCTATAAATGTGTGTTTTTACCAATTGAGTGAAAACTGCATCCAAATTTTAGCAAAATCCCATTAGATGGATCCAAGTGTGCGTAACCATTAAAAACCCAAAACCAAATCACATCCACCTAAGGCCAAGGAAAACATTTCAAAATGCAAGTTATATTCTTCCATAGAGATACGCACATTGTGACACTTCCCCTTGCAAGGTAAGGTACCCCCATTGGAAACCATGACTTCAAAGTTGGAGCAAGGATGGACAAAAAAATCCGCTTGTTTGGCGATCTGAGGGTCAATGAAGTTATGAGTGCTACCAGAATCAATAAGTGTGGTAAGAGGGAGCTTCTTGAAGTAACCCATGACCCGCATTGTTTGGTGGGTGGTGATGCCGGATAAAGCATGGAGAGATATCTCTGGTTGGTCGTCCTGAGATGTGGGGTCAATAGGAGGCTGCTAAATGTCGACCTGATCATCTATTGTATCTGGAGTGTCTTCACCAAGTTCAGAGGTAGGCGGAGAATCCACATCCAATAGATAGAGATTTTTCTCAACACATCTATGCCCCCGAGTGAATTTCTCATCACAATTATAACAAAGCCCTTTTTCTCAGCGTGCCCGCATCTCTACTTCAGACAAATGCTTGATAGGATTTGGTCGAGGAGATGGCATGATGGGAGGTCATTGGGAACCCATATTTTTAAGGGAAAAAGGTGGGTTTAGAGCGTTGTTGGGCTACGATCTTGTCCTCTGCCAACTTAGCCAACCCTAGGAATTCTATCATTGTGTTGGGACCGAACATTTTAACCTCTGAGCGGATTTAATCCTCGAGGCCACTAATAAAACAACTCCTATAGAATTCATCAGACAATCATTCTGTGTGATTGGCCAGTTTCTCAAATTCTGTCTGATACTCTCTCACAGTGTCAATTTGGCGAAGTTTAGTGAGTGCTCCTGTGAAGTCATCAAAAGCACTAGGACCAAATCGTTGCAAAAGGAGTTGGGAAAGATCTGTCCAGTTTGGCTCATGATGAGATCTGATGTACCAACAGTACCATTGAAGGGCTTCCTGTTCCAAATGAAAGGATGCAAGCGGAGCTTTGTGGACATCAAAAGTATTATGCAAACTAAAATATTGGTCTAACCGGTATATCCATCCAGTGGGATCAATACCATTGAAGTGAGGAAATTCAAGCTTTAGCCCACGAAAATTGTTGGAAGAAGAGAACCAAGTGGCTGCAGAAGATTTTGGATATTGGTTATTGTTCATGGCTGAATGCTGAAGATGGAGGTTGGGAAATTTTTCATCCAGATCTTGGAGTTTGGTTTTGAGGGCTGTAAACTCTTCCTCCATGAGGGTTTTTTTTCCAGAAATGGATCTGCAATGGCACGAAAGTTATTGGAAACAGATGGATCTAAAATGACGTTAAAGGGATCGACAACAAATAGATCTAAAACGACGCGGAAGTGATCGAAAACAGTTCTGGATAGAGGAAATATGCAATTTATCCGCTGAAAATAGATATGGACCCCATATGATCGACTTCCTAGCGGTTCAGGGGATTCACTCGGCCACCAATGTTGTCTTACGTCTTGCGTATTGTGGCATTCCCTCACTCCACAGATCAGGTAAAACTAATAACCCCTTTGCCACAAACGACAGCTCTTGGTTTACCTCACAGGTGGGAACTAGTCAATCAGGTAGGGTTCGTTGCCCTTTTCGCTGACAGGTCCTTTCAATAGGCCAGCTACTTTTGGGTTCTTGTGGTACTCCTCACAATGATTTTTAGGGATTATGCCCAATTACTTGCCACAATTAAGCGGATAGGGATTATTCCCAGATCCAAACCTACAACAGAGGCGAAAAAAAAAATTGGTAGAAATTTCACCCAACGAGCCCAAGAAAGTGTTCTGATACCAGATGTGAGGAACCTGCAACAATTAATTGATAAAAATCACGATATATTAGATCACAAAATATTTTTATTGATCGTAGGCCACTTCGAGGGGGAAACCTCTGGAGAGAGAAGAATGGTTGAAAAACAGAGAGAACATAATGTATAATGTAAAATGTATATTTGATAAATGTAGAAGATGATAAATGAATACAATGAGTTGGGCTCAAATAAGCCTGCCTTGCACCTTTTGACCAAAGGGCATGACTATTAATATTAATTATATTTTATTATTATTTTACTGTTACATTTCCTTCCCCTTAAGGGAAGCTTTGTCCTCAAAGCTTATTTGACAACAATGATTACGTGAACTGTCGCATCGTCTCTGATGTGGACACTTGTATGGTTTGCTACTGGTGGGTTTTGTACCTAGTTCTATTTCAAATATGTGTTCAATGTTTCTGTTTGGTGGGAGCTCCATAGGTAGCTCTTGAAACACCTTACGATGTTTCTAAATCGGCTTTTGTATCTTTATTTGTTTGTCCCTATCTTCTTTATTTGTTAGAAGCTTCATTTCTTGACATTGGAGTATGTACATTGGTGCATCCTTCCGAAGTAGCTTTTCTATCTAATGTGATGTAACTAGCTGTGTCAGAGGTGATTGGAACCCGTATAATTTGTGTGTTTTCCCAAACGCATGGAATTCAATAAAATGTTCTTGGTGATTTGCGGAGTATGTACCCAAGGTTTGTAACCATTGTATTCCTAATACTACGTCGACTCCTCCCAACGACACCGCAAAGAAATATGATTCTAAGTTATACTCTTGTATTTGTAACTTTACTTGGTGACATTTCCCTACGTTATCAATCTTCTTTCCATCTGCTACCATAACCTTCATGTTAGGAACTGGAAAAACAAATAGGTTAAATACCTTAGCAAGGTTGACATTAATGAAGTTAAGGGTGCTGCCAGATTCGATGAGAACTATGACGCTATTCTTTTTTATATGTCCTCTAAGCTTGAATGTTTGCGGTTGGGAGATTCCGGTAATAGTGGCTAATGAGATTTGAGGGGTGTCATCCTCAATTTCTGTGTGGTATTCTTGTTGACTCTTCGCATCATTTTCAATTGGTTCCTTGACTTCCAACTCTGCTCAATAGGAATACAATTTCTTTTGTAAGCATTTGTGTGTAGGATCCCATTTGTCTCCACAGAACTTACATTTCCCTTCTTTTATTCTCTGGGCCTCTAAACTAGGCTTCGCTCCTTCTCTAAGTTGAGGCGGTGTATATCTTGGAGTTCCTGTGTATGCTAATTGGAGGGGGTTCTTTTTGGAGTCATCTTGGTCGAAATTTGTATGAACGGATTTGCTTTCAATAATCCTGGATTTATGTTAGTTTTTCAGAATTTACTTCAATCTGATCTAGGATCTTAACTGAGAGAACAATATGTGCAGCATATATACAGTATATCAATCATGGACACAATAATGCAAGCACACAAGAGACACAAAGTTTACATGGGGAAAACCATAAAGGTGAAAAACCTCAATAACTTCCTCAGAGATAGATAGAGTAATGATACAACCCAAGCATAAGAGATAGACATCTTCTAGTAGCATCTTCTCCTCCTCCACAAGTGCACCACTCTCCAAAGTGTGTGTGTGAGAATAAAATGATCAAATAGAGTGCCTCCCGCACTTTATTTATACTTGACTCGACTTGCCTAATAACCTTTACTAGGTCGGCCTTAACTTAACCACATAACATAATGCTGACTGGGCCGACCCCCAATAGGGTGGTCTAATAACCCTTTGACCCACATGACTTATACAGGGCCGACCCCAACAAGGTGGTCTAATAACCCATCAAGTATAAGTTACGACACTTACAATATAAATGATGACACTTCCGTATAGAGGAATAATAATATCTCTATAGGAATACAAACACTTCTGTATAGAGGAATAATAACATCTCTATAGGAATACAATTTACATATATGTGAAATACATTCCGAAGTTACATATACATCAACACTCCCTCTTAACTAGGAAGGTATTTCTCGACATAGATCTACTAGCACAAGTTTTCTTCTCTGGATCATCATCAACAAATCATCGTCATCATCACTGCTGCTGCTATCTCAATCAATATTTGAATCTACTCGTCATACGAAGTTCTACAGAGCCAGTCCTTTTTCATACTGGCTGTAGGCCCACCACCTACAAGTCTTCATCATCACTTGCCAAATTGTGGAATCCTCGGGACTTATTACGTGCGTCACAAAACCTCGAAATAGCATCCCAAGCTGTTACGGGTACACAACTCCGACCTATAGGATCTCCCAGGATCTTTTACATGTGATAGTCACAAAACCTTAAAAGAGTCTCTTGACTAGAAAGAACCCTAAAGAGCATCTGAGGCCTTTTTCATCCTGTCCAGATCTCCAGGACTTATTACATGTGAACCCCACCACAAAACCTTAAAAGAGTGTCTTGTCAAGCAAGAACACTAAAGAGCATCTGAGGCTTTTTTCATCCTGTCCAGATCTCCAAGACTTATTACATATGGTCATGGAAATGCCTCGAAAGAGCATCTGAGGCCTTTTTCATCATGTTCAGATCTCCCAGGTCTACTTACATGCCATAGGACAAAACCTCGAAAGAGTGTTTGCCAAATCTCCCAAGGAGCTATTATATGGAAACAACAAAACCTAGCAAGAGAATCTGCAAACCTCCTAGGGCGCTATTATATGTCCTCCCAAAGCAAAACCTTGAAAGAGCATTTTCCAGATCTCCCAGGGAGCTATTATATGCCAGCGGAAAAACCTAGCAAGAGAATATGCAAACCTCCCAAGGCGCTATGATATACTTATCTGCACATCCTATCCACAGCCATAGAGTATCAACCTGATACTCACCATACATCATCCTGAAGTACACATGATCATCTTGATCATACAATGCATCCACCTGATCATACCTGATACATATCAACATACATGATCTACTTGATCATACAATGTATCCACCTGATACATTTACAGATACATACACATGATCCAACTGATCATATCCAGCATCCAACATGATGCATATACATATAAATGATCCAACTGATCATATTCAACATCCAACATGATGCATATACATATAAATGTTCCAACTGATCATATCCAACATCCAACATGATGCATATACATATAAATGATCCAACTGATCATACCCAGCATCCAACATGATGCATATACATATAAATGATCCAATTGATCATACCAAGCATCCAACATCATGCATATACAGAGCAGTAACTGGAGCATCGTCTTGATGCTCATCATCCAGCACTTACATCCACAGCCATGGAAGGATCCTCCTCTCACCATGCTCAGAATGGCTCCAGAAAATGTGTCCATCACTTCTTCCTCTAAGTGTCATTAATCTGAAGAACACCAAGCCTCTCTCTGAAGTACTCGAACTTCACTCTGGCTAGTGGTTTCGTCAACACATCTGCAACCTACTCAACCGTCGCAACATACAGGAGCTTCACTACTCCTCTCTGCACCATATCCCTGATATAGTGATATTTGATCTCAATGTGCTTCGACCTGTCATGGAACACCAGGTTCTCAAACAACTTCACACAACTCTGATTATCACAAAAGATACCAGTAGCCTCCAGTGGGAGATCGAATCACTTAGCCAGTAGCTTCCGGAGCCATACAACCTTGCAACTAGTCGAACAAGATGCAACATACTCTCCTTCGGCTGTACTCAGTGCTACGCAGGACTGCTTCCTGCTAAACCAAGAGATCACACCTGATCCCATACTGAAGCAACAACCATATGTGCTCTTCCTATCTGCAGCACTACCCAATTTGAATCAACATAACCCTGCAGGTTAAACTTTTGATTCGCATCATACTTGAGCCCATAATAACCTATACCCTTCAGGTACCTCAGAATATGTTTTACAGCAACCAGGTGAACACCTATGGGATCCGTCAAGAACTGGCTCAATGTGTTCACCACAAAGCAAATATCTGGTCTTGTGTTCATCAGGTACATCAAGGACCCAACCATCTGACGATACACAGTGACATCAACCGGATTAGATGAAGCATCACACAGAAGCTTCAGGTTCAATGCCATAGGTGTGGCCATGGCCTTGCAGTCCATCATCCCAAACCTCTTTAGGATCTCTACTGCATATTTCCCTTGTCCAAGGAAGATTCCATCTGCGCTCTGCCACACCTCCATACCTAGATAGTAGTTCATCATCCCCAAGCCTTCATCTCGAACTCGGCAGCAAGCTTCCGCTGCGTGTTGGCAATAAATCTATCCTCACCTATAACAAACAGGTTATCCGCATACAAAAGTAGTATCACTGGATTTCCTTCCTCAACCTTGTAGTAAAGGTTGGAATCCGCTTTACTCTTGGTAAAGCCTAAACTGGATAGAAAGTTGTCTATCCTACCATACCAATTTCTGCACATATATGACTCAAACCCAAGTGGTTGCTCCACATACACTTCCTCTTCGACTACACCATTCAAGAAAGCTGTCTGGAAATCCATCTGGTGTATCTTCCATTTTATTACTGCAGTCAGAGCAAGTACTAATGGAAGTGTATCTGGCTATAGGAGCAAAAGTCTCTTCATAATAAATTCCTCTTTCTGGGAGAATCCATGAGCTACAAACCTCATTTTGTATTTCTCCATGCTACCATCTACAACATGCTTGATCTTATAGATCCATTTGGAAGTCACAGTAGACTTCCCTTCAGGTCTTGGGACTACATCCCAAACATCATTCTTCATGATCGACTAGTACTCCTCAATCATGGCATTCTTCCTGAATCCTGGGAACTTCAATATCTTCAATAGATAACTTTGTTGTTGAAACAAATGTTGTAGTCCTTCTTTTGTAGGTGATGGTATACAATCTTTCCTACAAGACAAGTTAAATTGCATGATTAGAAACATCTCATAGTTTTCAGAACAAATTCTTACACATAAAGAAATATGTCATACAGTCATGCAATTATTTTAGCCAATGCTTCAATACAACATTCATCCATATTCTGTAACTTTCTAGATTCCTTCCAATCTCTACCAGAACATTGTTAAGATTTTGCACTACTCCCAACATGTCAGCAAAGAGGTTTCATTCTAGATAAGTAGCAATGGAATGTTGTACAGTACCATAGGCCACTTACCCATTACATGCATATTAGTAGTATGCTGTTCATTAATGCAATTATTCTAATATGCCAAAATACATAGCCTAATTCTAGGAACATCAATATATACATAATTGAACAATATTATTTAAACAATCAAATATGCAAGAAATGATAATTCAAATACTTATCTTTGTTTGTTTGTTGGGTTGACTCCCTCTCAGTCTTTGCTTCCTTTCTACAATTCCATTCTGATGTGAGAAGTGATCGACTCCCTCTGAATGTCTTCATCCTTGCAGAAACTACTGGAGTGTGCTCCCTCTTGATCTTTGCTTCTTGGATTACCTGTCCTTGAACGTTTTATATCCATCCTCGATCACTATGCATGTTTACTAGCATCATCATTGTGTTACCATTGAGATCTCATACATTCATTAGTATAATCTCAATACTATCAAAACACAATAATCTTAAACATGTATAGTTATTATCATTTCAAACACAAATAATAAGCATTAGCATTCAATGTTTTAGGGAAGACTTCTCTTACTTATGCATATTCATATTTGACCAAAGGACTTTTCTAGTTAGTCACATCATCAATCAAGGTAAGAGACATAATATGCATAAATCCTTGATTACTTACATTTCTAACTTCATGAATAATCATTATCAACAATACAACAGTATAATATCCTAACATAAGGTAGGATTCTAGCTTGATATAGGAAAAACATACCTAGATTAGTATGTTAGTTGGTTATGTCTAACATACCCACATGATGTCTTCTTGTTCTCTTAAATGACTTGTGCTACTAACATGCATATCTCATAGGTTAATCATTATGGAACCAAGTTATACATACGTCGTAAGTAGATCTTCTATGTGATCCATGACAATGGATGAATCTTTGTCTTCATGTCACCATGGTCATATGTTCTTGAACTAGAACATGATTTGTCTTTCTTGATGTACTTTCATGTTAGCGGA
The DNA here is from genome assembly GCA_027924585.1 of Larix kaempferi. Classification (NCBI taxonomy): domain Eukaryota; kingdom Viridiplantae; phylum Streptophyta; class Pinopsida; order Pinales; family Pinaceae; genus Larix; species Larix kaempferi. The sequence goes on from BSBM01000482.1 coordinate 4,603,085, forward strand.
CAACATCAACCTCATACAACACCACAAGGCATTAGTACAATCATAAGTGTCAAAACCCTAATCAATGAATGCCTGCATTCATAATTTTATTAAGGTGATATGACAAGTCTAAAAATAACCAAGATTGTACTAACCATAATAATACGAAGACAAACATATCATAAACTTAATTATGAACAGAATTCGAAACATACCTGTATGAGTCATACCTGTCGAGATTGCTTTGTAATCTTCTTATGTAAGGCCTTAGCCTCATCTCCCTCTGAAACAGGAACTTCTTCACTTATGCAGGTGACCAATCCATTTTCTTCTAGGATTAACCCAATCCACATGATTTGCAGGAACTGGATCTGGAGCTGGATAGGGTTTTTCAGAGAAACCCTAAAATTCAAACTTTGAATTTCAAACTTCTGAAAGGATAGAAAGATGTGCCCTGATGAGTTGATCAAGCCAGTATACTCAGAATTTGAAAACTACAAAGTTTCACCCCTCAAAATTGCCTTTGAACCTTCTGGATCTTCTAGACAGGATCCCAAACTAGGGTTTGATAAATCCCACCCTTCTGCCCAACCAAAAGGTTCGATCCAAAGCTCTAAACTTCGATTTTTCTGAGGAGCTTCCAGCCGTGGTCACAGACTTCCAAATTTCCAACTTTTGCAGAAGCCCTAATTTTCCATCTTTTCGATCAAAGTCCTGAACTGGGGTTTGATCAAACCCGGTCTTCTTCCCAACCAAAAAATCTGATCTTTGTCTCTAAATTTCTATTTTGATGAGTAGAACCCAGCCGTGGTCTCCGATTACAAAAATTCCAACTTTCTTCGAAACCCTAAATTCCCGAGGCCATGAATGAAGGTGCTCAAAAATAATTCTGTTTTGACATAAATATGCACCTGATTGCTTCTGGTGTAACTCTGAACTTTCCAATCCACAAGGTCTGAAAATTCCTCCTGTGGTATCTTGACCTGTCATCTTTCCAACCCCATAGGTCTTACCTCAATTGGATTCTCTGAGAGAGAGTTATGCCAAATGTCTCAACATGACCTTTTTATGGGATAAAACAGGAGAGCGAAATTGTATGGTGTACCACATGTCACTGGTTCAATTTCGGCCTCCAAAAAAAGTTACTTGAGAAATTACAGTCTGTGCACTACCTGTCACTTTTTACGAAATTTCATTTGGAGCTTCCTAGCCCAAGTTATGACCTTTTTTCCTAGGTCACCTATTTATGACTCAGATCTGGAAGAGGCAGAAACCCTAGATTGTACAGATCATAAAACACAAAGTACAACGAATTAGAAGTTTTCCTTTGGAAAAAAGGTACATGGGGATCTGTTCTTCGACCTGTAAATTTTCAGATCCAAAACATTCTCCAAAATGGATTTATAGCGAAAGTTCTACGATAACTGGTTTTTTCTATATCAAGCCCTAGCATCGCAAGTGCAACAAGTGTCATACATGCCATACCATGCCTTCTTTTAGGCTAGCTCTGATACCATGTTAGCTTTTCATAATTTACTTCAATATGATCTAGGATATTAACTGAGAGAATAACATGTACATCATATCTACAGTATATCAATCATGGACACAATAATGCAAGCACACAAGAGACACCAAGTTTACTTGGGGAAAACCATAAAGGTGAAAAACCCCAATAACTACCTCAGAGATAGATAGAGCAATGATACAACCCAATCATAAGAGATAGACATCTTCTAGCAGCAGTTTATTCTCCTCCACAAGTGCGCCACTCTCCAAAGTGTGTGTGTGAGAATAGAATGATCAAATAGAGTGCCTCCCGCACTCTATTTATACTTGACTTGACTTGCCTAATAACCTTTACTAGGTCGACCTTAACTTAACCACATAACATAATGCTGACTGGGCCGACCCCCAATAGGGTGGTCTAATAACCCTTTGACCCACATGACTTATATAGGGCCGACCCCAACAAGGTGGTCTAATAACCCATCAAGTATAAGTTACGACACGTACAATATAAATGACGACACTTCCGTATAGAGGAATAATAATGTCTCTATAGGAATACAAACACTTCCGTATAGAGGAATAATAACATCTCTATAGGAATACAATATACATATATGTGAAATACATTCCGAAGTTACATATACATCAACACTTTACGTCATGCTTCCTCCGTGGTAGCGATGTTATGTAACTCTAGTTCATCACGGATGTGTTGTTTTAGGTCGTGTATGTAGGTCTGTAGTCGTTGGTCATCGGTTAACTCTGGAACTCGAGTCGATAGTGCTTCCCACTCACAGGTGTACTCATCGACACTGTTTTTCTGCTGTAACGCTGTGATTTTGGCAAAGAAGTCCTTTTCTTCAACGCCTTGGAATCTTTTATTGAGATCTTTCTTGAAACTAACCTAGTTGTGAGAACAGATTCTTGCAGTTTTCTTCCACCGTAAGTACTAGTTGTAAGCATTTCCTTCTAGATGCATGGTGGCATATTTAACTTTCTCCTCTTCGTAATGGATATTGTGTATGTCTAAGTATTCCTCGGCTTTTTTAATCCACGCTATGCACTGTCATTCATCCCCGTCGTATTTGGGTAGCTCAACTTTCACCCGTATTTGGCGTCCTTGTGTATATGAGAATGATGACAACATGTTGAAAGGATCCGACTGCTCTGGTGTAGTGGGAGAGTTGGGATCTTTTGGTACTGGTAATATTTCCAAGATGGCCTTTAAAACTGCCTCATTTTTCTTTTGGTTGTCTTGTAGAGTGAAAATGGAATTCTCTATTCGTGACGTGATTTGTGTCCAAGTTGCTGCCAAATGGTCACTGGTTTGATTGATCTTTGCCTGGAGTTCCTCATAGTTCTTGTTAATCTTCTCATTGATTGAATCAAACCGGGTGTTTAATTCACTCATTGATCTGGTGATTGGTGGAATCTTCTCAGTGCTAAACATGGATTTATTTTTATTTGCTGTACGATGCCAGCCCGCCACGATTTTTTTAACTAATTATAATTATTATTATTATTATTATTATATAGTTTTTTTTTTAACTTTAATAAAAAAAACAATAATATTAATATTATTATAATAATAATATAATATTGTTTTTATTAAAATTTGTGTGCAGGGCTCACATGGAGCGGGCACAAGGTGGCGGCAGGGGGGTGAGGTTGTGGCAGAGAGAGAGAACGTGGAGGAGGAGGAGGTTGGGCGACGGTGACAGGGGTGATGGGGAGTCGAGGTGCAGGATGTGGGATGCTGAATGGTGGGCGGAAGATGGTGGTGAATGGTGGAAGTGGGTGAAGGTGGGAAGAAGGGAGATGGCAGGATCATGGAGCAGGAAGGGATGGCATGGAGTAGGAGGGAGTGGCGGGGGCGTGGAGCTGCGATGTAACAGGAGGGGATGGCGGGGGTGTGGATTAGGTGATGGCGGGGGCATGGAGCTGTGGTGGTGGCTCGCGGGAGGTGGAGCAGGTGAGGGAAAAGGGTTTGGTGGCTCGCGGAAGGTGGAGCTGTGGTGGTGGCTCACGTGGAGGTGTGAAACGGTGTGGGGGTTGATGGGGAAGGGCATGAAGGAGGACGAAAGAGGGTGAGCAGGTGATGGCGGCGTGCAGGGAGATAGCAGTGATGAAGGAGGGCGTGGTGGGAGAGGGAAGGGTGGGGTGAATCAGGGGAGGTGTGAGCGAAGGAGTGGGGAGTATGAATGGGAGGGGGAGTGTGTGATCGTGGAAGGTCGTGGAGATGGAGGCGTGTGGGTGCAGTGGAGGTTGGGGTGGAAGGTGGTGGTTGCTGAGAGCCGAGAGGATCTGATACTAATGGAGAGATAAGAATGGTTGAAAAACAGAGAGAACGTAATGTATAATGTAAAATGTATATTTGATAAATGTAGAAGATGATTAATGAATACAATGAGTTGGGCTTAAATAAGCATGTCTTGCACCTTTTCACCAAAGGGAATGACTATTAATATTAATTATATTTTATTATTATTTTACTGTTACAACCTCCTTTGAACAAGCTCAATACAAATAACTTCACGGTGCCTTCATTGGCATCAACACAAACTTATATACTAGTCTATACGGAAATACTATGGGTCAATACCATGGAACATATAATACTACAGGATGACTTACAAAGCATATGCGTCCAATACTATGGATCAATAGTATGGGCTAATACAAACTATGGATCAACAAATACTACAGGACATGTTACAAATCATATGCATCCAACAACAATATACTAACAAAGTAAATACATGGGCTCCTAACACACATTCAATGAATCTAGATGGAAACTTAGATTATAAAAGAAGAGGAGCGCACCACTGTCACATATTTTGTCGCTCTTGGTATTTTTCTTGAGAGCTTTGCTTCTCAAAGGCTTGGGAGATGCGCCCCTATCCATATTTGGGTGATATTCCCCATAGCAAATTTGTTCCAATATTCATCACACTTCCAGTTCATCCATTATATTCTAAGTTGCAGGTATGAACTAAAATCTAGTACAGCTTCAAAACTTATTCTTGAATCCCTTTCATCATATCCAATGATTAGTATTCTTGGTGTAAGGTTCAATCCCTTCATTCAGTGGAAACAGCGATGAAAGGTCGAAATGTAAGTTCTGGTTTCAACATATATAATATTTTTTGGGTTGTGATACCTATTCCATTGCATCCATATGTTTTTTTCAGTAATAAATTCCTTTTGTCTCGTCAAAAATGGTGTATGAATGACCAAGATACAACCATTTTCAAGAGAGCCAAGGTTCCAGGCACATATGCAACTCTATCTTCATTTTTCTTGGGTTTCGAGCTGAGTAAGATCCATATGTTGTTGTAATTAGTGTTATTACTTTATCCCATCCTTTCTCTCTGAATTTGGTTCCAGATCATATCCAATGTCATCCATAAGATCTCATCCTTGGTGCGCCTTCTTCAAGTGTTGATATTACTCATGCTTACGGAGGTTGATTGAGGATCTATGGAGTATAATGGTGCTTCTTATGATCTATAATGTAATGAATGATATATTATTATTCATTATCTTATACGGCCATAAATTTTGTAAAATATATATGCACACATTAATGTCTTTTCTTGGCCTATGCTCAACACATGGTTAAAATTGACTAGTTGTACAGAATTTGCAATTAGATGATGTCTGGTTATTCAATTTTCATTATGTAAAATGATGTGGTTATTATATTCCTTATGGATCACCTATCAGTCAGTATATCAAATTTTTGAAGCCTTCTAATTTCATTTGGAATCATCTGGCAGTAGACTAGCTAAGCAGTCCTAGGTAGCGCACTTCCTTGTTTAGCCTCCAAACCCTGTCAAATTTACTCTAAACCTATGTATGATTGTTGTAGAATGTTGGGGAATATTCCATATAGTATACCTTGGGTTGTATTACTTCCAGTAAGCATCAGAATCCTTGGGTTTCCACAGAAGTCCCGTGGACAATTGCCTTGTACCCTTGGGTTTAACACAAGGAGTCTACTCAGGCGTGAAGTACCCATAAAAGTGTTTATGTTGAAGTATTGGCATATTTTCATCCTATTTGAATCCTTATCAGGTCATAAACTCATCTTGGTAGAATTTAGTAAGAGTTTAAGGTTGTTTCAATTTTTTTCTTCTTGAATCCTAGTCAAATTTAAGTTATTCCTTGCTCAAGCAATCTACTGGTTGTTTAATTGTGCAATTTTTTGGATTAAAGTGCCCTTGATCAGATCAGGTACATTACACTATTGCATCTTCTCAAGTTTATGCTTAAAGGAATATGAAAAATATTTCCAAAACTCTCCCCATTAACATCTCCGAAACCCCAGATGTTGTTGAAAATGTCTTTATTGGTGTTGATTGTTCTCCTAATGAAGTAGAAATTTATAAAGCATTGTTTAAGGAATATAGAGATGTTTTCACCTTTTCCTATGAACAAATTCTAGGAATAGACCCATCTATTGTGAAACATGAGATCAAGACATATCCTCATGTTAATATTGTCCAACGGAATCTAAGACCAGTCAACCCTAGAAAGTTTGATGATGTAAAAGCATAAGTAGAGAAGTTAATCTATGCGAATGGGTTCTATCCTATCCCTTTGATGGAATGGGTGTCCACCTTGGTACCCGTTGATAAAGAAACAAGGAAAGTGGCATTTGGGTGTATACTAATTTTCAATATATTAATCTATTGTGTCCCAAGGATATTTACCCTACCCTATTCATTGATCAAATTGTCAATGAATATGTTGGTAATGAGATTTTATCATTCATGGATAGATTTTCTAGATATAATCAAATTCAACCCGGATAGAAAATTAACATAAAACGGTCTTTATATGCCCTTGGGTTTCCTTCGCATACAGGAAGATTCCTTTTGGATTAAATATTGTTGGAGAAACATTTCAACACGCTAAGTCTTATGCCTTCCATGACATTAAGAAAATATTGAATCCTATTTAGATTATTTGATGAGTAAGGGAAGACAATGGATCACCCTAAACATTTGAGATCTGTCTTCAATAAGTATATACATTATAGAATTCGGTTAAATCCTTGTAAATTTATTTTATGTGTGGAATCAAGGAGATTATTGGGTTTTATTGTTTCCAAGGATGGTATCATGGTAGATCCGTTCAAGGTAGAGACAATAGTTTACATTCCTCTCCCGCATAATTTGGACCAGTTGAAATCCTTCATGGGAAATCTAACCTCTTGCAAAGATTCGTAGCAAACTACGCTGAGATCACAAAATGTTTCATGCAATTGTTAAGGGGTCCCATTCATATGGGATGATAATGCTCATAAATATTTTGACGCGTTGAAAAATTAATTAGTGTCTACCTCATTGTTGAGTCCTCTGGTTTATGGTTTAAGAGGATGATTCCCACTAGGAACATGTCATTTACTACTTATGAAAGATTATATCAAGTCCCAAGTTAAGGTATTCTCATGTTGAGAAGTTGGACCTAGCTTCCATACATGTGGTATAAATACTTAGACATTATATTATTCTTAGAAGAAATACTATTAGAGTATGTTAATCCCTTTTAGCATATTTTATCTCAATCGATTGTTGGGGACAAATATAATAAGTGGAGTGTTATCCTTCAGGAGTTTTATATAGGGTTCGTGTCCGCTAAATCGAAAAATTATTTGGTATTTTCTAAGCTAATGTTAGAATTACCCCAAGAGGATAAAGGATCAGTATAAAGTGAGTCATTGGATGATGAACATATATTCCTCATAAGCTCATATGACCTTTGGTATGGAAATATTATAATTTACCTACAAGCCCAGAGGGTCCCACCTCACTCTTATCACGAAGAAAGGCATAAAATTAGGGGGGATAGATTTCACAACATGTAATCCAACATCAACTACTAGCCATGAATACATCAATGTGGCTATAGACTAATTTACGAAGTGGGTCAAGGCTATGCCTACTTTTCGTTGTGATAGTGAAACTACAACCCACTTTACTCTTAACCAGATCATGGCTCATTTGTGTATCCCAAGATATATTTTCACTCAGAATGGCGATGATCCAGGTGGATATCGGTGGCCACCCACCTTTCCAACTGGCTCAAAACAATTTTTTTAGCAATTTCGGTAATATACTATTTTTAGTAGTTTTTCGGGTCATGAACTTCCGGAGCCATTTTGAGGCCCTAAACGACATTTTTTTCGGCGTCGAATTCTCGGGAAATTGTAGGTATTGCGCGTCTACCATTTTCACGTGGTGAATTTGATATTTTCCATATCTTTCTGTATTCATTGAATATATCTTTCCAATGAGCTATTGTATGCCCCAAACGGAGATCGTATGCAAGAGTTACAACCCCGGGAAGTTGATGTACTAACTTACCCAAACGGGGCCCACATGACTTTTGGTGCTTCGTCTCCTAGGGTTAGGTTTTTGGATGTCTAGGGTTTTTGACATTCCTGTTTATTGTAAAAGGCCTTGAGAGACTCATGGTAACCATCTTGTTCCGAATGAGCACAACTGTCACATCTCTTCTCAGAGATAAGCCGCCACCATTCCAACAAGCTTGTTTTCCACTGCATTTTATAGTTTTAGCTTATTTCATTATTGAATAGAAAACCAGTTTTACTGTACTCTGTTATTTTGTGTTAAGCACCTCGTAATAATTTGTATTCATTTCGTTCTTCTCATAAAATCCGGATCAATGGTATTAGAGCGGTCTGCTCCTTGTCATCTTAATGCATGTCCCCAACGAGGTCAGGGTACAAAGAATTGGGTCTCGAGCTTGTTTCTCTTGAGCACAAAATCTCTCGCATGCCCAAGCGACCTCTCATGGCAGGAGAAAAGAAATATGATGAGACAGGAGATCCTTCCAAAATGTTGCATGAGGAATCCCTCATGCAACAGAGGAATGAGATGATGGATAGTTTCACGCAAATCCTTCGGCGACTACCAATAAGCGACACATCCTCCTCGAGTAGAGGCATCGCCCCCTTCAAGGTACAAATAAACTTCGATATTCCTATGTTTGAAGGTTAGATAGATGCAGATGCTATAGATAAGTGGTTGAATCCACTAGAAGGGTATTTTTCTGTCCATAACTTCTCGAATAGAGAAAATATTACTTTTGCGCTCCTCAAAGCCATTCCCCCTGTCAAAGATTGGTGGGAAACTGTCTGCGAACAAAAGGACACAGATGAAACCTCATTATTTTCAGTCACGGCCACCTTAGAATCCTTCAGGGATGCTATTAAGGAACAAAACTACCCTGTTGGAAGTTATGACGACTTGTATACCAAATGGACCACGTTGCGACAGGAAAGAGACCAAGCAGTGCCAAAGTTCACAAATATCTTCCATACCCTACGTACCAAGCTGGGTATCAAGGATTCAGAGCGACATCTAGTGCTCAAGTATCGTGGTGGTCTGCATAGATATATCCAGACCAAAATGGAATTTTTGAACATCTCTTCCTTGGGCGCAACCTACCGATATGCCATCAAAATCGAGCAGAAGCTCAAACAAAAGACGCGGCAGTTTGGGCCTGGGAACCCCTCACAGCAAAAGACATGAAGGCAGCCCCAACCCATAGAATAAAGGACAGAGCAAAGATGGACAGTATCAGGACAACCAGTCCAAGCCGCAAGCAAAGAAGTATACCAGAAAGACAAAGAATGATACCGGGAGTGGTGTGACTTCCATAAGAGCCCTTGGCATAACACTATTGACTGTTGCTCAAAGCAGTTGTTGTGGCCAAAGTGAAAGCATCTGAATCCGATGCAGATTCTGACTATGAGTCCGAACCAGAATGGGGAAGATGGATCATTGACATGGAACCCAATGCCACCATTGCTACCACCAAGATCCATCCTAATGAGCCAGACGAGCCAAAAGAAGGAGAACGCCTCTTCCATTCACAGATGTGGGTAAAAGGCACCCCGCTACACTTCATCATTGATAGCGGTATCCAGAAGATCCTCATCCCAGCAGAGGTCGTCAAGCACCTGGCGCTTTCGAAAATGCCGCACCCACAACCCTACACCATTGGATGGCTCTGCAAAGGAAGCGATCTACGCATCAGCCAATAGTGCCGACTGTCGTACGGCATCAAGCCCTTCAAGGACGACGTATTGTGTGATGTTGCTCCTCTCAAAGTTTCAGATGTTCTTTTGGGACAACCTTATTTATGGAAACGTCATGCTGTATATGTGTCTAGGCCTTGTAGTGTTATTATTTCTTTGAACAAGAAATTGTACAGGATACTCGAGGAAGCCTCTCCTAGTGCTATTTCCTTGATCTCTGCCAAGCAATGCAGGAAGGTCATCTCTATGACCGGGAAATTTGTATTCTTCGTGATTCGCTCTTAGAATAAGAGAAAGATCATAGCCACATCCAGGGCCTCCGCGACCGATCTCTCCACACAACAGAAGTAAGTGGATAAGGTGGTGGAAGAATACTCAGATATCTTCTCCTCTCCTACCGGGGTACCTCTTCACTGCCAAGTCAAGCATCCCATCGATCTGACCCAAGGCGAACCACTACCCAATGGGCCAGTCTATCACTGCTCTCCATTGGAAAACGAGGAGATCAAGAGGTAGATCCAAGAATTGCTCCACAAGGGGCACATCCATCCCAACTCATCACCTTGTGGGAGCCCAATCATGCTGGTGCAGAAGAAAGATGGGACCTGGCGACTCTACGTTGATTACCAAGCCCTGAATAAAATCACAGTCTGCAACCGATACCCGATTCCCCGAATCGACGACCTCCTTGATCAGCTCACGAGGGCCAAATACTTCAGTAAGATTGATCTGAATTTTGGCTACCACCAAGTCCCAATAGAATAGACAGATGTATGGAAGACTGCCTTCAAGTCAAAAGAAGGTCTTTTTGAGTGGTTGGTCATGCCTGTAATACCCCATTTTGACCCTTAGGATATATTAGCTTTTAATGTAAATATTGTATGCACGTGACGTATGTTTTCCTAGCGTGGAGCTCAAGGCTAAGGCCCCACTAGTGGATGCTCAAATTTTATTTAAAAGGCAAAGTATTAGATATTATGTTACCCATGTGTTATTTAACCATGGAACATTGTAAAAATGATGTAAATAAACATCATGCAATAAAATACCAAAATTGGCTATTGGAGCAACGAATGAAAAGGGGCCATGTGTATCCACTAGGGAGTGGTGAGGGGATTTTGGGGATGAACCATATACTACCAAATCTCATTTTGAAAACGCATTTGACTTCCCTGGATGACATTTATTTCTATTGTAAGGAAGTAGTTGAAGATTTCAGTCCATGGCTTCAATGGAACATGGGAAACCCAGAAATTCGTATGGCAGATTATGGGCTCTATTTTCTTGTACCACAAGTCACTCTACCTCATGGGGATTGCTTCTTCCTCATTCCCAGTCCATGGTGGAGGAACCCAACATCATTCTCCATCCAAAAACGAATTCCCAGCAGTGAGCAAAACCAGAAGTCACAACTTTGCAAGAACCCACGTTTGGAAGAGACAAAAATGCCCAGATTTGGTATTGGACAGTGAAATCCAATGGAGGATCCATAGCTATGAACCTTGGGGGGGAATTGAGAGTATTAGATGCCTCAAAATCCATTGGAAAACCCAGTTTTTATAGCCCATAAAATCAGTGACGGGATTGAGTTATTTGATGAACAGAATTGTGAGAAATCCAAGTGTGAATGACTGAACAAAGGATTGGAATGCTAGAATTTAGCTTGAGATGTCTATAGCTCTGTGGTTGAGCTCACTAGCTTAGCATCCTCCTCATTTTTCTTGTGTATGCTTGATAAACCCAACTTTATTTTGGCTTAGCATAACTGTTGAGTGAAACCATAGCTGTGAGTGAGCCCATCTAGTTCCTCCTTAGTGGATACACAACCCAGCTTGGGGGTGATCTCTCAGCTGAAAGAATATAGGCTAGATAAAGATCTATGGTTGGTTGGAATGTTTCTCTCACATAGCCAGTTGTTTGGACAACTTCAGCTCAAAGATATGTGTTCTATGTGTTTAAATTATATGCATTCTGTATTTTGCAATGTACTAATTCTGAATGATAATTATTCATGTTAATGGAATTTATATGAAGTCTGTGCATAGCATGAGTACAACATTGAATTCTCTGCATAATGAACCATCATATGCCTGTGTTAGATATGATGATGCATTACTGTTTGTGTTCTTGTAAATATGTTTATTTCCGCTATGTTTATATTGAGTATGTGCCTGCACACAGAAGATTTTATTTAGTTATGAATTTATGAGTAATGTATGGGGCTGAGATTGTCAAATAAGCCCGGTAGATTGGTCACGTTTCCTTCCTTGCATCGGATTGATTGAAGGGGACGTGACAGAGTGGTATCAGAGCCCAGCTTGCAGCACTAGGGCTGCTTGGGCCAAACTTTGAGTTACAGGAAAGTGATAGAATGTTTTAACGCGGTATTGGTGAAGTTGGGGCGGCATTTGTTATTGAAAAAATGGCAAGGTCAGATTTCCCAAGTGTGGAAGAGGATTACACAAGTGCATAGATCTCTCCAAGAGATTTCCAATGGTACTAGACTCGTCCCATTTGGCTAAGGGACAAAGGAGTTATGGACCCCGGAAGTCGCAGGGCCGGAAGCATTTCAGGGTTGCGGATGTCAAGTTTCAGGAACGCGAATTTTCAAAAATTGCGTTTGGATTTCCGAAATCCCGAACTCGCAATTTTCGGCTTTCGGGATGTCGGGTTCCAGGTTGCAGGAATGCAAAGTTTTGAATTTGCGCATTTCGGTTTCCGCAATTTCGGGTGTTGGGTTTCGCATTGCGAGTTTCGGGATGGTTACATTCCGTGACCGCAACTTGACTTCCCGAACCCACAATTTCGGGTTTCGGGTTTCGGGTTTCGAGTTGCGGGTTGTGGGATGGTTACATTCCGTGACCGTAACTTAACTTCCCGAACCCACAATTTTGGGTTTCGGGTTTCGGGTTGCGGGTTGTGGGATTGTTACATTCCATGACCGAAACTTGACTTCCCGAACCCGTAATTTCGGGTTTTGGGTTGCGGGTTGTGGCCTATGTGTGGTGGATAAAAAAAAATATATAGAGCTCGAAAATTGATTTTTGGATTACAGGAGCATGCAAGGTCGGAATTTGATGAGTTCAGGGGCTTTCTGAGGCCATTGACGGAGGCCATGAGTGAAGCAGTGAAGATCTCGAGCCCATTATGCATCGATTTGACCTAAAATCAGAATGAATGGCTTTTACAAATCGGTGTCCTGACGCTTGACAGAAGGTCGGATTGAGCCGAAACTGATATGGAGTGGTCATAGAGCAGGCATAGTGTTAAGTTTGGATTTTTGGAGCCAAAATCCAAAGAATGTGGATTCGAGGTGTGCAAGAAGGCCAAAAGGCACTATTCCAGGCCACTTTTTGGAGATTTTGAAAAGCTTGCAGTGGTTGAAAGTGACCTTATAATTCAGAATCAGGAAAATTACTGAACTCAACATTTCATATTCTCAGTAAACCAGACATATTTTGTTAGACAAAGATTTCCTAGAAATGTACCGTTTGGGAAATAGCCATTTTTGGCGCAAAATTTGGAATTTTGGAAAAATGTGAAAAGTGGATAGTCAAACCCAGAATTTTATAGAAGATGAATGGAGCATCGGAATAGAGATCCGCGAGTTGCTGAGTGTTCCTTGCTACATGGAATAACTTCCCCCGGTAGAATAAAAATTTTTGAATGTTTATGGAATTGCTTCCACAGGTGGCTGAAGTTGGCAGTTCATGATATTTTACAACTGTGTAAAAATGTGCAGAATTGTAGTGAAAGTTGTCATTTTTGAAGCAACATAGTTTTTACATCCGAATTCGGAATGGAGCACGAGGATAGGCATTGGAAATCTTGTCCAGTAGGGAATAATGGTGTATGACCAGAATTTGAATAGGGTTACCACACACCATGGATTATTAGAGTAGAAAAGTGCCAGTGGTTTTTTTGGCAAAATTGTTGTCAATATGGGCAACTTCTAGAATTAAATGCCTGGAAGTAGCAGAGACCATGAAGTCGAACCAGCTATGATGTGGAAGAGGAAGGTCATGCAAAGATGATGGATTGGAAAGGGAGAATTTCTTAACCCCTGTCTTACTAACTGTGTTTATATTTTATGAGCTTTGTGTACATAAAATTATGGCACGAGAATGATGAAAATGCAAGAGATTAGATGGATGGCATGAATATGCACTAGTTGACATATTAATAAACATTGCACAGTGCATGAGGAGATGTTTGTGCACCCATATGATATTACATATTGGTAAAAGTAGTGGGGTTTTACATATGCAATGAACCACTAATGGTAAATGTTGTGGCTGATAATCACTATTGGTGTTGGTATTGGTTGTAGGACCAAAGACAACAGAAGCATGGCTAAATATGTTGATGATGTTGTTGCATGTGGCCAACAACCTTATGAAGAAAATGTTAGGACAGCGAATCCATGATCAGGAGGTTGGTGGAAGAATTCTGTAACCCTCAATAAGAGACCAACGGATCAGGTAACATCAAAGGTGTAAATGGGATCCATACATGTAATGGTTTAATTATGATGATTACATATGTGTTAAAAGGGGATTGGGTAAGAGTCCATTGAACCATATTTAGTAATCATAAAATGGTATGCATTTAGAGTTGAAATGCATTCATGTGAATTCCATACTGACATAGTGTGGTGGAGCATGGAGTGGTGAAGGCAAGAGGCCTCATACCATGTGACTGTTTGGAAATTTAGACTACATTCATATAAAAATATGCCATTGCATGTGTATGTCAGTTATGAGCTTAATAATCAAAGCAAGTGAGGACTGGTGGTCCTAATTATGGCAATGCATGCTATATGAGGTAGTCATGTCTCAGCCATAATATGTTTGAATGCAGAACATTCATGAACCAATGCACGATAGCATTGAGTGGATATGCATTAAGAGATTTTATAAATCTTGTAGTTATGCATTGGGTGGATGCATATGAAAAGTTTTAGTAAATGTTGTAAATGCGCATGCATAAGTGGGGGTGCACATGTTGTGATGCATTGCATGAATGCATAGGGGTGGCACGTGTGTTATGGCAAACTAAATATTGAAGGATATGATGAATTGATTATAATTCTAGAATCATTTCATGGGTTGGTATGAATGCAGAATAGTAAGTGCATAAAGAAGGTAGTCATGATCGATGGGAGGTCGGAATACTCTATGGAAGGGTAGAGTTGTATAAATCATATGACTATGAAATAATGAGTATCTAAAGTTTCATTTAAATTGCATGAATGATGTGACTGTACCTTGCAAATTTAGTATGATAATGATTCACCTAAAGTAATTAATTTTGGTGATACTAAGATGTTAATAACTAGAAGTGTTTGAATTAGGGAATGTTATAATTCTGGAAATGCTTCAGTGACTGTTGCAGTAATGAAATATTATATGCATGAAGACTTACAAGTGTTTGATTGATTGAAGCTTCAGATTCCAGGTAGAAATGTCTTGCGTATGGCAATGAGGATAAGACCATAGTAAAGACCGAACTCTACCATGTGCAAAATCCAAAGGTTATGAGAAGGTTCTCATGGTTGTAAAATTTTACTTATATATGAAACCGATCTGAAAATATTCTTATTTAAGTTTATGAGAATAATATCATGGTTGCAAATATAATTCCTGTAGGAAACAGATTTGAAAATTTGGATTTAGAGCTTATGAGAAGGAATCTCATGGTTGAGAACTCTAAGTTCTGTTGAAAAGAAGGATTGTAAATCTCGGATTTGGAATTTTGCTAATAAATGACTAATTACTACTTGGTTTATATGAATTGTTTCAGGGGGACATGTTGTAAGTGGATGCTCACGTATGGCAGCAGACATAAGACCATAATGGGAGAAGTGATACCACTTACAAGATCCAAGCAATAGGAGGATAGCCTCATGGCTAAGAAAATCAATTTATGTAGTAGACAGAATTGCAAATTCATATTGAATTTAATTATTAATGCCATTGATTAGTTATGGAACAATCAGATTTGAATTTTATTGATAAATGTTACTGACTGTTTGGCTATTTGATAAGTGTGCCAAGAAGACACATTGCAGTAAGACCATGACAGAGAGCATGCAGAAACCAAACTTCATGGGAAGGATTCCATACCTTGGAAATGGGTTTTGGTTGAAACGCCATTGGATATTTTGGTAATGCCCAATCTGCACTACATGATTGGTAAACAATATGAGTGAGATGGTAAAGATTATGTCGGTAAGACATATGAGGGATATGGAATGTAAAAAGGATTTGGGATGGCAAACTAAGGGACTGTCAACTCAGAGAAGGGAGCCTCCATTCCTCATTAATCAAGAAATACTACATCTGCAAATGGATAAGTGTTCTGTAAACCTTGACTGATATATATATATATACATATATGTGTGCAAATCTAATTTTTAGAATTACTATGCAAAACATATTCTATTTATGTACATTATCCAGACTACTTAAAGTATGATTAGGACTTGCATAGCTCCCATCAGTGAGGAGTGCACACCTTTCTGATGATGAGTTATGTTAGGGATGCCAATATTGATTACGCCCTAAAGGAATGAACGCATTCCTGGTGTTTCAATACTTGATAGTGAATGCTATGAATTATGGTTATAATTTTTGAATAACAGCGCTGACAAGTTTTCCTATACTACTTGTGTTGTCACCTTAAACAGATTAAATTTGGTGCTACACACTAAAGAAGCAAAGTAAAAGGTTGTTGTGAGGGGTTGTGGTGGAAGGGTTAATGTGTATGAACAGATGTTGTGGAGGTTGTGGGGATTTTGATGAAGGGTTGTGAAGGTGTTGATGAAAGGGCAATTATATGCCTATGGCTCCATAGTAGAGCCTTGACCTAGAAATGGTCGTGGTGAAGTTTCCTTCCAAGTCGGTGTGAAGGTGTACTAGTTGGAAATTATTTATTTGATGTTTTGGAGCAGCCTGCGTGCTGGCCCAACATCCCAGACCGTAGGAGGATCCCAAGGCATGTAAAGTAAAAGCAAGACCCTGTGGACCAGAGAGGGCATGTCTAATACAAATAAGTATTTGGTTATCTTGTAACTTCTTGCTTATTTAATATGAATATACATGTGTACATGATTTGGTTATGATTTCCTAAACCCTTGCTTAGAGATAAAACCTATGAAAATAGACTAAACATGTGAATTGATTCGATGTTTGAGTGTAGGTATTGCTCGAAGCAAGGACCATGAAAGCATCTTAAGGATGCAGGTGGACATGTGACTCTCCTAAAAAGCTCAGCTTGAGCAGTAATGAAAGATGGTGATAGTGGAACTGTGTGAGTCCTAGCAGCCAAGAGTTGTAGACAAACCATGTAGAGGGACTCCATGGTTGAGAGGTCTGGAATAGACCATAGACACTAAGTGTCATAGCCAAGAAGGGCAGGTCAAGCATTCACATTGAAGTGAAAGAGGCTAGGAGCATGAAAACCACAGTGGTGGTGTGGGTTCCAGAATTGAACGAGACTAAGAGGAGAAAACTCTTACTGCTCTCTCCTTCCTTTTTATTGATGCATTTATAAAAACAGAAAATTGTTGAATGCATGTTATGGCTCAAAGTAGTGTATTTAATTGCTTGAAATAAATTGTGAATGCTGAAGTAGTTAATTCCCTGTGAAGGAATGGACATGAATGAACTCATGTGCCTGTTGGGTAAGCAGGAAAGTATGAAAGTCTCATGGATAAAGCATGGACTACCCATGTCAATTGGGCAATTAATTGACTGATTTTAATGTTTATATTATGCTTGGCCTAACAGAATTACAATGATGCATTTCACAGGTAAAAAAGTGAAGTTAATTTATTACAATTGTTGCAAGGCAAGTGCTACTTGTGAGCAAGGTGAAAGCCAGTTGTGCACATTGACCATGGCAGCAGACCAACAGCTATTGGACTTGGCTACAAGTCTCCTTCAAACAATTGTCAAGACCCAAGAAAATCTTGGAGAGATGCTCAAGATACAGAAAAGGCAGAATGAGATGAACCACGAGGTTTTGCAGGACTCTATTTGTCTGCAAAGGGAGGTTAAAAACATTATGAGGGAAATCACTAAGGGAAAAGGAAGGGGATCAATGATGAGGTATTCCTCCAATCGGTCCATTAAGAAACGTTCCAGGCATGAAGACTCAAAGGAGATTGAGCAGGTAAAGATGAAGCAGCCAATGAAATATTGGAAATGTGGAGGACATCATTGCCTCTGCAACTACCCAACAAGGGAACATCAAGACGGTAGTAGCCATAAAGCTTTCATACTTGTGGATGAGTTCGATGGTGAGAACCAGCAAGAGCAGTTTGTGGAAGCCAAAGGACTTGGTCCTGAAAGTTCAAGGTAAATGATAGAATGCAGGGAAGATATGCAAAATTTTTCAAAATTTTAGATGTGTAAATTGTAATTGTAATCCTAAGCATTGGAACACCGAGGACGGTGTTATTCTAAGGGGGAGGGGATTGTAATACCCCATTTTGACCCTTGGGATATATTAGCTTTTAATGTAAATATTGTATGCACGTGATGTATGTTTTCCTAGCGTGGAGCTCAAGGTCAAGGCCCCGCTAGTGGATGCTCGAATTTTATTTAAAAGGAAAAGTATTAGATATTATGTTACCCATGTGTTATTTAACCATGGAACATTGTAAAAATTATGTAAATAAATATCATGCAATAAAATACCAAAACTGGCTATGGGAGCAACGAATGAGAAGGGACCATGTGTATCCACTAGGGAGTGGTGAGGGGGTTGTGGGGATGAACCATATACTTCCAAATGTCATTGTGAAAACCCATTTGACTTTCCTTGATGACATTTATTTCTATTGTAAGGAAGTAGTTGAAAATTTCAATCCATGGCTTCAATGGAGCATGGGCAGCCCAGAAATTCGTATGGCAGATTATGGGCTCTGTTTTCTTCTACCACAAGTCACTCTACCTCATGGGGATTGCTTCTTCCTCATTCCCATTCCATGGTGGAGGAACCTAGCATCATTCTCCATCTAAAAATGAATTCCCAGCAGTGAGGAAAACCATAAATCGCAACTTTGCAAGAACCCACGTTTGGAAGAGCCAAAAATGCCCAGATTTGGTATTGGATAGTGAAATCCAATGGGGGATCCATAGATATGAACCTTGCGGCGAAATTGAGAGTATTAGATACCCCGAAATCCACTGGAAAACCCATTTTTTATAGCCCTGAAAACCAGTGACGGGATTGAGTTATTTCACGAACAGAATTATGAGAAATCCAAGTGTTAATGACTGAACAGAGGATTGGAATGATGGAATTTAGCTTGAGATGTTTGTAGCTCTGTGGTTGATCTCACTGGCTTAGCATCCTCCTCATTTGTCTTGTTTATGCTTGATAAACCCAACTATATGTTGGCTTAGCATAGTTGTTGAGTGAAACCATAGTTGTGGATGAGCCGATCTAGTTCCTCCTTAGTGGATACAAAACCCAGTTCGGGGGTGATCTCTCAGCTAAAAGAATATAGGATGGACAGAGATCTATGGTTGGGTGGAATGTTGCTCTCACATAGCCAGTTGTTTGGACAGCTTCAACTCAAAGATAAGTGTTCTATGTGTTTAAATTATATGAATTCTGTGTTTTGCAATGTACTAATTCTGAATGATAATTATTCATGTTAATAGAATTGATATGAAGTTTGTGCATAGCATGAGTACGAGATTGAATTCTCTGCATAATGAACCATCATATCCCGGTGTTAGATATGATGATGCATTACTGTTTGTGTGCTTGCAAATATGTTTATTTCCGCTGTGTTTATTTTGAGTATGTGCCTGTACACATAAGATTTTATTTAGTTATGAATTTATGAGTAATGTATGGGGCTGACATTGTCAAATAAGCCCGGTAGATTTGTCACGTTTCCTTCCTTGCATCGGATTGATGGAAGGGGACATGACAATGCCCTTTGGTTTGACAAATGCTCTAGTGACTTTTATGAGGATGATGGACGATATCCTACGACCTTTCACCAATACTTTTGTAGTGGTGTATCTAGATGACATCCTCATCTACAACAAGACTTGGGTGGAACAATTGCAGCATATTCAACAGGTTCTCCACACCCTGCAGCAACACAAAATATATGCAAACTTGGAAAAATGCTCCTTCAGCATGGACAAGGTCCATTACTTAGGCTACATCTTTGATCGGCATGGTGTGCATGTAGATCCATCCAAGATCCAGGTCATCTGTGACTGGCCATCCCCAACTAGACTCACTAAACTTCGGAGCTTCTTGGGCCTCGCCAATTTCTATCGTCGGTTCATGCTGGGATTCTCTCATATCGCATGGCCCTCAACCAAGTAACCAGTGGTGGCGGTAAGGCAAAATTTGTGTGGGGCCTGTCCCAACAACAAGCCTTCGATGACTCTAAGAAGCATTTGTGCTCATCGCTGGTACTCTCATTACCGGACCTGCAACATCCCTTTGAGATCGAGATAGATGCTTCAGATTATGTTGTGGGTGCCGTTCTCACTCAACATGGCCACTTCGTGGCATATCATAGTGAGACACTATCAGATACTATCCGTAAGTACCCTACTTACGACAAAGAAATGTACTCCATCGTGCAAGCCTGCCACCAGTAGAGACATTACATTCTTGGGAAGGATACATTCATCCACACTGATCACAAGCCACTACAAATCATGTAGACCCAAGGAAAGTTGCAGAATGTCCGCCATCAGAAGTGGTCAACATACTTGCAGCAATTCCACCTCAACATCAAATATAAAATAGGGAGTACCAACCGAGTTGTTGACTGCCTCAGTCGACCTCCATTCGTGGCACTCACCACAATGCTAGACTCTTAAGGCCACGAGACCTCCGGATGGCCCCACCTCTATGAGACAGACCCTGATTTTTCCACCATCTACCAAATGTTGGGCACCAACTCAGTGCTCACTAATTTCCATCTTCAGGATGGGTTGTTGTGTCGTCTAGGCCATCTCTGCCTTCCATCAAGCAAGCGCATGAAGCTGATTTGGGAACCTCACTACAATCGGGTGGCAGGACACTTTGGCGTCGAGAAGACAGTGGCAGAGCTGCAGAAACATTTCTACTGGTCAAAACTTCGACAAGATGTCGGCAAGTACATCAGGTACTACACCGCTTGCGCTATTTCCAAACTGACCACTAAGAAACAGGGCCTGTACACCCCTCTGCCTACTCCTGACAGGATGCGGGAATCCATCTCAATGGACTACATTTCAGGCCTCCCTTCCACCAAGAGGGGGAATGACTATGTTTTTTGGTTGTTGATCGCTTTTCCAAGATGGCGATTCTAGCCGCCTACAAGAAGAACATCACAGTAGAAGCCACTACCAAGCTCTTCTTTGAACGAGTTTGGGTACATTTTTGGATCCCACAGAAGATTATCTCAGACCGTGACAGTCAGTTCCTCAGCTCATTTTGGTCAAGCCTCTAGTCACTGCTGGATACCAAGCTCACCAAATCCACTGCCTTCCACCCCCAGACAAATGGCCAAACCAAGGTTGTCAACCGGATGGTCGTACATATACTGCGCATGTACAATTCAACACAACCCCACACATGGGATGAGAGTCTTCCCTATGTCCAGCATAGCTACAACCGAGCCTTGCACCGCTCAACTGGCCACAGCCCCTTTCAGGTCGGGTTGGGATTCCAACCATTGGGACCCATGGATGTTGCACTTCCCTTGGAAACCACCTCAGTCGATTCATCCCCAGAAGCTGACAAAGCCACTCGGTTCATTGAACGAGTCCAACATATCCACCAACAATTTCAGGATATTCTACATAAGTCTAATTCCAAGTACAAGCAGCGCCATGATCAACATCGAGTGCCACATAAGTTTCAGGTGGGAGACAAAGTTTGGTTGCATTTGCAGAAAGAGCGCCTTACAGGGCCCCATCGAAAGCTTCTCCCACTCCATTATGGGCCATACACCATCACCAAGGCGGTGGGTGACAATTCTTTTGAGCTTAACATTCCCCCCTTCCTTGGTCTGCATCCAGTCTTCAACGTGGCTCTCCTTCGGCCATATTTCCCACCATTATTAGACACCTCAGAGATGGCAGAGCAGTTGACACCAACAGAGCTCAACCCTAACTTCCTGCAACAGGAATCCAGTGATCATATTGTAGACACACAAATCAAGCGCACTCGACATCAAAGGATCCAACTTTATCGAGTTGTCAAAGCAGGGCAGCTCCTGCACCAGGGCAAGTGGCTTATCCGGGGAGAAATTCAGCAGAAATTTCCTCATCTGATGGGGGAATTCAATGCAATGGAGACCATTGCTTCCTAAGGGAGGATTGATCCAGGTGGTTATCAGTGGCCACCCACCTTTTCAACTAGCTCAAAACAGTTTTTTGGCAATTGCGGTAATATACTATTTTTAGCAGTTTTTCGGGTCCTGAACTTCCGGAGCCATTGTGAGGCCCTAAAAGACATTTTTTTCGGCGGTGAATTCTCACACAAATATAGGTACCGCATGCCTACAGATTTCATGTGGTGGATTCAATATTTGCCATATCTTTTTGTAGTCATTGAATAGATCTTTCCAACAAGCTATTGTAAGCCCCAAACGGAGATCGTATGCAAGAGTTATGACCCTAGGAAGTTGATGTACTAACTTAACCAAACGGGGCCCACATGACTTTTGGCGCTTCGTCTCCTAGGGTTAGGGTTTTGGATGTCTAGGGTTTTTGACATTCCTATTTATTGTAAAATTCCTTGAGAACCTCATGGTAACCATCTTGTTCCGAATGAGCACAGCCGTCACATCTCTTCTCAGAGATAAGCCGCCACCATTCTAGCAAGCTTGTTTTCCGCTGCATTTTACAGTTTTAGCTTATTTCCTTATTGAATAGAAAACCAGTTTTACTGTACTCTATTATTTTGTGTCAAGCATATGGTAATAATCTGTATTCATTTCGTTATGCTCATCAAATCCAAGTCAGTGGTATCAAAGCGGTCTGCTCCTTGTCGTCTTAACGCATGTCCCCAATCAGGTCAGGGTACAAAGAATTAGGTCTCGAGCTTGTTTCTCTTGAGGACAAAATCTCTTGCATGCCCAAGCGACCTTTCATGGCAGGAGAAAATAAAGATGATGGGACAGGAGATCCTTTCAAAATTTTGCTTGAGGAATCCCTCACACAATGGAGGAATGAGATGATGGATAGTTGCACGCAAATCCTTCGACGACTACCAACAAGTGACGCATCCTCCTCGAGCGAAGGTGCCACCCCCTTCAAGGTACAAATCAACTTCGATATTCCTATGTTTGAAGTTCAGATAGACGCAGATGCTATAGATAAGTGGTTAAATCTACTAGAAGGATATTTTTCTATCGATAACTTCTCGAATAGAGAAAATATTACTTTTGCGCTCCTCAAAGCCGTTCCCCGTGTCAAAGATTGGTGGGAAACTATCTATGAACAAAAGGACACAGATGAAACCTCATTATCTTCAGTCACGGCCACCTAGGAATCCTTCAAGGATGCTATTAAGGAACAATACTACCCTATTGGAAGTTATGACGACTTGTATACCAAATGGACCACGCTGCGACAGGTAAGAGACCAAGAAGTGCCAGAGTTCACAAATATCTTCCATACCCTGCACACCAAGCTGGCTATCAAGGATTCAAAGCGACATCTGGTGCTCAAGTATCGCGGTGGTATGCATAGATATATCTAGACGAAAATGGAATTTCTGGACATCTCTTCCTTGGGCGCGGCCTACCGATATGCCGTCAAAATCGAGCAAAAGCTCAAACAAAAGACGCAGCAGTTTGGGCCTGGGAACCCCTCACAGCAAAGGACAGGAAAGGGCGGCCCCAACCCACAGAATAAAGGACATAGCAAAGATGGACAGTATTAGGACAACCAGTCCAAGCTGCAAGCAAAGAAGGACACTGGAAAAACAAAGAAAGATACCGGGAAGTGGTGCGACTTACATGATTTGGTTATGATTTCCTAAACTCTTGCTTAGAGATAAAACCTATGAAAATAGACTAAACATGTGAATTGATTCGATGTTTGAGTGTAGGTATTGCTGGAAGCAAGGACCATGAAACCATCTGAAGGATGCGGGTGGACATGTGATTGCTTAAAAAGCTCAGCTTGAGCAGTAATGAAAGATGGTGATAGTGGGACTGTGTGAGTCCTAGCAGCCAAGAGTTGTAGACAAACCATGTAGAGGGACTCCATGGTTGAGAGGTCTGGAATAGACCATAGACACTAAGTGTCATAGCCAAGAAGGGCAGTTCAAGCATTCACGTTGAAGTGAAAGAGGCTAGGAGCATGAAAACTATAGTGATGGTGTGGGTTCCAGAATGGAGCAAGACAGAGAGGAGAAAACTCTTACTGCTCTCTCCTTCCTTTTTATTGATGCATTTATAAAAACAAAAAATTGTTGAATGCATGTTATGGATGAAAGTAGAGTGTGTTTAATTGCTTGAAATAAATTGTGAATGCTGAAGTAGTTAATTCCCTATGAAGGAATGGACATGAATGAACTCATGTGCCTATTGGGAAAGCAGGAAAAGTATGAAAGTATCTTGGATAAAGCATGGACTACCCATGTCAATTGGGCAATTAATTGACTGATTTTAATGTTTATATTATGCTTGGCCTAACAGAATTACAATGATGTATTTCACAAGTAAGAAAGTGAAGTTAATTTATTACAATTGTTGTAAGGCAAGTGCTACTTGTGAGAAAAGTGAAAGCCAGTTGTGCACATTGACCATGGCAGCAGACCAAAGGCTATTGGACTTGGCTAGAAGTCTCCTTCAAACAATTGCCAAGACCCAAGAAAATCTTGGAGAGATGCTCAAGATACAGAAGAGCCAGAATGAGATGAAACACAAGGTTTTGCAGGACTCTATTTGTCTGCAAAGGGAGGTAAAAAGCATTATGAGGGAAATCAGTAAGGGAAAAAGAAGGGAATCAATGATGAGGCATTCGTCCAATCGGTCCATTAAGAAACGTTCCAGGCATGAAGACTCAAAGGTGATTGAGCAGGTAAAGATGAAGCAGCCAATGAAATGTTGGAAATGTGGAGGACATCATTGCCTCCACAATTGCCCAACAAGGGAACATCGAGAGGGTAGCAGCCATAAAGCTTTCAGACTTGTGGATGAGCTCGAAGGTGAGAACCAGCAGGAGTAGTTTGTGGAAGCCAACCGACTTGGTCCTGAAAGTTCAAGGTAAATGATAGAATGCAGAGAAGATCTGCGAAAATTTTGAAAATTTTGGACGTGTAAATTGTAATTGTAATCCTAAGCATTGGAACACCAAGGACGGTGTTATTCTAAGGGGCAGGGGATTGTAATACCCCATTTTGACCCGTATGATATATTAGCTTTTAATGTAAATATTGTATGCACGTGATGTATGTTTTCCTAGCATGGAGCTCAAGGCCAAGGCCCCGCTAGTGGATGGTCGAATTTTATTTAAAAGGAAAAGTATTAGATATTATGTTACCCATGTGTTATTTAACCATGGAACATTGTAAAAATGATGTAAATAAACATCATGCAATAAAATACCAAAACTGGCTATTGGAGCAACGAATGAGAAGGGGCCATGTGTATCCACTAGGGAGTGTTGAGGGGGTTGTGGGGATGAACCATATACTGCCAAATGTCATTGTGAAAACCCATTTGACTTCCCTTGATAACATTTATTTTTGTTGTAAGGAAGTAGTTGAAGATTTCAGTCCATGGCTTCAATGGAGCATGGGCAGCCCAAAAATTCGTATGGCAGAGTATGGGCTCTCTTTTCTTATACCACAAGTCACTCTACCTCATGGGGATTGATTCTTCCTCATTTCCATTCCATGGTGGAGGAACCCAGCATCATTCTCCATCCAAAAATGAATTCCCAGCAGTGAGCAAAACCAGAAATCGCAACTTTGCAAGAACCCACGTTTGGAAGAGCCAAAAATGCCCAAATTTGGTATTGGACAGTGAAATCCAATGGGGGATCCATAGATATGAACCTTGAGGAGAAATTGAGAGTATTAGATACCTCGAAATCCATTGGAAAACCTATTTTTTATAGCCCAGAAAATCGGTGACGGGATTGAGTTATTTGAAGAACAGAATTGTGAGAAATCCAAATGTGAATGACTTGATAGAGGATTGGAATGCTGGAATTTAGCTTGAGATGTCTGTAGCTCTGTGGTTGAGCTCACTGGCTTAGCATCCTCCTCATTTGTCTTGTGTATGATTGATAAACCCAACTGTAAGTTGGGTTAACATAGATGTTGAGTGAAACCATAGTTGTGGGTGAGCCCATCTAGTTCCTCCTTAGTGGATACACAACCCAACTCGGGGGTGATCTCTCAGCTAAAAGAATATAGGCTAGACAGAGATCTATGGTTTGGTGGAACGTTTCTCTCACATAGCCAGTTGTTTGGACAGCTTCAACTCAAAGATAAGTGTTCTATGTGTTTAAATTATATGCATTCTGTGTTTTGCAATGTACTAATTCTGAATGATAATTATTCATGTTAATGGAATTGACATGAAGTCTGTGCATAGCATGAGTATGAGATTGAATTCTCTGTATAATGAACCATCATATGCCTTTGTTAGATATGATGATGCATTACTGTTTGTGTGCTTGCAAATATGTTTATTTCCCCTGTGTTGATATTGAGTATGTGCCTGCACACAGAAGATTTTATTTAGTTATGAATTTATGAGTAATGTATGTGGCTAATATTATCAAATAAGCCCAGTACATTGGTCACGTTTCCTTCCTTGCATTCGATTGATGGAAGGGGACGTGACAATGCCATTTGGTTTGACAAATGCTCCAGCGACTTTTATGAGGATGATGGCCGATATCCTACGACCTTTCACCAATACTTTTGTAGTGGTGTATCTAGATGACATCCTCATCTACAGCAAGACTTGGGCAGAACACTTGCAGCATATTCAACAGTTTCTGCACACCCTGCAGCAACACAAACTATATGCAAACTTGGAAAAATGCTCCTTCGACATGGACAAGGTCCATTACTTAGGATACATTGTTAATCGGCATGGTGTGCATGTGGATCCAGCCAAGATCCAGTTCATCCGTGACTAACCATCCCCAACCACACTCACTGAACTTGGGAGCTTCTTGGGCCTCGCCAATTTCTATCGCCGGTTCATGCTAGGATTCTCTCATATCGCATAGGCCCTCAGCCAAGTAACCAGGGGTGACGGTAAGGAAAAACTTTTGTGGGGCCTGTCCCAACAACAAGCCTTATATGACTTGAAGAAGAATTTGTGCTCATCGCCAATACACTCATTACCGGACCTGCAACATCCCTTTGAGATCGAGACAAATGCTTTATATTATGCTGTGGGTGCCGTTCTCACTCAACACGGCCACCCCGTGGCATATCATAGTGAGACACTATCAGATGTTGTCCGTAAGTACCCTACTTATGACAAATAAATGTACTCCATTGTGCAAGCCTCCCGCCAGTGGAGACATTACATTCTTGGGAAGGAGACAGTCATCCACACCAATCACAAGCCACTACAGTTCATGCAGACCCAAGGAAAGTTGCAGAATGACTGCCATCAGAAGTGGTCAACATACTTGCAGTAGTTCCACCTCAACATCAAATATAAAATAGGGAGTTCCAACCAAGTTGTTGACTGCCTTAGTTGACCTCCAGTTTGGCACTCACCACAATGCTAGACTCTTGCAGCCACGAGACCTCTAGATGGCCCCACCTCTACAAGACAAACCCTGATTTCTCCACCGCCTACAAAATGTTGGGCACCAACTCAGTGGTCACTAATTTCCATCTTCAAGACGGGTTGTTGTGTCGTTTGGGCCATTTCTGCATTCCATCAACTGAGCGCAGTAAGTTGATTTGGGAAGCTCACTACAATTGGGTAGCAGGACACTTTGGCATCGAGAAGATAGTGTCAGTGCTGCAGAAACATTTCTACTGGACAAAACATCGACAGGATGTCA
The DNA here is from genome assembly GCA_027924585.1 of Larix kaempferi. NCBI lineage: Eukaryota > Viridiplantae > Streptophyta > Pinopsida > Pinales > Pinaceae > Larix > Larix kaempferi. The sequence continues at coordinate 4,630,679 of BSBM01000482.1, forward strand.
GCAAGTACATTAGATCCTGCACCACTTGCACTATTTCCAAACCGAGCAGTAAGAAACAGGGCCTGTACACCCCTCTACCTACTCCTGACAGACCGTGGGAATCCATCTCAATGGACTACATGTCGGGCCTCCCTTCCACCTAGAGGGGGAACGACTGTGTTTTTGTGGTTGTTGATCGCTTTTCCAAGATGGCGATTCTAGCCACCTGCAAGCAGAACATCACAGCAAAATCCACTGCCAAGCTCTTCTTCGAACGAGTCTAGGTACATTTTGGGATTTCACAAACCATTATCTCAAACCGTGATAGTCGGTTCCTCAACTCATTCTGGTCGAGCCTCTGGTCACTGCTGGATACCAAGCTCACCAAATCCACTGCCTTCCACCCCCAGACAGACGTCCAAACCGAGGTCGTCAACCCAATGGTTGTACATATCCTGCGCATGTACAATTCAACACACCCCTGCACATGGGATGAGAGTCTTCCTTATGTCCAGCATAGCTGCAACTAAGCCCTGCACAGCTCAACTGGCCACAGCCCCTTTCAGGTGGGGTTGGTATTCCAACTATTGGGCCCCATGGATGTTGCACTTCCCCTGGCGACCACCTCGACCGATTCATCCCCAGAAGCTGACAAAGCCACCCGGTTCATTGAATGGATCCAGCATATCCGCCAACAGGTTCAGGATATTCTACAAAAGTCTAATGCCAAGTACAAGCAGTGCCATGATCAACATCGGGTGCCACATAAGTTTCAAGTGATAGACAAAGTTTGGTTGCATTTGCAGAAAGAGCGCCTTACAGGGCCCCATCGGAAGATTTTCCCACTCCGTTATGGGTCGTACACCATCACCAAGGTGGTGGGTGACAATGCTTTTGAGCTCAACATTCCCCCCTTCTTTGGTCTGCATTCAGTCTTCAACGTGGCTCTCCTTCGGCCATATTTCCCACCATTATTAGACACCTCAGAGATAGCAGAGCAGTTGACACCAGCAGAGCTCAACCCTGACTGCCTGCAACAATCATCCAGTGATCATATTGCATACACATAGATCAAGGGCACTCAACTTCAAAGGATCCAATTTTATCGAGTTGTCAAAGTAGGGCAGCTCCTGCACCAGGGCAAGTGGCTCACCCGGGGTCAAGTTCAGAAGAAATTTCCTCATCTGATGGGGGAACTCAACGCAATGGAGACCATTGCTTCCTAAGGAGGGAGGATTGATCCAGGTGGATATCGGTGGCCACCCACCTTTCCAACTAGCTCAAAATAGTTTTTTGGCAATTTCAGTAATATACTAGTTTTAGCCGTTTTCGGGTCCTGAACTTCCAGAGCCATTTTGAGGCCCTAAACGACGTTTTTTTCGGCATCGAATTCTCGAGCAAATATAGGCATTGTGCACCTACCAATATCGCGTCGCAAACACAATATTTGCCATATCTTTTTGTATTCATTGAATAGGTCTTTCCAACAAGCTATTGTACGCCCCAAACAGAGATCTTATGCAAGAGTTACGACCCTGGGAAGTTGATGTACTAACTTACCGAAACGGGGCCCACATGACTTTTGGTGCTTCGTCTCCTAGGGTTAGGTTTTTGGATGTCTAGTGTTTTTGACATTCCTGTTTATTGTAAAAGGCCTTGAGAGACTCATGGTAACCATCTTGTTCCGAATGAGCGCAGCCGTCACATCTCTTCTCAGAGATAAGCCGCCACCATTCCAGCAAGCCTGTTTTCCGCTGCATTTTACAATTTTAGCTTATTTTCCTTATTGAATAGAAAACCAGTTTTACTGTACTCTGTTATTTTGTGTTAAGCATCATGTAATAATCTGTATTCATTTCGTTATGCTCATAAAATCTGGATCAGGCGGTCACTTTCAAAACAAAATGATGTTAGAGTTGGTTGAGAAACATAGATTTCATCAAGATTTCTCTTCACCATACTATCCTCAATAAAGTGGACATGTCGAAGCAATCAATAATTCTTTGAAAACCATGCTTCAAAGGATGGTGAACAAAAACAAGATTAATTGGAATATCATGCTTTATCCGGATCTATGGGCATATCGAACCTCCGTTAAAACTGCAACAAGATTTACTCCTTTCCAGCTTGTACACGGAGTTGAAGCTTTTTTACCTATAAAGTGTGAGATTATGTCTTTAAAGGTAGTCATAGAATGCTTACCAAACACTAGTGAACTAGAAGAACATCTCTTATATATGGAACAATTAGACAAACATAGCAGGGATGTTGGTGTAGCTATTGAAGCAAACAGAAAGTGTTTCAAGGAAAAATATGATAAGTCAATATGTCCTCGTAATATCTTCTCAGAAGGAGATATGGTGTTGGTTTATAACCATAAACATGACAAGATAGGATATAGGAAGATTACTTCGATGTGGATTGGTCCTTACATTGTGAGTAAATTCCTTAAAAGGGGGGCATATGAGCTTCAATACTTTGAAGGGAATACCTTAGGTCTAGAAATGGAATCTAGTTGAAGCAGTACTTCTCCTAGACTTTCATGTCCAGGCGGGTTCCTTTGTAATTATTGTATTATAGGTAGATTAGAGTTATGTCTACTTTTATGATTTGACTAGTATTGGTTTTTTCTCACTATCCTTTGTTCTCGATTGATATATGTCATCACGTGCACTTATGTTATGAGCTATGTGGACAAAGTTTGTTGTCACACTCAAAACATTGCTTCTACGACTTAGGTGATTTATGACCTAGTTGGATAGATTTTTATTTCAGGTGGAGTGTGTTAGAAAAACAGGATCGCAGAGCAATAACAATAAACAAAAACGCAAATATAATAACACATACACATTACAAGAGAGACACAGATATATCGTGGTTCACCCAACTTGGGCTACGTCCACACTGAATTTTCCAGTCCTTATGATTATTACCGTCTAGCAAGTCGAAGGGATACAACCTGCAGCACAACCGCTGCACTTCCTCTTCTCTATTTCACAGTCTCTCTTCTGATCTCAAAGATCTTTACAATGCATAAAACCTAATACATCAACAACCCTAGCCGTATTACAATGTCTTTCTTTTATAAGGGAAATACAATGGGAAAATACCACGGGATACCCAAAACCATGGGCCCGCAAAACAGCTGGCGATGCCCCCCCACACCCCCCCGCTGGGGTGAGTGTACAGTCCACCTACATATCATATAGAACTGGGGTACAAACACGGCTGATACAATATCATCTATGAGACTAGAAGATCTGGCTCCACAACCAACAATCTCCCACTTGGATACTGATCACAACAACTCCACCGCTGCTGCACTTGCTGGACTTGGACTTGGAAAATTTCTCCTCTTCACCTTCATGCTAGAAGGCCAACTGAAACCAAGCCCGAACTCAGTTTCTCTCTGGTCACTACCTTTGTGAACATGTCTGCAGGATTCTGGCTAGTATGTATCTTTTCCAACTTTAACAGTTCATCTTCCAAAACAGAGCGTATGAAATGGTACTTGAGCTGTATATGTTTCGTCCTGGAATGGAATGCTGAGTTCTTTGCAAGGTGAATGGCACTCTAGCTGTCACTATACAACCTGCTATCCTTCTGCTTCTTACCCACTTCCTCCATAAACCTCTGCAGCCAAATCATCTCTTTACTGGCCTCTGTAATGGCAACATACTCTGCTTCTGTTGTTGAAAGTGCAACAACCTTCTGTAGTTTCGAAATCCAGCTTACTGTTGTTCCACCTACAGTAAACACATACCCTGTGGTACTCCTCCCGCTATCCTTGTCACCTGCCATATTTGCATCAACATATCCCTGTAGAACAGTGTCTAAACCTCCAAAACATAATGCCTCAGTGGTAGTACCTCTCAAATATATGAGAATCCACTGTACTGCCTTCCAATGTTCTTTACCTGGATTGTTCATATATCTGCTCACAACTCCCACTGCATGTGCAATATCTGGTCTTGTGCACACCATGGCATACATCAAGCTGCCAACTGCTGATTGATAGGGAACCTTGGACATGTAATCTATCTCTTATTGTGTCTTGGGACACATTTCCTTACTTAGACTGAAATGGCTAGCCAAAGGTGTACTTACAGGTTTTGCATTCTGCATTCTGAACCTCTCCAACACCTTTTGTATGTACTCACTTTGAGACAATGTCAATTTGCGATTTTTCCTGTCTCTTTTTATTCTCATACCAAGGATTTGCTTTGAAGCACCCAAATCCTTCATCGCAAATGAATTAGCAAGCTTCCTTTTGAGTACATTTATATCCTGCATGTCAGACCCTGCAACAAGCATGTCATCCACATACAATAACAAGATAATATATCTTCCATTGTCTAGCTTCTTGAAATAAACACAGTGGTCAGAATGACATCTACTATAACCTTGTTCTGTCATAAACCTGTCAAACTTTAGATACCACTGCCTTGGAGCTTGCTTCAAACCATACAAGCTCTTTTTCAACCTGCATACCAGATCTTCCTTACCTTTGACCTCATACCCTTATGGCTGCTGCATATATATTTCTTCCTCCAAATCCCCATGGAGGAAGGCTGTTTTTACATCTAACTGTTCAAGATGCAAATCTTCTACCGCCACTAGACTTAAGATAGTCCTAATTGAAGTCATCTTTACAACAGGAGAAAATATTTCATCAAAATCTATACCTTTCTTCTATGCAAACCCCTTTACAACAAGTCTGGCCTTGTACCGCTTCTTACCTCCTTCTTCTTCCTTCAACATGTAAATCCATTTGTTTTGCAATGCTCTTTTACCAGCAGGCAACTTAACCAAATCCCAAGTCTAGTTTCCTAACAATGAGTCCATCTCCTCATTCATGCCTTGCTCCCACTTCTTTCTAGTTTCCACCTGCATTGCTTCTTCATAACATTCTGGTTCACCAGAATCATTCATCAATAAATAATACATTGAAGGAGAGTATCGTTTAGGGAGTCTACTTAACATGGTAGATCTTCTTACAGTTGCAGGAGTTTCAGGTACTTGCTGCTGCTCTTGATTTTCTGGCACCTTCGGAACTTCATTTTCTTTAACTTCATCAATCACTATGTAATCTGTGCTTTCCTTTTCCTGTTTCTTTCCCTGCAACTGATCTTTATACATGACCTTTTCATTGAATATCACATCTCTACTCCTGATGATTTTGTTATTTTCATAATCCCATAAACGATAACCAAATTCATCAACCCCATATCCAATAAAGGTACATTTCTTGGATTTAGCTTCAAGCTTTGTTCTATTTTCTTTATCAATATGGACAAATGCTTCACAACCAAACGTTCTCAGAAATGAGTAATTTACCTTTTTATCTGTCCATGCTTCCTCTGGAATACCTCCATCCAAAGCACTTGAAGGTCCTCTGTTTATTAAATAAACAGCAGTATTTACAGCATCCGCCCAAAACTGTAAGGGCAACCCTGCATGCAGTCGCATACACCTTGCACGCTCCATGATCGTTCTGTTCATCCTTTCTGACACACCATTTTCCTGTGGTGTTCCTGGGACTGTCTTCTCTCTACGAATCCCATGGTATGAACAGTAACTATCAAACTCCTTGCCGCAGTACTCACCTCCATTATCAGATCTGAGACACTTCAACCTTTTTCCTGTCTCATTCTCAACCAAATCTTTCCACTTCTTAAAAGTAGCAAACACATCAGATTTCTGTCTAATGCAATAAACCCAAGTTTTTCTAGTTGCATCATCAATAAATGTAACATAATAATGAGATCCACCAAGAGATTGTACCTGAGCCGGTCCCCATACATCTGTATGCACAAGCTCTAATTTTTCATTCTTCTTCTATTTCCCAACCCTGAGAAATATGACTCTCTTCTGTTTTCCATAAACACAGTTTTCACAGAATTCCAAACTTACCTGCTTCAAATCCGGCAGCAACTTCCTTGAGTGGAGAATCTGCATCCCCTTCTCACTCATGTGGCCAAGCCTATGATGCCACAATGTTGTATCTGTTTCTGTGGAAGCTAAAGAGATAGAATGGTCAGTATTATGAGGACATAAATACAACGTACCTACTCTGTCTCCTTTTGCTATCACCATTGATCCTTTAGTGATCTTCCACCACTTTTCTCTGAACGTAGATAGACAACCGCCATCTCCCAACTGCCCTGTTGAGATCAGATTTCTTTTCATAGCAGAAATATGCCTAACATCTTTCAACAACCAATCAGTTCCATTCTTAACTTTTATCCATACCTTACCCATTCCAACAATTTTACATGGCTCATCATCACCCAATAAAACATGTCCAAAATCGCCAGGAACATACTCATGAAAGTATTTCCTATGGGGTGTAGCATGACATGAAGCTCCTGAATCTACTACCCAATAATCACTAGTATTATCTAATGCAAGAATCAAAGCATCTTGTAACACATCACCTGCTACATTTGCTTCCTGGGTAGTTTCCTTCTGTGCATCTCCTTTCTTCTTTAGAGATTTGCAGTCTTTCTTCAGATGTCCTTTCTTTCCATAGTTCCAGCACTCTATCTTTCCCAGTCTGGACTTGGATCTTCCCGTTTTAGACTTTCCACGATTACCTTGGCTCTTTCCTCTCTCCTTTTGTCTTCCTCTTCTCTCCATGGTCAACGCATTACCTGATGTCTCACCTGTGCTTTTTCTTCGCATTTCCTCGCTAAGAATAACACCAATAACATCATCAAATTTCAAGGTGTTTGAACCAGAGATAGAGTTACTTACAGCCATGACCAAGCTATTCCAACTTTCTGGCAATGAACACAAGATTAGAAGAGCCCTAACCTCATCATCAAAGTTCACACTTACAGAACTTAGCTGATTTGTAACCGTATTAAACTCATTTAAATGATCAGTAACAGATCCACCTTCAGACATCTTCATATTAAATAAACGCTTCATTAGAAATACCTTGTTGGAAGCCGAGGGTTTTTCATACAGCTTACCCAATGCTTTCATCAAACCCTCTGTTGTCGTTTCTTTTGAGATATTGAAAGCCACCGACGAAGGCAAGCTCAACCGTATTGTTCCCAGAGCCTTTCTGTCAAGAACCACCCATTCTTCGTCCTTCATAGTCGTCGGTTGCTTTGCTTTTCCTCCCAACGGTAGGAATAGATCCTTCTGGTACAGATAGTCCTCCATTTGCATCTTCCATAACCCGAAGTTTTGGCCGTTAAACTTCTCGACCTTAAACTTTCCTTCTTCTGCCATTGCTCCCACTCGAACCAGAAACCCTAGCTTCCTGCGGGTTTAACTGCCAAATAGACCTTTGGCTCTGATACCAATTGTTAGAAAAATAGGATCGCAGAGCAATAACAATAAACAGAAATGCAAATATAATCACACATACACATTACAAGAGAGACACAGATATATCGTGGTTCACCCAACTTGGGCTACGTCCACACTGAATTTGCCAGTCCTTATTATTATTACCATCCAGCAAGTCGAAGGGATACAACCTGCAGCACAACCGCTGCACTTCCTCTTCTCTGTTTCACAATCTCTCTCCTGATCTCAAAGATCTTTACAATGCATAAAAACTAATACATCAACAACCCTAGCCGTATTACAATGTCTTTCTTTTATAAGGGAAATACAATGGAAAAATACCACGGGATACCCAAAACCATGGGCCCGCAAAACAGTTGGCGAAAACAGCCCCAAAAATTTTCTTCGGGGGCGCTACCCCCAGACCCCCCAGCCAGGGGGGATGGTCCCCCCTGGAACCCCGTGGGGGGGCGATGCCCCCCCACACCCCCCCGCTGGGGTGAGTGTATAGTCCACCTACATATCATATAGAACTGGGGTACAAACACGGCTGATACAATATCATCTATGAGACTAGAAGATCTGGCTCCACAACCAACAGAGTGTCTCTCATCCTGGCCACTAATAATATTGTAGATTATAGTGTCGCGATCGAGCTAATGTTGGGATTCGTCTCTCTTGGAATCCAACATTTAACTATCTACTTAGATTCACAGTTGTTGGTGTCACAACTAAATGGTAGGTATCGTGTCCATTGTCCCGTATTATTACGTAAATTCCTAAGAGTATGCTTATTGGAGCATCAATTTGATTTTATTACATATATGCATGTACCACGTAGATGCAATCACATGTCTGATACATTGGCTAATTTTCTATTAGATCGTCATTTGTTCCATAATTAAAAGCAAGCACACATAAAGCATAATACAAACTATAATTATAGCTGATAAAATTTGTTTTCATTATGTATAACAGTAGGTCCATATAATACAAAAAGTATGAGTCTAATCCAAAAAATGTGAGTCTAACATCATAAGTGTGACTCATAACATAAAAAAGGGATCATATGTCTCCATGATGCAAATATATCCGATCGGTACAAAATATATAACATAGAACTATAGTCACTCTGCTAGTGTTTTGGCCTCTCTATAGCACATGAGACATGTGGCCACATATCGAAGCAATTTGATCCAAGTAGAAGGAACTCATACTACAGGTATATTCATCGCTTCCAGGAAGCACTCGATCCAGAAAGTTGGAATCCCAACAGTCATGCCCCTAAGGTTCGAATCCACTCCAGCTTGAGTGGCCTCATGTCCCTCCTTTGGCTGAGGCTCATGTCGTCGAAAAAGTGATGATCGGTATGCCACTCTGATCCAATATTTGTTTCATGGTCAAAAGTTGTCATTAGGAATTATGCACAAAAGTATTCCCTTCACGATTGATTATTTCTAAAATACAAAAAAATGATTATAAAATACAAGTACTCACCAATATTGGCCCAAGCTCTGTCGAGAAGGATCACCAGTTCTGGATCATTTATAAAGTCTAATCCGGAATAAGGGTACTCCTCAATGGCTGGAATTTGTTAGATCCACCAATTGATGTACTCATCATCAAATGTATCGGTGGTAGATCCACCTCCCAACCAGTATAGTAATTTGGTCCATCGAGTCATCCTCAGATCACTCGAATCCAAGGGTGGTAGTGAGACCCTCGGTCTCATCGCCAAAAGCCTCTGAAAGAAGAAGGAGAAAAAATATGATTATGTAGACAAAGTTCTTGATTTTACATGTTTGGAAGTCAATAAGATGACTCTTCATGTTCATCAGCAACCCAGTGCACCAATCAAATAGATTACCCTTCCAGCACTCTACTATGCAATGCATAAAGATCCTTGAAGGAAAATGTAAATTTGTTGATCCAGCCATTTGTGTGATCATAGTCAAAATCACTTTCAAAGGAAAGATAGAGATACTAGAAATAAGGATCTATGTTCCTGATTTCTATGTGTCTTCCACACAGTACGTGTTCACATACTCTTGGATCGTGAGGGAACCTAACCCATGAACCATTCCTTTCAAATTCACCCAAGCTCCTCTCCATGAAATACCTATGAGGAAATATATAAGATCTATTATAATCTCTAAGATATTTCTTCTGATCATAAATACCCCCTAGTCTAAATCCTAGTACAAAATAAGTGTTTGAAGTACACCCTTTTGCGCACTCATATTTGAAGTTCGAAATAATTTCAATAATCCACATCGGCACAAGGCATTCATATTTAATGTAATATCGCCAAGGGCATCATGATCTAATTCCTCATGCTCACACTCTCTCCAGATGAAATCCAACCCTAAAAAAAACATTTGTTTTAGTCAAAATGCAATTTTTTCTTTGCCCTAATGTGTAATTCATTAGCAAATATGATTTCAGTAGCAAAATATTCAAGCTTAAATTAATAGACTTTCATGAATTTGTCAGTAATTTGCTACCCAACCATACATTGCCCACAATTGTGCAGTCGGGGTTTTAGAACGAAGGAACAAATACATTTTAGGGATAAAACAGTAAAATAAACCATTAAAATGAAAGATAAGGGATGGGAAAAATACATGGTGGTGATGGAATTGTGAAATTCTAAATCACAACAAATCATGGAGCTGAGTATACCTCAAAGAGAAAGAATGAGCATAGAAATTGAGTTACAGTGAAAATTGCAGTAAAAAAGAGCATACAATTAATCATGCATGAGAACTTCGATAGGAACTGTTAGGACTGGAATTGTACCTAGTCCTTTTTAGTCTTTTCTTGATTTCTTATTTCTTATTTCTTATTGCTTTTTATTTTTCGTTTATTTGAGTTATATTTACATGAATTTTGTTTTATTACTTTTATTCACCTTTTATTTTATGTTTTAGGTGTTGTCTTCTTTAATCTTTCTCTCCTACTTCGTCTTCAAAACATGAGTTGATATCTTTCCTCAACCTTTTATGTTGAGATTATGTAAAAAATTTCTTAGTGAAATATTATGGCAACGCAATCACTAAATGACATACATATAAGCGCTGTCGGAATCCCAAAAATCATTGGAGAACGTGGCTAGCCCACAGCTAGTTTGGCGCATTACTTTTCATGACTGAAGACCCCGAAGAATCTGTTCGCATATCATAGCAAGTGTCAAATTTATCATTCTACCACTGAGGATTTGAAAACAGGGGAATCCACATGACAACTATCATTCAGTTACTTTTGGGGTCTTTGAACTTTGCTTCTGCCACCTCTTTAGCATTGGCAAAGTGTTCTTACTTGTTCAAGAATAAGTTTATGTTGGTAGTGGAGGATTTTATTTCAGAGTAGATGAACTTAATAAAAGATTGAATTTCTGATATCAAGAAAACACATTTTGAATTAGAAATTCTTAAAGCAGGGCAGGAGCTCCTTGGTGCAACAATACAACTCTCATCCATTTATTGGCGAAGCATAAATTCCAATTCTGATCTGATACCAACTTATTAGAAAGATGATGTTCTGTAAATGATGGAAGAAAGGAAGCGATGCCTCATATTGTTAATATAGCATCCTATACAATAGAAAATATATATGAGTTGGGAATATTAGAAGCTACAGGTGGAGGGAATTTGGTTTCAATTCTGAACATATCATGGAAAATTGTTGTATCCTTTCTACAACTAGAGGTTGGCAAGGATATTACGGCTAACAAGGTGAACAAACATTATTTTAACCCTGATATCTCTGGCAACTGATTCGTTGAATCTTTCAGCAGAATCATGGATAATGTTGTCTCTAGATGGTAGCTCCAATTTGAATTCTATCACAGATACTGAAGCTAGAAGGTCCTGCATTCCAATAAAGTTTTATCCGATAAATTTTGTATGGATTTTGTCTAGCTATCCATTCCAATCCTTCAGAATTTATGATGATATCATATCATGTGTTTTGAAAATATCATCTCTACGCTTGGTGCTAAGCAAACAGGAACACCTTAAAGCTGCATTTGAGGAAAGTGTTGATGATATTTAAGGATATGAGACCATGATAGATTGATTATTTTGGTCATAAGCACTACCAAAATGTCTATTTTTCCTTTTTTCTAGTCATTGTAATTGAGCGCATATTCCGAGGATATGAAAGAGAATTTTGTAAAACCAAGAGAGTTTTTTGTTCATTATGGACCCATTCGCAAAAACCTCTCTCAGTTTTTCAACAGGTGTTATGGTTTGGAATATTCGAATGAATGTTTATGACCTATTTTTCAGGTTAAACATTTAATTATTTTTTCTGTTTTAGTCATCTTATTTCGACACGTCTTCCGATCAATTGGAGAATAATTGTTAAAAACAAAGATATATTTTTGTTCATCACGGACTCAGTCACAAAAAATTCTCTCATTTTTTGCAGAGGTGTCCCGGATCAAGAGATGTGGATGGTTCTTTGAGACCCATTTTTCATAAATTCGCCAAATTTCCCCAGAATCCGATTTTGCTATTCTGGGCATATTCGACCTAAACTCAATTAACTGAAGACACAATCAGTTAACTGACTAAGGAGGGTGCATCCATGAGTTTTTCATGCAAATAAATTAGAAAAGGAAGCATGAGGACACAATTAGTGTAAATTGGAGCATAAACCCCCCACAAGAGTCATCTAACTCAGGAGGACTGAAATGGAACACTAAGTAGACTCCGAAATTATAGGGAATTGACTTAAGTGGTCCTAAAATGATGCATGCAGGGTGCATTAGGTGGTATATGGATCCTATATAACATCTGCAAACCACTAGGGGGAAAATGGCATCATCAACTACTAGGAAAAATAATAATTCTAGGTAGGACAAGGATGGAGTATTAATAATCCTAACACCCCCCCTTAATCCAAACGTATGCATCATGGGCCCTGGTTACTAATACCAAAGTTCACCCATACAATCCAATAAATAATGAAAATAAGATAAGTGTCCATGAACCAAGAAAATGAGGAAAACCCCCCCCTCAAAATAGGACAATAGGAAGCTCATACATATTTTACACCAAGTAAAGATCTGAGATAAACAAATCTTTTATGAGTGAAAAACTTAGTGAATATGTCTGCAATCATCTCCTTTGTAGGAAAATAATGCAGTGAGATGGTCACATTGTCCACTAGCTCCCTGATGTAGTGCATGTGAACCTCAATATGTTTGGTCCTTTTCTTCTGAATTGAGTCATTGGAGATACTGATGGCACTTTTATGATCACAAAAAATTTCAACTGAAGGAGAAGTGTGAATTACAAACTTAGTCAAGATCCCATTAAACAAAATTGCCTGGATAGTTACATTCACAACCCCTCTATGCTCTGCCTCTACTGAAGAAAGTGCAAGTGTTTCTTGCTTCTTGCTTGACCAACAGATTGGTCCTGATCCCAACATGAATATGTACCCTGAAGTAGAATTCCTATCAGTATTGTCTCCATCCCAGTCTAATTCAGTAAAACCAACCAGATCTAGTTGAGCACTAGTAGAATAATGTATACCAAACTCTCTCATAACCTGCACATAGTGAAATATCCTCTTAGCTTCCTTCCAATGCAACTCATATGGATCCTACATGTACCTAGCCATAGCACCAACACCATATGATAGATTTGGTCTCGAATGTGTCAAATAAAGCAAGCTACCAATCAGTTGTTTGTAAAGAGTGCTATCAACCAAGGGAGTAGAGCCACCTTCTTCCAATCTAATGCCAGATAGGAATGGAAAATATGTGGCTTTGCAATCATCCATATGAAACTTTTTCAGTAAATCAGATGCATACCTTGACTATGAAATCATGATCCCTAAAACATTTTTAGTTAGTTCAAGACCAATGAATTGTTTTAACATTCCTAGATCTGTCATAGTGAATGCTTTGCTCAAGGAACACTTGATGTGATTCAACCCAATAGCAAATCCACTGGTGATGATCAAGTCATACACATACAAAAGAATCAATAGTAGAAATCCCCCCTTTTGTTGCATGTAAACATTGCAATAAGATTTGCATCTTTCAAAATTTAGTGATAGTAATTAGAAGGAATCCATCTTTGTATACCATGCCCTTGGGGCTTGCTTGATCCCATAGAGTTGTCTCCTAAGTCTGCATACCAAGGAAGGATCATCAGTGTACCCCTCAGGTTGTTTCATGTAGATATCTTATTCTAAGTCATGTTGGGCCTGGCCCAAGTAAGCCAATTTTGGACAAGTTAGTTTTGGGAGCTGCAAAGTTACATCGCAGCACAGCATTAGCAAGGTAGAAGAGATAGCACTGCGAGGTTATAGTGCTGCGGGGTTACAGCACTGAGGAGATACAGCGTCGCGAAGAGACATCTCCACGAAGATGCAACATGGAAAAAGTTTTGGACAAAAAATGGTATAAATTCCAGTGAGACCGATCGACAGTCTATTTTGGTTAAGGTACTCCATGATTCCCAGCAAGCGGGTAAGGAGTGGTGAAGAGGGAAAGCAACTAGTCACATGGGAAAAGGCAGCACTACCTGAATAAAGTCGCATGAATTCGTTAGAGAAGGAATGGCGGGGTGAAAGCGACCCGTCGGCATGCACTCGACAAAGGGGCTGAAATCGACGTGACCATGCGCAGAAGGATGGCCACGACGATGAGTCACTATCAGAGCCTAACAATCCTGGTTAGCGGGGTAACCGCACCATTTTTTGGGGAACCTTAGGATTTTTTACCCCATCATGAATGTAAAGACGTGACCTAAGGGCACGGTCTACATAAGGGCATATTTTGTAAGGGAAAGGGTTAATCTCTAATTGTTAATCTTATTTTGGTTAAGTTGAATATCGATCTTTGTGGAGAGACTGAGCTATTGTAAAAAGGCTCTGCAGCTGTGTGCGCAGAGACCTACTGAAGAGAGAAGAGAGTCTGCAGCTATGTGCGTGGACTGGAATTGTTGTACCCTTCCCATTGATAATATAACAACAATTATTGTGGACGTAGATCCCATCCTGGGGGTGAACCACGTTAATTCCTTGTGTTATGTGATTGATTATGCGTTTGCATCTGCGAATTTGCTTATGTTGAATGGTTAAGATCTTGTTTATGAGCTCATGTATTCTTGCTTTTATATGTATTTTCCATAAGGATAAATTATGGGAATAAGATGCTAAGTATTGGCATATGTGAGCGAATTTTGAATGCACAAGTATTTCTAAGTCAGATGAATGCATAAGTTCATCAAGTAAACACTTAAATCAGCGAATTCTGTATAGTGCGATTCCCTGAGGGCAACACCGGAAGTGTGCAGTTACTCTGTAGTTCATCATATTGTATAAGTGTGCAAGGTTTGCAATCTATAATGCTTGTCGAACGCGTCAATTTTCACTAAGAAAAGTCTAGCAAAGTTTCATAAGGGTTGAAGAGGAAGCGCAATCCTCTGTTCTGATGTCCCGTTGTTAAGCGACCACCCCACATCGTGCAGTCCTTGGATGCGCGATAGCTTAAGCATTAACCGTGAAGTAGGAAAACTTCTCACAATCCATCGTTGCGTTGAAGTGTGCATCACTCGGTTGTGGAAACCTTATTCTGGAGACCTCGGTCTGCTCGCAGGTTGTTGTCGAAAAGGCTGGTGAAAAGGGGTTCTATTGGTTACCTGAACCACGCAAAACCTGGGTCTATATTGTAAGCTTAAAGAACATATATAGATCCAACAAATGGTTCCGTTGCTGCGCTTGAACTAGTGATGAGCACCAAAATTTGGAATCCTGAGAAAACAGAAATATGGAACTGGGTGGACAAGAAAGAAAGAGATTTTGCCAGAAAGGAGAATAGACCTCTGCATCTATCTAACATAGAATGATTAAACAAGTACTTGTGGGTGGACATCCATGAAATTTTCTTCGCAACCTTTGGAAATGAGTTGCATGAGTGGCTATCAAGACTCGCAGAGTGAAAGAACTGTTTCCAAGAAGGATCACCTACCGAGTGGAACCCAGAGCTTATTAAAAGGCTTAAAGTAGTAGATAGTCCACTTTTGCAAGAAGTAGAATTTTGGGTTGACAGTATTTTAGAAGGCTTCGTGACAGAGTTCATTGTGGACACGTTGAAGTCCTACAGTGCAGCAAAGGTCGAATTATTCAAAGGTTTCAGAGGTAAGTACCTCAACAATCCCAGTTTATATATCAAAATGCTTTTAACTGAAAAAAATGTTTTAAGAATGCAGTAAGATTCATAGTTGTTTTGAGTCTGTAATGGCCAATAATACTTATAGTGATACAGAAGAAGAAATTCACATATTAAGAAGTGGTAAAAGATATAAGCTCAGTACAGAAAAGAACCTGAACTCCCCGTAGAAACTGAGTTCCAAGTTGAGACTGATAACCAGACAACACCTTCATAAACTACCTATCAGCCCATTACTCCTCAGAACCCTCTAGTTGTCAACACTGCGCCTCCTATTCCACAGAATAAGTCAGTTCAAAATCCTCCAATTACGAATACTGTTAATCCTCAGACCGTCAATACTGCACCTCCTATTCCACAGAATCAGTCAGTTCAGAATCCTCTAGTTCTGAATACTGTTAATCCTCAGACCGTCAATACTAGTAACACCGCAGGAGTGAGTACTCAAAACATTCCACGCAGTAACATCCCTAACATTGCACAGAACACTATGTATAACACTGTACCACCTAGAAGGAGAATGATTGACGACATAAAACTGTCGATATTTAAAGGTACAGGTCTAGAAGACCCTGAGCAACATTGGTTTCTATGTGAAGCCATGTGGAGCATCAAGCAAGTCCAGGATGATGTTGTTAAGCACGCACAGCTCATCACTACATTTAGGGACAGACCATTAACTTGGTTCATGAAACATTTTGTCGGACATAATAGGAACCTACCAGATATCAAGGTTGATCTCTTAAGAGAGTTCAAAAAACCAAATTCTGAATCACAATGTATAACAGAGCTAAAAGAGATCAAACAGACAACAAATGAGTCAGTATGGGAATTCGACAAGAAGTTTAAAGCATTGTTAGACCAAGTTAGTTTTGACATAGCACCATAATAGCACCAAGAGTGG
Source organism: Larix kaempferi (assembly GCA_027924585.1). Classification (NCBI taxonomy): domain Eukaryota; kingdom Viridiplantae; phylum Streptophyta; class Pinopsida; order Pinales; family Pinaceae; genus Larix; species Larix kaempferi. Next base: position 4,647,055 of record BSBM01000482.1, read on the forward strand.
TTCATAGTTGTGTTGTTTCCACATATCAGACTGTCGTTGATGCAACAGAAGGTTGCGTCGCAGATAGAATCCTTAGAGATCGCGATGAAGTTAGAAGCTTCACCGATAGGAGAAACAAGTCAAGGAATGATCCAGATTCAGAACCAATTAGCAACCCTGACGTTACAACTCCAGGACATTAAGAAAGGAAAGGAAGTTAGAGAAGAGACCTGGTGTAAAAAATGTAGAGTAGAGGGACACTCCAAAGAACACTGTCCAGTTTTCAAAGAATATATTGATAGTGGAGCACCAGATCCACTGAATCAACAACAAGGACCATGGTGTGAAATATGTCGATGCAGAGGTCATCGACCAGAGGATTGTTATTTGATCCAGAAATATGTGAGAACACCAAAGAATTTGTATTGCAGTTTCTGTAAGTCAGTTGGACATGATGATTCCAACTGTAGAGCATATGACTTGATGATAAAAACAAAGCACGATGTTTGCAGAGTTCAAGAAGAAAAACCGCAACACCATTATAATGCGCAGTATGATCAAGGCGCATATAGAGGCCCTGGTGGATTCAGCGGAAGAGGAAGAAACACCGGACAAGAAAAGGAAGAGGAAGAGGTCAGATGATTTGTTATAACTGCACTCAACCTGGCAATCTTTCTAGAGACTGTCCAAACGCTACTACTACATGTAGATACTGTAAATCATTTGACCATGTTATTGAAGCATGCCCGATATTGCAAGAAAAAATGCAAGAGAGAAGAACATAAGCACCATACCAGAACTTTCAGATGATTGCAGTAGAAAAAAGGGATCCAAACGTCAATGTTGTGACGCGAAGTGGTATTTCGACAGGAAAGGATAAATAACCAGAAGCTTCAACTTCTGGAGAGCACCACACTAACCAGATACCTACTGAAGGGGTCTGGATAAGAAAAGATACCGGGAAAACACCTGCTTTCAATCTAGAAAGAAACAAGGAAGTCTTCGCAACAGCAAGGGAGACCTTCAAAGACCCAGCACCTGCGACACCAAGAATCCCATTGCAAAGTGAAACAGTGCATATGGAATATATGCCAGCAGCATATGATCAAACGAGTACTGCAGCAGAAACATCGAATTTTGTTGTGTAGTTCCTATGGAGCTGTATGAAGCTGCAAAAGAGCAAAGATGCCTTAGTAGAACTGAAAAATGTAGTAAACCACTATGAACAGTGAAGTTGCATGAATCTTGTTTAGAGCGCAGTTCACCGGATTAAAATCCATAAGAGAACAGGCCAATAAATGAGGCTAAGTACACAAATTGGAGATTATGAGATGGAGGAGATCATCCTTGATCTAGGATCTGAAGTAAATGTCTTGACCAAGCAGACATGGATACAGATGGGGAAACCAAAGTTGTCATGGTCACCCATACAGTTAAGACTAGCAAATCAACAGAAGCTTATACCTTTTGGAAGGCTAGTGAATGTTCCTGTGGACATTGATGGAGTAGGAAGTCATGCAGACTTCGAGGTTATCGAAATTGTAGATGACATTCAACCGTATCCTGCACTATTGGGGATAGATTGGGCGATGGATAACCTTGCGAACATCGACCTGAAGAAAAAGCAGATGATATTTGAAGGGGCAGATATCAAGGTCATCGCACCCTTGGACCCTTTACAAGGACCGAGATACACTGAGCCAATCAAAGAAGAATGTAGAGCTCATGATCTAGATCGCATCTATAATATGACAACAAACCACGCCAACTACATCAATCCTACAGCTGATGGAACGCTTAGTTGGCGCTGTGACAGCTCTTGCGTATCAGCTCCGACGCAGGACTGGAGAATTGGCAAGGTCGACTGCACGAATTATCTGCAAGAATATGCGTGCAGATCACAAGATCACTACGCTGGATTGGAACATAGGTAAGTCCAATCCCCAATTATGATGGTTTAACTAACGTCTATACATTTTTGCAAGAGTATATTGTATCAATTTCAATTGAACATCGCATACCAACACTGGATATAGCACTGCGTGCTACACCTGCCAGATGGTGGACCGTGCATAAGGAGACTTTGACCACATGGGAACAGTGAAGGCATATGATGCAAATCAGATTCGTAGAGAAAGTTGCGCTGACCATGGTCAAGTATAATGGACAGACATATCCAATGAATCACATAGAGACTTGTTCACAAGCATGGATAAAAAGGCCACAGATGGAATGGGTTCATCTGTTTGTGCACACACTAGAGAAGATTCCAAGTAATTGGTATATAGAAGCAGAGCTTCGCAGAGAAACCACAAATTGGTCTATTTTAACTGCGAATTTCCAGAGAACATTTAGCTTTGAAGATGATTGTATAAGCATAAATGAAGCTCTGCAGGTTATCAAAGAAAGGATATTCAGAGAATAATTCCCAAGTACAAACGAGGCATTCGAGGTCCTCAAAGACAAGATATTTGAATATGTAAAGTTACCTATGAACCTACAGCCAGAATGGGAAAGAACAATAGAACATGCCCTTGAATGTTATAACCTCGCTGAAGATAAAGAATATGGAGAGGAAAGTGATGAGGAGGATCCGCGCAATGTCAATATACCTGAGTCACAAGGAGTGCACGATGTAGAGGGACCTCCATTAGAAATTCCAGACATGAGCAGCCTTGTCAAGATGAAAAAAGTCAATATTGGCACACGCGAAGAGCCAAAGTTCGCATCCATTGGAGACTACTGGGATGATAAAATGGTTGCGCAGAATGCAAACCTTCTACATGAATATCAGGATTTATTTCCAACGAAGTTCACCGAAATGAAAGGCATTTTGGGTGACTTGGGAGTGATGAAAATACCTCTCAAGCCATGCATGAATCCTATCAGACAGAGGTTTTATAAACTGAATCCCAGATACAAATAAAGAGTCAAGGCAGAACTAGACAAGATGCTTGATGCAAGGATCATTGATCCAGTGGAAGAATCATAGTGGATAATCCCAATGGTTATCCAGGAAAAGAATACCAAAGGAGAAATAAGAATCTGCGTAGATCTGAGGAAGCTGAATGATGCTTTGCTACATGACCCATTTCCTACTTCATTTACAGATGTAATATTAGATAATGTGGGAGGAAATGAGGCATAGCCATTCACTGATGGATTCTCTGGGTACCATTAGATAAGAATTGACTCAGCAGATAGGCATAAAACAACATTTTCTACTGAATGGGGCTCATATCAATACACAGTTATGCCATTTGGTTTGAAGAATGCACCTACTATTTTTTCTAGGGTTGTTGTGGCAGCCTTCGAGGACTTTATCCATAAGTTCTTAGAAGTCTATTTTGATGATTGGACTGTCTTTGGTTTATTGAAGAACCATTATGAGAACCTGATAATCATGCTAGATAAGTGCAGGAAACATCAAATATCCTTGAACTTAAAGAAATGTATTTTCTATGTACCCTATGGAATTCCACTGGGACACATTGTGTGAAATCAAGGTCTAATCGTTGATCCTATGAATATTGCAGTGATTGTGAATTTACCTGCACCTAACTCAGTAAAGCATCTTTGCAAAACACTAGTACATATGAGATTTACAGAAAATGCATCAAGGGTTATGCACAGATAACTGCGCCAATGGAGAAACTTTTGAAGAAAGAAGAGCAGTTCATCTGGAATGCAAACTACGAGAAGGGACTAGACACATTAAAGGAGAAAATGGTAACTGCATCGATCCTTGTTTTTCCAGATTGGAATAAACCGTTCCACGTACATGTTTATGCTTCATCTATAGCGTTCCAGGCATTGTCCTTGCTCAACCAGGTGAAGGGGGCATTGATCACCCCATTGCGTTTTCAAGCAGAAAGCTATCCTCAACTGAAAAGAACTACACGACCACAGAAAGAGAAGGATTAGCTATGGTGTACGCACTGCAGAAATTCAGGCACTATTTGATGGGTGCACACTTCTCCATGTACACTGACCATTCAGCTTTGAAGTATCTGGTCAATAAGCCAGTGTTAGGGGGAAGAATCTGCAGATGGTTGTTACTTTTCCAAGAATATGACTTTGAGATTATTGTTAAGCCAAGAAGACTGAACCTAGGCCCTGACCATCTCTCAAGGATTGAGTCAGGCGAAGAACCCACCAATCTTGAAGACAATCTGCCTGACGCGCAGTTGTTCGCCATACAGATCGCAGATGAATATTACAAAGATATTGTAGACTTTTTTACTACGGGATTGGCACCCATAGAGTTTACTATGCAGCAGAAGAAGAAGCTGGTAATTAAAGCCACAAACTTCACTATCATAGCAGGGAAACTATACAATTTGGGACCAGATGAAGTGTTGTGTAGATGCATGTTGGAGTATGAGAAGACGTTTATTTTGGCTGAGGCACACTCAGGTGTCTCTGGAGGTCACTACGCAAGAAGAGCTACTGCACAGAAGATATTAAGAGCAGGGCTATGGTAGCCTACACTACACAAAGATTCAAAGGAGGAGCATTGCCAGAGTTGCGATGTTTGTCAAAGGACTGGAAAACCATCGCACAGAGATGAAATGCCGCTAAGACTGCAATTGACTTTACAGGAATTTGATAAATGGGCTACTGATTTTGTGGGACCGATTAACCCACCAGGAAAGAGAACTAGTGTGAGATACATTATCACCGCAATGGATTATCTCACCAAATGGGTAGAAGCTAAACCAGTGAAGGACTGTAGCACAGTTACTTCCGCGTGGCTCATTTTTTAGAACATCCTTACCAGATTTGGATGCCCAAAAATTCTAATGAGTGATCAAGGAAATCACTTTTTGAATAAGACAATTGCAGCCTGACTGAAGAGTTTCAGATATATCATTAGAGGAGCACGCCATACCATCCACAAGAAAATGGAACTGTTGAGGCTTTCAACAAGGTGTTGGAGAATGCACTGACCAAGGTATGCAATACAAACAGGGATGATTGGTATCTACGCATTCTAGCTGTTTTATGGGCTTACAGAACAACTTGCAAGAATTTGACATGACATACACCCTTCAGATTGGTCTATGGATAGGAAGGTGTGATGCCTATGGAGTACATTGTACCAAGCTTAAGGATTGTTGCATTCACAGACATGGCTGATGAACAAACACTGCAAGAAAGGCTTCTGCACTTAGTTGGGTTGGAGGAGGATCGCTTCATCGCAAGCTTTCACCAGCAAGTGCAGAAGGATAGAGAAAAAGCATGGCATGATCACCATATCGAGCACAAAATATTCCAGGTAGGAGACGTTGTCCTCTTGTATTGTAGCAAGTTCATGAAATTTCCTAGCAAATTTAAAATGCATTGGCTTGGCCCATATACTATTATGCATGTTACTAACAGTGGCGCAGATTAGTTAGCCACGTTATCCGGAGACAGCTTACTAGGTTTGGTAAATGGAAGTAGACTAAAACCCTATAGGGATAGTCCTACTTCGCAGAACCCCCATTGATCAGAAGAGAAAGGAAAATTCTAAGTGTCAAGTATAGTTGAAATTGGGAACTAGAAATTGAGTAGAGTATGTACACAGTTTTGGTCTGATACGTCAAGATCGATGAAAACGATGCACTAACCGCGCAGCACTAGTAGAAAAGTGAAGATGCTCAGATCAAAAAAAAAAGAGAAGTAGAAGTGCGCCACTGCGAAGTTCAAAGTGCAACTACACAGATCAAAAGGAACAGAACAATTGCGAAGTATCAAAAGTTGCGATACGAAGCATGGGTTGAAAGCGCAACTGCGAAGTTAAAAATGGAAAAGCACACGTGCATGGAAGAACCACACAAGAATATTTTGTCAAAACCGCCAGCGCATCACGACGGAAAAGGGTAACCATCACAATTGTCAGCCGGTTAGTGGGCCGTTATCCAAAATGGCGACACCGACAAAATCGCACATTAAAGGAAAATCTGGCCATTCAAACATAATAAAGAGTGAAGTGACCGAGATCCGGCTAACAGACTTGATAATTAATGGCTGACTTAACTGATTTAACAACCTGGAAGCACCGACAACGTTCGGCATTTAAGGAAACATCATTGGCTCAAAGATAATGATTGGTGGAAAAAACCAAGATCTTAGGGGAGATATGTCCGAAGGACAAGACATTAACTGTCCGAGTAACGGCTCATCGGTGCGTTCCAAGCCAGTAGTAGCTATAAATATCCATTAGCCAAGCCCTTGTGCATTTTACCGATAATTTTGATCTTATATCTGTGTGAATTCAGAGCTTTAACAGTTAGGAACCAAAGCGTTCTGTAAGTGAATGAGCAAACTAGCCACCATTGACAAAGTGTTAACAATATTCAAGTAGTTAGGGTTGAAGGGAGTCATGGCGTCATGTCGGCACCTGTCGAGAAACCTATAGTGGAGAAATGCGCCTCATCCCGGAGCTTTGCAAGTCATGCCGCAGGACAGAAAAAAGATAAGCACCAAGATATAGAGCAGGAAGAGCTGACAGCAACAAAGCCACAGACACCAGTCACAACTCAAGAGCGACCCATCCATCTCGTGCACGAATATATCCCACCTCGACGAGATGATGTACCAGTTGTCAACCTTGAGAAAAATGTTGTTTATGAGATTCCTCTACCGCCCATATCCAGTCAGGTGAAGGTTGTAGGAGACCTTCTAGGGAAAGTGAAAGACTGCAAGTTCGAAGATCATGACTTGCTAGAAGGAGGTCAGTCCAAGTTAAAGAAGTACAAACAGTTTCAACCGGACCAATATATACGTCTCCAGGTTGATGACCAATCTAGCGTCGAAACTTTGTTTGTTCAGGATTGGCTCAAAGCACTTGAACCATCCAAATTGCTTAACCTACTTCACATCCCACATTTCAATAGGATCCTAGAACTTAATGCAGTAGTGTGCCCATTTCTCTCCTGTATACACTCGGAATATCTATGGTTGGAAAAAAGAATTGATATAAATATCGATATGATATATTACATTATGATGCTTAATAAGAGAGGCGAAGACCCTGCAAAATAATTTGTAGGAAAGGGACAAGACAAAGAACTCGCCTCCAGAATTATAGAAGAATTTGGATTGATCAAGGGAAAATGTGGCTTCCCTACAACCAATATCAATGATGAAGATACACGCTTCATAGTTCAACTGCTCGCAGAGAAGATACTGCACAAATGTCGACCAGCAGAGGTTCCAGCCGCAGCAATCCTCCTCGCATATCAAACGAAGAATGACACCCCTTACAACTGGGTGCAATACCTGCTGAACGAGTTTTTGGATGATGTTGAAGAAACTCAAGAAAGGGGAACTTTGTTCCATTACAATTGTCTATTAGTGTTAATTGCCTTCGTCAGTTGGAAAGAGCCAACTGGCTACCAAGGCCTTCCAATTTTCTCAGGGAAATGTCGGGGAACACACTTCGCTAACTTATGGGAAAACACGAATTCCTCCATGCAACGAAAAATTAATGAGTTGTTTTATACATATTACAAGCAACTGTGTGATGTGATTCGACAAACACCGCGAATCTCACAGCAACTAAAAAATGCATAGAAAGGGAAGCTGAGATTCATGGCCGATATACATAAAACGTACATTCAACCAAGGGATGATACAGAGACCGAATTATGGTATCCAGGCTCCTATCAGCTGGATGCTAAGAAAATAGAGAAGATGATGGAGGAATGGCCATCAAAATGGAAGGTGGACCAACCAGTCGAGGTCAAGTCCGACTCCGAGAAGGACAAAGATGAGTATAAGGATGAATCCCAAGCCACACCAATTGAGCATGAAGACGGAGCTACACAGGACAAGCTGGAAGGACATGCAGGAAGTAAGAGGAAACCAACTGCGATCCTTTCATCGGCAAAAGGACAACATAAGAAGAAAAAGGATAATAAGCCCAAATTTTAGCTGATGTTAAACGACGACGACTGCGAAAGCATCGCTCTTAAGGTCCATAAGTACTAAGAATACATGCTTGCTACGAAGCAAACCAAGCAAGAAGAGGCACAAGTAAGCCTTCTGTAGACTGTCGAGACAATAAAAACAATGGTTGTGCAGCTAGGACAAGCCCAACAGGACCTAGTCCAAGATTCAGATTCAAATGGGAATTCAGGTGGATCAACCAAGAAGAAGAGAAAACCCCAGGAACTGAATTTGAACCCTTAGCTGGTACACATTGAGCCAACATACCTCATTTATCCCAATCATCAGGTAGTCCAAGCAACTAAGAACTTGGAGCACTTTGGCATCAACATTAGCATGTTGCCAGTAGAAGACCTGCACAATCTACACATGCAGGTGGTGGAAGAAATTCATGAAAGAGGAATCACCTCATATGATTAGAATGTCAAGTTGCAAAAGAACTTTGACGAGCTGAAACAAGAATCAACACGGAACAACATGGAATTGTCCGACATTCAAGAAAAGAACTGCAGGCTGAAAGAAACAGTATCGGCAGTCTGCGCGAAAATCGACAAATGCGAAGAAGAGCCAAATGTCGAAGATACCATCATTAAGCTTGGGGCTAGAGTGGAGACCCTTACGACAAAAATGATGGACATGGAGATCTCCTACAAAGGAAAGATTGCATACTTGGAAGCTCAGTGACCCAGCACTCCGCAAAACAAGCGTGCAGCTCCAAGTGAAGAAGTGAAGGCCACTATAGATAGCATCTCGGTCGAAGTGGCGAGGTATCAAAATTTTCTAAAGAAAGGAAACACAGTGTTGGTCGGATTGAATGAGGATCCATCCCTTCAGCAAGTAAAAGGTGACCTACAGCAAAGGCAGCAGCAACTAGATGCTGCAAACGCAGAAATGAAGGCTTTGCCGGCAAGGAAAAAGATGCAAAAATTCAACAAGGCGAAAGCGCTGCAAAAAGAGATGATGGTGTTAAGAGAAAAGGAGGCAGAAACTAGGGAAAAGTCAAAGCACCTACAGGAAGAAGCTCATGCTGTCTCGCAAGAGATTGAGGAAAAACTGATAGAACTCCGAGAGTCAGAGAAAACAGTACAAGAGAAAAATTAGGAATATCTAACACCAGATGTGTTGGATATGGTTAAGGCAGTTGAACAAGATGTTAAAGAAACTGTTGCGAAGCTAGCCGCAACTTACCAAGAATTCACTGCAAAGATAGATCATCCAGGAGAAGCGCAGCGGAGTGAACCTATGGCGAGTGGCTCAGGGATGAGCCACACGTAAGTGTTAAGGTGATATTGGGCCTGGCCCAAGTAAGCCAATTTTGGACAAGTCAGTTTTGGGAGCTGTGAAGTTACATCGTAGCGCAACATCAGCAAGGTAGAAGAGACAACACTGCGAGGTTACAGCGCTGCGGGGTTACAGCACTGAGGAGATACAGCACCGCAAAGAGAAAGCTCCGCAAAGATGCAGCATGGCAGAAGTTTTGGACGAAAAATGGTATAAATTCCGGTGAGACCGATCGGTGGTCTATTTTGGTTAAGATACTCCATGATTCCCAGCAGGTGGGTAAGGAGTGGTGAAGAGGGAAAGCGACCGGTCACACGGGAAAAGGCAACACTACATGAACCGGCCACATGAAGCTGTTTGAGAAGGAATGGCGGGGTGAAAGCAACCCATCGAGATGCGCTCGACAGAGGGGCTGAAAGCGACGTGACCACGTGCAGAAGGATGGCCACAATGACGAGTCACTATCAGAGCTTAACAATCCTGGTTAGCGGGGTAATCGCACCATTTTTGGGGAACCTTAGGGTTTTTGAGCCCATCATGAATGTAAAGATGTGACCTAAGGGCACGATCTATATAACGGAATATTTTGTAAGGGAAAGGGTTCATCTCTAATTGTTAATCTTCTTTTAGTTAAGTTGAATATCGATCTCTGTGGAGAAACTGAGAAATTGTAAAAAGGCTCTGCAGCTATGTGCGCAGAGACCTACTGAAGAGAGAAGAGAGTCTGCAGCTATGTGTGCAAACTGGAATTGTTGTACCCTTCCCATTGATAATATAACAACAGTTCCTGTGGACGTAGATCCCATCCTGGGGGTGAACCACATTAATTCCTTGTGTTATGTGATTGATTATGCATTTGCATCTGCATATTTTCTTATATTAAATGGTTAAGATCTTGTTTATGAGCTCATGTATTCTTGCTTTTATATGTATTCGCCATAAGGATAAATGATGGGAATAATATGCTAAGTATTGACATATGTGAATGAATGTTCAATGCACAAGTATGTCTAAGTCTGATGAATGCATAAGTTGATCGGGTAAACACTTAAATCAGCTAAGTCTGTATAGTGGGATTCCCTGAGCGTAGCACTAGAAGTGCACAGTTACTTTGTAGTTCATCATATTGCATAAGTGTGCAATGTTTGCAGTCTATCATGCTTGTTGAACGCGTCAATTTGCACTAACCAAAGTCTACCAAAGTTGCATAAGGGTTGAAGAGGAAGCGCAGTCCTCTGTTGCGTTGTCCTATTGTTAAGTGACCACCCTGCATTGCGCAGTCCTTGGATGCACGATAGCTTAAGCATTAACCGCGAAGTAGGAAAACTTTGCACTATCCACTGTTCTATTGAAGCGCGCATCACCCATTTGTGGAAACCTGATTCCGCAACCTCCCCATAACTTCGCCTCGGGTGAGACCTCAGTCTACTGGCAGACTATTGCCGAAAGGGCCGGTGAAAAGGGGTTTTGTTGGTTCCCTGAACCGTGGAGAACCTGGTTCTATATTGTAATCTTAAATAACATATATAGAGCCAACAAGTCACCATGCAAGAAGGAACTCTTTACAACCATGTGATAATCCTCCCATGCATTCGAAGCTGCAATGGAAAAAACAACCCTTACTGAATCCATTCTTGCTACAAGATCAAATGTCTCATTGTATTCCAAACCTTGGACTTGTGAGCATCCCTTTGCAACCAATCTATCCTTGTACTTGGTTGTAGATCCATCATATCCAAGCTTAGTTTTGTAGATCCATTTGCACTAAACTAGTTTCCTCCCTGAGGGAAGAGGGACAAGATCCCATGTATGATTGTTCTGTAGTGACTCATGTTCTTCATCTACTGCTGCTTTCCATCTCGGATCATGGCAAGCCTCTCTGTAAGACTGTGGATCAGACCCCACCATCATGAAGCACCTCTCAGGGATAAGTAGATCTGTGTGGAAAAGTGAAATGTTTGCATCTTGGTATTGATATCTTATTCTTCTGTATTCAGATGGATCTCCAGCAATGTCTCCAGTTGCCTCAATAATATTTTGACCCCATTTAGGATTTGGATTGGGAGTAGGTGATGGATCTGGATCTGGATATGATATATATTCATGCTCAATATCTAGATTTGAATCATATTTATCTTCTTCTTCAGAATATGAATGTGGATCACCTATAGAAATATCATTAGGAGAAAATGTAGGAGTTAGATCAGTTATACCTTCTTCTTCAACTAGTTGAATATCATGCAATGGATCCTCATTGAATTGAACACTTCTTTCAATGAAGCATATCATGGTTGCAATCTCCATCGGCTTGTAATCCTTTACATCTTCAACATATCCAACAAGGATGCATTCGCTACTTTGAGGTTGAATTTCTTTCCTCTTTTCAAAGGGGATTATGGCCCATGCTTTGGATCTAAAAACCCTCAGATGAGAGACATCAGGTTTTTGTCCCTTCAATTCTTTGAATGGAGTGACTCCATCAACATATTTGTGGGGTACCATATTTTGAATGTATGTTGCATAGTTCACTGGTTTTGCCCAGATATTTTATAAGATATGTATTGCTTCAAGAAAGCAGGTAGCTATCACTTTCAATGACCTGTTCTTCCTCTCTGCTACACCATTTTGTTGTGGTGTGTATGGGACAAAATTTTGCAATTGAATACCTTAACAAGGACACAGCTGCTGCAAATACTTCTTGATGTACTCCCCTCCATTATCTAATCTGAGTGCCTTGATCTTCCTTCCAGCAGTATTCTCAACTAAGGATTTAAAAACTTTGAAGCTTTCAAACACCTCATATTTATGTTTGAGAAAGGAGATCTGACAGAACCTAGAGTATTCATCAATGAAGGTCAGAAGGTATCTAGATACATTCATTGAAGTAGTGGGAATCAGTCCTAAAAAATCACTATGAATCGGATCTAAGATGGAGGAAGCTCTCTTTTCCTTCCCAACATCATACTTTCACTCCAGGTGCTTCCCTACCAAGCAAACTTTGCAGATTCCTTGAGATAATTTTATGTTCAGAAAACCTTCAACCATCTCTTCCTTGTGCAATTGTTGTAGGTATTTGAAGTTTAGGTGTCTGAATATTTCATGCCAGAGTCTTCTTGTCTCATTTGCATAATTCAAGAGATCACTTTGATGTGAGTATGGTAAGAAGCAGGAGAACTCATATGCCTTGGCGGCATTTTTTTCAACTCCTTTGGATATCAACTTCGTAGATGAGATCTCTGCAATCTCAATTGTGTCAGGTCCAAATACAACTCTCTTTGGTGAACCTGTGTGTGTCATCTGATAAACAGACAACATATTAGCTGCTAGAGAAGGCACATACAGCACATTGTTGAACTTTACATGCTCAATTTGTATAGTACCCTTCCCTTCATCAAATATTTTAGAGTCATCTCCCATGTGTATGCTAGGTCCATTGGTGAGATGTAATGAATAAAATGGATTTCTGGAGGAAACCATGTGGTTGGAGGCTCCAGAATCAATAAGAAAATATTGGGATTGTGAGAATCCAGCCTTCAATGCAAGGAATCTCTCATGATCTTCTGACTTCCCACCTGGATCACTCTTCCTTGCGCCTTCAGGGAGGTAAATGTTATGTTGTTCATGGATTTTTTCCATTTGATCTATGGTATTCCTCATACAATAACTCTCAGGATGATTACCCTTCTTGCAGTATGTACACTTGGATTTCTAAAATTTATTTTGTTTGTCCTTCTTGGAGCTCGAGGCTTCTTCCAATGGACTAGACTTGGCATCCTACTTGGTTTAGTTTTCCTCTTCTCTTTTCCCTTTTGCTTCCCTTTTTCATCTGCACTCTTTGATTCTCTGGACATAAGAGATTGATTTTTGGAGGCCTTCAGGGTGCTCATCTAGATCAATTTGTCTTGTGCTTGGATGAGAGATTCAGTGAAAACATTTAAGGATGGCATTTTCCAACCAGTAATTGAAATTCTCCTTGAATGGAAGGTAGAGACAAAGATGGATAACTCAGGACCTAGCTTGCTCAGAATGGATAGCACCAACTACTCATCCTTCTTCTTAATGCGACACTGCTTGCATTACATGACCAAAGATTTGAATTTGGAAAATAATTGTTTGATGGTCTCGAAATTGATGGGTTGAAGAGAAATCAACTCATTCTCCAAAATATGGCCCCTTATCTCATATTCTTTTCCGAAGAGGGTCTCCAACTTCAACCAAACCTCTTTTGGAGTCTTCAACCCATCGAGGTGGAAGAGTAGATATCTGGAAATATGAATACACATGAAACCAAATGCTTCATCTAATCTATTTAGATACTTGTCCTTCTCAACAGTTGCTTGAGGTTCGACCTCATTCCCCATTTTTACCCTGTATAGTGACTTGTTGTGCAATACCATTTGCATGTCAGACCTCCAATCAAGGTAATTGAATGGTGTTAGGATCCTAGGAGAGAGAGGAGCATTCGAATTCTCCATTAGAACCGTTGGAGAGAATACAAGGTGGTATTGCTGCTACTGCTGCACTAAAAAATATTTCAATAACCTACAAAAAACTCTCAATTTTGGAGATAGACTACCATTGACCACTTCTTTACGACAATAGGACAATTTTTCTAGCTCCTTCACACCTGGCTAGACCTCAAAGGATTTCTCCAATGAATTCAATGCAATGGCACCAAGATTTATTGTGGAAATCCAAAGGCTTCTGGTGCACTACTAAAAGCAATTGCTAAACCTATGATCACTGAACTCTAATACCATGTGAAATTATAAATCACAACATGTCATGGAGTTGAGTATACCTCACAGATAAAGAATGAGCAGATAAAATGAGTTACAGTGAAAATTGCAGTAAAAAAGAGCAGACAATTAATCATGCATGAGAAATCAGATAGGAACATAATAATGTCACATGATCCAATAAATCAGTATAGTCAACAATGATGTTACAATGGAGAGAATTCGAATCACCTAGGATAATTCAAGTCTTAGTTAGTCTAGCATCGGAATTGTCACCACTAGAGTGCTCCAGAAGACCCAAACTCAACTGAACTGAACCTAAACTCAGTTAATTGAAGGCACAATCAGTTAACTGACTAAGGAGGGCGCATCCATGAGTGTATCATGCAAATAAATCATAAAAGGGCGCATGAGGCCACAATCAGTGGCAATCAGAGCATAAACCCCCCACAAGAGTCAGCTAAATCAGGTGTACTGAAATGGAACACTAAATTATACGGAACTGACTTAAGTGGTCCTAAAATGATGCATGCAGGGCGCATTAGGTGGTATATGGATCCTAGATGACATATGCATACCACTAGGGGGAAAATGACATCATCAACTACTAGGAAAAAGAAATAATGCTAGGTAGGACAAGGATGGAGTATTAATAATCCTAACAGGAATGTGATTTGGTGTACTAAGGTGGCCACAATCAACACAAATATCTAAGGTTCCAATGCTCTCCAAATGAAAATAACTCAAATGAAATTTTTTTTACATATTTTTACATATATGTTATAAAATATTTTAATTTTTACCTACTCTATATAGATTTTTTACCCTATTTCTTGTACCAAGGTTATTATTAATCCTATTTTTTCCTAGTATTGGTCATTTTGAATAGGTTAAATCGAACTAAAGTGTCATTTTTTCAATGGTGGTCCTTTTCTACAGGTCTACTCTCAAAAATTGGCATAGAAGTTAGATCATGATAATCATGCACTTTGCATTTTAGCCTTGCCATATTTATAAACCTTAGGATCACACCTCATTGAAATGCGATATTAGCCCTTTTTTCTCAGTAAAGTTATCATTTTCCATGATAAAATCCCGCCTCAACATGGGTCACCGTAGTTAGCACGCTTATTCCATTTTGGTTCCCATGCTAATTTTTCTCATAGGCTTAGGATCCTTCATAATTTTACCATGACTTTTAAAATAATCCCTATGCCTCTATTTCTCATATATTTATGACCATTCCCTACAAGGCTTCCATTTTGTTGTGTTTGAGTTGTAAATGCATTTGCATCTTCTCATCTTGCGCTTCTGAGCTTAATGTCAGCTTCCAAGCTTTCAACTCTTTATAAGCCCTCATTTCCTATCTCAATAACACTAAGCCCTGCATCATTTTTCCTTCGCAACTTCACACCCATTTATCAAGAGGAAACATATCCAAAGTGTCCTTATCTTGTTCATGTTCCTTGCATTATGCATAGGTTTGTTCCTCGTGCCTAGAACTAGTTTTGTTTGTTCCTGAAACTTGTTTCTTCCCATGTACCATAGCATTCTTTTATTCTTTTTCAGGATTTAATAATATGAAAAAGACAAAAAATTCAAATATTTTAAAAAGAGAGGGAAGGGAAATATCTCTAATGTATGTTTAATAGTGGCAACTAGTCGTGTTGTCCTTAAACAGAGTACCAGTTTTGAGTCTATCAATAAAGTTGGGATTATAGTATTTGGATTTACGATTAAACCTTGATCATAGAGTTAGGTCTTCTCCAGTTGATTACTATTCCAATCATATGGAGAATTTTTTAATGTCTCCTAAATTACAGATTTATATCATCGGTTCCTTTGTATTAAAAGTTACCCAAGTCACTTTTTGTGTCATGCTCATTGTTCAAAGATATAGCCTATGTCATCCTTTTTGCAGTTACTTTGACCTTATGTGTCGGACATTCCCTGCTGTTAGTTGTTCTCATCATGTGTCGTTGCACTCAGTGTTCAGACTCGTGCTTGTGCGGAATGTCTCCATTGACTTCTGACAAGAAAGTTGAGTCTTATCAACTACGATTCATCTGCTCCGAGGAATTAGCCTAGAGTTATATAAGAACCCTAACCATGTTTACATCATTGAAAGGTAACCTTGCACTCAACAGAGACAATCCATCATTGGTCACTGATTGATTGGCTTCCTTTGATGTTCAATGTCAAGAAATATATTCACATTTAGGGATTCATGATGTACATTGGATTCCATTTTCATCATTAGTGGAAGTCCTCGCTATTTTTAATAACTTTCATTATTGGTTGTTGATCAGGGATTCTTTTATGTGCAGTATTTACATCTAGTGCGTGAAAGAGACGTACTCAGTGGTCCGTTCTACAAAAATTTGTCCCAATCCTTTCCAAAATCAAATAAATCCATGATACTTTCTTTTGTTGGATGATGGGGGATGCCTTAATTCCTCCCTTGCAATGGGTCTCTTCCCATCAACTTCAAATCATTTTGCTCTAGGAATAAGGTATAGAGTTTTGGTAGTACCATGGGGTTTGAAATCATCAGTGGTATGTTCCCTCACTATTGGGTAGTGGGAATATATCAATGTATCCTACTCGATAGATTCTACAGGTGTTCAAATCCAAGACATCTTGTTAGAATGTACTAGGTATCTTTGTTCAAATTATCATCATCGATGGGTTACCTTGCATCTATTAACGGTATACATCTATGATTGGTAATCAACCAGTGTCCTCCATGTTCAACTTCAGATCATTTATTCGCATGAGTTACATTCATACCTTTAGGCAGTTTGGATGGAAGACCTTGGGCAAAAAGTAGCATCCTCGCATTTTGCTATTGCCTGAGTTGCGCAAGACTGTACCACACCTTATATAAAACCGGTACCATTAAAAGAACTGTGATTCAGTTCACTTGTATATTTTTCTCCTTATGCATGACGAGACATAGATCCAGTGTGTATCCATTCATGGATATGATCTCCATATTGACATAGATCCACATTGTATCTATTTCATGGCTATGATCATTTGATTACCATGGATCTATTATTTATCATCTTCGTGTCCATGATCCACTTATATATCACATGGATCCACTATGTATTTCTTCGTGTCCATGATTGTTACATCATTTACATATATGCCATGGATCTGCAGTGCATCTATTTATTGTCCATGTTCTATCATCTTGAGCATGAACATATATATCCCAAGGAATAAATTGTATGAAATACGGTTTATGTTTCAGGTACCTTGTTGGGGTTGGGACTCTTGGAATCTTCGGCCATGTTTTCTCCACATCATGTTCCATTGGTTATTATAATTTATTTCATACATCATGTTCCCTTCTAACCTCATATATTAGGGGGCATCTATTATAGCTCAAATTGACACTTCTCCATCTGTGACAATAATACAAAAGATCGCAATTCAAGTGGCATTGTTCATTCACACAAAAGTACATTTATGGATGGAAGAGCCTTGATTTGACCTTTATTGATATGGCCCTAAACATTCAAACAAACATCAAATTATTCCCAAGCATCCTAAAAAGTTGTAATCCTATAAAAGAGCTCATTCTTTCCCAATGATCATGCAGGATGCGAATCATTCGCTCCTTGTCTTTGATTTTACAGTGAATTCAAGAAAAAGTTGCATTCACTTGTTGCATATACTTTTCCAGCGAACCATTCCCTTTTTTATCTTGTTTTAGGTGCAAATTCCCTCAAAAATTATGAAAAATATATAAAAACTCAAAAAATGAGGGAGTTAGGGTGGTTTCGTGAACCACCTACTCGAATACAACTTCCCCAACTGCATGGTAACTATCCTCACTAACTATAAAAAGAAGTGAGATAGACCAAATGAGGGATATTTTCCATTGTATTGTTATGCTAGTGGAATTACTTTCCATACATTCTCCTTCCATTTATATCTTTGACTCTGATCATTGATATTTATCCCTGTATGCTGAAGATACTACCCTCAAGTAGTTTCTACCCTTGTGCATGTGAATATTTGGAGTGGAATGAGTTCGTAGAAGAACATGTAATGATTTGTACTTTTGTGCATTTATTCAATGAATATTGGGAATCTTTCCTTGCCTTACTTATTATGTTAATCATTGTATCATATGTGTCTCATGTTTTATTGTGAATTGAATTAACTAGGTTAATTTCTATGTTATATTTTGATTTCAATAATATCTTTTATAGCCAAGTTTGTTTGAGGAGGGTATTGTTCTACAGAATTCGTCCTATGGATATTTAAACTCTCTCATGGACATTAGCAAGGATCCTAAGACCTATTCCAAGACATAAAAGTAACAAATGGGATCCTAAACCCCTAAATCAATCTTACACATAAAATTTTAAGAATGGAAAGAAATAGAAAGAGGTAGGCCTTGCCTCCAACCTATAGGCTATCATAGTGCTTTATCCAAGATTGATATCCAAGGATTGAACCTATAAACAAGACAAAGTACCAAAAACTTCCAAGAAAATAGATGTATTAAACTAGATCTAATCTACAACATATCACATATCAAATAACAAGAGACATAATATGGGAGAATAGGCCAAGCTATCAGTGATTAGAAAGCCATGAAGAAGTACATAACAAATTTATATACCTGACTTATGCTTGATTTGAACTCCTTGATCTCTCCTTCAGTATCCATTCAAGACCCATAAGATCATAATCTCCGCCAATCTAAGTGTTTCCCTCTCTAATAATCACAAGATCAGAAGTTTGGTGCTATTCAAAATCACCCCCCATAGCTCATGGAAGGATCTCTTCTTATAGGATTTGAGAGACCAAACACTTAGAGAAGATGATGGATATAAGTGAGGTATATGTGGATCTAAGATATACAACATTACAAAGGAGGAATATGAGAGAGGATTTGAATAGGGACCTCATCCCAAGAAAATATCCTCAAGGTCTAGAATCCAAAAAACAAGGAATAAGGATAAACTGAGAGTTTCACTCCCTTATAACTGAGCAAGGAGTGAAATTTCGCTCCCTCCTAGGCATGGAGGGTGTGAAAATCAGGGATTTTCACTCCTTGCACACTATATAGGACATGAAAATATCCCTAGGAGGCCAAAAAGTGGGTTAGATCAAGTGGTTTTCGAGCTCCACATGTCATGGAGGGTTCCAAATATGACCATGGGATAGGATTATGACATGACAAAGGGTCAAAAAACCCTAGGAGGCACAAAAATCATGTTTATCATGGTGATATGACATTAAAGAACCTCAATGGTGCCTGGTGTGACAATTTGAAGTGTAACAGATGCCCCCTAAAGTGTGAGGTCAGAAGGAAACTGATGGTTGAAATACTTTACCAAAAGTTGATTCTACAGGGATATCTGAAAGATAACCAGAGAAGAGCTGCAAGAAAAGATCAAACAATATGTCTAACAACCCTGAGGTGGGCATACTCATGCTCGGAACAAACTGACTTAAAACATGGTTGGAGACCAATACATTGCAGATCCATGACAGTACTAACCAAGGATATGGCCAATGACATACAACATTGATCCATACCTAAATAACTGAACACAATCATGTGTGAAATTCCACAGGATGGATCACAAATTTTGAACAAACCTCACTAATTTCACCATGATTTTACTGAAAATAATTAGGAATAAATACTTATCAACACAGATGAAAAATTGTTGTTGATACATTCTTCAACAATAATATGGTAAACAAAATATGTTCCAATAGAATGAATTCAATAGCCTCAGGTAGGATTCGAATTCACCTCAATTCTAGGATTAATTTTCATTGGAACCATCACCCAATAAGGTCTAGTGGCCACTAATGCTCAATATCTAGTCAACTAAGGTCGAGTGGTGCATGGCTGAGTCATTTGGGATAGAAATTAGGGGAGGATACTCCAAGGAGGTGCATAAATGACTGACAGTGGTCAAAAAGGGTGCTCCTACACTCAGTGGAAGTCAAACTAGGTGTAAAAGTCAATTAACTAGGAAATCAAGGGGACAAGGCACCTTTGATCATGGAACTGACTGTGTATACTCATAAAATCATGCATGAGGGTGCATTTAAACTCTAGTGATGCTAATAAGGAACTCTGAGTGGATAAAGAGGCTAATTATGACCAAAATGAAGAACTAGGGGGGGTAATGAAGGACTAGGTGCTAGGAGACTCACCTTCCACTGCATGGAATGCATGCATTCAAAAAACTATTGAGATGGTTAGAATGTTCCAATACCCCCCCTTAACCTTGACTATGAGGAAAACGATAAGTAAATAAATGAAAAATAGGTCCCTGGTTACTGAGACCAATGGTCACCTTGTACAATAATCTAAAATAACTAAGGAAAGAGGGAAACCCCAGTGGGAACAAAACCCCCCCTCAAAATATACTGTAAGAAATTTAATCAACCAAGGTATCACTCACCCCAAGAAGGGATCGAAGACGAGTGAAATTTTTCACTGAAAACATCTTGGTGAAAATATCTGCAATCTGCTCTTCTAAAGGGCAGTAGAGAAATGTGCTGGTACAATCATGCACCAATCCTCAAATATAGTGCATGTGTATCTCAATTTGTTTGGTACTATGTCTCTAAACAGGATTCGTGGAAATATTGATAGCAATCGGATTGTCACATAATATTACTGGTGAAGTACCGTAGCAAATACCAAACTCTGATAGGATGCCCTGCAACCAGATGCATTGTGTGGTTGAATTCACTGCACCTATATACTCGGATTCAGCTGATGAAAGAGTAAGAGTTGTATGCTTTTTGCTCAACCAAAAAATAGGACCAGATCCAAACATGAAAACAAAACTGGATATACACTTCTGATTTGAGTTGTCTCGAGCCCAATCTGAATCCGTGTACCCAACAAGGTTCAATGGAGAACCAGCTGCATAGTGAATGCCATATGTCTTCGTCCCTTGCACATAGTGAAAGATCCTTTTATATGCCTTCTAGTGAATCTCATGAGGATCTTTCATGTATCTGGAGACATCACTCACTATATATGATAGCTCAGGGCAAGTGTGTGTAAGAAACAAAAGAATCCCAATCAGTTGTCTATACAAGGTACTATCCACCAATGGTGAAGAAGAACCATCTTCGAGACTAACACCTGAAAGAAAAGGGAATGTTCATGGTTTACAATCTGTCGTATGAAACCTATCAAGTAGATATGATGCATACTTGGACTGTGCAATCTTAATTCCTGAATCACTCTGAGATACTTCAAGACCAAAAAACTGCATTAGCAGTCCCAAATATGACATAGAGAAGGCATTGTGCAAAGTAGATTCGATAGAACTAATGCATGAAGGTAGAATCCCTGTAATCAGTAAATCATAAACATATAGGACAATAAGGAGAAGAGAGTTACCAACATTCTTCATGTAGACATTTGAATCTGACATGCATCTCTGAAAATATTTTGACAGTGGAAAGGAGTACATATTTGCATACCATGCTCGGGGAGCCTTCTTGAGCCCATATAAAGACTTTCTTAATCTTCACACTAATGGGATCATCAATTTATCCTTCAGGTTGCTTCATGTAGATCTCCTCCTCTATATATCCATGAAGGAATGTGCTCTTTAAATCCATGTGATGCATCTCCTAGTGCTTAGATGCAACTAGAGCAAAAAAAAGACAGATGGAGTCCATCTTTGAAACTAGAGTGAAGGTATCTGTATATTCAATCCCTTTAACCTAAGATAATCCTTTAGCAACCAATCGATCCTTGTACTTGCATATTACTACATCTGAGCCCATATTTGTTCTGTATACCCACTTACACTGAACAAGCTTACTTCCATGAGGGAGAGAAACAAGCTCCCAAGTCCCATTTTTCTAAAGAGATCAGTACTCTTCATCCATATTGGATCTTGGGAGGCCTCAAATAAAGTTATTGGATCTGATTCAACTATCAAAAAGCATATATGTGGAAGAAAGGGATCTGTATGAGAGAGTGGAAAACTTGCACTTTGATACTGAGATATGGTTCTTCTTGGATCTTGTGGATCCACAACAAGGTTACCAGCAGTTTCTATGGTCTTTGCAGCCCATCTTGGAAGTGGTGTTGGATCTTTTGGTGTTGGATCTACAGGTTCTTGTGGATCTGGATCTAGCATGTGCTCATCTTCACTTTCTGAAACAGATTCTGAACCTTCATGGGCAGATGATTTTCTATGATGTTCAACATATTGTGGTGGAGTAGTTGGTAAGCATTCTGATTCAACATGGTGGGAATCATGCAATGGCCATTCTTCAAATTGGACACTTCTTTTAAGGAAGGTCTGCATGGTATACACATCCAACAGTTTGTAGGATTTTGCATTTTTTGCATAACCAACCAATATGCACTCTTTGATTTGAGGCTCTAAGGCTCTCCTCTTTTCTAAAGGAATCCTTGCCCGAGATTTTGAACCAAAGACTCTGACATGAGACACATCTGGCTTGTATCCCATCCAAGCTTCAATGGAGTTCTTCCTTTTTTTCCTTTGTGAGGAACTCTACTTTGGAGGTATGCATCACAATTGATAACTTCTACCCAAAGTCTAGGAACCAATGCTTTAGACTCAAGCATGCATGTAGCCATCTCTCTTAGGGTTCTATTATTTTTTTCATCCACACCATTATGTTGTGGTGTGTATGGAACAATGTGTTTCATTTCAATACCTTCATCGGCACAAAATAACTAAACTCATTCTTCACATACTCTCCTCAATGTTCAATACAAGGAACTTGATCTTCTTGTCAATAAAATTTTCTACAACAACTTTAAAAAATTTGAAATATTCAAAGACTTCTGATTTCAAATTTAGAAAATAGAACCAAATGAATCTCAAATAGTCATCTATGAATGTTAATATGTATCTAGAATTATTCATAGATAGGTGAGGAAGAGGTCATGATATGTCATTGTGAAATAAATCGAGAGGAGATGAGGCTCTCTTTGCCTTTCCTTTTCCAAACGTGTGCTCCGGATGCTTTCCAATCAAGCAACCTTGACAGGTACTTTTAGAAAATATGATGTTTGGGAGGCCTTCAACCATGTTTTGATTGTGTAGTTCTTGAAAATATTTGTATTTGAGGTGCCCAAACCTCTCATGCCAAATCCTACTAAATTCATTTGCATGGGTAATAAGTGCACTTTGAGTTGAATAAGGCATAAAATCAGAGAACTCGTAAAGCTTGGAATGATGATCTGCAATTCCTTGTGCAATGATTTTTCCAAAAGATATCTCTTTTATCTGAACTGCATTAGGAGTAAAAATTAATTTCTTTGGAACTCATGTATGTGTCATTTGATAGAATGAAAGGAGATTGGTTTCCAAGGTAGGAACATAGAGCACATCATTGAAGTGTCCATGATCAAGATTGATCCTTCCAATTTCTTTTGAAGGAACTTCTGAATCATCTCCCATTAGGATGGAAGGCCCAACATTAGGTTCGAATTCTAAGAAGAGATCTATGGATGCAGACATGTGTTCGGAGGATCCAAAATATATGATGAAGGAAGATGCATTTGAATTGCCAACCATGAGTGCATGCCATCTCTCTTTATCTTCGGATTTAGGATCAACTTCTTTCCTCCTATAACCTACAGGTACTCGAAGGTTGTTTTTCGCCAAACGTTGAGCCATGAGATGAATTGTATTCTTCATGCAATCACTTTCAGGATGAAAACCTCTGTTGAAGTAGGGACATGTGGTGTTCTCCTTTTGATTTTTCTTGCCTCTCTTAGAATTCAAAGTTCCCTCTGACTGTTTGGTAGACTCCTTCTGCTTCTCCTCATACTATTTTTTCCCTTTCCTTTCTTTTTTCCATGACCATTCACATTCTTTCCTTCACCAACAGCAATAGCTTGATCCCTAGATGGTTTTATGACTCCCATCTACACCAATTTGTCATGCTCCTTTGTGGGATATGGGATGAATGCATCTAGAGTGGACATCTTCCAGTTTGGGATGGATAATTTTTTTGTTTAGAAGGTGGATACGAATACATAATAGCCTGGTCCCAATTTTGATAGAATAGAGAGAATAAGATGCTCATCCTTCTTCTCAATATTACACATCTTTAGCTACACAACCAAATTCTTGAATTTAGTTAAGACATATGTGATGGATTCGAAGTTACTAGGGCTCAGAGATATCATCTCATTCTCTAATTAATGCCCTCTCAAGCCATCTTGCTTCCCAAATAAGGATTCAAGCTTTGTCCAAACCTCCTTGGGAGTTTTCAGACCAAATAGATGAAAGATTAGATCCTTGGAGATGATGAGACATAGAAATCCATACGCTTCATCAAGATTATTCAGATACTTGGCTTTATCTGATGCACCATTTAGTTCAAATTCAATACCCTTGAGCACCCTGTAGAGACCTCTATTGTGCATGAATATCTCCATTTGATCCTTCCATTCAAAGAAATTGAAGGGAGTGATTTTTGGTATTGAAGATAGATCCATCGTTGATGATTGAATGTGCTACTAATGATGGAATAACCTGCAAAAAAAATTGGAAATGTATCTTGGAGGATTTTTAATGAATATACTGAGCTTTTCTTAAGACAATAGGGACATTATCTAAGTCCTTCACACCTACCTAGAATCCAAAGGATTTCTCCAATGGATTCAATGCAATGGCACTAGGATTTTCTGTCGAAACCCAGTGGCTTTTGGTGCACTAAAGAAAGCAGTTGCTCATCCCAATATATCACAAGCTCTGATACCATGTGAAATTCCATAGGATGGATCACAAAGATTGAACAAACCTTACTAATCTCACAATGCTTTTATTGAAAAGAATTAGGAAGAAACATTAATCAATTCACTCATAAAACTGAAACACAAATGAAAAACTGTTGTTGATAAATTCTTCAGCAATAAGTTGGTAAAAAAAATATGTTCCAATAGAATGAATTCAATAGCCTCAGGTAGGATTCGAACTCACCTCAAGTCTAGGCTTAGTTTGCATTGGAACCATCACTCGATAAATTCTAGTGGCCACGAATGCTCAATGGCTAGTCAACTGATGTGGAATGACACATGAATCAGTCATTGGGGCTATAAATTAGGTGAGGAGACTCCAAGGAGGTGCATAACTAACTGAAAGTGGTCAAAAATGGCGCTCCTACTCTCAATGGCAATCAAACTAGGTGTATCAATCAGTTAACTAGGCAATGAAGGGGATAAGGCGCCTTTGATCTTGGAATTGACTATGTAGAATCCTAAAATCATGCATGAAGGTGCATTTAAACTCCAATGATGTGGATAAGCCGCTCTGAGTGGATAAGGATGCTAATGATGACCAAAATGAAGCACTAGGGAGGGCAAAATGAAGGACTAGGTGCTAGGAGACTCACCTAACCACTTCATGGAATGCATGCAAGATGCATGAATTGCATGCATGCATGCAAAAACAAGGTTGAGATGGTTAGAATGTTCTAACATCATGGCTATGACCATTAAAAGTAGATACATGCTGAGATAATGGCACAACCATGACCAATACAAAGTGGATCTATGTGACAGTACAATAATTAGGTTACCAACATGATGTCCATGTGGGAACTTACTAAAAAAATCTCCATCGAAACCTGGGAAAAACACAATAAGGATCCCCAGTTTCTTCTACCTGATTCTGAATCGATACGAATCTAACCATGTGATTACAAGGTGTTGAAGTCGAACATGGTAGAAACCACTTGATTATTGGTCAATGATGTAAATCATTAACAAGTGCGGGCGAAATCATCGATGATGATAATGATCCCCAAGGTATAACCGATACATTCCAACGAATGTGAATAGGTGTTTTGACTTAGAAAACTCGTGGAATTATTCGATCAGAGGTCAATGATGAAAACCTAATGTCGAATACGAGGAAACCTACCATTGAGGCATGTAGGTACCAAGGTACTAAGGTGGTTCCTAAGTCTAATTCCTAGATTATGTGTTGAAGTCGAAAGGAATAGACTCATTGAAGGAGGGCCATGATGAATCCCACATCATTGACACAAAATTGATATAGGAAAGTGATGTGAAGTAATGCATCAGATGAGTACGGAGTGACACAAGGATGTACGAGCTGGCAATATTGTAAAGGCTGACTCAGGTAAATAATTCCCTTGAACATCTAATGGCATGATAACAAGTGACTTGGAAGCATTGGCTCAATAAGACACAGACCAAGACATAATGTGACAACGAATGAGACATTCTTCAGATGACTTGAAGAAGTGGGGTGACTCATGAATTAGCATGACCAAGAGGCAAAGCATACTTTCCAAATGTATGATGGGATGTAATAGGTTCCATGTTCAAGGGTGACACAAGATTCCATAAATATCTTTAGAGACGCACTTGGATTAATTCTCCCTAATCCACATCATGATCGATGAGTACCTCTTTTTTTTTAGCAAGCTTGAGGAGGGTAATAGATACTCGGTGTAGCTCATATTCCGATAAGTCCAATTTCACATGTTTTACGAACCTGAGAAAGGAAGGGTTCAATCCCAAAAGGGTCCCTTGATGTTTGATTTCATGAGTCCAAAGAAGGAAAAGTCGAAAATGTTTCATATTTAGAGAGTCTGAAACAATCAAAAGAAGACTCCAAAGTGTTTGTTTCATAAAATTAGTCCCCTAAGCTCGAAAAAGTATCAAATAATGCGAAGGGTAACTCTCTTAGTCAATGGTTGACTAAGGTGTTCCTTTTTCGTAAATAGTCTAAACAGTCTGAAAAGGGGGTAAACTATCGCCGGATAGACGACCTTTCAAATACTTTTACAAGCATGAAAGAGACAAGTTTGCACGACAATCTTTTCATGTTTTGGGAGTCTGAAAAGGGATTAAAAGGAGGCTCCAAAGATTTCATTTTTCATAAATTGATTTACCTAGTCCAAAAAAGGGGTAAACTAATACTAGGTAGATGCTTCCTCGGTATTTTTACGAGTACGAGTAAAGAGGACTATACTCGACACCTTTGTACTTGGTTTTGACAAGCACGACTAAGCTATCAAACTCATTTGCAATCTTTTTCATGTTTGAATCCAAATCACGAAAAAGGAGAAAGTAATCTCAAACCACTTTTCATGTTTTTAACTAGACCACGAAAAAGTGAAAAGTAAGCTCGACATTATCTTATTGTTTTTAAGGAGATCGAAGATAGGTTGAAAGAATGCTCATGGTATCTACTTCATTTTTTAACGAGCTTGCAATATAAAATTAACTAGTCTCTGGATGATGGTTTCATTTGCTAGCGAGATTGAACTTGAAAATAAACTATTCTTAGAATGAGACCCATTGACCGGTTCCTTCCCAACATGATGTCCAGAGGTCAGTACTTAGGGTGATACCCATTAGTAGGTTTTTCCCAAAAATGATGTCTAGAGGTTGGAAATTCCCCCCCCAGCATTATCAATGAAAGATAGCATCTTAACTCTAGTATGATGTCCAAAGGATGGAGACAAGCCCCCCAAGCTTTGTTTCATCTACCTACTCATCTTCTTCACCTAATTAAATTCCTGGCTACTAATAGGAAAAAGCTCACTGGAGGTGTAGGAAGAATGGGGATCAATTGACACAAGCATATGAAATGAAGGTTCAAGTCCTAAGTCTAATGGAGGACTCTACTCAAAGGGAGAGGAATCTGTTTCATTTTTTAATGAGCTTGACACAGAAAGGGAACTATGATCGTAAAACTGGTTTCATTTTTATGCAATCTTGAAACCAAAAGTAAATTATGCTTAGGAATAGTTTCATTTTTACGCGAGCTCCAAACCAAAAGTAAACTATGCTTGTAAGGGTCTATTCCATTTTTTAACGAGCTTGGAGACACAGACCAATCTATTCTCATAAGGATTGATTTCATTTTTTAACGAGCATGAAACTAGAAACCAAACCATGCTTAGAGGAGGCTGGTTTCATTTTTACGCAAGCTTGAATCCAAAGGTAAACTATGCTTGGAACCAGTTCCTAACCAACATGATGTCCATAGGTTGGGAGTGCACCCCCAACATAAAAATATAGCGGGATAATTCTAGCATGATGTCCAAAGGTTGGATACATGCCCCACAGAGTGCCCTCCTAAAAGGAAAGAGCTATCAGTTTACTAACGATTTAACTCTGAAATGATGTCCAGAGTCGAGAGACACAACCTACAATGGGGGAGAAACCACTAATACATGCAGGACATTCATGGAATTATGGTGATTGGAAGTCATATAATATTCTGTGTAACAAAGGAAAGTTGATTCAATGGTCACTATATTTCCATGATGAGGAAAATACATCACTCGAAAGAGTGTGGAAACTACTGCTTTCATGGCATATACATAATCTCGCCCAAGAAGCAGATTAAAATCTAAGGGACCTTGGACTACCATAAAATCAATGCATATAGTTTTTCCTCCCAAGGTAATAGGTAATTGAGGAAGGATCTCTAAAGGTCTAGTAGATATTCTATTAAAATCTAGTATCTGATCAGTGGCTAGCACAATTTGAGGAGAACCTATAGCTTGCCAAGAAGTTGAGGATAAAATACTAACAAATTCCCCTTCATCAACTATAGTGTGAAAGATGTCCTTACTGGAAACTCCTATATATATCTGGAAAGAAACAACCGAAGGAAGACGAGATTATGTTAGACTACTCCAATCAAATTAAATAACCTCAATTCTTGGAGGGGGTTCCATCTAAATGGTTAAAATGCCCCCTTGTCTAGAACAACTTGAACTGACAAAGAAAACATCAGTGGTTTTCAGTTCACTCTCAACTAGAATATTCAGATTAGATGAAGATTGTGTCATGGTGACTACTTCAGTCTTAGCTTTCTCCAATGAAAGAGTGGGATCGAGTGGAGATGACATCGACTCAACCACTTCAACTTCACTCTTAAAAGGAAGAGAGAGATGAACTAATTGTTCTTCACTCTCTAAGGAAAGAGTGGGATCGACCAAGGATGGATACAGATCTATACTTCATCAACCAATGGGGGGTCAAGAGACAACTTATGATATCTTGTTGGAAGGTGTTTCTGGTATACAGTAATGTCTTCCAATAACTGTGAAGCTTCATCCATGCGTGGATAAATGTATGTAAGGTGCATATCCTTACATAACAAACAAGGATGTTTTACTTTACCTTTCAGACTCTTAACTGTAGGATCATTGATCGATGGGGTATCATCAATATGATGTCTAGAGGTTGATGATAGAGGTTGTTTGGAGGATTTAGACCACTCTTCTAATACTTTGAAAAGACCAGTACAATCCTTAAGAAGGTGATCACCCCCACAAATCTTGCAATGGAACTTGGGATTACGAGATGTTTGAATAGAACGAGCACCATTAGAGAAGTTGATTGGTTCTTTGTCTCTTTATTATTCTTCTTCTTCTTAATATTCTTCTTCTTCTTCTTCTTCTTATCCTCCTAACTACTAGCATCACTACTTTTATCACGTGAGGAAGAAGAAATGGAAGAAGATACATCGGACGAAGACAGTAAAGGATCAATTTGGGGTTGATGCTCTTGTGGTGGTGTTAAAATTTGAAACATTGGGTGTATTCGGTATCATCATATTGGAGAACAACCATACTGGTAATATTAAAACTCGCCAACATCATACACCCGAACCTATGGGCTCTCATGGACACCTACGCAGTGCTTAAAGCTAACAGGAAGGGGGTCGTCGTCAAAGATAAGCAGATGAGGAAACTTGGTAAGCTGTTAAGGAAATAGCCAACAGCTGAGAGTCGGGCAGCAGTCCACATAAACACAGAGACAATTGACAATCGTGCATTAGACAACCGCGCAGTTAATATCCACATAGGAGCAGACACCATAAACGGAGCAGACACCATAAACGAAACAATTAATAAAAAAGTGGTAAATCTATCAAACCACACGTTGAGCAGAGAAGAATTGAATGTGCTACAGAAAGTAATAAGGTTCATCATAGCCCCAAGATCAATTCCTAAAGAAGAGATAATCTGCGCAATAGAAGACAACATCAAAACGCTGGATGCCACAGACAAAGAATTAATCAGACAAGAGTGCATGGCAATCCTTAAGAAGGCCAAACCTCCCCGAACCAACATAGACAGGAAATAATTATTTGCACTTAGGAATCTGGGGGATAATGAAAACCTTATTATCCTTAAGGTGGACAAAGGAGGAGCAATGGTATTAATGAACAAACAAGATTATGAAGATAAGATGTTGGAACATCTCAATTCTAACGACAATTATAAGAAGCTAAACAAGAACCCCATTTTAAAAATAATAAAAGAAGTAAAAAAGGTCATCAACCAATCAAACCTAGATGATAGGACCAAAAAGAGACTCTACCCAATTAGGGAAGTCACCCCAAGAAATTATGGTTTACCTAAGATACACAAAGATGGGGCTCCCTTACGACCAATTGTCAATACAATTGGCTCACCCACTTATGAGCTTGCCAAGTATGTACCCAAGCTGTTAGGCCCTTTGGTTGGAAATACCGACTCCTACATAAAAGACTCCAATGACTTTGTCAAAATCATAAAAGAAGAGAAGTTAGATAAAGAGGATTGTCTTATTAGTTTTGATGTTGTCCAAATTTTCACAAAGACCCCTCTTGATGAAGCAATCCAAATCATTAACAATATTGTAGATCCTCAAACAACTAGGTTAGCAGAAGTTTGTCTTAGGTCAACCTTCTTCAGTTTTAGAGGAAACTTTTATGAACAAACTAGTGGTGTAGCCATGGGATCCCCTCTTTCCCCCATAGTTGCAAACCTCTTTATGGAAAATTTCGAGAGGAAGGCCCTTAACTCATATCATTTAAAACCAACTAGATGGAAAATATTTGTTGATGACACAAACGTAAGATGACCACATGGCATGAAGGACTTAACAAATTCCTTGAACATCTTAACAACCAGTCTAGCGAGATCAAATTCACAATGGAGTTGGAGGACAATGGTAGTGTTCATTTTCTTAATGTCCTCATTTCCAGAAAGGATGACGGGACTCTTGGACATAAGGTCTATAGGAAGAAAACCCATACAGAAATTTATCTCCATGCAAGTTCACATCATCCCCCCTCTCAAAAGCTAGGTGTACTCAACACTTTAGCAATTAGGGCTATAAGAATATCCGACGAAGAGCATGTTGAGCAAGAAAAAGACCACATTTTCCACGGTCTTTCAAAACATTGGTTATAGGAAGAAAGACATTAAAAGGGCTATAGTTAAGGCAGAACACACATCTATACCCCATAATCGACCAGACACCTTAAAATCCTACCTCCCTTACATCGAAGGAGTCACGGACAAGATTAAAAGAGTCCTAAAGAAAAAGAATATTTCAATCTCATTTAAACCAACCATGACCATCATAAGTAAAATTAGATATGTCAGAGATCCCATAGACCAACATCAATGCCAAGGAGTTTATAAGGTTCCATGTTCCTGTGGAGATTGCTACATTGGTGAGACAGGGTGCTCCTTCCGTGTTAGAATTAAAGAACATGAGGCAGACATCCGTAATGAGAGAGCCTGCACCTCTACATTAGTTGAACACTCCATCAACACTAACACTCCATGAACACTAAACACCACATATGCCTAGAATTCACAGAAATTCTCACTAAGGAAAACCATTACTTCAAACGTAAAATTAGAGAGGCCCTAGAGATAGCCAAGCATCCTAGTAACCTAAAGAGAGATGGTGGCCTTGAGATTAGAAATACATAGCTTCCCGTCATCAAGAAAAATTAGGTCTCATAATAATTTTACAAAATTCAATAAATCTCATAATTTCTTAAAATTAAACTTTTAAAAATTTTATAAAAAAAAAAAATTAAAGATTTATAAAAAAAATTTAAAAAAAAGGTAAAACAAATTGACACTTAGTAAATTAAAATAAAATTATTATGTAGTTAAAACAACCTCCTCTTATTTTATAATACAATATAATAGATGGTATTATATAATAGATGATATTAATTTATTTTATTTAACTAATAAAATAAATTAATCATTGCAAACAATTAATAATAATTAATAATAATTATTTATTTATTTATTTATTTATTTTTTTCAACTAAGAAAATAATTAAAATTTATTAATTAACGTTTTGAAAGAACTTCTTAAAAATTTATTAATTTATTAATTTATTAATTAATTTTAATTAATTATTTAATTAAACTAATAAAATAAATTATTGTAGAATGAGTTGTAATGTTCTAAAAACAATTATAAAAATTAATTAAAAATTAAAATATTTAAAACGTTAAAAATTTCAATCTGATAAAAATTTCAATCTAAAATTTTTTAAAAATGTTAAAATAACTAAATTGTTTAAAAATACTCATAATATATATCATACCACATTTTAATACAACAATATATGAATATATAGTTATAATTAAATAATTAATTAATAAATAAAAATTTAATTTAATTTAAATTCTAAAAAACACTAAAAATAAACAAACTACACTCAGGGTTAGGGTTTTGGGCCGACATCTTGGGTTCTTAGTTATCTCAACAAACAAACATAAATGAATATTAATGCTCTAGAAATGCTATCCCTTACCCTGACTCATTGTCCTGATGATGAACCGTGATTAAGGTTTGAAACATTGACTTTTCAAAATGGGTACTGTGTTCTTCCCGAGCAATTCACCAAACCCTCAACGTAGGAATCTACGTGATGAAATCCTATAGACAATCGGGGAAGATTGAAAGTGGTAATAAAGGGAGGACCAATATCTCCAAATGGAGGAAAATCAAAAGGTACCTCTTGAAAAGGGGTCTCTTGATTGGTAGTCTCAGAAGAGGTTGCCATATCTAAACTCTCTAAGGAATTCTAAATACCACACACAAAAAACACTACTCAAACTAAAGGAAACAAGAAAATTGGTTAATAATGGGATATAAAATTCAGAATCCTCACAGGTGTGTAAAGCTGTCACAACTCGCTATATATTGTAGGGTCCAACAGTTATAATCAGCACAATTTTTCAGAGCACTAACCAAGGATGATTGTTACCATACCCTTGGCCATATAACCCGACTACCTAACAGTACATGGGTAGTGATCTCTCCCGAGTGTTGTTCTCAGTGTATTGCAAAAACAAGATGGCCAGAAGGTTTACTCATATGGTTCCAGGACTCTATAGGAGTCTCCTAATATACACAAGGTATGTGGGATCTCAAATCCGTAGTAGTGTTGTCTAATGCGCAACCATTTGAAAGGGGCCTTCTGATATACTCTAGGTATTTGGAAGAACCGCAAAGTCCCCAGATAGTAGCGCTGACAAATAACAACAGATCCAACGCTTAATGACGCTGAAACACGTCTCTAGCCTATCACACCGATGTTGCTAAAATATTTTAACTTAACTAGCCCTTGATTTTATCTTATGTGGTTAAGGGGACAATGAAGTGATGACTCAACTCAAAACCATGCAATGAATGAGTATGCAAGACTTATTTTCAATGAAGTCCTACTCAAGAAGGAGAGATATTTTTTCTTCCCAAATGCACAACCCTATGCAAATGAAATTTTAGCTTTTTCAAAAATGATAGAAAGAAGCTAGAAAAATAAAAATCATGCACCCAAAACTATCCTAAAGTGACAAAACAGATCTTTCTATCAATAGCAAATGCAAAAGCTCTAGTTTATCTCCTATATTTTCAAGAAATTAAAAATGCATATCTAAGCTATGGGAAAGAAAA
Source organism: Larix kaempferi (assembly GCA_027924585.1). Lineage (NCBI taxonomy): Eukaryota > Viridiplantae > Streptophyta > Pinopsida > Pinales > Pinaceae > Larix > Larix kaempferi. The sequence goes on from BSBM01000482.1 coordinate 4,680,745, forward strand.
AAATTGTGACTGTTTCCAATCAAGTGTAATGCAAAGAAAAGAACTCAATAACTTTTTGCAACTCAAATGCACATAAATCTAAAAAAATCTTAGCTTCTTCTTATGAATGTAAGACAAAGAATGTCAAATGATGAAACTAATGCGAGCAGAATATTTTCATTTTTCAAACTTGTAAATCTAGAAAAAGAGAGACAAAATGAAACTTATCTTTGAACTAAAGTGGAAAAAAAGAATCAATCCTTTCCAATCATCAATAGATGGATCACAATGTAAAGGAAACAAATCATAAAACCCATGAAAGATGACATAGAAAGACAAGGATGTCCCAATTTTTTCAAAGCCAATCAAAGTAATACAAACCACACAAAATATCCCTAAAGTTTAAAAAAACCTTAATATGAGTCAAAGGGACTGTAGGATATACGATTCATGCCCCCCCCCCCCCAAGCCATGAGGGGGGCTTTGTTTTAAAAAATGCAATTCATTTCACTTAAAAATGCAAGCTAAATGGTAAAAAAATAGATCTTTTAGAGTTCTCCAATGATCAATCCAAGCTCAATCAGATGGTAAGGAGGGATTAGGAGATGGTCCAAAAATCCTGGACTTGTTAGGGATTGATAACTCCACCCAAAACAAAGAAAATGGAAAATTGGACACAAACAACCTTACTCAAAGCTTGATTCCCAAACACCACCAAAGGGTCCCAAATTTTCCAAAACGGGGATTGAGGTAAACCAAACCAACCTAATAGAGGTCTAGGTACCACTAGTTAGGAAAAATCAAAGAAGGGAATATGCTAGAACAACATAAGATCAAACTAGCCTATGTGGGATTCAAACCTTCATGGATTAAACAAGATCAAGGTGAACCAAAAGAGATCTAAAGAGCACTCAAACTATGGATTAAAGAGCACTTACATCTCCTAATATACAGTAAGAGTTCATGAAAACAACCTTGAACTAGTAGACCAAGGAAAACCCTACCAAAGGGCTCTCAAAAAACCTAAGACAAGGGATTTTCACCCCTGAACAGTCATGCACAGGGTGAAAAAGTGCGATTTTCGCACCTTGAAACACTACAAGGGAGCGAAGAAGAGGTGATTTTTCGCCCTCTAGTATACTATGGGGGGAGAAAAAATCACAATATTATCGCTCCCAAGGCCATTAGCAAGGAGCGAAAAAGGGAAAATTTCGCTCTGTAACCTATTTTGAGGGAGCGAAAATTCTCCTGTAGGTGTAAAAAATGAAATTTTTTTGCTTAGATCCAAAAGGGGATGAAGTCCTGGGTTCAAAATGGTCCTAAATGATGTCCAAAGAGGATCTAAGGTGATGAGAAACAACACTTATAAGAGGATTCAATGATCCAAACAAGCAATCAAAGGGTAAAACTAGGGAAAAAGTCCCCAACGGAGTTGCCAATTTCTGTTCTAGAGAATTCATCCTACGGATAGTTAAACTCTCTCATGGACAGTAGCAAGGCTCCCTAATACCTATTCCAAGACAGAAAGGTAACAAATGGATCCTAAATTCCTAAATCAAGCTTACACATAAACTTTTAAGCATGGAAAGAAAGAGAAATAGGTAGGCCTTACCTCCAACCTATAGGTTGTCCTAGTGCTTGCTCCAAGCTTGATCTCGAAGGATTGAACCTGTAAAACAAGAGAAAGGACCAAAAAATTCCAAGCAAATAGATGTATTAAACTAGATCTAATCTACAAGAAATCACATATCAAATAACAAGAGACATAATATGGGAGAATGGGCCAAGTTATCATCGATTAGAAATCCATGAAGAAGTACATAACAAAGTGTTATACTTGACTTAAGCTTGATTTGAACTCCTTTAGCTCTCCTTCAGTATCCCTTCAAGACTCATAAGATCATAATCTCTGTTGGGTCATGGATTTGTCCCTATTTTCATCACCTATCGACATCTATTTCATCCCTCTTCTTCCTATTATTATCCATTTATCATTCCATTTTCCATCCATTTGATGTAACTGCCCGTAAAATACCATATTACTCCCATTGATGCTTTAGTGGTTAATAATGATTATTTTCCTTTATTTTTTATGAATCAAAGACTGGTATGCATAATTTTACTGATGATGGTTTGTGGAGTGATTTTTCATATTAACAGCAGTAGCACTCATGGTTCAAGCCTCCAAATTTATCATGCTAGCACATGTCCACATGGAGATTCACAACATGGTTTCAGTCCTAGGATTGATTATGTGGATTTGTGATTTCAATTCATTCCCAAGTCCAACATGGCAGCCTCCAGCTCATGATCAAACGGTTCCAACCAAAAACGTGTGTCAGATAAGAACACATTGATTTGCGTCGCGATTTGCGGGCCTATGAAGAAGAATCTCGAAAATCTGGGACATGGGTTTTGTGAAGAACAACCTCAATTACTTGACTCATGGGGAAACCACCCAAAACAACCATGGTTTGAGAGATACGACTGGTTCTCTAAACGTGTAATTCCCATATTTGCAGCTACGGCCGGTTTTCAAATTATCAAGTTTGTTAAAACAGATTCCAAGTTGGGAATTTGGTTTCTCATTCTCATGAGAGATTTTTATGTATAAATATGTAATCATTCTCATGTATGGGGGAGAGGAGAGCAAGAAATTTTATGCTGTAGAATTTGATCCAGTCTCTGTTGTAATAATTTCATTCTGATAATACATGCTGGCAATTTCATAATCTAGAGTTGTAAACTTTCATTGTGGAGATCCAGCTCTACTCAGTGGAGGAAGGGCCCTCTTCCCTAAGTAGATGCTGGTAGTGTTGATTGTGAGTGTGTGAATTTGTTTACCATTTAGTTCTTGCTTTCAATCATTGTTAGATTTATCGTTGTTGTTATTCATGTTAATTTCTTTTTGATAGATCGTTGGCCAACATAGCATTTCTTTCAGATTTATGAAATTAGATCTTGCTTCATAAGAGTTGATTTTGTTTTTAGATTTACAGTATGGTTTTATGAATAGGTTTTAGGTTTGATTTATTTTTCAAGAAGGTGTGATCTAGTTTACAAAGAGTTTTGATTTCATACCAATAAATCAACAGTGTCAGGTAGAAATTGCGTTTGCATAGATATTGCACGATAGCTTTGAAATAAAAGACTTCCTCGAGTTGAAACTTTATGTTATGGTAGTTTAAGTTGTTTAATTAATTAGACAAATAATATTCCCAACATTTTGGTGTCATTGTTGGGGAAGTTATCAATGGTGAAAAATTACATATGACAATGTTTTGTAGATGCATTGTTAAAGTAGAGCATGTAGGTTGCATGATTACTTTTAAGTTTATTGAATTTACTTTGAGTGTGTTTTTTTCTTTCTTTGCATTCGTTTTATTTCATTTTCAATTTTTTGAGCGTAAATCTTATCATTCCCCTTAGTGGTGTTGTAAGCACAACCCATTATACTAACGAGTTGATAGGAACATTCGAAGGAGGAGCCTCAAGATATCAAATGAAGAACCTAATGAAGAGATGGCAGGTAAGAAAGATGCAGAAGTTGTTACCTTCGAATTTCCCATCAGAGATTCAGGAGGAGTGGCACCAACAAAAAGCATTCCCCCACATGTTCTACCAAATTTTCACGGTTTGGAAAATGAAGACCCTGATGTATTTTTATTTGAATTTGAAGTACTTTGTAGAGGATATTATCGTACTAATGATCAAAAGTTGAATGTGTTTCCCCTTACTCTAAAAGGAACATCCCTCCGATGGTTCATGAGCCTAGGTGGGAATTGTATACAAACTTGGGAAGACATGAAACATGTATTCTTGAAAAGGTACCAAGATTATTGCAAGGTCAATGAAGATATCTTTGAAATGACACAAGCAGAAGAAGAGAGTTTGGAGGATTACATGGAACGCTTTCAATACAATTTTCAAATATCCAAACAAAAGAAACTGGGAAAAGAGACCTTGAAAACACTCCTACTTAAAGGAATCCAGGATGAATCTTTAGAAATATTAAATTTGATGGGAACAGGTGATGTATGTCAGTTAGCATATGATGATATTTGTGAGTTATGTAGAAGGTATTCAAGAGGAAACTTCAAGGCCAGTAAGAATTCTAAGGAAATTTTATCTCTATTTTTGAAATCTGAGCTAAAATCAGTAATTTATCTGAAAATTTTAATGTTGATATCAATGGTTCACTAAATTCACAATTGGTTATTTTGCATGATAAGGAAAAGCATGAGGAATTTGAAGAAACAGTTTGGCCTCGGTGCCAGAAGAAACATCTTGCAATGGATTTTCCTTTGGATAGTCTCACAATTTGTGGCATATGTGAGGTTGCCCCTCCTTACCAAGGATGAAAGAAACATATCAAATAGATCTAGAAGTTGCAGCAAACTCATTGCAACATTCATGGAAACCGTGGCCTACATGTATGGTTCAAAACTCTATCCCTCAATTTCCTTACTCTCATACTCAATCATTGAATACCCCTCCACCATGGAAGTTGTTGCAGCCTCAATTTAACTCTTACCTACCTTATCCACAAGGTTGAAATGTTTTATCTTATGATCACATGGCCACTCTCCCTCATGCAGCAACACAACTTGGTCCTTCAATATCGACCTCACAATCCAATCATCTATATCAGCCACATCTGTCTTATCATCAAACTCCTTGGTATCCAACACAATTTCCTATCCAATCCACCCTCCACTCTCACCATAATAAAGCAATACAGTATGCTTACAGTACTGAACTACAAAATTTTCCTACATTTCCTGTTCTACCTCACCTGCAATGCTGCAAAAAGATTGTGCACGGTTGCAGCAAATCCATACGAGGCCTAAACATGTTTTAAATCCAATACTTGGAAGGGAAGTTTCTTATCATCATCAACAAGTCAACAAGATCGGAAAATTTGATGAAGAACGGACATTGGAACCAAAAATTGATGCATCCTTCACATCATTAGATCCGAATCTCTTGTGCATTCATGAAGATCGGTTCACTAAGGAGCTTCATGGTGTAACAACCATGAGAAATCAAGGGAACAAAGACTATACTGAAGCTTGGTTCAATTTGTCATCGGTCTGCAAAATCATTCCATACTTCAACAATTCTTGGCACCATTATTTCAAGGGAAGTTGATCTCTCATATCCTAGCATTCATAAAGTTAAATTTTTTTGTTGGGAGTATAAGCATACTTGATACCTTGTTTTGAAAATGGCTCCATTGGAAGTATTCTTATACTTGAGTTAATTCCTTTTTCAAGTAAAGTAGGGTAGGGTAGTTAATGAATTTTCAATAAATGTTGGACGAAATTGATTAGTTCAATTCTAAGAATTAGCAACCTAGTTTAGAAATAGCAATGATTCACCCTCAAGAAATCATCATTTGATTGCTTGCATCCTTGATCCCACATTTGTTTTTTTTTTATATAGACTTCATTTCAAAAATCATCATTTTTTAGGAGTTTCAGCAGCTGCTACAACACGTTGTGGAAGTCAATGTATGTACTCAAAGCCTGAATTTTTTGAGTATAGGTATTTATTCCATTGAAATTTATATGATTACAAACATTCACACCTATTCCGGTCACTTTTTGGGAGCCATATTTCATTTATTGGATTTATGTGGCATTTTGACTTGAAAATTTTACTGAAACATAGTCGGGACAGTCCATTTTTGGAGACCAAATGGAATTATTTTTAAAACCTATTTCATTCCTAAGTATCCCTTTGAATCTAGTTTCCAAACCAATTTGAATTTTTGATATTGGGCATCAAACGAAAACGTTATGGTCAAAATACTAACAGGGTGTCAAGCAGGCGGCTTAGGAACAAAGTTGGGACAGTCACTTTTTGGAGGCCTTATTGGATATATCTTGGAAACATATTTCATTGGTATATTCTCATATGAATCTCATTTACAACGCAATTTGAATCACTCAATTTCGATACCATACGATAATTTTATGACCAAAATACCGACTGCCTATCACAAATAAGCATTTTTAAAACTCGGTTTCCTAGATTGTTCATTGGCCTATTTGACCCATGCATTCTTATTGGATTCAAAACCTGTTTCTATTGGATATCCCTACATAAATCTACTTTTGTATCCAAATGGAATCACATCAATCCATCATCAAACGAAAAAATTTATTTCTAAAACTGTGACTGTTGGTCTACACCAGAATTCAAAAAACATCTTGTCCTACATGTTGTTACTAAGCATTTTTGACATATATTATCATGAAATTTGTTTCTAATGGAAATTGACCTATAAATTTACCTTCATTTTTTCTTTTTAATCACTCAAATTGGACGAGGAACGAAGAATTTATTATCAAAACATTGCTAATGAGTCCAATTGGCCATCGCTCTCCCACAAGTATAAATTGAATTTTCTTCACTCATTTTTCTTTGGATCTGTTTTATAAGTGATTTCTTGTTATTGTTTTTTTTTTAATAAGTATTGGATGAAGAGAGAGATATCACCTCTCTTCATCCATGATCTCATGTTTTACTGCAGGCAAGTGCTAGGTTTCTACGGGTCCTCGAAAAATAGAAGGTTAATATATGGATGAGTGAGTTTTGAAGACTTTTTCTCAAATTTTCAAATGGATTGAGAACAACAATTGAGGAATTTATATGTAAACCATATGAATACCAATGTTCCATAATTCAAATTCCATTTCTACATGACCTACTACTAAAAATCCTCCTAAAAGACCTTTCTTCCATCATGCTCATTCACCAACACCATCTTATGCCCATACATTTCCTTCTTCCCTTCACCGTTTCATCACTCCCATACTTTCCACTCCACTCACACCTATCCCATGAATAATTTCTTTCAAATCCCTTACATGCTGGGATACCCCCTATCCTTTTCATTTTGTCAATAAAAACCTACTTGCTAGTGAAAATCTTTCATCTCTAGTGCTTCAAATCATTTATCATATGCTCATGTTAAATGATGTGGGATTCCTTAACACCCTCCTTCTAACAAATATCATCCCATCGAATGAAACACATCATCTGGGATCGATATTAGAGTTTTATAATGCCCTAGGATCTGCATGAATCAATGGCATATTTCCTTCTTGTTAATCATGGGGATTCATTAATGCCGCTTGACTGACAAATCTTGTAGGTGACTTGACTCCCGCACATCCATTTCTACCTGTCAATATGCACTAAGGTACTTTAGAGCTCACTGTCATAAAAGGTGAGTTGCTTCACATTGGTTAACGACATATAGTAATGGTCAGTAATCCAATGATTTCTTTCCATGCTCGACTTCAGCACATTCATTTGCATGGTAATAATTGTACCTCGATTTTGTAGCGGCTAAAGATTGTGATCTAAGGGTTTCAACAGTGAATTGCAGCATCATTTGTTTCAGTAGTTTTGCAATTCCTTTCCATTTTCATTCCAACAATTGATTTTCAGAATAAGAGAAGGAGCTCTCTGCTTTTGTGGAAGAATTCGTCCTCGTCATTTGTCTCAACAGTTAGTCTTACATGCAACCAACACAACATCAATTCAGATCAGATTCATCATCATTCAGTTTCATCTCTCATATACATATTTCTCAGCATCAGATCGGCTTACATTGCTCCAGCATCATTCCATCCATGCCAACCAAGGCCTCCATAGAGGTGAAACTTGAGGTAAAATAGCATGAGTTTTTTATTTGTTAAAAATTTTGGAAAATGTCATCAAAACCACTAAGCATTATCCTCTCCTTTACCATTTGTCATTTTTTTTTCAAATATATAAAATGATTTCAGTTTGGGGGAAACGTTGTGCCATTACCTCTCTTATTCATCCATAACCATCTCCATCCATCTCTAAAATGCACACCCAATTCAAGTCCTTCCCAACATCCAAGCATGAGAAAATGATCTGTTGTTGCCACACAAGAACCAGCAATAGGAAGAGAATGAACTTTGGTTTCTCCACAAGAACCAGCAGTAAGAAATTGATCAAAAAGTTTTTTGAATATTTAGTGTGAAATGAAGGCATGCTCTGCATTCAGTTTTTGAAAGGATTTTTGTGCACCAACAATGGTATATTCACATATTAATTAAATTTCCAGTTCATTATTGCATGGATCATCATTGTTGCTTACTGCTTCATTTATCTTGATTGCTTTTGCACTCAACATCCACCAAAACAGGGTTTTGAAATTTTTTTATGTCAATAGCAGCATGCATGCATACTGTAGAAGAAGTATGTGACTTGCTCATGTAGTGTCCATAGCGAAGCAAGACCAGCTCAATCACATTTTGAGATAACAGCCAATGGATTCCCAAAATTGGAAGATCGTTATTCAAGCATTAATGAGGTATTCACAACCAACAATAAAAGGTAATCATGTATTAATCATTCTGCAGCAAGCTCATGACCAGATTCAAGGTTTGCAGATTGTTTTCCCATTAAAAATGTTGTCTTGAAGTACAAGCAAAAAATTATTGGGGAGTTTGATGGTGATTGAGTTGTATACTTAAGCAAGGAATATTATGAATTCATTAATTATCTCGAGAATCAAAGAGACCAAGAATCCAAATCCAAATTCAGTGGTGAAGATAAACAAATAGAAACTCCCTTAAATGAAGAAGAATCACATGGAAAGTGTATGATTTCATGTACTCGGGAAGAAACCACATTCAGAGGTATGAGTTATTGAGTTCATGGTTCATTAATGCATGCATTGGTTCACTTCTACACAATTGTTGCAAGTTTCCAAGTTACCTTCAATTGGCAATCAAGTTGCAATCCATTGACATAGCATTTGATATCTATAATAGAGTATTCAAAGGACAATTGTTGCTGATGTCAGGATGTTTTCTTCATGATTGTTGGGACATGTTATTATGGTCTTTGTGCTCATAAGATCTACAAGAATGTATGATAATGTTTATCATTTCTAGTAGTATGACAATTTGATGGACAGAGTTCATGAGACTTGGGAAATCGGCTGGAATAAAATGAGATCTTTCATTAGTCCGAAAATTACTGCCACTCATCTTCTCCCTATGATTCTCAAGCAGTGATATGCATATTTAAAAAGTATTCAATGATGATTGACTTCTTGTGCATTTCTTTTGAGATTGTGTTTAAGTTCAATTTCATAGTGCAGCATGAGGACATGCTATGGAATGAGTTTGGGGGAGATTCAGGTTGTTGTACACTCCATAGGATCTCAAATGTAATCATATTTTCATAGGGCGGGAAATCTTTTGTGATAATTTATTCACTTTCTCATGCATATTGTTCCTTATATAAAATGTGGAATTTGAATTGAGCATATCTCACAAACCATGCATTGGATCTTCATGATTTTTGGATAGAGAATGCATATATTATGATGAACAAAATTGGTAAGTTTCATCTCAATCCAATGCACGGTTTTCGAGAAAATGGCCACCATAACCTACAGAAATTTTTCCTATATCTCGAGATACGTGCATCAGATGGATTTTATTTTTGGTGATCAGAAACATTGTGGTAATAGGAATATACTCACCAATTTTCAAAAAAAAAAAAAAAAAAGTTGCTTCATGGATTTTGAAAAAACGACCATCATCACCTAAAGCCAATTTGCATTTTTCTCAAAAAATGTGATGTGGGTATCTTTGACTTTCAATGTGGAGCTGCATTGGACTAGTAAACACTTGCTTGCAAAATTTCAGCCAAACCCAGTTTGTATTTGTTGAGCTATTGGTTCCGGAAGTTTGTTGAAACACCTGTAGTGGCTTATTGGTTGATACATGGTTTATTTCCTTATATCTTGGGATTGGTGAACTGAATTGTCATGATTTTTGGTGTGAAGAAGCATTGGGTAAGTGATGCAGGAGCATCGGTGCTGATTCAGCGATGTGATTACATGGTCACATGTTGTGGCTAGTATGGAGGCGAGTTGTTCTGATGTGGACAGTCTAAACCATTTTGAAAGATTCGAGATCGCGGGATGGGTAACCATCTGATGCATTGTCTATTTTTGGTAAGATAGGACTAGCGGTGAGTTGATAATCCCTGCGTGGAGATCAAGCCAGATTAGGAAGCCGGTTGAGTAATGATGTAGACCCGTCGTCATGGAGTCTGTTAGGTTGTTAGGTTTGTTGGGTGGTTCAAGTTTCAGAGAGGGCCGAATGCATAAGTTGGGAAGGGTAGAATGAATCAGGGGTTGGTTGGTCGGCTTAGGATTGTAAGTCATTCCGTAGAGAATGCAATTTTCATATTTTATGTAAATGAATGTAGAAGAACTGTGTGTGTTTAAGGAATTTTCCTATGCATTGGAGTTAAGAACGCTTTGAGTTTTTGTCAAGTAGAGATGTGTGCATTTGTGACCTGATTTATGTGTGAATGAATCTCTTTGTTGCGTTTATATGATCTCTGTGTGAAGTGGAGAATCCCAATGTGTTTGCAGACTAATCACCGTTCAATTGTTTAAGTAGGAGTCTTGTTTGAGCTTAGTTTTCTGAGCATCCAGATGAGGGTAGAGTTGGATTGATCATTTCCATGATCAATCGACTGAGAAATTCCAAGTAATAGAGCCAAATCTATGAAGAAGAGGTCGAACGGCTCAGATTCAAGCCGAAGCGAAGATCGACGACGGGGAAGAGTTAACCGAAGCGAAGTTGCATGGAAAATAACATTCCCACAAGCTTAAGTGAAGGATCCCGCCTTGATCATAGATCAACGGCTGAGATCATATCCACAAAGGATCGACGGTGGAACAACGCCCCACAAAAGGAGAGAAGCGCAGAGGTTAGCGACGAAGAATTGCGGAGGCAAAGTTGCGGAGAGACTTTGCGGGAAAGACTTTTGGAAAATCCAGGAAAGAACCCCACAACCCGCAATCTGCAAGTGCAAAAAAGGTATTACGAAAGGACTATTGCGGAGGATCTAGTTGCGGAAGGAAGCGTGCGGAAAGAAGGTTGCGGAGAGGGAAATTGCGGAAGGCAGTTGTAGAAAGTCATTGTAGTTGTGGAAAGAAGGTGATCCCGCAAGATTATTGCGGAAGGTCGTTTTCATAGGGAAAAACCCCAAAACGTTGTGGAGAGCTTGCGTGGAAGGTCATGCCAAAGGACTAGGCTGGTTTTTAGCCAAGTCAGGGGCGGATTCTAGCAAGTCACCCCAGATCCTGGAAGGGTGAGGGTTGAGTTGGCTACGGTCGACCCGACACCCCATCAGTTTTGGTATCAGAGCATAGGTTGTTTGTGTAACATAGTAGAGACATGGCTGCACACATGGGAAGAGCAAGATTTCATGGCAGAGGACGATTGGCGATGAATGTCGAATTCATGGAGGAAATGAGAGAAATGCGAGCACATATGGAAGCTATGGAGATGGGTCGACGAAGAGATCTAGAAGCCGGAGACGTGATTGATCCTGAAGAAGACGAACAAGGAGATGAAGCAGCACCTATGCGAGAAACACTGGAGTTAAGATACTTTCAGTCAATTCTTGGAGAAACTTCGAGGCCAAAACCTTAGTTGCCTACCTATGAAGGAAGTCTCACTGCAGAACACCTCATTGATTGGATCAGTGAGTTAGACAAGTACTTCGAGTATGATGAAGTTGAGGAGAACAAGAAAGTTAGATTTGCAGTGACCATATTGAAAGGACATGCATCCTTATGGTGGGATAGTGTGCAGGCTGAAAGAAAGAGGAAGAACAAACCAGTCATAAAGAATTGGGATAGAATGGTAGCTAAGATGAGGGAAAAGTTCTTTTCAAAGGACTACCAGTTGACATTGTACAAAAATATGTAGAACCTTAGGCAAAGATTATTAACTGTAAGAGAGTATACAGAAGAGTTTTACAAAGTAAACCTAAGGGCAGGCTATGTAAAAGAATTAGCAGAGAAGACCGCTAGATATGTCAATGGTTTAAGAATGGAAATTCGGGATGAGATCAATATGATATCACCTAGGACAATGGAGGAGGCATAACAATGTGCCTTGAGAGAAGAAGAAAATTTATTAAGAAAACAGAGCCTCAATAGAGGAAGAAGTTCAGCCCAAGGATGAGGACAGATAGCTGGAAGAGGAAGATTTGCAGCCCACCGAGGAGGGTCTAGCAATTCACACCAGCATGAGCACCAAGATAGAGGAAGTAACTCTAGAGAGAGAGGACCTTACCATAGAGGTAGAGGTAGAGGAAGAGGCAAAGAAAATGTCTACAAATGTTACCGATGTAACAAGTTGGGACACAGATCTTTTGAATTTCTAGAGAAGGAAGACGTAGGACAGAGAGGATCCCATGTAAATCAGAATGAGTAGCAACAAGAACAGGAAGCAATAGCTGAAAACATGTCAGAAAAGGGAGAGTCCCTGATGATGAACAAGATTTTGTTGAAACCAGAAAAGGAAGCAGTGGAACCTGCTCAAAGAAAGGCTTTATTCAGAACCATGTGTAAAGTCAAAGGGAAGTGTTGTAAGATGGTGATTGACAGTGGGAGCACTAATAACCTTGTTTCCATAGAGATGGTGGAGAAACTGAGTCTGAGGAAAACAAACACCCTGTTCCATACAAAGTATCATGGTTGCATAAAGGACATCAAATTCTGGTAAGTGAACAATGTGAAGTTGATTTTCAAGTAGGTTCTTATAAGGACAAGATCATTTGTGATTTTATGCCTATGGATGTTTGCCATATTCTTCTAGGAAGACCCTGGCAATTTGATAAGAAGGTGGTGCATGATGGTAGGAGGAACTGCCATAGTTTTGTAGAAGATGGGATAAGACGTATTCTTCATCCATTGCAAGGAGAGAGTTCAACAGAGCAGCGGACATCTAAAGTGTTGATGTTGACAGGGAAGGAATATTTGCAGCATATTGATGAGAAGGAACTGAGCTATGTTGTAGTATGTAAGATCAGAGTGGTAGTGATTAAGACTAACATTACAGATCTACCTGAGGAGATTCAGGAGATGCTAGTTGAGTTTAGTGACATTGTGGTAGATGATTTTCCCGATGAGTTACCACTGAAGAGGGATATTAGTCACCACATTGATTTTATTCTTGGAGCGAGCTTACCAAACAAGGAAGCATACAGATTGACACCTCAAGAGAATGAAGAAGTCAAAAGGAAAGTACAAAGATTGGTAGACAAGGGATTGGTTCAGAAGAGTCTGATTCCATTTGTGTTTGACAAACAATCTACCAAGAGAGGACTCGAGGCCTGGTCTCCCTAGCTTAACATAAGTCTAGAACAAATAGGACAGAACATAGAATACTTTCCTAGATCTAATTAGAGATCAAGTAGATAGACGCTTTACCTTTCAGATCGCTAATCCTTTCTCCTTGATGTTTGCTCCAAGCTTGATGGTTTTCAGATCTCAGCTACAAAACCTGTCAAGACAACACAGAAACAAAACAAGTAGTAAAATGCACATAAACAATAATAGATCTAAGTAATCAGTTAAGTAGGAAAACTACACAAAACATCATCAATGCAATGAGATTTGGTGGAAATCATTTATATTACTGTATAATAAGGGAAAGTACATAGAAGGAAGTGATTACAACCAATGACTTAACGTAGCAATCCTTCTCCAACCAATCCAATGCCAAAGCCTCCAAAGGGATGATGGATCTCTCTAGGGATGAGTAGAGATCTCTCCTAAGCTAATTTCACCAACATATAGATACTATAGACTTCCTCCTTTGGAATGGGAATGAGCTTCACTTATATAGGACTAAGAGGATAGGATAGGTTGATATATGGTAGGAGAGGGTTCGGTGATCTCACCCAAGGGCTAGGGAACCGAATGCCGGCTCCCCTAAAGTCTAGGGATAGGGATCCACATCACTCTCCTTCAAGAATGGGCTCGAAGATGCTCTTTTATCCAATTAGATGACATCATCACAGGCTGCATTAGGACAACCTGCAACGTCGCAGGTTGCACAAGGGTGAACTGCGACGACCTTGAAAAGTAGGTCAGTTAAGCCCTCCAGTCATGGGAAACTTCAGGGATGTATACACTGAGTCTCAAGGTAGCAAGATTTAGGTGTAACAAAATTCCCCCCAAAGCATGAAGTTGTTGAAAATTGACAGGTGAAATGCTTTGACAGAAGGAATGACAATGGACTTGTCAGACAAAGGATGCAACTGTAGTACAACTGACTCTGAGTGCACAGTCTCATATGACTCACAACATGGCTTTCGACCAATACAATGCAGATCCATGGTAGTAATGATCGACTGAACACTATCATGGCTACTAGACACAAGCATAGATCCATGATGAGATGATAACATGGCCACAACCAATACAAAAGTGTATCCGTGTAATATGACTCAAAACAATCTCCATCGCAACCTGGGTAAAACATGACTCCCCAGGGTCTTCAAAACGAACCCGCAATGATATGAATCTATCCATGTGATTAAAATGTCTGAACTTCAAACATGGTAGAAACCGCTTGATTACCGGTCATTGATGTATACCGTTAACAAGCGTGAGAGATATCACCATTAATGTCAATGATTCCCAAGGTATCACAGTACATATCGTCAAGTGCGAATAATGAGTTGAATTCGAACGCTTAACGAAATATTTCAATCAAGATTCAATGATTTAAACTCATATCGAAAGCGAGGTAACCTTCCATTGAGGCATGCAGGCCCAAGGTACTCGATTGGTTTCTAGATTCAACCCTTGGATGATGATTTGAAGTCGACAAGGATGAATTCGTCGAAGGAGGGACATGATGAATCCCCCATCATCGACACGAAACTCGATAACAGATGTTTGGAGTATATTGGATGGTACAGTAACATACAGGAATAACTCAGAGTAGACCAACATGGTGGAAGTTGTACTAGCTGCAGATAATGAGTGGTGAAAGTATTCTTGAACATGGGCATGGCATGACTTGGCAGTATTGACATGATGAGTACGACACTGACTCCTAATGCAACTGATGGTGGAAGTATTCTTTGGATGACCCAAAGGAGTAACGAAACTCAGGAAGTAGGCAAAACTCGAGGACAAATGGATGATCCAAGTGAAATATGAAAATGCAAATGAGTGCCATGTTCAAGAACGACTACGTACTGCCACTGATAAAAAGTGCAACATAAAAGCTTTCATTTTTCCACATCATAAATGTTGAGTGCCTCATGTGTTTTTTATGAGCTTGATGAGGGTAACCAGATGCTTGTTATAGATCATCTCATAAATGAGTCCAATCCCAAATACTTTCCGAACCTGGGAGAGGAGGGGTTCGTCCCATGACGGGCCCTTCAATGTTAGATTTTAACGAGTCCATAGAAGGTCAACTCGGTTGTCATTTCATGTTTAGAGAGTCTGAAAAGAACTAAAGAAGACTCCAATGGTCCTTTTTCGTAAATTTAGCCTCGTCGCCCGAAAAAGGGTAAAAAAACGCGGGAGAGGACTCTTCTAGTCATGATTGGATGGAGTATACCTTTTCGTAAATAGTGTCGCCTAGTCCGAAAAAGGGGTAAACTATCACCAGGAAGATGACCGTTCAAATACTTTAACAAGCGTGAACGTGACAAGTTCGCTTGGCGATCTTTTCGTATTTCGAGCGCCTGAAAAGATCTTAAAGACATACTCCGGGGGGGGTTCCTTTTCCGTAGGAGTTTAACGAGCCCGGAAAAGTGATAAATCATAACTCGGTGACTTATCCATCATGGTTTTAAGAGCATGAGAAAGAACAAAGAGTAAGCTCATCATCATTAAATAATTGAAATCTAACAAATGAAAATAACAACAAAAATATTCAACGGGTTGTTCATACCTGATATGATCGCTACGATGCGAATACGACGCAAATGAAACACTTAACATCTCCTGCATGCTTGAAAACTAGGTCAAATAGTCAACCGGGTATTCAAATGCAGTAAAATGATCCAAACTATAGCAAATAACCCATAGAGCATCTAAATTTGAAAAATAATATTCCCTTTTTGTTTATAAAATAGAAAAAATGACCAAATATAGTTACCATTGTTATTTGCCAAATTTGGGGAGAAGAAAGTGCCATTTGGAGTAGAATTTCATTTGTCGATTACCGGAGCTACGAGTGACCATTTCACAAACCGTTCGGAGCAGGTAAACCTAAATCTCAGACAACATCTTTCTAGTGGTTTATAGTTTCATTTTTTGTCCATTTTTTAGGTTTTTGGGGTTAATTTGTGAGGGGTTTGTACGCCCTTGGGTCATCGCAGGCCTCCCTTACGGGAACTGCGATGAACCCGGGTCATCGCAAAACCCGTAAGGATGTCTTGCAATGATGTCGCCCTGTCTTCAAAGACGGGGTGCGACGGTGCAAATGTCCATCTCAAAAATCAAACCCAACCCACAAGAAAAAACTTTTGATGGTTTGGGTGAGCTCTAATGGTGTTTAAATGCTTCCTTTGATATGTTTGTGGCTGCCAACATGGTTCTAGAATGGTGCGAGCGTGAACATGAAGTGGAAGATGTACAAGCAGCAAATGATCCACTCTGTATGAAGGCATTGAGGAACTGTGGGTTGTTGAAGTTCTTCCAAGTCCAGGGCATGAGGGCCCAAGTCCTACTACTGGAGCATATGCTTCGGAGTTGGGATGCATCGCAGCACTACTTCATGATCGGGGAGCATATAATGACTATAGATGTTGATGACATCTATTTCTTGACAGGATTATCTCGGAGAGGGGATAATGTATCACTCACCGAATCACAAGGGAGTGACCAGATGGTAGATGACTTGATCGCCCAGCACTGTACTCCACATGCTCGTGCCTATAGTGGGAAAATTCCCATTAAAGAGGTGCGAGATCATCCATTGTGTGCTATACTCTTCAACATAGTGAGGATAGCAGGGAGCCAAGCGGCTCACATGGCTACAAAGTCCCAAATGTTGTATGCGGAGGACTGTATGTCTCCGAAGGTGTTCAACTGGTGTGAGGGACTCCTCACCAACCTTTAAGCTCAGCTAACCAAGTGTCATCACGGAGATATCAAGAAGTTCGGCTATGGATCAGTAGTGATCTCATTCTTGTTGGAGTGGGTCCCTCTCTTACGCTCGCAGGTGACTTTGGATGACAGGGATCCCATGGATCCACACATGGCCCAATGGACGGAGGTGATGGCCCGCCATGGTAGCGGGGGTCCAATCATCGGATACGGTTCTGGATTCTTTACCTAGCTAGAAGCCATCTACTCATGATTGAGGACTATCCATACAATGGTACAGACTTTAGGGAGGATCCAGACCTAGTGCTTCCTGAGGGAGCAGAGTGGGGAGAGATCGGTAAGAACAATGACCCTTGTACTTTTTCATTTTGTGTATTTATAATTTTGTTTTGGG
The DNA here is from genome assembly GCA_027924585.1 of Larix kaempferi. Taxonomy (NCBI): domain Eukaryota; kingdom Viridiplantae; phylum Streptophyta; class Pinopsida; order Pinales; family Pinaceae; genus Larix; species Larix kaempferi. Next base: position 4,698,066 of record BSBM01000482.1, read on the forward strand.
TAGTGTTGATGAGTTAATTACATGTGTGTGCAGATGTGGACCCTTCATGACCGATGGGAGTTTCACTACTTGCGAGGAGAGGAGAGGCACCACCAGTATCCCTAGCCATGCATGATGCCATCGTGGAGATGGAGGACATCTATGAGAACCTTACCAAGTTGACATTGGACGTTCCATATGTAGCAGTGCATGATTTACCGAGGCCCATGTAGAGGTACACGGTTGGTGTGACCTTGCATTTCAGTGAGCTACTCCGCAAGGTAGCGAGAGCGGTAGACTGCTTCCACAGTCAGCAAGCAAGAGCTGCGAGACCTAGGGGTGCACGGGCCAGGCGTTAGGCCTTATGTTATTATGTATGTACTGAGAGATTGCAAGCCTCATATTTTGTGCTACTGAAAGATATCAGGCTTCAGATTTTGTATAGACTAACTGAAAGTCGTCGTGCTTCAGATTTTTGTATCAGCACTACTTTATCTTGATTATATATATATATACAGACATTTTGGTGGCTTTATACATTTGTGTTTGATATGAGATCTTGTTTATGTGTTTGCTTATGTGATGAATTATTTACATGTTATGTCTACTTTTACAGTTCATGAATATGCTCATGTGTGTGCAATGTACCAATCTAGAATGAAGTTGGACATCGAGTCGGAAACTATGTTCACGTCTCCTGGAATGTGCAGGTACTGAATGGACTCGAAGGACCTTTCCAGAAGACGAAATCGTCTGAAGAGACGGAGTAGGGTAGGGTCGCAGATGGCGTAAACTCGGTAAAGATGAGAGACCACCAGTTGAGAATCCAAATAGATGACAACATGGTCCATACGCAAAGAAAAAGCATCGATTAGGGTCCCAATGATTTCCTAATATTCCGCAGCATTGTTGGTTGCGAAACCTAGGCACATTCCTCCTAAGCTTATAATCTCGTCGGTAGGTGAATAGAGCACCCAGGCTGCCGAGGCAAGGTTGCGGGTATGTCGGCTGGAATCGTCCGCGAATCGATAGCAAGTTGTTATCTACACATGCAGACAAAACATGGTATAAGTAACGAAACAAGACCTAACACGCAAAAAATCAAAGCATCACACCACACAAAACACATGCCATGTACAGTATATACAAAGTACTTAGGCATGAAAGACTCGGGCATAGTACCTCTTCAGGTAAAGCCCATTGTGTGGTTCACCTAAAGATATCCTGTCGTAGTCTTCAATCTCATAGGCTCCTTTCTCTAAAACGCATTTCACTATGTAGGGTCCATGCCACATGGACTCAAACTTTCCTACCCCCAGCTTATCATGTCTTTGGTAATATGTGAGGACCAAATCCCCCTCACTATAGACCCGAGATTCTACCAACTTGTCGTATCTCGGTTTGATGTGTTTCTTATGAGCCTCATTGGAAAGAGCGGCATCGCGACGAGTTTCCTCGAGTTTAGCTAGGTAGAGGAAGCGTTCTTCCTCAGCAGTGGTGTTAGGGAGAAGTTCAACTACGAGTTTGAGGGACGAAATCTCACACTCAATCGGTAGGACATCCTGCAATCCATAAACTAATTGGAAGGGGGTAAATCCAGTGGTGGTCTTAACGGAAGTTCGATAAGGCCATAGTGCAAAGAAGAGCATATTATGGCAGTTGGATTTGTGCATACCCACCATGTGTTGGATCATGGTTTTCAAGACCTTGTTAATGGCCTCTACTTGTCCATTGGAATGTGGGTAGTACGGTGTTCAGTTTTCATGGTGAAAACCCAATCTAGTGCTCAATTCGTCAACCATGTGGTTCATAAAGTGAGAACCATGGTCATTAACTATAGCTTGAGGAACTCCGAACCGCGCTATAACATGATTAAAAATGAAGACTGCGGCGTTTTTTTCGTCGTCCTTGTATGTAGGAATAGACTCAGCCCACTTTGTAAAGTAATCCATGGCTACTATGACATAACCATGCCCCCCGGCCGAGGTAGGATTATAGTGCATGAAGTCAATGCCCCATTTAGTGAAGGGGCCAACGGAAATAACTGGGTGTAACGGGGCAGGGTGGGTGAGCTTCTTAGTTTTGAAGTGCTGGCATGGAGGACATCTTTTGACGGCCTCGATACAATCTTTAAAGATAGACGACCAATAATATCCTACACGAAGTATTTTTTGGGTTGTAGCCATCCCAGAGAAATGACTTCCACACGCCCCAGCGTGACAGTCATTTAAGATGTGTTCAACCTCTTCATGAGTGAGACAGTGTCAAAGAATAGAATCAATACCACAGCGGTACAAAGTATCACTGATGATTAGATAATAATTGCATGGTGGCGTATCTGACGACGGTCGTCCCGCGAGAGTTAGGGGATGAAAGGTTGGGTCTGAAGATATAAAGTGATATCTCCATACCATGGATCAGACGTGCTGATGAGGAACAATGATTCATCTGGAAGAGAATCATTAGGCTCAAAATCAACATCATCCCGGGGAAGATCACAGAGTATCTCATCAAACACCAAATACTTTTTAGACTTATCCTTTTCAAAAAAAAGGAGATCGAATTCCTACAGTATCACGATCCAGCGTGAATACTTGCCCCCAAGCACCTGACATGTCAAACCGTGGTACATGGGGTTCGAATCGGAAATGATAGTGGTGGTGCGGAGCAAGATGTAATGTCAGAACATTTGAACGGCAATGACTGCCGCGAGAGCAAGCTTCTCGACATGTCAATAACAGGTTTTAGAGTCAATGAGACCCTTACTGAGGTAGTAGATCACATGCTCCTAGGCATTGTTATCTTCTTGGACCAAGACCATGGCGATCGTGGTGGTTGAAGCAACAACATAAAGGATATAATCCTTGTAGTAATTGGGCGGTTGGAGCACAGGGGCGTGTGTGATAGCATGTTTGAGACTATCGAAAGATTGTTGTGCTTGGTCGTCCCAAATGAACAGGACGTCTTTCTTCAGTAGTCTCATGTAACCCTGTGTCTTTTGCGCGAAATTACAAAGAAAGAAAAAAAACGCCTTAAATAAGTTGCCTTCCCTTGCAAACTTTGAAGTTTCGTGATGTCAATGGGAGGTGGGAGAGAGACAATGGCTGCCACCTTTAGGGGATCAATTCGGATCCCATCTTTCGAGACTATGAAACCGAGGAGGCGTCTATTAGGAACCTATGTCAACCCTTCTCTTTACTATGTTAGTATATTGTTGTTGGACGCATATGCTTTGTAAGTCGTCCCGTATTATTTGTTGATCCGTAGTTTATATTAGTCCATAGTATTGACCCATAGTATTGGATGCATATGCTTTGTAAGTCGTCCCGTAGTATTATATGTCCCATGGTTTTGACTCATAGTATTGGGCATAGACTTAGTATATAAATGTGTGTTGAGGTCATTGAAGGCACCGTGAAGTTATTTGTATTGAGCTTGCTCATAGGAGGTTTCCCCCTCGAAGTGGCCTGTGATCAATATAAAAGTGATTCTGAGTTCTGTCATTTTTGCTATTTCGCATATTCTTATTAATTAATTGTTGCAGGTGCATCACATCTGGTATCAGAGCACTTTCTTGGGCTCGTTGGGTGGAATTTCTGCCAAATTTTTTTTCGCATCTGTTGCAGCTTCAGATTTGAGAATAATCCCTATCCGCTTAACTGTGGGAAGTGCTTGGGCATAATCCCTAAAACTCATTGTGAGGAGTACCACGGGAACCCCAAAGTAGCTGGCCCATTGAGAGGACCTGCCAGCGAAAAGGGCAACGACCCCTACCTGATTGACTAGTTCCCACCCATGAGGTAAACCAAGAGCTGTCGTTTGTGGCAAAGCGGTTATCAGTTTTACCTGAGCCATGGAGTGAGGGGTACTGCCCCAATACGCAAGCTGTCAGACAGCATTGGTGGCCGAGTAAAACACCTGACCTATTAGGAAGTCGTACATACCTAGGGTCCATATCTATTTTCAGTTGAACTGTTGCCAATCACTTCTGCTCCAGATCGAGCCATTTCAGATCTATTCTAAAATTCGTTCCAGATCCAGCCGTTTTCGATCCCTTCCGCGCCATTGTGCCACTGTTGCCGATCCATTTATGAAAAAATAAAAATAAAAAAATAGCATAAAATATAAAATAAAATAAAATATAAAATAAAAAAATAAAATAAAATAAAATAAAATAAAATTTCGGGGAACCCCTGTCATCCCATTCTGCATCTTTCATTCCTGAGGACCCTATCCCCAATTCCCCTTCCCAAAGCCCGAAATCCCAAATTTGTCTATTTTTAGGGTTTTCCATAACTTCCTCAGATTTCACCCAATCACCTTCAAATTTTACCACAGAGTTCCTTTCTGAATTCTACTTCTTTGTCCCTCTCTGCCAAATTTTCTCATTCTATCACCCCGCTTTTGAAATCCCCTTTTTTGCTTTCTTGTCCTTTCGACAGTGTCCAAAATCTAG